>JAVDOI010000017.1:8081672-9281672 GCA_032191485.1 Leptoclinus maculatus
GGGGGGGGGGGGGGGTGGGGGGGAATCAGTGTCTTGAAAACATTTCAGAGTAATTGTACATGATATGTCGTTTACAGAACACCCAAGTAATCATATAAACAAAGGACTAGATGCCCTGGGAGGATGAAAGGAAATTTGAATCTCCCTCTGTTGCATCATACTTACTCACGTTTTTGACATGAGTGCTAGGCACTGAGGACTCCTGAACACAAAAAGAGGATCTAGGACCTTTTTGGTAATAAACACAGCGGGATCGACCGACTCTGGTGGACTCCATCATACTCAGAAAATACCTTACACACACACACACACACACACACACACACACACACACACACACACACACACACACACACACACACACACACACACACACACACACACACACACACACACAGAGAAACAGATGGCAGAAAGTAAAGTTGAAGGTGATGGATGCAATGAACACATTACAATTGCTGCAGCCCTGGGCAGATGAAGTGTGTGTGTGTGTGTGTGTGTGTGTGTGTGTGTGTGTGTGTGTGTGTGTGTGTGTGTGTGTGTGTGTGTTTGTGCGATAACCTTGCTCTAGGTCTGATCCCTCTAAATGCTGGAATCTATCTGAACTTTACCAAGACATGACAAAAGTTTGAAAAACAAGGGGGGGGGGGGAGGTGAATGCAGCGCTCGCTGGGGGAAACAGCAGGACCCAGACAGCAGAGAGGGAGTTTAAGAAAAGAAGAGGGAAAGCGAGAGAGGAATAAAGAAAACATGACATCATAGTTAATTAGAATCAGGTGATAAACAAGGGAGTGATATTTACGTTATACCATATGCCCTGTTCCATGTGTCTTTCTGTCTCTGGGGGGCACAGCAACAGGTTTCAGACAAGTAAGGTCAAGGAGGAGGCTTTTCCCAGCTGCTGGACCACACTGATGCACACACCACTTTACCCAGCCGCCTCAGTCTGTCTGTGTGTGTGTGTGTGTGTGTGTGTGAGAGAGAGCCTGCGTGTGTGTCGGCCATTTCTAAAGCCTGTTTTGTCTTTGTTGTTATCACATAAAAGACAGTGTTTATCCTCCAGGAAGCCATGTTTGCCATGTGTACTTGTAAGAAGAGAGGTTTTTGTGGCAAGAAAATTAAAACCCCTAAACTCATCAACCAGGTTGTCTGCTGGGATTCTTTAAAGAAAAATCTAATTTCTTACAGATTCCTGATTCTTTTAAAAGTACTCCACCGACTTACTCAGTTTGTTCTAGACTCTGATTTCTTAGATATAGATGATTATAATCAGATAATATTAGATAATTCTTGACCTTATGAAATGGTAATAAATATACTTACTAGCTCTGAAGCTGTCAACCACACAGTACACATCATTGAATGGTAACTGATAACTGATAACCAAAAATTAAGATTATTTTTTCAACCCTGCTATTTCGAAGCTTTTCAACTCTAATCTCATGGTCTTCATCAGCAGATGAAGAATAACATAGTATAGCTTTGTCACGTTATCTTTTGTCTCCTATCTTTTAATTCCCAGTACTTTTCATGGTAATATAAAAGGAATACAGTGGGTCGACTGATTGAGGCATTATCTTGAATGTTGAGTTTATTTATGTATTTGTTTCCATCTCTTTACTGTGTATTTACAGTATGAACAACCAATAATTGAAACGTGAAAATAAGTCAGTCAAACAAGTTAAAGACAAATATATTTTTTTATATTTATTCAGGTTTAAATGATAAGTATTCAATAAGACAAGCATAAATGGTAAAAAAGACAAGATTCGTCCTTTTTGTGTTTTTGTTCGTTTTCGTTAAATATTACACAAAATAAATAAATTTAAAGAAAAAATATGATAGTGTTAGACTTGCTGCTGTGATGGTGCTTCTTGACTCTTAACTCTTTCTCATCCTTTCCTTTCCTGCTTTCCTTGTCTTTTCTCCTCCTTTTCTATCCATACTTCCTCTTCTTGTCTTTTTCTTTTCCTCTCATTTTATTTCTTCCCTGTCAAGCGCTTTACATGTACACAAATCTAGAAATGTGAGTTACTAATCACATTTTGGCACAGAAGTCATTTCTTTTCATATTTTCTACTGTGCCAATGTACTTGATAACTTAAAACAGAAAATAAAATATACATTGTAAGGCAATATATCTTATTTCTTTCTTTAAAAATAGAAATGTCTTTATCCAACAGAGATAAAAATGTCCATAGGTTTCCATTCCGTTCCTCCTCAGTGCATCATTCAGATCTGATTCAGATCTGTCCAATGTAGCCATCGCCGTAACTCCAAAACAGTCCAATACCCTGCGTGGTGCAGAGCTCTCTCGTGGCTGATATGTCCAATCATCGTGGTTGTACCACAATGGGCAGGAAGTGAGTGGCAGTGTTTTTCCTACGTGTCTTCTTCCCCCTCATTGGCTTTCCGTTGGCGTTCAGTCCCACAAACATGTGCTTTTTCTTGTTGCGCCACTCTGCTGAAGCGTAGGTGTTGTACTTGTTCTCCTCGATGCGTTCAATCAGACGGCAGTCCGGACCAAAGTCCCTCTGAAGGGGAGAGACAAGGAGTGTAAATGTCAGATTGTAAGACCTGAAAGCATTAGTTTATTAATGCCAAGTCCAGTTTCTAGTCTGCTTTTTATTTGTCTTGAATGACAGTACACTTTGGGTTTTGGACTGTCGATAGATTCATGTTCATGGATTTTGCATGATCATATTTAATTCATCCCAAATCAGATGGCTGTTATAATGTACAGCTGTGGTTGCTGTATAATGTATTAACCCAACAATTTATTGGAGCCTAGTCTTCACTTAATCACGATCTTCCTCCCATCTAATTTGTATTCTCCTTATCCACATCTTGTCCTCAATTCCTCTTCTTAATCTTTCTTAAGAGTTTCATTATTACTATCATAACTCGCTTTAGTTGTTCTGAGCACAGACACAACCTGATATTTGACCTCTCATGACAACATGGACCAACAAATGCTCAGTCATTGCTTAATAATCTGCTGCACAATCCCCGAGCTGATTGTAAACATTGGACATGAAACTCCGATTGTTGTAGGTGATGTTTGTGTGTCAGTGGAGTGGATGGTGGGGGTAGGGCATGTGTTGTAGGGCACAGGGGGAGAGAGAGAGAGGTTAGCGTGCGATGTGACGTCTCAAAGGTTTCGAGCTCCGTGCCAGCAAAGAGCATCGTGACACCGTGTTTGTGGCTTACGTTAGTGACCACCCAGTGGTAAATAAAGAGAAAATGATCTGAGAGAGTAACATTTGTCAGTTTACTGGAAGCTGCCCTTTTGCTTAAGGCTAACGAGGCTTACGCAGCCAGTTCACTGGATGCGGTTGTTCACGAGCAAAAATGTAATCGCCCCACGCACACGCACACACACACACACACATGCACAATATAACTCCGTCTCTCTCTCTCTGTATCTGCCCACAGCTGTTTAAATTGGTTCCAGAAGTAAAAGTAAATGAATGTTCACAAAGCAATATGAGAATATTGTACATACACTGTGCAGCTTTTAAATGTATGGTGCTCAGTACTACCAAGCTGTGTGTGTGTGTGTGTGTGTGTGTGTGTGTGTGTGTGTGTGTGTGTGTGTGTGTGTGTGTGTGTGTGTGTGTGTGTGTGTGTGTGTGTGCTGGCTGCCTTTTGAATCAAAAGGATTGTAAAAGCGGATAAAAAATAAATGCAACTGTAATCATAAGTGACCATATTATGGTAATAAATTGTGAATAATAATAATATCTGTCCTGTTTTACTCACTGGCCAGATCTTAAAAAGTCTCTACATTTAACAGAGAAATGACTGCTGAACACGATTCATTTTGCAGAGACCACACAGTGAATTGATCCATCCTTCAGCGTTAGTTTTCTTTGAGAATTCTATACAAATTGAATTATGGTAAAAACCTAAAGGCAATCATCATCCTCTGTGTCCCTTTGCGTGTATTGATCTGCCGTCGTAATGAAACAATGATTTCATTTGATTACCGCCGGATAAAGAAGTCACTGTGCAAACCCATCAAGTGTAATCGAACGCCAGCCCTTCACCACCGCGCTGCTATGGCTTGTGTTGCACCGAGCAGAAGACGTCATGGGAATTCAGTTTCAGGCCAATGCAACAGAATGCCTCTCTGTCTCTTTCTACCGTGTGTCATTTCATCTGTGGCGTGGCTCCCAGAGAGACGCGCTGAAAGTTGGGTCTTTCAAAGTAACCGAAAGAGGAAAAAAAACAAAAAAACGAGGGAGAGAATGAGATAAAGAAAAGGAGGGAGAGGGAGAAAAACGGATGAAACAAGGGGCTGCCCTCCCCACAGGGACTGAAGCAGAATTGAGAAACTGTAGGATTGTGTTTCCTTTTTCTGAATGGAGTGGAGAGGAGAGGCAGGTAGCAGGGAGGAGAGCTCTCATTGACTGGTTCCTGTCTCTGGAATAGAGAGTCTTGTCCATTGTTTTAAAAAAGCTTTCAAGAAAAGTCAAAGCTGCAGGGTCACCAGTTGAAGGAGAAAAAGTATCTTTCCGTGGCATTGTTTCAATCAAATTCACACATATTTTACACCGTTATCAGCAGTAAAAATGAACATTCATGAGACTGCACAAGTGTTGGACACTAAACGTTACTGAAACAGCTACTCACCGCTCCGTATAGCTCTCCCTTCTTGCTGATTGCCAGGTAGTAGTTACTGCTGAGGCCCCTGATGGCCACGACTCCCACGTCCACTGACTTGATCTCCAACATACCTGGTGCAGTGGGGATAGAGAGACAAACGTTTCAAAACTTTGTGCGGCTTGGTCCCCTCAGATATTGTCGCATCCTTGTACATTGTGGTTTTCTTTTTGTTCTGCCGATTTAACATTTTGCTTGTATTGATATCAATACTAGTGATGATAGTGATATTAACCAGCGGGAAGCTAAAAACTGTCAAATTTAGCTTTAGAAATTAGTTATACAATGAATCCACTGTCAAAATTGATGTCAACCATTCCATTCAATTGGCTAAACCCTTCGGCACTAGTGCTGCAGTTTATGGTCTTTACCGCTTCTTGCAAGTGTCAGTATTGTTACTAAGAAAAATCTGAATATTCATTGGAGAGATTAAAGGGATCTGAAATAGGTATTTGACTGTATTAGCATCAGTTTATAATGTTAACAGGGCATTTTGGTTTCAGGTCAACATGCATCACTCTTAATTAGCTTAAAAATACCGCAGGAGAAACCTGAATCATCTCGGTTTCTTTCGCACAAGTGAACCCCAGTCTGGTCCCCCCCCCCCCCTCTCTTTTTTTCTTCACTATGTGACAGTCAGACCTCAGACCGGGCCCTCTTGCCCCCTGTTCATTTGCTGGTTAGCTTGTGGGCTGCATGCCCTGGGACCGAGGTGTAAGCCAGGAAAAAAAACATTTCTCCGTCCTATGTTTGTTTTTCTGGCCAGGGGAGCTAAGGCAGGCAGGCACACGGACAGGACGGAGAGAGGCTTCTGGCTGCCAGACTGGCAAGAGGTCAAGGCGTCCATATCAGTTTTCAAGCCTGAAACAATTACTGGTTTAAGCTGTGGTCGCCGGCCCTTTCTTCTCTCCTCTTAAAGCCAGTTACACCAAGCCGTAAAACTATCAGGGGTTTGAGAGGATTAGCTAAAGGGGCCAGTAGGAAGTGGAGCGTGGTTGCAGGAATAGTTGCGAGGATGAAGTGAGAAACAGGGACAGTCTATAGAGCGTCTCTATAGAGGTGTATCATTGTCATTCTTGAGGTTTGAAAGTGACAGTAGGCAGCGTCTTGTTCGAGTTATGTGTTATGGACAAACTTATGCCATGCTGGTTTGGCAAAAATCTGTTGAATCTGTCTGGATATACAGTAGTTAGTAGTAAGGTTAATATACAAGACTGAAGATGGACTCATCAGTTAAGTATCTACTGCTACTTAACTGTGCTACTGTTGTCTCCTATTGTCTTCATATTGCTTTGCAAAAGCGATGAGAGATCATTGGGAGACCGTTTTGCGGTTGGAACAATAAAAGAAATGGCATAAAGATGAACTTGATGTTTTCGCAGTTACAAGCAATTTTCTCTTGTTGATGTTGTTGCAAATTGTTCTTGGCCTAGTTTCTTTTTGTTAAATGTAATCTTTGGCATTAATCCATCCCCACGGTTCCTTTATTTGGTCAATAAAGGCTCGTTAAACCTCTAAACTTCAAGTCGATTTTCGAAGCGCACAGTGCATCGTGTTGGCTCGTTATGTTAAGCCCATTACTCACAGACGTGTTCCACAACACAACACTTATCTATCGGGTGCAAAATGTTCCATCTCGCCACATACACACACACACACACACACACACACACACACACACACACACACACACACACACACACACACACACACATTTCTGAGCTGTGATCCGTCAGAATAAGATCTGCCGTTGCTACGCTAAAGGCAGCTTCACCTGTTCAAACCCTTTCCCCTCCCGTTTGATGTGGTTTGTCAAAAAAACCAAAGCACAGGGCTCTTTTATGGCCCCTTTACCAGTTACCAGAAGCAGCCCGTCTGCCTGCGAGTTAAAAGGCCAGGCTGCAACAAAAGGCTTAGATTGCAACAACAGAGTTTATGGCGAGGAGACGGAGAAAAACTGGACCCTAGCTTGCATGCACACACACACACACACACACATGCAGATGCAGTCATGCACATACACACACACACACACACAGACTGAATGTTTCGAGCTCTGGTGCTAGACTTCTCCCTCTCTGTAACCACTGGAGATCAGCCCATCTTAATCATGAATTTATGTTTTTAAGTATAGAGAGAAAAAAAGGGTTTTATAGCCCATCACTGAAAGCACAAACAGTACAGGGTTCAGTTAATATAAAAGGCATGGACATTTTCCACTATCAACATTTATTTAAAGAATCTACCAAGGACTAACACCTGTGTGTAACAGGGCAACACAACAACTTCCATAAACACAAGCCAAAAGGGGTCTTTGCCAGCCAAACCCAAACTGTAACGCTAACGGAGCTACGAGTACAAATAAACACAACCTGGCCTTCTGACGGTAAGAAACTGTTCATGAAGATCACCATGTTTAATTTGGGATGTTTAACTCTAATGGGACCCTGTCAAAACCATTAACATCAATGGAAATCTTACTTTATAATGCAAAACAGACACACAAAAGATGTTTTATTCATTTTATTGCTCATAGGAGAGTTATGACACCAGCAGATTAGGACTGTTTGGGATGTTAAATCCGCATTTACATTTTTTTGGTCTGGTTCTCTCAGACTTCCTAACCATCACCTTCTATATTCCATAATTTCTGTCTTCACCATAGCGCTCCGCTTCATCACTCTTTCCCAGTAAACCTCAAAGTTTAAACCTGAGACTAAATAGACATAAGGCACAATTAGCTGCCCACACACTCTGGCATATTGCAACAGAAAGTCTAGTTTTGTATAACTGTTGGTCGGAGTAGCCTGCAGCTATTCGTTTAATGCCCGATTGAGAGGGTATTAACCCTGGTTTGACTTGAAATTCACTTGTCTTTTTGAGAAATCTTTTTTTTTAAGTATGGTTTTGGGTATTTCGTGCTTTTCTTAGAGACATGAAATTAGGGAAGAGAGAGAGAGGGAATGAGATACAACAAACTAGGTAACCTTGAGTAATATTTAATATTTGTAAGTCAAGAGTAACCTTCACTTGCAAGCTAACATGCATTGTGACGTTTGTGATGAATTTACTGCTCCCAACAGCAAAACTCTCGTACATAACATGGTCACAGATCCACATGCATACACAAACAGGAACACACACACACACATACTGCAGAGCTCCTGTCGACCCTTGCCCCCCCCCCCCCCCCCCATCACAGAAACACTGTCGTTGAGACTCCAGCTGAACCTAAAGGTTAAGGGAGGTTATGAAAATGTTCCCACTGTTTATCCAGGGACTTTTTTGAAGATTATACTGCCGTTGTTCACAATTTGACCTCGACATGGTGACCAGCTGTGAGTGGGTCTGCTGTGTTCCTGCAGTCCTGAGTGGTCTCACTCTGTATTGTGAAGAATCCCATACTCCGATATGTTGGATGATTCCCTGACCTTCCTGTGTTTTTCTGCAGCAACTTATTATCTCACTCTTTTTTTAGATGTGAAATATAAATGGGTCCTCCAAGGAACGACAAAAATGTCATGAAGCAAACGTGGCCCATGTATTGTTTGTTAATATCTGATTTGCATTATTTGAGGTCTCAGATCATTTTTCTCTCAAACTCTAGCAGCAGAGGGACTAATGATGTCTCGTATTCATTGTGACATGATTTTACATCCATGCAACCGCTAAACACTGAAATGAACAGAAAATCCATTGCACTGCCAGTAAAAACATGAAAGATACAATAGAAGAATAAAGAAAATGTACCACCAAATCAGTTATCAGTTAAATATATTGAACTAGTCTGCTAGTATTTGGCTTAAAGAGCAAAAGGCATGAAAAAGAGCCTTCTTGGTCCTCGGCTGTATTTCAGCAAACCCATGGTTTTTACAGGATTTCTTTTTCAAACAATTCTCGGTTATGCAGTCTGCTCGGTGAGTGTGTGTTGAGGAGCGTTGAGGTATTGGTTTAGACTGATGTGGTTGACAACAGTATCATCCTGCGCTAAGTGGCCACATCAAAGCCTTGCCTGGCCGACGGTTATGACCAAAGCTTAGAAAACAGAGGCCTGTTTCTGATTTCATCAGTATAAATATGGACCCGATTTTTTTTTTTAGACTTGTTTTCAAAATTAGTTTTGCTCGTTTTACAAAATTTCTGGGTTGTAAATTGGATTGAACCAATATTGTGCACCCTTTTGTGCACTACGTTGAATGAGGTTTTCATTAGCATTGATTTGACCTGCACTCACTGTGTTATTTAGCTTATTCTTGCCCCCATAATGGTTTTATTTCCTCTCCCGCCAGAAACACTCGCATCACTGTCTTTCTTGTTGGACAGAAATAGCCGAAACCACACACCGTTCTTCAAGCTGTATGTGATTTCAAAACTGGCCGGGGAACCAAAAGAAAAACAAATCCATATTACTCAAAAATCAAGCAAACCGGATCACCTGAGCGTAAACCCTCAGATTAAAATACCAGAGGCCCCAGCCAACAGATAGCGTTAAGTTTCTCGTCTTGCGCTGCTCATCATTCCAGCGCCGCATAATTTGAGATCACTTTACCCGGCGCAGCGCGACCGCAGCAAGTTCTGTCACACACGTTTAACAGCAGCTGGGAGGAAACCAAACGAAATTGGCAGTGATGTTAATGGTCATTTGATGGAGAGGAGAAAAAAAACTAAAACATAACCACCTGAGATATTGTGATTCCTTTAACACAGTTGACTTTGTAACACGCTAAAGTGCCAAAGCTGCCAGTTATTATCAAATCATTTCACAGGCCTGACACGGCAGGAGTTATGTTTTCAGGCGAAATGCTGTGACGGTCATCTGCATTTCACACATTTTACATTTACAGTTTCAGCTGCCAAGTGAGATGTTGCCCAACTGTTGTGGTTGGAGTTGATGGCGTTGGACTTTCAGCTTTAGGAATCTTGGTTATTTTACACCACAGATATAATACACGGGCATGCACAAATATAATTCAGTTTGACACATGCGTCTTTCTGTCTCTGTATTGTTCATACTGTCTTTGTCTCTCCTCTCACATGCATATGTGTTCATACAGTACTCTCACACACACACACACACACACACACACACACACACACACACAGGGTAATTAGCTGGCATTCCTGACTGCTCTGTTCAAACGGCCAGGCTGTCCAGATGCCCCTCTGGACTCAGCTCTACCTTTGATGACTCCATTAAGAGCCTCACTTTCATGCAGTGCGTGTCTGTGTGTGTGTGTGTGTGTGTGTGTGTGTGTGCGCATGTGTGTACCAGGGCTAGGGGTGAGTGAGGGAGTATGAAGGGGCAGGAACATGAGGGAGAGGGGGGCTGCATATGGTGTCTATATGGCAGCAGCCCTGGATGTTTTCTGTCACAGGTGCTATTCTTCACCTCCCGCTGCTTTACTGGCCATGAATTCTGCAGGCAAACACCAAAATGACACTTTCAGTAAAAGGCTTCGTCTGCATTTTTCAGCATAGTTGCTGGTGGAAAAAGTCCGATGAATATACATATTACAAAGCAATTAAAGGCTCATTGTTTTTGGTTTTCTAAAAGAAGTTTGTAAAGCACTTAAGCTGAAACTAACTGTTATTGGAGAAGGTGGAACCAAAGAAGGTTGAAAAATGTCTTGAAGATTATCAAAATAGTTTTTGATTAATTTCTGTCGAACACCCAAACGATTAATCTGCTAATGGTTTCAGATCTAAAAAGGACTAGATTACTTTATTAAGTTTACAAGAGTCAGAGAGTTGTTCTGTTTCCTGCTACAAGAGGTCACTGTTCAGCCCAGTTTACAGTATTAAGGGTCATGGACCTCTGATTATGCTGCAGATTAAGTAATTAAACAACACAATGTTTCCACTGCAAACTGCAATTTTTTCATTTTACATTGATGTTAGCATTTTTTTCCCCTTCTTTTTCTTCACAATAAAAATCCTTTCTAGAACAAAGTAGTACCGGCTCCAAGTTTTCTGAGATTACACGTTACAACATTAAGCCATGGAGAAAAGAGTTGATGATGCGGCAAATACTGCAAATTCAGTTTTTTACCTTGAAAATAATGCTAATAAAGTTCCCATCGTTGTTTGTCATATTGAAATATGTTTGCATTTATACAGCAAGTGCCTCTCCATATAGATAATATGGACCCAGTGGATTACATGTAAAACTTCAAGGACATCACTCTACTACCAGATGTGTCCAACACTTCCACACAACTTCCAGATACGCGTATTTGTAAAGATACATACCAGCTGCATGGAAGTGATGGTTCACACTAAATCCTGATGGATGTTTAGACGTCTGGTTGATTCATAGTTGTAAGTCATAGTATCTCCCCCTGTTCCTCGTTCATTCTCTTCCTCTCTCAAAGATATTTATGTATTGTGCTCTGCAAGAATCCTCCACATAACATAAACAATAAAAAAGGCCGTCCGTCAAAACAAAGATGTCCAATTTGAGATTCTTTACGGATCGTAATCGACTCTCGAAGTTGGGAGCTATTTTCTCTTGGAGCGTTCCAAAGCGGCAGAAGATCTTACAGAAACATGATTTGCTGCTGAAAGACTTTTGTTTAAGGTGGTGCCTGACTGGTGGGGTCTGCCTACAGAAAGCTGGCTCTTATTTCAGTTTTGTTGTAGCTGACACATTAATGGACAGGGCAGCGAATTGATGGGAAAATATCGAGCAGCGATGATGGGGAAATATGGAAACAGTGATGGAAAAATGAGACGGATCCTGTAATTGTCCTCAGCTACTCCGGGAAAAGAAACACGTGCTTTCAAAAGTACAACGACTGCATTTCAACAGTGTAGAAATATCTTGACCCAACATCTCAATCGGAAACTTTTATTTGCGAGTTGTTCTGATCATTTTCAGCACTGCATGTTTCTTTCAAAGACATCCAAAGCATCAACACACACATGCTTCGTAAATTACCTCGTTGGGGTGGTTGGGTTACAGGGTCAAAAGGCACTCGTACATCTGGATCTCTGGACCTTCACATTCACCCCCCGTGTGGGAGACGGAAAATGGTGCTTTGTTAATGGTAATTGTTTTTTTCGTATCTTCTCTTAGCCATGAATGGGAAAAGACTTTTTTAAAATAATAGTCATTTATAATAAAATGACTTATAGATGAAAATGTAGCATTTGAGCGAAACGTTGCCTTTTAGTCACTCAAGTCAAAGTCAGAAATGGGAACTGTTTTTCACAAATCAAAGCTTTGTCTGACAACTTCCTTTTTATTGCTCAAAAACATTTAGACCATCACTTTATTGTTGCAATGAGGAGATGAAAATGCCAAATGCCGATGAGTATCTTGCTTCGGTATAGAGGCCAGAGAAGTTATTGCGTAACAACTCATAATGGAGCCTTTGAAAGTCTCATACTATGCTTAATATTTAATAAAAGCCCACAAGTTGTACATTTCTAAAGCAGGTCAATTCAGCAGTGCTTAGTCCCTGACAGCCTCTGTTTTACAGTGCAACCTTTCTCAGTGAAAAGAGTTTCTTGGCTGTTTAGATATTGACGGCCTGATTTCTGGGACTTTGATTACGTTTTGTCCCAAACTGAACCATTCCGACTCTAGGAGTCAAAGATTATGCAATACTTTGTTACCAGTTAACGGCTTGTTTATCCGTCTTTCTCAAAAGTCTACGACAATGTTCTCAATGCATTGGCTTAGTTTCATTATAGTAAAATAACATTGCTATCATATAATATTGAATCAATATTATGTAATGTTTCTGCAGGACTGACAGCGTTTGCTCCGTAGATTCCAGTAACAGGAGTCATGAATCAAAACGGACATGATTCGATCCAGACTCTCGCTGTATTCTAGATATTAACAAAACATCATCATGAAGAACGGCATGTGAAAATGAATTGATGATTTACAGGCAAACGATGTTATGACGCTCTAAGTAAAAGAGGCTAATTTCACTCGTTACCTTGAATGGCTTTCCGTGATATTTGTTTACAACCCATCAGGAGCGCCTACTATTTCTTTCAGCCATAAGCACAATGAACGTTGGAGTAGTGGAGGGAGGATCAGAGGGCTTGTGAATGCACTATATGTTTATTGTAAGTTTTCAGAGCACAGCTGAAGTGAATTGTTGATGTTAAACACGGAGGACTCGATGATGGGCTCTGTGTTTCCAGAACAAGCTTGCGCGGCGACGTTTGGCACCGCTTTTATTTACGGCTGTTGGAAAAGAAGAGTCCATGAAGATGTCAAAGTTACTTTGAATGAAAAGCAATGCTGACACTAAACTCTGGTGCATCCAGGACCTCCTCATAACTCTCTTTTATGGGCCACACTGTTACCTTTTCCCACGAGAACCCTAAACACGCTCATCAAGCAGAGAGCAGGGAGAGACGGCGAAGGCAGCCAAATGAAGACGTACAGAAAGTGAGAAAGGGGACAAGGCTGGGACTCATTTCAAGGGGGTCAGGAAGGGCAAGCACTTGATACATCTTTGTTTCGCATTCATCTTTCTGAGTCATTGGAGGTTTGTGGATGCGGAGGAGAAATATTAAGAAGTGCTTGTGGTTTAGTAGATCAGAGGAGACAAATTTACATTCTGCAAGAGAAAGAGACGCACAGAATCAAAAACTCTCTTGGTGCTTTTTTTGTGACGTTGACCGTAACTGCAAAAATCTCCATCTAACAAATACATTTTTATTGAGTCCCTAATAATCATATTCATTAAAAACAAGTGGAAAAATCTGCCAGTGTGGTGAAATAATTGTAACATTTCCAATGCAAATCGACTTTTTTTAAGAAGTTTCTAGAATCAAGTGTAGTTTTCCTACATTCTTGTGCAGGGATCTTCCTTATTTTGTCTTGTTTATACTCAATTAGAGACAAAATGTATTTGTATGATGGAGAACATGCACTGCAAGGAAATATGTTTTCTCCAGCACAATTTGGATCTTAAGCTATAATTGGAAATAAAAATGTATCATAGTCTTTGCACACGGAATGTGGAATGCTATAAGCCACGTGACAAACAGTGGCAGAGTAACAGAACGGCTAAAAGGGATGCGCTATGTGTAGCGATGACCTTAGCATTAACAAAGCTTCCTGACTTGGGTCGATAGCTAGAGGTCAAACCAGAGGCGGCAAACCTGTGTAATTAGCCTGGACATGCAAAACCTGCACTAAATCCGAATCGTGTTCAGTGTATGATCCTCTCCGTAAATCATGTCAGTGGGTAATGTGTCTTCCCTGTTTAGTGTTAACAATAAGTACAGTATGTATGGCAGCTTTTACAATCCTGACGGCCGCAGTGAGAATCAAAGCTACAACTTTAGTCAAGTTGGCACCATTCAGTACTAATTGAGCGACGCACGACCACAAGTCTGAGGTCCAACTGCAAACACATGTCTATTTGTTTCATTGCTTTTTGCGTTTTTTTGTAAACAAGATGTGATAGTCTGTGGACAACATAGAGGGAAGGAAACACTGGCAACGATTGTTGCCAGTGGCAGAATCGATGCTAACTACGTGACGGCCGCACAGGATTTCCGTATTCGGACTATATTTTGAAGGCCTTATGGGGTGAGATGGATGAAATGGCATTGATCACACGAGTACAAATAGACAAACTGTGACATGCACCAGCGAGCACACATTCACAATACAGGCACTAAACCCTGAATGATGTACTGCCCTGAGCTTTGACCAGATGATTAGAGAAGGCTCGGCTGTGGAGGAGAGCCTCGACCCCGGAGCTGGAGCTGAAACTTCTTCCTCACCTCTGACACCATCTAATGACACTCATTTGCAATCTGACCTCCTGAACATTACCAGACTACTAGACCATGTTAACAACACTAACAACTGCCCCCTCGCCAGTGTTCAATTTGATGCTTTCCTAAGGGAGAAGTCCATTTTTGCTATGAGACATTGGAGCAATTTTTGTACACTGTTACATAGGTACATTATATGATATAGTATGTTATATGTAGTGGATTTTTGCATTTTCTAAAAAGAGCCATGTGTGTTTAAGGAGCACATGAAGGCCAGAAAACTGCATTAAAGATCTAATTTGTCCAAAAGTCTGTGAGCAGTTGAGTCTTTGAAGCAGTTGTTTTTGGTTCGGCTCTAAAACTCACCATAAAGTATAAATGTTATAATCTGTAACATACACATAGGCGGAAAAAGTGCATTGAGACTTTTGAGGAGGAATGGTCATGCAAAAACATGATGTATAGAGTCAATTACCCCATCCATGTTTGCAGTTAGGGGAGGAAAATTAAATTCGGTTCTGTTTGGTTTAGTTTGAAAGGTACAATTTGTCCTCTGCGGATGTTGGAGCAAAGTAGCAGGAGGTGGCACATAAGCATACAAACTGCTCTACATGCAAGCTTGTGAACAGATGCAAATGCTATCAATGCGCCAGCACCTAAACATAAAAGGTATCGTGCAGACGCACTCATTACTTAATCATTATTAACAGCCAAATCTCCTCAGTTTATCTCCAAATTTCCTCTCATCTTTTAATTTGAAACACGTTAAACATCTGCACTTGAAACTTGGTAAACTATCCACTAAATATACTACGAAGACAAAATGTGACCCGAAAGGTTCGGCCTCCACGGCCAAGTCCTCCATATTTAAGAGTGTCCCTTTCCTTTAGAAAGTTCTTACCTACTTCCCACCACAATCAAGTGGCAAGAGCTGTTGAAAGTGATGGATGGTGCTTCTAATGCCATGACCTGATGCCATTATAGTTAGTGACACGTTGCACCCTAATGGTCGAGCTCTTTATGTGCATGTGTGTGCACATGTGCATGCGTGTGTCAGAGAGGACTGCAGGCAAGGGGAGGGAGGAAGAGACGCTAATTGAAATTCCTTCAGCCATGTCTGGCAGAGCCTTGGTGTCTGAGTGGCACACACACACACACACACACACACACATGCACACATATATTCACACTGGCCCTGGCCCTAATAAAAGTGGGCTTTGCCATATGGAGGCCATGTGCAAGACTGGCCTCTCTGTGCTCAAGTGTGTGTGCTCTTAGCAGGAGAGGCTTGTACAGCACCACAGACCCACAGACAGATGCATACAAACCTATGACATGTGTATGAAGCTGTGCGAGTGATAAAGATCCATTTATAAAGATTACAGTCACACACACGCACACACGCTTCCAAACATATACAGATGTAATGCAGCATGAGCCTGGTGCATCTAATTCGGCGATTTGGCAGGGAAACTCTGCAGGTAAATGTGGGAGTAATGTTCTGTTCTCCCTCAACAACTACTGTCAATGTGCCCTGAGGCCATGCAAGCTATTCTGAGCTGCGCAGAGACCAGAAGACTGTGGCAGTCCTGGAGAACTTCCAGATGTGTTCAACTAGAAGATGAAGTTGTGGACTACAGAATGATAACAGCTGATTTTCTGTTCTGGATCAGTCATAAATGATTGTGAGGGCCCTTAGCCCTTTACACCCTTTCAAGTCGTTAAAAGTACATTTGTATTTGCTAGTGTATAGATTGGATTCCACAAAATGTTACATTTTGCATTCATCATGCAATCATACTCTCAGAAACTAAAGTTGAGTTATCTCAAGGTGCGTTAGAGGTACCAGTGTGAGTTTCTCAGTGCCCCACAGTGGAGGACTAAGAGCTTGGAGTCTACCCAGTGTGAAAGAGAGGAACTGTGACTGTGAATGTGAGACTGAGTGGTGCTGACAAAAGAGCATGTGTGCTCAGTGACCCTTCTCAGGATACATAAAGGTTAAAATCATATTTCACAGCCCTCAAAACTGTACAACCATAAAAAAAGGATCAGGAATTGCATAGTTAATACTTTACATGTGAGTCCATATAACCTCATACTTAGCATATGCCCACCACTATTGGCAGCGAGGAGTCGGTGTACTTGTCGTTCTCCCCAGGGGTTTGCTGTGTTTTAGATATTTCCTCAAAGAAGAAAAACTTTCTCTGGGCAGTTTCTAATTGGTTCCAGTGGATCATCTCTTTTTTTTTTTTTTTTTTATCTTCCTTGCTTACTCATTTAGTTTTTTTCCTTTCCCACTCTCATGCTCCCCCTTCCCTTTCTCTCTGGCCTGCCTCTACATGGTGAAAAAGGCTGGAAAGCACGCAGCTCTGTTATTTGTTCCTTTGCCCAGTCACCTGTCTTAATGTGCGCGCTTGCCCAGGGTGGAAAAACAGAAACCTCTCTCTTCCCAGATAAACACACAAGATGCAGTAAGAGTAAACCTGTTCTCTTTGACAGATAAGAGCATACAAATGTTTAACAGCAAACATCCTAACGCAGACTTCCCTTTGCGCTCTTCTATTGATTTTTAGTGCAACAAAAAAGAGCAAAAGCTTCAAAAATATCTTAAAATGATAAGAACCAATAAAACACCTTCAGAAATGAAACAAAGTTGACTTACTGTATGGATCATCCTCACTTTTGGTGCCATTAACTTTTCCTTTCTTGTCAATGCGAAGGAAGAATTTCTGGTAGGAGAACAGTTTCCTCCTGCGCACGTCTCCTTGCAGATGGTTGTAGCTGCTCCGCACGTGGCGCCCGATGACCGTCGCAGAGGACGACGACACGTTGGTCGCCCGTGGCAACCTCGCAGAGGACGCGTGCAGCGGTGCGGGCGACGAGCGGGGTGGCGGGTGCGAGATGAAGACGTGGGGGGGAGCCCCTCGCGGTGCATTGTGGTTCTTCTCAGAGTCTGGTGAGGAAGCGGACACGGGCGAGGATGAGGAGGGTCCGAGCAGGAGAAGCAGGACGAGGAAGAGGAGGGAGAGGAGGAGTGAAGGAGGTCTGTAGCAGGGGCAGGTGGAGAACCAGGCGACCGGTGCACCTTGTGTCACTGTCCATCTACACATGGTAGTGGAGCTGGGAGAGCTGTGGAGGTGCTCAGGGGCTGGGGCATGCTGAGCTGGGTGCAGGGAGAGGGAGCGAGAGCGGGAGAAACTCCCCCTGACTGACCGACTACACCTCCTCCGTCTGGGGGCCCACAACCTCACTGGGACCGTAGGTGTTAGAATGGCTGGCTGCGGTAAACGTGATGTAGCGTTATCAGTAATGATGATGGTGATGATGGTGATGATGCAGCTGCTTGCGGCGGTGGAGCCCGCAGTGGTGTGGCCGACTCTGCTGTAGTCCCCGGTGCTGTTTATTCCTCAGCGGCGCCGCAGGAATGCGTCAACATCCATAACTCAGATCACCTCGGAACAGGAACAACTGGGGGGTTCGCCCCAAAGACCTCTCACCACCTCCTCCCTCTCCTCCCAAAGACTGCCGCTTTTTGCCCCTGGTTGCTCTCTCTCTCTCACACACACACACAAACAGTCACTCAAAATCCCCTTTTAAAGTTTCAATGTACACCTACACTCTCACATCCAAAGACAAAAACACTCAGTTCATTCATATACACTGCTAAAAAGTCTACTCCACACACACACACACACGTGTCCCAAACCACTTATCTTCTCCAGTCCAGGGAGGTGGATAACAGGAAGGCGGAGGAGGTCTGGATAAAAGATGCCAAACTGCTCAGTACAAATTGAATAAAAGTTCAAAAAAAAATAAAGGATTAGTGCTGCTTCTCATAAAATGTCCCGAGAAATCCACGCAAGGCGGGCCACAACAAAAAGAGTCACAGAATCCAGACTTTGTTCTTTTCTTCTCTTTGTTTCTCTGGGTTTGTCTGAAGTTACTTGAGTGTGTAACTGATCCCGGGAGCTCTCGTCTTTCTCCCCTCTCTTGTCGTGCGTCTTGTCAGTGAGCTGAGCTCCCTATCTCTCCTCTGTCCTCTTGGAGTCTGAGTGCTGAGAGCGGTGTGCTGCCTCTCCTCTTTCCTCCTGTGTGTGGCTCTCTCTCTCTCTCTCCTTTGGCCCCCTCCCTCTTTCCTTTGCCTCTCCCTCTCTCCTATCTCTATCAGCGGTGCGCTCTCTGGTTATCTGGAGTTTCTCTGAGGTGACCGAATCTTGTCTTTCCTTTCACCTTATTTATCTGCTGCAGTTCCCCAGATGTCATCTCTTAGCGTAATTGGATGTCTATGAAAGCCACTTGGCTTTGAAGAGCAGTGTGTGTGTGCATGTGTGTCTGCACATGTACATGTGTGTTTTGTGTGTGTGTGGTGTGGGGGGGGGTGTGTGTGTGTGTGGGGGGGGGTCCTGTCCCAGCCCGTTTTCTCTCTCCCTCCCTTTCCCTCTTTTTTCTGTCTCCTCCCCTTTTCCAGACAAAACCCCACCAGTTTAGAGCAAGTCCGAAAGAAAACTATTCTACGTATCTCTCTACTTTTGCAGAGCTTTCTTTCTAATATTTCGGTCCTCTCGATTAGTATTGTTAGTATAGGTGTTATTTGAAATTTTTTAGTGCTAATGCTGATAAGATTGCGAAATATGAACATGTTTCTCTACAAAACACATTTTTTTGTTTTTTAAAACATATGAAGCCAGATTTGTGAAATGATGAATGTGTATAACAAGATTGCTGCCTAAATACAATAATCTGAAATTGGCAAAAATGTAATTTAAAATCAGGAACTATCTGAGAAGATTCTGACTGTGAGCATCCATTCAGTGAAACCTTCACACAGTATTGTTCAAAATATGTCCTAACACGGCCTAGAGAATAAAGAAAACTATATTGAACTTCATTATAAGTTACACATCGTTGTCTGTAGCTCAGTCCGTCAGGACCAGAGGGTCACGGTTCAAGTAGCTGGAGAGGCACTAGTTTGCCTCATTGGCACTGCCAAGTGCCCTTGAGCAAGGCACCAGGCCCCCAAAACTACTCACCGCACGCTGTATAGTAGCTACCCACTGCTTCTAATGGGTTAGATGCTGACAATTATTTTCACTGTGTGCATGTGTGACAATAATAGTTTATTTACATTAAAATAAAGTTGATTTCATTTGCATTTAGTCTCCGCTAGTTTTCAACTCATATTTAATTCCTGGGGACGTTATCTAAATAAATGACATTAGTTCAAAGTTCAAATATAAATGAAAGATTAAGCGTAGCGTCGGCTGCTTCATTCATGCTTCATTCATGCTTCATTCATGCTTCATTCATGCTTCATTCATGCTTCATTCATGCTTCATTCATGCTTCATTCATGCTTCATTCATGCTTCATTCATGCTTCATTCATGCTTCATTCATGCTTCATTCATGCTTCACAATCACTGGCTCATTCACAGCTCTGCGGCTACCAGCGGACTCGTACATCGAATCCTATTCATGCAGGTGTTCAGCCATTCTTAACTTGACACCTCACGCTACTACTCCCCCCACCACTCCAGCCTTCACTCAGCAGAACTGTTGCTCCATCAAAGGGCAAAGCCTTTTCTGCCAAATATGCCTTTGTAGCCGTTTGCCGTAAAAATGCTCAGTTCATCGACATGAGTGCGACTGTCCTGATTACGTCTTATTCTCCAGTTTAAGGAATGCTTATTTGTGAAATGACCTCCTGTGGTGTCCTGTGACGATGTTAAAAAGTCCCCCACCCTCCATGACACATGGTTACCTTTGCCTGATAGTGTCCAAAAGTTTCCTCTCTGAGAAATTTGCACAAACCCAGTTTTGATCTGAGTCAAGACCCCCTCAGCTGTTTTGACAGGTACTGTCAAGTGACTTCTTAACTTGGATCTTAATCTTAAGATAAAGATCGCTCTGTGTTTGGATAAAAGAAGCTGCACCTTACGTGTGTTGCTGTGTTTTGCATTTCAAGAATCTAGGTCTGCTGTCTGGTTTCAGTATCGTTTAATTTCCTTTTCACATTGTCAGACAACAGCCATATTTCCACCCGTGCCTTCTCTTCTCTTTCCTTTCTTCTCATAAGTTCTCAGTTATTACTGGAACATCTGACTCCTGTCCGAGGAATGCAGCAGATATGTTTGGGTTATCACGTTCTGCTGCGTTCTTCCTTCATTTAGACCCTCAGCGTCAATTTGTCATGTATTAGTACTTCAGGATTCCCAAGTAATTCCTTCTGGGGATGAGCCAACATGACAATAATAAAAAAGAAAAGTCATTCACGTCCACTGATAATAAGCATTTTCTAGCTTCTAAATTGTGAGGATTTGTCGTTTTTCTCTCATATGTGTTAATAAACTGAATATCTTTTTTTTTTTATACTGTTTTACAAAGCAAGCTATTTAGTAGCACCTATAGGCTTTACTAATTTCTAACGTTTTATAAAGCAAATTATTAACGGAGAAAATCTGTGCTATACTTATTCAGGTACCAGAGAACCATGTTATATGTCAACACCTGCAGACAAAGTTCAGCACCACGGACAGCACTTCACGATGTACTTCTTCACCATGCCGTATGTAACTGAAGATCCTCGTAAATTTTCCGTTGTATCTTTTACGACTACTATCTTTTTTTGCAACGTGCTTTTACACCGTGACACCGGGAGATAAAACAGCCCCGTGCAGCGACGCTGCATTTTGGGTGTGATGTAGATTTGTCTTCCACATCCATATTCCATTCATGCTGATCCGTGCCTTATGTATTTTTAGGTGGGTCGTGATGATAAGTATTGACCACAGAAGTGCATACCTGTCGTTATAAAGGCAGAACTATTTATAAATTAATGGGAACTTGTGAAGCAATACAAATGGAAACTCCCCGGGAAAGAACAAAGGAGTGAGAAGAAGAGACAGAGAAATGCCAAGAGATAAAGTAAAAGTGAGAAAAAGCATTTAGTCAGTAGCTCTGAAGCTACTCTGTACACACACAACACGCACCAATACACATGGACAAACACAAAAACAAATACACACGGTATATCTCTAAGCCTTTCTCTTACATTTTCAAACTGCTGTGTTAATAGTAAGTACGATTCACTATTGAACTAATTATCAGTTGCCGATCATTTACTTGTCTGATCTCGTCATTGCCTCGCCCCGCAGTCTTGTTGTTCTGTGTAACAGTCCTAACAAGACTCAGATGTTGGAAGTCAGTCGTCCGTGAGGGAAAGAAATGTTTCGTCACACCAGAAAACAATTTGTTGGATGCAGTGAAGCCCCGCATATTCCTCTTTTTCCCCCTGAACTTCTTAAAATGGCTGTAGGGGCTTCCCTCTCTGGAAAAGATTGGGATTCAAATGTTGTTTGCTTTAAAATAAGTCACACACAAATTGAATCTTTTGAAAAATATTACATAATAGACTGTAATTTTTAACTAAAATGTACAAAAAATAGGACTTACTATAATTTCGATGCTACTAATATGCCTACATAACTACAGTACAGTAAGTCTTGGACATTTGGGTCACAACGCAAAAGCAGTACCTCTTTAATGATGAATTCATCTTCTTTTTTAATTTTTAGATGTGGCCACATTTCTCAAAATCTTTTTTTCCCCCCCAAGTAGGAAAGAAATGAGTCAATCTCACTGTCTGGTGTCTTTGGCTTAAACTGCCATTGCAATCTGAGGCCAAACTTCAAAGTCAAACAGAGTGGAAGTGCTGATCCGGTGTCAGCAGCCAACCCAAATGGCTATGGTCTAATGTATTCCCAAAGAGCTGCGTGGAGTTTAGATCAGTAAATGTGAGCGGCTTTGCGGATTCCAGCCCAGACGAGCTGACACGGGGTCCCCTCTGGCTCCGCTGGTCATGCCTTGGAAAAGTCTTGATTGCTCATGCCTAGGAGGAGAACGCCATTAGGGACCAGAGCAGATCGGCTCAGTGATTCTAATTGTTTCATTGCGGTTGAGTTGGTGGCTTTGAACGTATTACGGTCCTCAAACCAGCACTGCAGAAATGTCCCTGGCAGTTAACTTTAATTACAGACACATTCAAGCACTTACAGACTAAAAAGGGGTCTTGCGATAACGTACAGATACATTACAGTTACAGTCGAGCAGCTGAACAGATAATTCTCAGTGAATGCAAAATGTCAGTGCCAATCTTAATAATGCGCTTTGAATAGGATCTGTTTTGGACTTACTTTAAATGGATCAACAATGTCCTTTTAGAGCTCTGTGTTGTCGTCCCTCCCACTGAATGCATTGTTTTTGTCATTCCATTGGAATGTATTACATGCACTTGAAATGGAAACAAACTCGGATCGGCGTGTTAACAGCAGCAATAAGAGAAACAGGAGTAAACACCTCTCTCAGGCAGCCTCAGAAGGTATGCCAGACTCCTAAACGAAGAGACACGACCTTCACATCGCATAAACAAAGATGTCCTGAGACAGTGTATTAAAACAATAAGTCTGGTGCTTTGGTTTAAGGGTATTTTATGATTTAGACACTGCAGTACTTCTGATGATCTCCTCATGCTGATTTTCCCAAAAAAAAAAAGAAAAGAAAAGGGCAAGGTTCTAATCACGAACATGTCTCTCCGAAAGCTACAAATGACACATAAAGACAGCACTGTCGTCACGCAATAACGCCACGATCGTCACATATTAGAAACTCGGTGGTCTGGTTTCTGTCATTCACAGGAACGTTTTATTGTTTAGAAATCATGCAGCATCAAATGAGTCACACATGAGTATTTTCTCTTCTTTCAGGGCTGATCCAGATGATTATTGGATAAAGATATCACAACAAGATCATTCTTGAAGTGGACTCTATCGGATCCATCCGATGTACCTGTTTAGGTCAGAGGACTAAAGGGTCACATTACCAATGGAAACAACCAACACAGAGAGCAATCTGATGCAGGCCTGTTGTTGTTCTTCTTCGTCCGCAACCGTCCTCTTAAAATCCGACAGTGAGAAGGAATAGATTATTTCTTAGGGCCATGAAAATAATGACTCAATATGAAGTCATAAAGGAGCTAATTATACATTTGAAGGAAAGTGCTGCCATATTCAGTTTTTTAGACACCAAACGTTGCGTCTGTGAAACAGACATAACCCTCAGACATCTGCCTTACAGATATATCCATACACCAACAGCACTGATGCCACAATGAGCTATTTAGTCAGTCAGTCAGAAACATATAGACTTCACAGAGCCCATATAGGAATTGTGTGCAGCAGGTGTTGATTTTATTAATGTCTGTGGACCTCCTCGATTGGAAGTATTTGTTTCTCCTTTTGTGTGGTGTCTCTGTAAGCTCAGTATGAACTAGCATCATCACTAATGCTGGATGTGGTTTAGGATAAAGAATTTCTCTCAGTCGAAAACACAGTGCCAACGAGAGAAGTGGAGAAGCACAGAATGTACTCGGATCAGTTTAAAGTCTGATGTCACAAAACCTCATCGGATCCGTCTGCAGCCAGTTTCATACTCAATTTGTCAACTACTGACTTGAATTACAAACTGTATGTCTCCATATCACATGGTTCGACCACTGAGTTTACATTTTGAAATGTAAACCTAAAGTTTTGAAATGTCGCCCGATGCTCTGCTGACAGCTTCTTATATTGGTGCTTCTACAATCTGAGATAGCTTCCATACTTTAATAACAACGTGGAAGTAATTACTGTGTTGCCGGAGTCTTAAAAAGCTGAAATACTAAACACAACTGCCACCGGAATGCTAATTCTTGTGATACATTTTCCCAGGATAACAAATTACAATGTCACCAAGGCAATGATCATTTGCATCCTTTGGCTAACTTATACTGGCAGCCATCTGAGTGTCGATGGAATGAACTCACTGACCCGAAGAGCTGCTTTCAGATGTGAATGATCCTCATATTATCAATTTGTAGTCTTCTTCAGTTGCTGGAAATGTCTTCTTTGAGACTTGCCTAAGAGAATAATGGGGGGGAAAAAGTGGTATAGAGACTCAAAGTGTTGCCGTCTTTGGGCGTAAAGAATGAAGCAAAACAAAAACCTACCGGTCTCCACCTTGTTCATTTCGAACACAATCCCCTGTGGGCTATATTTTCTCCACCAACCAACATCAACAACTATCTCACCATGCTGCCCAGTGGAGGTGCATGGTCTTCACTGAAATATTGATGTGGGGACTGGGAGTGTTGGTTCCGAGTCAATAATGCAACAGGTGGATTAGTTCTGGTTTCAGAGAAAGCGAGCGGAGGGATGAATTAATGAGTATAGCTCCTTCCATCCACCTCTCGGAAATAATCAAAGGCAAAAAGAGGAAATGACACAAAAAGAAAATTGTTAACACAAATTTGCATTAACTTACTCAAACATCACATAACTAACATGATATGTCTGAATATTTGTGTCATTGTAAATGTACATTTAAATCTATTGTAGTTCTAGACCCAGCAATGATTTGCTACATTACATGTAACAGACTTAAGTGAGCACCTTTTACACAACCTTAATGAAGTTTGACATTCAGCATAAACTGGCACATCCGTCACATGCCATATATCTACATAGCTAAAGAGAGACTAAATGAAGGTATACAGCATGAGTCAGAAAAGGGGACTGGGGGAGAGGGAGAGGGAGAAAAAAGAGGGAATGAGGGGGAAAGAGAGATAATTGTCTTTGATGACTGATGTTGCTCATGGCTTTCTTGTTTATTTCAACAGGCAGGAGGTTGAAAGCGGAGTGGGCCTGTGACCAATCGGTGGTCGTCATTAAAGGTGGGAGGAGTGCCAGAACCAATCAGATGCCGGCTCATTAGAAGGCGGGACAAGTGTGAGGCAGACATGTTATGTTGTCTGTATCTGAGAGGAGTTTAAGTCTGTCAAACTTTTGAAAAACTCTGTAGAATCGTAGTCTTCTTTCGACACATCATCTCTCTGCTAGTTAACTTTCATGAAGTTCAACTTGAAGTATTTTAATTCATTAACTTTCATAGCTAAAATGAATCACTAGACAGGATACAGAAGGTCTTCTGCTGATATCAAGCTCAGCTGTGATGAATGATTGAATACACTACATTTGCTTTCTCATTGCTTTCACAAGGGCTGCGACTAAACATTATTTTCATTACTAAATTTGTGGATTGTTTTCTCGATTAATTGCCTGGTCTTGTAGGGGATACATATGGAGCGGCTGCCATGACGTGCAGAATTGCGTCAGGCAGGAGATAAAATGGAGGCCAGGTGTGTGTGTGTGTGTGTGTGTGTGTGTGTGTGTGAGCGAGCGGAGGCTCGAGTTTTTTTTTTACCAAAATGCTCCCAGACCTTTCAAGCACGGAGAGCACCCTGCTTTAGACGTCACAATGCAGCAGTCTGCTTAGTTTTAAAGACAGCTTTCAGTGCTCTCTTGACCTTGACGCTGCCACAAATGCACACACCTCCAACCTCACACATTCGCTGACACACACACACACACACACACACACACACACACACACACACACGCACACACTTGCATAAAGGTCACATAAGGGTGAGGAGCCAGGGGAAAGATTAAGACATTGGAAGTTCCATCTGCTCTTTCGTAATGTTAGTGAGGGTTTTGTAACCTGCAAGGCCCAAACACGCACACACACACACACACACACACACACACACACACACACACCACCCCCCACCAACACTCACAGCCATTACTTTGGCCACAGTTGGAACCAGACACCTGTCCTGTTCCATGTCCTAAGGTTGAATTTCAGGTATCAGGTTTAAGTGGGCCAATGACCTCCTCCCTCCCCTTTCCTAACCTCTCTGCACACGCTCAGTTAGCAGGTGACCAGCGTGGCTTTATCCTCTACATATAACCACGGCAGGTATAGAGACGTTCCAGCTCCCCCCCGCACGACACATTAGTGAGGAGAAGAGAGGGCGAAGGGAGTTGAAAGGCAATTATGTCTGGTCTCTGATGAGAGAATAAACTCGGGCAGACAAAGCCCTGTGATGTGGTGAAGTCATCCAACCATCCCCAGGTACACAGGTAGACAATAGACAGCCAACTCAAAGCCCCACAAAATGCATTCTGTCTAGACATGTGAGCAAAGCAAAGCAGAAAGATTTCATACAGAGAAGATGAAGACATTCGTTAGGACAACAAAAAAGCTTTGAAAGTACTTTGAAGCACTTGAAATGCACTTGATTTAACCTGTTAAGCGCTTGTCTCTGTAGTGGGTACTCCACTTTAAAGATGAATCGAGAACGATTCTTTGACAGGGTTCTGTAAGTTTTCAGCAGGTATTTGAAGCATGCTCTTTTTTTCCTAAGATACAAAGCAGACTCAAAGCACTAAGTGGATTTTCAAGACATGTTCAATTTTGAACAAAACTCCACCCCCAAGTTACCTTAGTGAGCACCTTTTACGTGACCATAATGAAGTTTGACATTCAGAATAGACTTGCACATCTGTCACAGTCCAGATATATGTGTGTAGTCAAGGAGAGACTAAGAAAGAGGTCTGAAACATGGGTGAGAAGAGGGGAGGTTTTGGGGTGAGTAAGAGGGGAAAAGAGAGAGATAACAGTCTTGATTCTCGTGGCTTTCTTGTTTTTCTTTCACCACGTAGGGAGTTTGAAGTAGAGTAGGCCTGTGACCAATCAGTGGTCGTCATTAAAAGGTGGGATGAGCGCCAGAGCCAATCAGAAGCTGGTTCATTAGAAGGCGTGACAAGAGCGAGGCAGCCATGTCGTCTTGAAGGCAGGCAAACAGATGGTGTTCAAGTCTGGAAAACTTTTGTATTGTCTGTCTTTATACGTTACATTAGCAGTGCCTATGTGTCACATGCATTTGTGTACAGCACTATAAGCCTGATGTCATTTGCAAAAAAAGATTCAAATTTAAAGCAATGCTATTTTTTTTCAAGTGCGCCCTGATCACATTCACACATATACAGTACAACCAGTCTGCTGGTCACTGAGCAGCTCCGCTGAGCATTTGAGATTAAGGGCCTTGCTCAAGGGCACCTCAGTGGTGGTAATGAGGGAGGGGGTAAGCGCTGCTTTTCACTTTCCACCCAAAATCCTGCCGGTCCGGGGGATTCAACCGACGGTCACAAACTGCCCCACTCGTAAAAAACGAAAATTAGTTTGGAACCTACGGCACATACGGATCACAGAGATCGGGTCATTGGGTTTAACAAGTTCTTGTGATTGGATTTTGAGCTGACTACAGCTGCCTTTCTCCTCAAGAGAGCAAGTTATATTCTTTTGAAAGCCACCTTCCAAAGTTACAAGCTGCAAGAAGTTGAGATTTAAGTGGTATATTTCTTCAATGCATTTGTAAAACCTTGTGCTTTCTTTCTCAAGTTCCACTGCACTAAGTCCCTCTGTGGTGATGTAGCCCAGTGTGTAAGCTGTGAGTACAGCTACATGTACCTCTACAGCCAAAAAAACATTGCTGTCTTTAGTTGGGAAGCGATGCATTTTGACATTGACATTTCCACCCATAGGGTTTTCTCCCTTCAGTCTTCATGTGTTTTGTAATGGATGATTGCTGGTGTAAATCTTCATTTGTCTATATAACTGGGTTGCAAGCTTTTACAAGGCCAGCGATCACATGCTCTAACTCACTTTGATTCCACGCTGGGGCTCACAACAACACATTTACAGCATATACAGTGTTAGAAGAGGCGCTGATCCACACACATGGATCTGTGGTTTCCGAAACCACAACACTTTACTCCAGGACTAATCCCATGTCTGTATGTAGTGTTTCTCATGTTTACACTCTCCAGTAATGATAGGGCCATTAGACTTGAGACTTGGTCTCACATAAAAGGAGTCATCGCGCTTCATCATCACAACGGTCTGTTGCCTGTAATGAGGACAGTGAGGCCGGGCTTCCCCTCGTCTAGCTGCTGATGTCTTGACTCATTGGTTCCCACAGGCGGTTGTCCCTCACATGTCCTGACTGAAGGTAAATCCCGCTGTACCCTATCTCAGTGGTTCTCAACCTGCATGGGGATCAGGACTCAGTGAGGGTGGCCAGTGGCCCCTTTCTTACTTCCTATCCACTACTTTTGGCACCCTTGCATGGACCACACCCATCCTCAAACTCGGCCTCGACCATTAATTTTGTTTTGTGAGTAGTGACTGCATCTTGCATGGTTGTGAAGCTATCACACTGCCAAAATATGTCCACGGACAGACAGACATATAAACACCTAGCAAAGTACTGAAAACCTCCACTGTGGTAGTTCGCTACAGTCTCCAGGACCACATCTTGCCATGATGACACACACAAAGATTCGAGCGTCGCTGTCACGGCTGGTAAATATCAGCGGCCTTATCCTTTAAAGTGAGACTCCTCGAATACGCGTCTCAACGCTCACCCCCCCTGTAGACTTGAAAGATGCCTGTGAAAAGACTGAGGCTTGCTTTTCCACTGAGCACAGTGAACAATGTATTCAAATTCAGATCTGCACATTATATTGCAGATATGTGACAGTGACATACAGTATTTGGAGCTCTGACATTTCTTTGTGAATTTTCAAAGGGTCTTTTTCATATGGTGGCCAGTGCAACTGGAATGTTGACTACTATGTCATCGCTATCAGTACGTGTCAACTTCAGCCAAGTTACTCATATGGTGGCAACAAAACAAACGCCATTGACCTCTCTCTGGGGTCGACTGCCTCTTTAACACTTTCTTTTCTGGATTAATACACACACACACGCACAAACTGAGACTACGATACACTTTCGTCGTAAAATAAAGTAAAACAAGTGTCTGCTTTTGGCCAACTTCCTCATATTGAGGCAACAACACACCAGAATCTTTGATGTTTTGGATGCAGACCCAACTGAGTCCACATGTTTCCCAGATTGACGATTAATAGCTAATGGAACAGAAAAGGATTAACAAGCGTCGACACAATACAGGTCATGAACTTTACTCACAACAAACAAATCATGTCATGTCACACTTGTTTGCACAGTGGTTTTGATTGTTGGTCTTGTCTGAAATATCGATGAGTGATGAGGCGACATGGGAGCTTCCAGTGAGAAAAACCACAGTGTTTGTACAGCAGAGCTCGCATCTGTGTGTTACATCAGCAAAGTTAGGTGACTCACATCACCGCTGAGCTACGGCCTACTTACTAAAACCAGTGATACATTAAATTACACCTGTAACTAATTTGAAGGCAACAAAAGTACATACAGTACTGGAATCCTTGTTAGGCAACAGGGGTTTTTATAGAGTCTAATCTTTCACTAATCACAATCCTTGTTCGTCTTAACACATTATTCCGTTAATTTTCCTGTCCATCTCTTATATTTTTGCTCTAAAACACCCACTAGTTACATTAATTGATATGCCAATTTGATATATATTTAAATGCTTTTAAAAACATATTTTATTTCTAAATAATAAAATTTGGCGTTCAATCAGACTTGAGCTCTCTCGTTCATTTCAATGGAGCCAGTCCGTTGGCGTAGCCTGGGTGCCATTGGAAGGGCTCACATTGGAAAAAAGTTGAATCGGGCTCAACTGTTGCTACGTCAATCGAATACATGCAAGCACACAAAGGTAACGCATCTTTTACCTCGTGATCATAGTGATGAAAGGTTAAATAGTTGCAGCCATGAAAACACCAGAAATCCTGTTTGAGTATTACAATGCTGGGCATCTGATAAGCCTTTGAATACATGGTATCCTCTAGACCTCACAAAAGCAGCCTCTGACACAGATAATGGAGAAATGCCATTCTGTTTGCCTCCGTCTCCCACGTCAGCTCAACACATTTTGGTAAGATGTGGCAGGATAACAGTAAAACAACACAGATTGGACGCAGTCAGACTCAGCAGTGTATCTTTGATGTGATCTGTCAAGCATCTGGTTCAAGTAAGGCATGTCATGGGCAGACTAACAAGCTAGCATTAGCTTAGCATCTTTATTAACCATGTGGACTGACAGACTGAGACAGATGAGCATGGTACAAAATGAAACGGTGTAATTGGAGACATGTTAACCTTCGTAAGTCCTTTCTTCAACAACAAGCGAAGCAGAAGTGGTTTCCTTCTCTTCGGAACTTTTGGTTCTGTAATTTTCCAAACACTTGTAATCCTGCTGCCTGGAGGCTTTACATTTTCACACCTATAGTAGGTCTCTAGTTAACGCAGTATTACCTGCAAATGTGCAATCAAGCTTTGTGAGGAATCTACCACTTTCAGAGGGCAGAACATTATATTTACCTACTTACCTGCATGTAGCTCCATCTGCTGAACCTTTTTCTATTTATTCACGTTGTTTCTGTTTTTCATCAACTGTCTCTGAAGGAGAGGTACGTTGCACATGTGCAGAAAAATATATATACAAATTCCTTTTCTTTCTTCTCGTTATTTATATGGTCCATGGTTCCTCTTACTAATGAATATCTTTCATTCATTTAAAGAGACCACACAAAGCATACTTGTACCTCATGGACACTAATTCTTTCATTCTTGTTTCTCAAGACCCACAACATTTTCTTCCAGAAGACAAATATGATTACTACCACATTCATTATTAACTACTAGATGGTCTTTTAGAAGCTGAGATTTATAATGAACCTTGACAGTTAACATTTACCTGTCGAGAGGCAACTAACTAATCTGATAAATAACATTATTGGAACCCTCAGACATTTCCCGCTGAGCCTAAAACAAACACACGTGATACGATGACTACTCAACCTTTCATTGGTGGGGATTATGGTACTTTGTCCCAGTGGGTTGCTGGTTTGAAACCGCATTATATCTTGTCTGATTATGGATTTAATCCTGAACCTGACATCGACTGGTCCACTGGACCGAGACGAGACATCCGCTCACTCAACTGGAGGAACCTGAATAATGGTCCACTGAAACTTTGTGCCGTCTGTCACCCATCATGGTGATAGACCGCAAAGCTACTGACTGAATTTATTAGCATATCACATTTTTACCAAGAACACATGAAATTCTAAAATAATCACACTGTTTAACCACATTTAGACCAAACACTATGTAACTGTAAATTGAGCCCAAAGACTGATGCCTAGAGGTTTTGCAGTGAACCCGAGTGTAACATTGGTAAATCAGGCATTCATGAAGGTAGGTAAAGCAGAAACGTGGAGGCAGTGGCTGAGAAGAAATCTTTCTGGACTTCTGTTTATTATAACTTGCCCCTTTTATAGCCCGAAATGACACAAACAGGATGTTGCATAACATAAATCTTTATGCACTTACATGATGTCTCACTGAACGTGACCATAGTTTCTGCCTTATTTGCATTGCCTGCATTTAGTTTTTTTTTGCCTACAATATATCCGTGTCTGCCCACCTCCTTGTCTTTTTTGCTTTTTTGGTTCTTTTTCTCGTTCATGCACACGCAAACACAAACGGACGAGCATACACATAACCACATAACCGTGACATTTTAGTCAGGTTCCTGAAAAGTTACAACAATCTTAATTTCCTAAAATTGTTCTTTCAGATTTATGAACTTAAATCAATCCACAACTCCACTTCCCAGCATGCTCATCTGTTCCACTGATGATCCAGCAGATGCAGTGATCTTTGCGCTGGTAAATCTGTCAGTGTGTCTGACCTTATATACGTCTGTCCCTCACGTCTAGCATATCCAGCCACTAGCGTGAAATCAAGAGGAGTCTTCTTGATGTTGGGAGGTTAAAAAAAGGTTGCCAGGGATACAAAAATACTCAGCTTGTGATGGAAGAAAACTTTGTGAAGTTGATGGCTAGTGATAAACCAAGCAAACGAGCCAAAGCTTTTAGGGATGTGTGTTGGAAGGGGGAGTATTGAGAAGAGTGGGTGGGCTGTGATATATGTATGAAAGCAATGATGTCACGAGAACAATTTGTCCAGGAGATAAAGAGTGGTGAAGTTGTTATCTCAGAAAGATAGAGAGAGAAAGACAGAGTGAAGGGTCAAATGCAACCAAATATATCGCCAGTAAGATACATTATAAAAATGACCTGGAGCCACTATTGGTGTGATTTCAATTGAGACAGAAAAACTTGTGTGCTTGTAAAGAATAATTCTATCTATCTAACTAGCAAAAAGTAATGATAGTTGCCATCCAGTGTTGTTGCAGCGTTTGGAGCGCTGAGATCAAACAATGTCCTCAGTCTTTGATATATTATGTATCAGCAAATATTTACTGGACACAAAGTTTCTAAACTGTTGCAACACTGCGGCGCTCCTCCAATTCTTCCTTTGTCACTCCCTCTGCAGAGCAGAGAGATATTGTAAGAGTCCAGCTGTGAAGACGAATTCCAGAGCTTCCTTGAAAAATACTATCAGACAGCATTAGCCCAAATAACGTCGTTGATTAATAATTTGCTAACAGGCTCTGACGTCTCTTCATATGAGAGACACCCAACGGGCTAAGGCATTACTCACACCACCTGGTGTTTCTGGTCATACTCTGACACACACACACACACACACACACAGACGTGCACACACGTACAGAAAAAACATGCATACCCTCATGCACAAAAACACCACTTGTACATGTGTGCATACCGCTCTCAGGCTCCCTTTGGCCTGTTACCTGACTGAAGCTCGCAGGCCAAGTTTGGTTTGTAATTCAACCCCTCTCTCCTCTGAACCTATGACAAGCAAAACTTCAGCAGGTGACAGAGACAGAGAGCATGACAAGGACGAAAAAAGCTGGTGTTTGTTTAGTTTTTTTTGTCCCAGTGAGTTATTAACCTCACCAAGATAAACGGTGATTAATTTCACTGATCAGAAACACATGGTTAAACTGCTGTAAGGCCCTGATGAGGAGTGAATCTAAGGGCCTGATACTCCAGATCTAATTCATTACTGTAAGTACATGTAGATTAATTGCCTCAGACACAGCAATGGATCAAAGCAACTATCAGCAGATTGGATTTCTGAATTTACTTTCGATGATTGGCTTTTTACAGCGAGGTATGGAGAAAGAGGCAGGGGGAGATGAAAAAAAAAAGAGAATTTGATATCTCTTTCTCGGTAATCCTTTGTGCGATGACAACATTATATTCATGCTGATGTCTCTCTCCCTCATTACAGTAAACCAGAACATATGTACGTGGTGTCGTTTGTTTGTGCTTGTAATTAAAGACCCGTCACTTAGAGACACTTACGTCTCCCCAGGCCAAGACACACACAAAGAGAGATGTCTGTTCTGTAATAAAACTAAATGAATCATTGTAATTATTGTCAGACGGGTGCTTGGAGGGAATACCTCAGAGGCCAACATTATAGTGTCACGTAAGCACAGGCATTGCCTTAGCTTTAAAGCTGTGCGTGTGTGTGTGTGTTGTACAGTATAAAGAAAATCAATTCAATCAGGGAAGATGCAGGTGACAAGAAAATAATAAATACAGAACATTATGAACTCATCTGAACAGTAATTATCCTCATCATATACTGCTCTGTGCTCCAAGAAAGTCTCTTGATATTTGATGGCATACCTGCTAACATATCACCACAGAAGACAAATGGTTTGAACAGAATACTTTTCCAAAGACGGAAAAAGGACACATAAGTGCCGCAGGCCAAGTTGATTCAGCTACAAATTATATTTTCATTTTCATTTTTCGGTGCTGCGGTTGAGTAAAATCCCTCCATGCAACTGCTGCAAAGCCATCTGTCCGAGAGGAGGGTAATCAGTGTCAGGTGAAATAACATGGATGGACCATGAATCACTGGAAAATCTCTAATGTTGATTACAAATCTTCACTGGAAATCTGAAGCAATCCTTTGCACAGCTCTTTGTGGGAGCCTTGAAGTCGGCTCTTACAAAGTGTTGTGTTTTTCAGGATTTTTTAACGGCGCCGTTCTCGCTGATGTGACCTGCCACTGTGTGCCGTCTGCAATAGAGCGAAACAATTTAAAGGTCTAACACCCGCAGTTATTTAAGTCAATGTTTTCTCCCTCCCAGGGAGCGCAAGGTGGTTCACATTAGCATAACAGTGTTTTAATAATGGACATGGATTACATCTGTTATTTCAACAATACATTTACAACTGTGCTTATTATTTTTGTATCGCTCGTGTGGTTTCAAATGGTTGTGTTTTCAGTGCTTTGTGGAGACTCGATTTGTTCACTACGCTATAGAGTTTAAATTCTGTTACAAATATGCTGTTTTGAGCAAAGCAATCTTCAACATTGGTTTACAGAATGACTGTGAATACAGAGCTGGTCTTATTCCCAATATTATCTTCACACTCCAATGTAATTGACTTCACTGTAATATCTCTGTACACAATGAAAAACTCAACAGAAGTAAACTTTACAGGGTAGTCCCTCACCCGATGAGGATGAGCTGCTAATTTATCTGGTAAGATTTACACAAAAGGTACAGTAAGGCAAGCAGAAATTAAAAAAGATTATGTGAAAGTAACAATACCAAGAGTCCTGTATTCAAAATGTCTTGCATCAGCAGATTTTCTCAAATGGAAGGAAGCCAAGAACTTCTGAAAAATTAAACAAATGCATGTTTGGAAGGTGCAAACTATGTAATGTCAAATTGTACTGTAGTTGTTCCTCAGGCTGCAGTGAGTCCTTCCGCTGCGGTGACTTAGAAAAAGCATTATTATCAACTCTGCTGAGCATAACATCTTGTATCTCATATCATCTTTGATGGGCTCTGTCCAAAGACCTGTGAGATAAACAGAACAAATGCATCATACAGTCACCAGGCCAAAAACTAACTAAACAAAATTGTCTCGGTATTTGAAATGTGAGGTTTTCACCCGACAGCAGTGATATCGGATAATGAGAATCTGTCTCCTCTGGCTCTGGAGTGTTTAGTCTGAGAGCTGCACACCGCCATCTGCTTTACAGCTGCCTATTAGAGGGGCTTATTAGAACAATGATAACGTCCAATCATCTATGCTACATTAAGCTAACATCTAACACAACTAATCAGGAGGTCAGGGAGCACGAGGGCTGAAAGTACATGAGAGGAACCGTCTTTGTCAAAGAATCAAATTAATCACTGCTTAATTAGTGTTTTGGTCACTAATGTTGACCTTATAATCAACAGCAACGTATTGTTTGTAATCGAGAGCAGGATTTGGTCATAATTATCGGTGACCAGTAGATACTTCATTGAGTTTATTTGGTGTGGGACGTGATCACATGACACGTTTGAGGCTGTTCAGGTATCGAGCAAGACAAATGAAGTCTAAACTAAAATTACAAGTAGTTTAAATCAGTAAGCTGATCGACACACAGTTAAATTACTGAATGCCTGAAAGGTTATCCCAGTAATTTACCAGGAACTATGTGTGAAGGAGGCTTAAGTTCGAGCATCGCTAAGGTCATGATGACACATCATCTGGTAACCATGAATGTCTGTACAGTGACTGGATAAATTAAAACAATAACCTGTTGGTGGGATTGGCAAAGTCTCAAAGACTCAACCTACAGTGTGGGCACCATGGATGTTTGTACCAAATGTCAAAATAGCATGCCGACCTTTCTTACCTTTGTTATCTTCTCTCAATCGATCTCCCTCCTTGTTTCCTTTCTTCCTCTTCAGAGCATCTCAAAGTCATTGATATAACAACACTACCGTCCCCTGAGCTTGAGTTATGCCCCTTCCCAGCTATTCCCATGAGCCTCCAACATCAGTATCTTTTCTTCCTCCTCCTCCTCTTCCTCTTCATCCTCTCTCGGTCCCATGCCCCTCAGCCCTGACACCAGCCTGCCTTTGAAGTTCTCTTTTAAGAGTACAATTAACCCCCTCCTCCAGACACTGCACTCACTTCTCACCTTTTTAATAAGACACTCGTAGACAAGTGGCGGACCTTTTTTTTCTCTCTCTCTCACACACACTCTGTCACACACTCACATGCACTCTTAGATCTGCAGTTACTTACAACACGCCTGTAAATTCTTTGTCACTTGGCTGCGAACTCAGAGACCCCTTCATGTATGCTGTGGCACTGTACTGTGTGTGTGTGTGTGTGTGTGTGTGTGAGGGCAAAAGAAAGAGAGAGACAGAGGTGTTTTCTGGTGGTTTGACTCAGTGTTAATGTAGTTTCCGGTACTTTGATACAAAGTGAATCAGTGGTGACTGGGGGTAAAAAAAGCCATTAAAGCTGTAGACCACCTACTGTCGCTCAGCGTGTGCTCTCAATACCTGTGCAGTTCAGTTTAGGAGGAATTAGTTGTCTGGTTATTGCACCAACACACAGAAAAGTGTATGGACGCCCAAGCCTTATTCCAAAACCGTAGTCTTTATTACGTTGCTATTAAGATTGTATTCTTATTCAGCCACAAGAGTTAAACTTGGCATTTTAAAAGGGAAGAGGTCGTGTTCATGTTCCCGCAATTCTCCCGCCCACCCCCTCCATACCTCCACGATCTTTAAATGCTCAGGGTTTCCTGCACTGGCGGGATACATGGCCTCAGGATCCCGGAGTAATTTGGTGCAGAGGAATCAGGCCTTTGTGACTCACCCTGTAGCTCAAGGATGTGATCCACGGTCAGAGGGCTCATGAATATCGCCTGATAGCAGTCGACATAGTGAAATGATGAATGTTTAAGAGCTGCTTTTACAACGACACATTTTGACTTTGGATAATAATCCAATGTGAATTCTGGGTAAATTAAGACTTAATTAAACTAAACATGGCTGATTGAGCAATTGCATCAAAACACTGAGCTCTGTTCACTCAAAAGGGATGTCCACGTACTTATGAGCATCTTTTCATGAGCGTGCTTGAGGGTCCAGAGTTCAGCGGCTTCAGGAGGAGTGACATGGGTCTAATCCTGTTGAGTATTGAGTTAGATCGAGAGGATATTCCATATGCAAACACAGACGTGCTGCCTTCCTATAATAACTTCCTCAGAAGCGACGGCAGCTCAGTGTTGAGCTATTTAAGACCAGCAAGCCTTTGAGGAGGGAGGCTTTTCCTTCCCCACTTCACTCTCTCCCTCCCTCTTGTCTCTCTCTTTCTGTCATTAATAATATGATATTGTCCCATCTGTCGGGGGAGCCAGCGTGGACCACGTGTTTCCAGTTAGGCTCATCAGAACCTGATGTGGGGAGGCCGGAGTAGAACGCGAGGGACGGAGGCTGGGAAGCCCGGCCTAGAGTGGGAACAGCGGCACAGGGCGAGGTAATTAAATCACAGGGTCTCCACTATTTCAATTGCTCAGGTACACTTCAGTGATATATATGAAAACTCTAAAAGTCTGCTTGCAATAAGAGGGACTCTTGGGAAAGATAGTGTGTGCTGCAAACCGCTATTATCCAGCTTGAACAATAAATAGTGGAATAAAGATGTTTTTCCTGAAACTCTTTCACATGATCTAACATTGACACACTTGACAAACCATATTCCCTCCCAGATGCTTTAGTTTCATGGCTCCCTGCCAAATGTTCACATGCACATCTTTTTTTTTCACAATATACACAAGTGATCATATAATTAGATTTTCTCATATGATTGGTTTACAAAGTGTGGGTGCCCTGGGACACAAGTAAGTTGACATCCCTATTAACATATTTGTAAGATGCCATGATGTAAAACGCAAACAAGAAAATAGGCTGATCAAAGAGCTTGTTCTGCCCACTGCTATTACCCCACCTCCAGACAGTATTGCTGCAATCATTCTGTGCTAAACCAGATGCAGAAATAAACATCTCTGGGGTTTGGATCTGTAGCCAAAACTCTCTCAGATCAGGGATCGCATCCAACTATCCCACAGAGGGAAAGAGCACTTCTGATCCGGGATGCAGCACATGCATGTATGTACCATTTGAAAGTCATGAACACACGTGCGACCATCGGAGGTTTGTAGACTCTGAAGAAAGAAGACAGCGGGTCGTAAAAACTGTTGTACTGAATCATGTTTAAAAAAGGAGAAGAATAGTGTAAACACTTTAGTGATCGTAAACCATGGCTCTTACTGCTATTCACAATGCTCCACTTGCGGTGTTTGTGTGCAGGGAGGGCTTTCCCGGCGAACCTCTCTGTGGTTCGCTGTGTTGTGGTCTTCCACAGTTGTGAGTGTAACTGTATCTCAGTGACCTGGGTTACTGCTGCCAGCGGATCTGCAGTCAGCTCGGTGATGTCAGGGAATGCACCCAGCATGCCCGGAGATGGTGCAGCGGTTGTAGGGGAATACCACTCAATTTAGTTAAATCAGCCTGCATCTGCCATCATCACGTTATAGCACCGTCAAATCAATTTTTTTTTTTTAGGGGAACCCAATAGCGAGAAACCGGAGAGCCGAGGCTTTAATCTGTGATGTCATCCTGGTGTGCCGCCCGGAGCGACAATCAAGATGAGATTGAATTTTTTTTCCGAACTTTCGCTGATGTTAGATTTGAGTCATAAAATGTACGTTTTCCCAGAGGAAATGTCCCAGCGTACTGTTACAGTCACCTTTTCCAACTTTTCCAATTGATTCTCTATGGACCTGTGCACTGGTCACAGATTCTTTATATCATTTCTGACTGCATTAACTGTTCCCATAGTATATGGATCCAGCAATCTTAAGAAATATTATACTGTAATGGCGTAATTCAGAGGAGCTCCCTTTGTGGCTTCAGCTCCTCATGTATAAGATCATATCAGGCCAGAGCTTCTTCCCTGTCTCTCTACTGTCTGACCCCTCTCATCATTCCTATTCAGTAATGCTTCATTCTACAAAGAGCCGAATGTAGATTACTCCAAAAAGCATCTTTGCATTAATATCATCTTTTATCCGTTAGATTTTGGTTCAAAGACCGTCTTAAAATGCCTTAAGGAAACCCGTCGATCCTCAATCATTTTCGATTTGGTTCGATTCCATTTGGTTTGCTTCAGAGAGAAATACTTTTGAATGTTCTCCATCAAAGGATACTCTCGTACTTGTTTTTCACCAGCAAAACAACAAAAAAAGTGTGTCTGAGAAGTTTGGGCCCGTGACGCGAAGAAACAAATCCAACCACGTTGTAATTTAGCCAAACACTTAAAGCAATTTGTGTTTTCTTTCCTGCATATGCTATGTGTACACATGTTTGATGGTGTGCGAGTTTTTGTATTTGTATGCGCATGCTTTCATGTGTGCGAATGTGTGCGAGTGTGTTTGTGGGCCACAGTAGGCTGCAGGCGAGGTTACATCTTGCAGCAATTAAGCTGCATGCGTCTCTTACGCCCCTCCATTCGTCTACTGCAGGGTCTTGTTTCAAGGCCAGTCTGCATTAGACAAACTGAGAGCATTTGACGGGGCTTGGTGGCTGGTGGCTTAATGGTTGAACACAGCAACAGCATGTTGCACACATCAGTTAATTACTTGACAATAAAATGTGGTCATATTAGATGGAATGTAAGCATGTTGACAAACCATAGAGATGTGCAGCCGAAGGACGAGATGAAAAGAAAGAGGAGGAGGAGGAGGAGGAGGAGGAGGAGGAGGAGGAGGAGGAGGAGGAGGAGGAGGAGGAGGAGGAGGAGGAGGAGGAGGAGGAAGAAGGAAGGCCAAAGAAACAGTGAAGGAGATAAAAAAAAGAAGTGAGATATTATGTGATGGCTGTAATGTGTCGACAGTTGCTGTAAAATAGTTGCCAGGAATGAAAATGTGAATTTGGAAATGTGTCAAACCTGTTTAATTTCTCGGGTTCAATACTGTCAGACCTCCCATAAAAAAATACATATGTAAACACACAATGTTCTGCCAAGGAGAGAGCCGCAGATCAGTGATACTTAAAAGTTCCCCGATGACAACATGACTGCAACCACGTAAGTAGTTATCATGGCAGGGATTACTGACATACCGAAACCTCCCCATGTTTACAGGAGCCTGGATGCCAAAAGCCAATTGTCCCCAGCGTTGCTAAGAGGCACTTAGCACAGCTAAATGTCACAGTATAATTATTTTTGCACTGTAGTTCAACAGATTGTCAACAAACAAATAATCTCTTGTAGATGTAGACGCACATAAATATCGTTTATGTAAATAATTAGTTTACGGAAAAAGGCCTGTGCCACCTCTATGTGGCTTTGTAGATAGATCCACACTGCCCCATGAAGGCAGTTGCAAGAGATTCTATTTTAATATATTCCCATTGTTTGATAAACTGCCAGTGTTTCATTACATTGAAGCACATTTCATATTTGACATTCTTTGATGCGAGTGGTTATTGATTTAGCAGATTCTTCACACTCATCGATGCACCGTGAACTTCATTACATGGCCAAAACTATTCGGACACCTGAAGATTACGCACTTATGTGATTGTTACGACAGGCCCACTAATTGTTTCAGCCCCAGCAAAAAGCTTCAGCAAGAACATCAGCGCCTAACCTCACAATCTTGTGGAAAGCCTTCTCAGAAAAGCAGAAAGGTGGAGTGTGTTTAGCAGCACATTGTTTCACCAACACCCAAATGCCACTACAACACTTAAACATTATAAAAAATATCCAGCATTCGGATCGTAGATGGGACTCGAGTGGTGACAGAGAGTAGAATAATGCACAAATAGACAACAGTCAACTTTGGAAAGTTACTGAACAGTTTACTGTTTAAATACATCTTGCATGCCGTGTTGTGAGCAACATTAAGTCTCCCAGCTGATCTGACTGCAGGTTATTATAGCAATTGGGAGGCGCAATTGTATCGAGCCAACTGGGGCATTGGGAAAACAGCAGCCAAATTAAGGGAATCAATCATGATTTTTTTTGGTCAAACATCTTAGTGGGGCTACAGACCCATCTAGCCCCATCCTAGCGCCACCCATGCTGGGCTCACAGTGAATTTTAGAATTCCCCCCTAAGGTGTTTGATGGTGTTGAGGTCTGGGCTTCTTATAGTCCAGTCCAGTTCTTCAAAAAAAACAGCGCCAGACCAAAAGCACATCAAATACAGAAAGGGGTGTCTGCATACTTTTGGCCATATAGGTCTGGTCTTGTTTAAATGCTTGAGCATGCTAATCTTTGGGAATCTGAATACATTACACATTACCAGTCGGTCTGTTGACATTGTCCATGATGTGTACAATGATATGCCGTGCACACTTAATCCTAATGTTAGATTAATTCACTGGAAAATCTTTTGAGTCCTGTAAAATCACAAAACATTTTAGCAGTGTGACACGTGTTGGTGTGTGCACATCTATTTATGCACAGATGATGACTATTAGTATATTTCCCTCGGTGTAAACCACAGTGAAGTGATGCTCTTTAGCAATCTGTTTGATACTACTTTTTTTTTTTTTGTGGGTACAACTAACCGCAGTTTGATCAGAGATGTGTAGCAGAGAGAGATCAGAGTTCAGCTGCAGCCCAGATATGTCGACGGTTGTCACCAGAACCTCTTGGCTTTGAAGGCTTCACATGTTGTTACAGCAGCTGGTTATTCATCAACTCTGTCTCACAAATTGTAACAGACTCATTAACAATGTGCGTTAATAACAATTTCTGTGTCATAGTTGGCTGAATGATTCTTGGTCTTTTAATAGCAGCCAAATAATGTGGAAATACTAAAGTAACGGCAGAAACAACACATAGTGGCAGATACAAGTACCAGCACTTCAGCAGATAACGCAGACCTGCTTACTGAGACCAAGCATGCGGCCTATGACGCACATTAGTGAGAAGCCATTCAACAATATTTACTAAGCCCACAAACCTTGATTAATAGGAAACACGCTGCATAAACAAATTGTTAGCGAAGACACGGATAGGAATTTAAAAAAATGTTATAAAAGTGGCATCTTGGCAGCTGAAACGGCACTACTTTATTGCTGCCGTGCTTAATCACTAGTGAGTCATGGTTGTCGAAGTAGAAAACTTACCTCTTCATCAGCAACTTCCTCTTCCCCTCAAGTTTTTTGGCATCTTATACAGGTTTGTACGCAACTTCAGAGGAGTCTCTTAGTGGCAGGTTAGTCATCCTTCCAGTGATTCAATATATACACTTGTCCCTCTCTCCTGATCTGCTGCTCTTGCCTCTCCATGGTTTTTTTTTCTTGGCCACAACCTTTTCTCATTTTTCCCCTGAATGGGCTCCTTCAGCCAGTCTTCCTCTCCAAGGCTTTGACCTTCCTGACATTATCTAAACTCTCAACTCTTCATTTCTCAACACAGAATTACCCCGAATCAATTCACTTACTTTTTTGCATTAACATATCGTAAATTGTCTTTTTTTTAAAATCCTTTTTGGAAAGTGTGTCCGTCACAAAATACCGTATCCGTGCTCTGGGGTTCCTCAGGGTTCATCTCTGGGTACCCTAAACATTTGCTGTCATTTGGCACTCTCGCTGTCTTTTGGCGGTCTGTGTGCTAAATCTATCGTCCCCTTGAACGTCACTGCCTCATCATTACAAAGGCTCTATTTTAAATTGTAGTCCGGATCAGCAGGTGTTCAAACATCATGCTGGATTACAGGGAAATGTCAAATTACATGCAACATTTTTTTACAATTCAACAATTGTGCGTTCATACTAATCACAAGATCTGATTTGATTATTTAAATCAAAATAATATTGCCTCACAGACTCATCTGCAAGATCTTTTTTTTCAGTCAGTCAATTATATTATCATTTATTTGTAAAATGTTTATGTAGATAGAAGTTTTATGACATTTTCCCAGAGCCAACAATAACTTAGTTAAATTGCTTGTTTTGTCTGACCAACTGTCCAAAACACAAATATATTAAATTTACAATTGTAGTTTCAACCAGAGAATAATTGGTTGATTGGCCATTTGTTTTAGTTCTACTTTAGAACAAGCAGATAAAGAACAAATGTGCGATATAAAAAGAAAAACTTTAGCTTTATCTAACTTCAAATTAAATATTTTTAGTTTGGCCAAGCAGAGTTCATCCTGCCACTCAGAGACTGGGATGCTTGACAAATATGGGTCCTAGCTGAATTATGATCACAGCACTAGATTTCTCTCCACTAACCCCCGAAGGCCTGAGGGCAGAACGTGTGGGAAAGCAGGATTGACAGGAAGTTGTTGTGTAAAGGCAGAGGGGTGTGTGTGTGTGTGTGTGTGTGTGTGTGTGTGTGTGTGTGTGTGTGTGTGTGTGTGTTTGTATGAATGTGTGTAGTTTATTGCGTGCATATATGCGTGTGTGTGTGTTTGCCCAGCGGGCAGAACACAGGGCCAGGGCAGGAAACGAAGTGGTTGTGCCACCGGTTAGAGGAAACAGAATGACAGATAAATTACCCAGAGTCAGGCTGGCAGGACTTCTGAGGGCAAAAGCTGAGTGGACATTTAGGGTGGACAGCGTGTTGACATGGAGGATGGTGTGCCTAACCCAACAGGAAGATAAAAAAAATGTTTTTAATTTACCCAGCATTTTAAACTCAAAGTGTATTTGTTACTCTGATTCTGGAGGAGGTTAGAGTAAATGCATGCGCTTAGAGAACAAGAACAGGATCTGCACACATTTGCCTGTAGGTAAAGTATGTAGTCTATATGGGAATGGATTCAAGTAAACAATAAAAACATGACTTAGTAAGGTGTTAGACCACCACGAGCCACCAGAACAGCTTCAAATGCTTCCTTTGCATTAATCCTACAGGTCTCTGTAACTCTCCTGGAGGGATAAAACACCATTATTATAAAAGATATTTCCTCATTTGGCATTTGACGATGGTGGTGGCGAGTCTGTCTAATGTGTCCGTCTTAAATATTTCATAGGAGTTCAATTAGGTTGAGATCTGGTGAACATGAAGGCCCCATTCACATCATTTTCATACTCAAATCATTTAATTTCATGTAATTTATTCAGCTTTTTCCTACAACTTGTCACCCACCTGTGAAGTGTGTGAGGCTATCTATTGTATATGTGTGTGTATATATATATATATGTATACATATTGTATTCACACTTGTGTGATTTTATTTTTTATATACAATGAGCATTGTTGAAGGGAGCCTGTTGTCTCAGATTTTCATTCTTCTGATATTGTCGAGCATATGACAATAAATAAGAGATAAGCGATCCAATTTTGGCAAAGGCTGCCATCTAGTGGTCATATACCACCTGTTCAGTCTTAAAGTGTCCTTGCACTTCACCAAACACTTGCCACATATAAATTGAGATGAATCTGATTTGACTCTATAATGAACAAGGAAACATTGTGGCTCATTTTGGGCTGATTGAGTAACAGCTTCTGTCTTTGTTAGCAAAGGTTTAATGAAACCGAACATGTAATGGGCCCCAACATCTCCACCTGACTTAAGCACTGAATCATTTGTTGTATCTCTTTATAGTTGCCGAGCTGAGAACTGGTATTGGGCCTGTGGTCATTGAGTGTGGCATATTAAAACATATTCAGGAAGAAATAGGTTGTGTGAGCTGTGTGATTTGGGAGAAGTGTGTCCCATTTTATTTTGTGCTAGACAGACAGAGTGCTTCATAGCTGCTTAGTTTGGATGTGTTTCAATTGGCTGACTTTGTCTCAGAAGCTTGGAAAAGAAGGCAGTGTGCGTTGTTTGTACAAAAGTATTTGTCCCCTTCCTGATTTCTTCTATTTTTGCATATGTGTCGCACTGAACGATTTCGATTTCTCCACAGAATTGATTATCATACAAAGACAACCTGAGTAAACACAAAATACAGTTTCTAAATGATAATTTCATTTATCGAAGGAAAAAAGTAATCCAACATCTCCTGTAAGAAAGTAATTGTCCTTGTAAGAGACATTTTGTAAAATTGAAAATACGCTTATTTAAACATCACTTTTATAGAACCTATCCAGCAGTGGGTAAGCTAGCTAAAAGATCTAAGCGCGCAGCACACGATGACACGATCAAAAGAAATATATCGGTCTGGAAAGGGTTACAAAGCAATTTCCAAGGCTGTGGGACTCCCGCGAACCACAATGAGAGTCATTATCTAGAAATGGAGAAAAATTAGAACAGTGGTGAATCTTCCCAGGAGTGGCCGGCCCACAAAAGAACCCAGGCAAAACAATTCAGGAACTGCGGGCCTTGCGATGGTGTTGGGGATGCTTTGCTGTGCTTCAGGACCTGGTCAACATGCCATAAGTCCACCTCTGCATGGCTCAAAAGAAACAAAGTGAAGGTTGGAGTGGCCTTATCACAACTTGAAACCAGCTGAGATGCTGTGGCAGGACCTTAAACGGGCGCTTCATGCATGGAAACCCTCTAATGGGGGGCTGAATTAAAGCAATTCTGCAAAGAAAAGTTTGCCAAAATTCCTCCACAGCCATGTGAAAGACTGATCTCTGGTTAATGGAAGAGTTTGGTTGCAGTTGTTGCTGCTTAAGGTGGTACGACCAGTTATTAAGTTTAGGGGGGGGAGGGCAATTACTTTTTCACATGGGTGAGATAGCTGTTGGATTACTTTTTTTCCTTTAGTAATTGAAATAATCATTTGTGTTTATTCAGGTTGTCTGTGTCTTATATTCAATGTTTGAAGATCTAAAACGGTTTATGCACAGAGAAGGAATCAGGACGGGGTGTGTGTGGCATTCTGAATCAGATTTATTAATCTGTGGCAGCTTGTTAACGCATGTGTGCTGGGCGGACTGCAGTTGTATGCATGACAATGGTACGATAAAATGCTATAAATGTTTTAAATGATGTAGTTATTTTTCACACGTCTTGATATATAAGAGATGGGAAACAAAACAGACGCACACTGGTACAGGTTCTTGCAAATGTATTAATGTGGGCAACAAAGCAGTTGGCAAACAAGTAATTTTTTTCCATGTCAATTCAAAAACAACCAACAAAGAAGTTTATTTCTTTTCCCTTTCTTGTTACAAAACATTTCAGTCAAGGCCTAGAGAGAAAGAGTTAAGTTGTTTATGATATTCTACAACCTACGAAATGAAGCAAAAGCTCTACTCGGGGTCTAAGAAATCTCAGTCAGGTGTAAATCACCTCCAGTAAAAAAAAAGGTTCCTGAGTGGGAAACGAGGCTGGGAGTTTCAGTCAGTCATACACAAACAAATTGAATGTGACTAAAGTTTACCAGCGTTAGTGTCGAGTGTGTTCTCAATAGATTTAAACACTGTTCAGATGAAGGATGGTATCTAAGTGCGTATGGTTCTAAGTACAGTACTAAAGGCAAAGGGAGTGTGATGTGAAAACGGCTCAGAGGCCCCTAGAAGACGCGTTCAAAGAAATGCATTTGAAATGTATTCTGTACAGTGTAAAGCCGTACCTACAAAGAAACACTGAAGGAGATGGGAGTCTCACAAATAGAAAGACGGAAAAAACATTCCTGGTAAATGTTAATAAATTAATAAGGAAGCCTGGTGAAATTGGCATCTATCACAATTGAGAATTACTGATATTTAAGGTATTGTCAGTTGAAATGACTGCAGCCGACACATTTTGCATGCTTTTCAAGTAAGGAATTGCTGAACAAAAGGCCAAAGTGTAAGATTAGACAAGAGAGGAACTCTCCCTTTGAGTCAAAAAGACAAACATATTGAGCCCCTACTGTTGGGCATTTGTTACAACTGAAATGTTTTCCGATTACAGTCGACAATCATTACAATTATGTAAAATATGAATTAAAAACAGGAAAATAGACTAATTCAGGCGTCACTAGACAAAATAGTGCGTTGTTATGCTCGAGGAAAATGAATTTTGTTCACACAAAACAAAGGCCATCAAAAATACAGCTATCAAACCTCCTCAAAGAACAGTATTTTAGAAAACATGGCATGTAATACAATTCAGTAAAGTACATTTTTATAAATTTTGTGCTAATACGAAAATAGCAATACAAACGGTATCATGCTTTTTCTTCATCGAAGTGCGGCCAAAAATAACATGTCTTTGTGATTTCTGGGCTGGCGTTGAGCAAAGTCACATGCATTAAGAGGGCACAAATAATTTACACTGTATCAGGACAATGTTGACAACCTGTAGACAACAAGTAAAATAATACTAACACTGTTGTATCATAAAACGGATACTACCAACAGCAGTGCCAAGTGAGTCTTTTATTCCTCCAAGCGCACATTGTAACAAAAACAAACCACATGAAACTTACAGTTTTCAGTGGACTGATTAGTACGCACATACACGGTACGTGTATGTTTATGTCAGAGTACACATATGTTTGCATTATCGCGCTTATCCAACTGCATGTGACTTAAGGTTACTGCACATGGACAGTGTAGTGTTAACATGCACATACTGAGATTAAACGTTTGGCTGGAACCACCTGGTTCTCTCATTCATTTGAATGGTCAATTGGCTGATGTACAGTATCTTTATGCTGGGCTGGGGTTTCCCAAAAGCATTTTTCCATCATAAGATTGATGATATTAAGTCGGTCAAAAATGACATTTGCAAAGGCAATGAACATGGTTGTAAACCTGTTCCCCCAGTAACAAATACTCAAGGTTTATCCAGAGGCACCATGTGTTGGCCTGGCTTGCAATCAGCACAAGCAACGTGTGCATTGGGACGGGAGGACATGTGGTGATGGTAGCAGTTCACTTCACTTTCGTCCACAACGTGCTTTTTCGGGAAACCAGGCCCAAGCGTGTCTTAGCAGGCCTCCTTGGCTTGGCTTGGCATCTTGCACATCATCAGGATCTGCTTCAAGGCTTTCTGGACATCCTCGTCCATCTGACCCTGAAAGCACACAGCGCCGGTTCAGTTAACCAACTAATAAATACACCATAAGTAAAACTCAAAACCATGGCTAATTAAACCAAAACTATGTCCATGGCTAGATACCACAACTGGTAAGTGAGAAATAATATATTTATTTATACTCCACATAACCATGTGGTTATCTCCAATGTGATACAAGAGGATGGAAATGAAATGAAAACTTAAAAACTAATGGATGGATATACCTGGACCGCATAGAGGAGATGCATCCTGTAGACTGACACTATCTCATTGTGCTGCTTCTTTGACTCCTACAAAGAGAAACATCAGGTAAATACACACATTTGTCACCGGTACATTTAAGAATTCAAACTTACACTGCGCTCTTTCAAAATGGTAATTACTGTGCTCTATCTAAACTATATGTTGACCAAATCTTACAGCTAGCTGGTACTGTAGTTGTTTGATCTGTTGCTGCATCGTCTCCAGCTGCTGGCTTAGCTGCTGGTTTTGCTGCAGTCTCTTGGAGGGAGAACCAGCGCTGTAGGAGAGCTGCGATAGGCTGTTTAAGGCATCTTTCAGCTTCCCCACCTCCCGTGACAAGTCATCTATCTGATAGGGAAAAACACAAGACATGCGGTTAATGAAACAATGAACTTTGTAGAATGTTTTTGGTCACGGGAAAACAACAAGGTCCTGAGAAGACTCATGCCAAAAACAAAATCACACCCGACCAATTTCTAAATCATGTTTCTAAAGTACAGTGCTGGACAGACACTACTGAAATATCAAGCGGTGCAATAGTGATGGTACCTCTGCAGCAGCACCTACCCTCTTGTTTTTCTCTCTCTCTGAGGCAACGTGGTTCTCCACCAGCTGTTTGAGCTGACACACGGCATCCTGGGACTCAGCCAGCCTGGTGGTCAGCGTCTGGTTGTCCTTCTCCATCGTCATCACCAGCTCCTGCAGAGCCTCCCACTCTGCACGATTCTCCCGTGACTGATGGATACGAGTGTGGATAGGTATGTTTTAAGAAATACGTGGTATGGAAAGATAATAATCCATCCACGTTTTTTTATTATTTATTTTTTACTTCTCACCTTCTGCCATGCATCAGTAGCCTCCAGAGCCATCTCGTCCTGCTTTCTGAGGGCCCCCTGGAGGAGCTGCGTCAGGTGGTTCACCTTGCCCTCCAGCTGCGCTTGAGTATTCTCGTGCTCAGCGCGGGAGACAGAATCATCGGGGGTAACATCTTTCTCTGCTGTCAGCCTTTTGTGAAACAGACACAAGTAAGTCATGGTGACCCTGATCATTCCAGTAGGAGAGACAATCTTCATATGAATCCCCTTTTAGCCCCCACACACTGGATTGTAAACTAGTTATGGAGTAAAAAGTATAACGTAGCATAAAATGCAAATACTTAAGTACCTCAGTATTGTTAAAGAGTGTTAAAGTAAATGTACTCAGCATCAAGCTGCAGTCTTCAAGTATAAGCGGAAAAAGATCCATCAACCACATGTGACGTAAGTTTTCTTCCTCACCTGTTCTGAAGAGCCTCCACCTCCAAGATTTTCTGGTGTAGCTGCTCTTTCAGTGTGTCCGACTGGCTTTCCAACTCTTTGATGGCATTTCCCAGAGATGACATCACCTGCGTGTGGTCGGCGAGGGCCACGGAGCTCTGTGCCTGAGCTTCTGCTTCCTGCTTCAGCAGTGAAATCTCCTCCTGAGCGGCCGAGTGCTTCTTCTCCGTCTCAGCTAGCAACGTGTGCAGCTCCTCCACCTTGCCGTTCAGCACCTGGACCTGCTGTTGTTTTTCCGAGGAGGGAGATGAGGCCGCACTGCTCTCAGCCAGCTGTTTCTGTGCAGCACTTAGCTGACTTTTGGTTTCACTGAAGGAGTGCGAGAGTTCCAGCAAGCGGCGCTGCAGCCCAGCGATGACCTCATTTAGCTCAGCCTTCAGTTCTTCAAAGTCTTTGGCTGCTGCTTCAACTGGCACTGTGCCCCTCAGAGCCTCCTAAACAACGAGACGGGACCAATTAAAGAGGGAAAATGTTATTGATTTTAAAAAAGTAAGTGATGTACAGCAAGTAGAATACAATGCATAATTGAAAGATAATGAATAGAGATAAATCAATGTTTAAGCAATATCATCTGGGCTTTTCTATACATTCAAAGAGTACTCCACCAAATGGACAGTATGGACTTTGTAAAACTTTATTGCTACTTTCTCAGTCGAACGATGGAGTTCCCCTTTTTCAGTCAGACAGAAGTTCAGAGAGAGAGAAAGAGGCCCATATTCACCTGGAGCATCCTAATCTCCTCTTGTGCCTCCTTGTACAGCTCCTCAATCTGAGCAGTCCTCTGCTCTTTCTCCTTTACACTCCATCTTTCCTCCTCCACCCTCCTCAGGGCCTCCTCCAGCTGTCGGATGCGTTGAGCAGCGTTCTCCTGCTCAGATCCCGATTGGACGAGCAGGGCCCTCAGCTGTTTTACTTCATGTTCAAGTGAGGACGATCTGCGTCTCTGGACCTCCTGTTTCTCCACTGGCTCACCTCCTCCCCTTTCCATCTGCACCCTCAAATCCTCCACCTCCTCCACAGCTTGGTGGTATCTCTCTTGGGTGTCAGTCAGCTTTGCCTGAAGCTCCGCGAGACTCTCCATCAACTCTTTCTCCGTCACGCTTTCATCCTCTTCTCTTTCTCTTTCTCGCTCCGGTTTCAGCTGGGCATGAAGCGAGCGGTTTTCCTTCCTGGTTTCTAGTAGTTTCACTTGAACGCTCTCTAGTGCCCCTCTCAACAGTCTGATCTCCTCTTTGCTCCCTCCTCTCCCTCCTTCACTCTCTTCTTCCTCTCGTCTGACAGAAACGCCGCCTGAACCGTCTTCCCGTTCCAGTGGATCAAACTCATCCTGGGTGGAGTGGAAGGAGGAGTTTGAGGCCATGCTGTTTGGACGACTGTCGTCCTTCAGGTCTTCGCTTGCTTGGAAGGATGAATGTTTCTGTGAGGCGAGGGATTGAAAACATTTAAATCTCACAAACAAAGCGCAGTACGAGTTACAGTTTTGTGCCCGTCATTACATGGAGGGGAACCAAGACCAAGAAAAGCAGCAAATGCTCACATTCAGTTTGGCATTTCGGCTCAAATGAATGATTTGAATGAATCGATAATCAAAATAGGACTATTAAACAGTAATGTCCTGTATTTCAAATATAAATGAGATGATATTAAACAGAATATGTTGAATAAAACAAGCAATCTGAATAGATCCCTTTGGGTTGTGGGAAATATTGAACTTTTTCCACTATTTTCTGACATTTTATAGGTGATTAATCAAGAAAATAAAGAGTACGTTTTGTACCCCATCAATTTGGTTAACTCAGACTACTGAAGCCTCATTAACTTTAGTTTATATTTGAAACTTTAATTATATTTTTCTCCAGGAGGACTGTTGATTTTCTCCCTCATCACTGACATTGGAATAGCACTAGAAGAAGATCTCTTCAAAGCCAGTGTGGACATGAGGGATGACCAATAAGTCTGTAAATGTACATACGAACATGCGAGTATTGTTCTAAGTGAGAGAGACTTGAAAATATGTGTACCTAATTAGTTTTGCTTGTATTTTTTACAACGGTTTGCTATAGTTTAGGTTCTTATATACAGCGTACTGCCCTTACCTGGAGTACGTTCATTCATTGGTTTATGGATAACTCATGAGCGTGACTGAATAAGTTACATACCTTAGGTTTGCCTGCAAGTTGCTGATTCTCCACAGTTAGAGCAGTAATCTTGGCTTGCAGAGCACAAACCAGAGCTGCAGATGCTGTAAAACCGTGCTCGACCTGTCAACACGTACACACATACATTCACATGCAGAGGCACACAGAGACAGAAAAGCAACGTTAAGGACCACTAGCTACCGACTGAAAAACAAAAAACGAGTTTTGACACGTCTGAAGCTTAGGTTAGACCTCCTTCAAGAATGCCCAAGGTGAAAAGGTTCAGCAGTACACAGCTGTCTGTTGTCAGAGTATAGTATTACACTCACTAAAGCAATGTTGATTCAAGGTTTAACTACCAGAAAGACTTTTAGTGGAAAAAAAGCAAAGAATGTATCAAAATAGCCACCAAGAAAAATATCTATATGTAGCCTGAAAGTTTTTTCAATTCTCTCAATCAAAATAAAAAGACATTTTAGTTGGTTTGGGTAGAAGATTCATCTACAAAATGTTTATTCACCAATAACTATATTCAATGCATGTGCTCTACTTTTCAAACTAAAAGTGTGACATCATTTACTTGTAGACTGTTCAAGTCACAACATCCGTTTTTTTTTTTAAATCTGCTCATCTGTAGTATAAATATACCGGTAGTCACCTTTGTTTCCAGTTCGGGACCCGTCACCGTCTGCTCCACCGACTGCTTCAGGTCTTCGATTGTCTCCAGCAACATGTTTCTCTCCTCGTGGAGCTTTTCGACCTCCTCTCTCAGTGTCGTTCCTTTAACCTCATCGTCCTTTTGAAATGAGGAAAAAAGGAGGAGTGGCGGGAAAGAGGAGTGGGAGGAGACAAAAGGAAAAAGATGGTCAAGGAAAGAGAGTAAAAGGTGAGAGAAGGGTATGAAGGTTGAAGGCAAGTATTTAGCTAATTGGCACATGAGCTTCAACTGTAATATAAATCACAAGATAACCATCAACAAAATGTCACCCTCTGGAGTTGATATTTAAGAATGTTGCATATTTGTCATCTTTGCATGTTTTCAATCAACATTTACACCTGAGGACTTATTGCACAAACCTATTTTTATTTACCTAAAATGTATATATATTTATATATAAATTATATTTTAGGGTTAACCTATTCACTTGTCAGATTATCTTGTCTAACTATATTGAGATTCAACCAACTTACAAATGTATCATACCTTATCTTGTATTCAAGCCTTTTTAATATATATATATATCTTTTCATATAAATTTAAGTTACTAGATAAAATGCTGTATTTTTTCTATGGATCCTGTGAGTCTCCTTATTCCTACTATATTGCCACTGATACAGGGTCAATGGCATTTGCTGCAAGTTTGGGGCTTATAGAATATTTTAATAATGATATAAAATAATTCTATATAAATCAAAATTTTTATTTCATTAAATAAGACTCTTAAGCTAAAGAAACCATGTTGTTGATGAAACATCTCATGGAATACAGTCTGCCATGCTTCTTATTGAGGTTATTATATTAGTTATGTACTTTGTTTTACCTTGTAGTTGAATCTTTTTGGAGTGTCACTTTTGTTGGATCCAGGGGTCCCAGCGGAGGTAAGGACTGAAGGAGAAGAAGGCCCAGAGCTCTGAAGATGAGTGAAGTTGATTAGTTTTTGGAAAATTTTGTTATGATTTGGTTTGATTCAAAAGTCAAGATGTGTTCTTGAGCAGCTTGGAAAACAAAAGAGTGCGATGTGTTTGTAATCTGTTAGTCCAAAAAATAAAACCACACAACCAAACCATAAATAATTTGGACTCTCGGGCTCTGTTCACAAAAAAATGTAATGGCCAAATCTTATAATGGAAGGGAAAAACCCTGCGGAATATCATGTTTGTTAAAATGTTGGTGACATTCTTTTGTAAAACATTCATGCAAAAACGACCTGCAATATCGTACAATAAGCCAGTGAGCTAATAATTGTGACAGGTCTACAGGTCTGACTACTCATTCTGTGAATATACTGCAGACATGCATTAATATAAAGAGTGGCATACTGATACAAGCAGACAGATACAAAGAGAGACATGCTTTTACCTGCAGTGGGCTAATAGGAGGTGGAGGTGCTTTTCGTTTTTTGGGAGTTGTGATCCGTTCATCACTTAGTTTAGCTACTTGATCATGCTGAGGAGCCAGCAAAGAGAAAAGAGAAGAAAGGGCAAAGGAAAGAGAAAAAGGAGGGATTCAGTGCTGGTTAGTAAGAGGAGGGTCAATCGACGAGAGCTACAGTAAAACTTTCCCAAAATAGCGAGTAAGAGATTTTCTACAAGCTGAGAAATGTAATATCGACACATAAGAAAAGCTGATACTAAACTACAATCAATGAGTTGTAGCTACACAACAGAAATTAGATTACATTTGGCTTCAGCTCTTTTTCATTATGAATCACATAATAGTACTAAAACCTAGTTTAGACTATTGCTAGTTTATGGATGTTTTAAATTCAGATGTTTTAGTAACTGCGATTGCCTGTTTGTGAGAAGCTTTGAAGAAAAGTATTTTTTTTTATTGTGTGTTACCTGAGGACTTCTAGGAGACTTTGTATCTGTTGACAAGAAAATGACAAGAAGAACATTAAAAAAAACAGAATCAAATAGAGGTGATAATTAGAGCATTTTCTACTACATGCGACATTGCTTTCATAGAGAGAAGCTTACACCAAACATTACCGAGAGATGTCCTCCAGATGGCAGTGTTGACTTTGAAACCAGAGCAGCACAAATCTCTACCACCCAGACCCGATATATATTTTTGTGTGTGTGTTGTAATCCAGGCTTCCCTGTGCTTTGTTTACGTGTGGTGGCTATAGATATGCTCTGAATGTCAAATTTAGCACCTTAGTAAGTTACAAAAGTGTGTGTGTGTGTGTATATAAGGCAAAAGATTGTCACAATAATGTAAATGCACATTAATATTTGCTTCTGCTGCCTCAACGCTCTTACCAGAGGACGGTTGTCTGTTTACGACAGCATTGAGGGCAGTTTTGACCTCAGAGTTGCCCAGCAGCTTGGTGTAGTGTTCGACATCATGGCCTTGTGAATCTACAGCCGACAGATCTGCTCCTCGCTGAACCAAGACTTCAACAACAGAGACGGCGTTTGACTCGCTAGCCAGCATCAAAGCTGTCCTGCAACACAGAATACAACACACATTGATTACCAATGCAACATCTATACCCATCATCCAAAACGTGTCTTTAAAGTGCTAAATTCAAAATTCAGAGCAAGAGGGATTGCTTCTACGCGGCTCTCAATATTAAGCTGAGCCGGCGGCTAGCAGCTAACGGTGCGAACAGCACGGACAGTGCAAACAAAGAAAACAGTGCTGACAGAGTAAACCAGAGGGGGAGCCCGAGGGTGAGCGATATGCTTCTGAGACAATGACGTGGGTCGCCGTTATCAGCGGTAACCACAGTATAAGCTCAGTGCAGAGCAGCTGCAATTAGCTAGCCAGTGGTGCTCACACACTGGGGCTCAAAATGCACCACCATGCACGAGTGGCTGGACCGGTTACTCCACCTTATCTTTACATTGCAAGTAACTATTTGCTGCTATATTAATGCTCTGAATGTCAAATTTAGCAATTTGAATTAGTCATCACTACTGTTACACATCATTTCTGAATTTTCCGTGTGTCTCGACTTTGTACCTGCCACTGTTGTCAGAAGTGTTGATTTCAGCACCGCAGTCCAGCAAAGCGCTGCACACCTCAGCATGAGCGTGTTTGGCTGACAACAGCAAAGGGGTGAGCCCGTCCTTTGGAACAAACAGTTAGTATACTCATTAGATACGACTGAAATCATCCTATGGAGGGACCACAAACCACCATAACACACACACACACACACACACACACACCTACATAACTTATCTCTTGTGACATGAGGTCGTGGGCCTGGACATGAAGTATGGCAAGTGTTTGTGGGGTGAGATAAATCTCAGATCCATGTGAAAAAGGAGTGGATGTTTCCTACATGAATTTCCCAGCAGATAAACTCAAAGCTAAATTTGTTTCGTTTTCTGGAGAGGCGTAGATTTTTTGGGAAAATCCCGAAAATTATAACTGAAGGGGCTGACTCAGTAGAGTTTATTACCTTGTGTTGGGAAACTGAGGCAGTATTTTATGCAACATAATCCCATATTTTTCACCAGGATTGACAGATCCTAACCCCAAGCATGACATTTAACCTAACATTAACCGTCTATGACCTAAATCTGACCGGAACATTTGATTGGCTGGGCTTGTGGAGGGCAGAGTACAGCCTGGAAGGAGCTGCTGCCACATCATCTTCACTAAAACGACATTAGAACTCAATGTTTAACTGTATAAATAGAAAATCCCACAGTTCATTTATATTAAACGAAGGGGAAAAAATCCAAAGTCACGTCCAACTGGAAAGAAAGCAGAAGACTGTGAAGAAACGGTAAAGTGTGTCAGCCTAGCTTTGTGTTTTATATTACAAGGCTGCTGCTTCGACACACCACAGAGAACAAAACTATGTTGTGGGTTCCTCTGAGCTCTGCTAAAGACTTTAACAGCCCCGTGTCTGCTCTGCTCAGTCTGTGTTTCTACTGAACGGCTTCTTTTTTTTGGAATCTAAAACACAGAAATATGTTTTTCACCGCAGGGTAATAGATTCAGCGTCTGTGTGGATGAATGTGAGAACACAGGTGTATAAATGTTTGTCTACACTCGAGTTAAGTTTACGACGTGTTGCCATCTCGTCGGTTTAAAGCCAGGATACCAAATATGGGCAACAAGGTAAAGACTTGGTGGAGCTGACGTAGAGCTGCAACCGTGGCTAAGTGTGATCATTTGAGAGGCCTGTCAATCAAAGAAAAGGCACACAGACATGCCCCTGTTTAAAGCTTAATACACGCCTTCATCATGAACACAACTCTCTGTGGTGAATGCCACTTGGTGTGGACACAGATACTGCACATACACTAGCACACGTCTGTGTTTTTAACAGCCTCGTGAATTCATATTTCATAAGTGCAACATGTGACAGACTACTTTAGAAAGGGCATTTTTTTTCATACCACCTCCGACTCATGAAAAAGGACATAAGAGTGGAAATGAAAGTGGTCGTTGTGCTAGCCCTGTCACTTCATGTGCTGCCGAATGAGGAGTAGGCCGAGGGATACTGTAAACCCAACCTTTTCAGCATGCGACCCTGTAAATAGAAGCAATGTCTATTTGTGACCCCTCCTCATGTTGCTCATGTCTGTGAGCTGTGAACTGTTGAACCAAAAAGTGATCAGATTCATTTCAGTAATTACAGAGGCCTGACGCGATAATACTATCCATAAAAAATGAAAGATTCGGGGGGAAAAGTCTGAAATATTTATAATTTTGCGTATAATTTCCTGTCCTGTCTCGCAACGCTGTACAAGGTCCTCACTCCTACAAAACTGTAACTCATACTGCGCTTTATTTGTGAGATTTAATCATTGCTAAAAGTGCCATCTGAATAAACTCGTGTTTCAGTACTGGGGAAAGTAATGAATCACTCACCAAACTACTTCCTTGTATGTGGATGTCCACATACAACCTGGAATATGTCATTTTGTCTCGTAGAAGTCTTAAGGCTATGATTCACAATCCGACTACAGAACACTGCAAACTGTTATTAACATAAACAATGAAAGCAACTCCCACTGAGCTTTACTTTTATTACGATGTTCTCCCTGAGCTACATGACATGAACTGCTGAGCTAACATAATCGCTAACATTTTGATTAGTGCTTTCACTGTACACTAAAATGTGATAAGGTATATCATGTGAATTCATAGATGGTTTCATATTCGGTCATATTTATTCTCTCTCTTTAGTAGAGCTACACGGATATTGTCCAGGCCAATAAATCAGCCAATATTAGCTTATTGCAGATATGAACACGCTTATGTTGCGTTCATACATTTAACGGAAATTACTATTGGTTGACATATCTTTATGGGATTTTTGTAAACTCCCAAATATCGATATCAGTATCAGCCTCAAACATCAAGTATACTCTGCTGGAGCGAAAAAAATTCCCCTTGAGGAATTAATAAAGTAACTATCCATCTATCTATCCATCTCTGTATATCATCAGCTACATAACTAATGTTCCCTTTTGTAGTCTTCCAAGATTCTTTGACCCACTCAAACCAAACGCATCGATGCCAAACAATTTCCAAACCACGTCTGTGAATTGCGTCAAGGCCGACTTTCTTTTAAAGTAAGAGAGAAATATACTTCTTTCCAACTGCAAACATGAGGAAGCATTTACACTACATAGTACCACCGTCTCAGAACAGAATTGAAGTTTACATTTACTTGATTTTCTATAAACATTATATGTCCAACCTATGTGAGACCTGGCAGATGTTCCTCCGTTTCTTTCTATATCTTGCTTGTTTATTTTAATCAAATATAGATCAGGTAAAGGCGTTCGTTACAGCCATGACGTAAGCCTGAAGCTAGCTGCCATGTTCTGCTCAGAACAGAAACAGCAATATCTTCCAGACGACTTTGTGGTTCTCAGTCTGTATGTCCTCTCACAGCAAAACAGAGCCGCTCACGTCTCACACACATATTTGCAGATGTTTATGGCTGGAGAAGTAAATGATCACATTTTGTCTTCCCCGTCATCGGAAAACTGCACTGAAAGCACCGTCTTTCAGCTACAAAACATGGTTTGTCGTCTGCGTGAGAACACATAAATATACGCTTTGATGACACATTTTGAGTGAAATGCGTCGTTTGATCATGCAGGTTATGGTTTCCTAATGATACACGCAATGCAGCATTTTGCTTAACAAGTAATATTTAAAGTGCTCCGATTGTAACTGGATTTCATAAACACTACACTTTAAAACCAGTTACAGCCAGGGGTACAAAGTGGGAGCATGAACAATGTTTAAAAGTCACAACATACAACTTGAGGAAATACATGAAGATCTTAATGAGCAATAAACAGAACGTCTTTTAGTCGGCTAAGAGACCACTCTGTGCGTGTTTATCTCCAACAGGCCAGCTGTGGCATGATAATAAAAAAAGGGAAATAAATGGGCAACACATTCTGTTCTCCAGTTCTTTGCTCTCTTTTCCTATTACACACACACACACACACACACACACACACACAATATTACACAACAGTTGGGTAAAAACCACAGGCATGGAGCGTCACTGCAATGGAGACCACATGTCTGCGGCTTGAGAGCAGAGTTCCCACAGTAAACTGACCCCCTACCTCACACACACACATCCATACAGGCACACACAATGTACATTAATCAATCATTAAACGGAGCAGGACAAACAAGAGGGAATGTCAGTTAATGAGGATCCTTCATACTATAGAGAGACAGCTGTGAGAGACAGCTGAAGCCAATTCAAAACAATATTGTTTTACCTCTGATCTCTTAACACACATTAATAAGCACATAAAAGGAAAGCAGACCAAACTACAACTGGGGAGATCAAATGTTGGACAGAAAATGAAAAGCATCCTATTGCAAACACGGGACCAATAGACGGGTAAATATTTACGAAAAATCCAAACAGTGATCAACCTTCCGAGAGCAAATTCCTCTCTGGAAATGACACAGTAGAAAATGATATGAATGCGACTGAATGGAGCACTTCTGTGGCCCCTTACTACCCCTGCCAGGAAAATAAATTCTGAGAAAAGAAAGAAAGTGGAAGTAAGAATCTAAGTACATACGGCATCTTTCAGGTTGATGGGACTTTTGAGTTCACACAGCAGTTGGACAGTCTGGATGTTCCCACTGGCAGCTGAAGATTAAATAAAAAAAACATTAAATTTAAATTTTTAAACATTTTTATATATCTTTTAATGTAATTCATTTATTTTGCAAGACAATAAGTCTATAGTTTGTGTTAATTACTGTTTGTATGTGCAGGAATCCTTGTCTATGGTACCTCGTGTGCAACGATTTTTACGTGACAAATTAAATAAAAAAGTTGATCACAACAAAAGGACAAAGGTGTTCAGAGATAGCAGTGTGGTCTAGATTAGTTAGGTCTAGGATTTAGTTTAGGGAGAAATGTATCTCATCTGCTCCCCTCTCTAATTTCCAAAAGAACAAACATGATTGGCTTATGGTAGTTGTACTGTTGCAACACATGACCTTCGTAAGCCATTGCCTCTACTTTAAAAGTGCAACAATCCAATTATTTATTTTAACAGTTGTCAACAATCTGTAAACTGAACTGAAAAAAAGCTCAAAAGAGATCCGTCATACTCAACAAACGTGTTTTTTTAGAGACAGAAAGTGGCAGCTTCATGAAAAAATGATGAGGTCTGTGAGAATCTTCCCATCATTAACGTTCACATATCTTTTTTTTTTAATAAAATCCTGCAAGAGTATTATGGGAAATTTTGATTGAAACTAACAGAGCTGGAATCACATTTAATCACCTAATTCCAAATATGGTAGCAAATTTCATCCGAATAAAATCAGAGCTTTAACTTAATCTCACAAGACATTTTCCCACGTCCTGGTCTAAGCAGACTAATCTTCAATAAAAGCACTTCTGTTTGATTAACCCTTGGGGCACTGAGACACTTACCAGCGTGATGCAGAGCAGCCTTTCCTGAACCGTCTACAGCGTCGATGGGACTTTTACTCTGGAGGGGAAACAGAAAGATATTGTTAGACGTGTAAATGCACACGACGTATGAATGACTGTGAAAGAAAAGTTTGATTATTAAATGCTTACAGTTTCCCTGAATGACTTTCTAAACACTCAAAATGTCACGTGGCTGCATTTCATACTGTATTCACATGTTTTTGTTCTTTCTCCATTGTTGACCCGCTACAAGTGGTAAAAATATTAAATAAAAAAAAGACACGTAGTATCTTATCACTGTGGAACCATTTTGTGTGTAAAATAGCATGGCTTGATAGATGGCAGCAAATAGTTGCATTACTTTCAGGGCACTCATTATGACATTGCAATTTTAAGCCTCCTTCACCTTACCTGAATGAGCTTCTTGCAGCACTCGGTGTGATTGTTTTTGGCAGCCAAGTGTAACGGATTGAAACCTGACCAGAAATCAAGAAATACCAAAGTTAAGAACTGCATTAGGCCAAAGACTTTTGTGACAAATTGGATAAAATTAAAAAGAAGACGACCTCAAGAAAGCATCTTAGAAGTGGCGCTAAAAAGTTTTCTATTTACAGGATTTATTGAAAAAAACAATTGCGTTTGTGCAGAAATCCAGATTCTAATCAATCCCCCCATTATGTTCGATCAATACTGAATAAAACTACAGGACATACCTGCAGCATCAGTGATCGACAGGTCCGCTCCATGGGCCAGGATGGCAGATAGGCAGTCTGTCTGTCCTCGCGCAGCTGCCACATGAAGACTGGAGACAAACCCCAAGCAGAGAACAACTTATGTCATAACATTTACAACAGCAGAGATTTTCATACGACAGCCATTTTACATATTTGTAACATTAAATATCTCATGACGTGGGAACTTCAACTTGAAAACTGCTCCCCTTGCAAAATGATGGCATCTACACGCTCATACAGCAGACTGTAAAACCACAACTCTTAATTCTTACACCTTATCGTCTATAGGTTTGTGCTTTTGTGTGCAGTAGGCAATCAATACAAGCCCTTTCCAGCTCAGCTAGCAGAATGAAAAAAACACTACACATGCCCAGCTTTCCTTTGGTGTTTGTGTGTACTTGATACACACTCACAACTACACCCACATGCCTTTCTATCAGGTTTTATCACCATCGAGATACTGTAGACCCTTTATGCGTCCTGAAAAGATTGGAGGGTTGAGATCCCAAACTACCGCATTCATCGTGATTTGCAAAGGCTGTGAGGATGCATCTGCATGTGTGTTTCTGCGTTCTAGTCACACACACACACACACACACACACAAACGGAGAAAAGGTCAAGGATGTGAACTACTGATAGGACAAAAAAAACCTGTGTGTTTCAGCATGCAAGAATCTGCACATTCTTTTCTCCTCGCATTCGTTCTTGTGTTTTGGTGTTCCTGGCTCCGCATTAGTAACGCAACACATTGAGGTCAGCGGGTGTAGTGTTTCAGAAAAAAGAAAGGAGGTCAAATATTAACACTGAGCCACTGTGTTATCAACAATCTCCACTGGTGAGGCAACGAGCTGCACGGCCTCGGCAGAAATGAACTGGCTCGCAAAACACTGAAAGTCAGGGAGGTTTGAAAATGTCAACCTTTCAGGAATTAAGAAAAAACGCTGTATTTTTAGATTGGCCATTCATTTTTAACAAACGGAAAAGTAGCTACATAAGCCTACAAGACTTGAGATTTTCAGCATTGGCTGGAGCCATATGCAATCCTAAAACACAGAAATCACCATGACTGGTAGCGTTTGCCTACAATTGAATACGCCCATTTTTATTTGACCACAATCACACTATTTCTTATCACACATTTGTTATTAAAGCGTGAGCTAAATCCCAGATTGCACCTGAAAACCTGCACTTATATTTACTTTACTTGTCAGATATTACTAAACCAGGCTGTAGGCTGGAGAGACTGGACATTTCATTCCACACAGATTTTTGTGTAGCAGATCTGAATCAAATTGCCTTTCATTTTTGATCGAAGCTGCTTTCCCCACGCTCATACAAAAGCCACAGCAGACTATCGTCTCTGTGCCAACAAAGTTAATTTCCTTGATTGTACCACATTTTCCTTTATTCTTTTGTAGATAATAGTAAGAACGCTTACGCTGATTTGCCCTCGCCGTCCAGTTTCACAGCGCTGGCACCTTTCTTGGCAAGAAGTGATGCCACCTTCTCCACCTCGCCATGCTCCACCGCAGCAAGCAGGCGCTCGTCGTTTTTGTTCCACTCATTGACCTAAAAAGGGACGATTTGTAAAAAAAGGGAGAGAAAGACAAAAAGAAAACATCATTATCGTCAAGACATTGTTGTTATGTATGCATCCATGGTTTTAATTCTAAGAAAGAATGTAATAGTCATTCATCTTATAACTAATAATAATAATAATAATAATGTATACCTTCCCAACAATGATCACCGCCAGACATTAACAGATACATTAACACATTTTACTCTGCAGCCAAAATGCCCCCGATGACCTTAATGTGAGTAATGATTCTCAGAGGGAGAGAATGTTTTTTTGGCTCTGCTATAGCCCACACAAAAGAAAACATTCGTCTCCATATGTGAGAACACACACACACACACACACTCATAACATCCAGTGTAGACACGCTCACTGACACACACATGACACAAACCAAATGGCCCCACATTTGTATCACTGACAGGCTGTTCAGATAGAGAGATATCAGCTATTGGAAAGCTTCAATCATTATCCTCATACAGAGAGAGATTCCACAAAACAGTCTTATGGCACAAAACACAACAGTAAGTGTCGAAAGGTTTCCACAACAGCATTTACCTCTATTAAAACACATTTACAATAACCATGTAAAAAGGACAATGGACGCAAATTATATTAAACCACAATTAGGAATATCAAATTAGGAAAGAAGTAGCCACTCATTTGAAGGAAAATGTGTTTAAAGAAATGGTTAAAAGAGCATGTGGTAAATTAATTTCCTTAACTTGATAACGGAGTAACGGGGCAGAACAAAACCTGTGCACCCCCCACACATTTTGGCAGCACAAGTTCATCAGTCAGCTCTCCCTGCAACCATCTGTGCATATTAGGATGCAGCACAGTATTAGATTTGACCCGATAGCCTACTGACCTACGCGTGATAAGAGCGGTGAACTCTGACTCCAGAAATACTTGTGGTGGCAAACTGTACTCTATCTTCAGAGAGAGAGCAATACGCCGACATAGCAATACATGGTGTAAATAGCCTCCATGGCAAACACCCAAATGCAATCACTGCAATACATTTTGCACAGCTGGTGGAAAATTGCTGGGCTATAAAAGTCCCTTCTGTCATTGAAACAGCTAGGATGACCACTGAGCGCTGCAGCCTAAAAGCCACAGATGCCTTACTGTGGACCAGTGAGGCAATTAAAAATACTAAATTGTTGGCGTTTTTTTAAGCTAAAAATTAAATAAAAAAATGTTGACTGAAACTGAGAGCAGAGAAATATTCTTGCTTTTTTGGCAAGGAGCACTGGAAAATTGTTGTAAGCCTACACACACACACACACACACACACTCTCTGTGATCCAACGCTTCAAAAGCAGGAGGTGATACTATTTAGGAGGTGGTGTAAGACGAGAAAGTTCTCCGACAGATTGGATATAAAAAAACACCCAGAGCACTGACACAGACGTGTGAAAAAAGATATATGAATCTGCCAGGTGCCTCTCCGTGTCTGTGATGAGGACACTTCGCCAAAGTATTTCCAAAAATATCCAATACCAGTTTAGAGTTACTACAAAATAAATGCAAGATCAGGGAAAACGTTGCTGTAGAACACATGCGCACAGTGGTAAGAATGTCAGACACACACACTGGGAGATTTGAGTTAATGTGTGAGTTTTAACAGTCCGATTGCATAATTCCTGTTTTATTAAAGATACTGGAAATACACCTAGCAGTAGCCCTTCACTTTCTACTAGCATGCTCGACAGTATACCCCAGAAACTGTCGGCTTACAGCATTTGCTCAGGTTTTCTCTATTTGCTTATGTTTTGTTAGGAAGTAGGGCCTACCCTGTGGAGTTTTTGACCACAAGCAGCGCTGTGAAACAATGTGTTCCCTATAAGTGAGTCTCAGTTTTGTTTGTATCATGCACACGCACAAGGATGCATGCACATGTGCAGCAGGCAATGTGATACAAAACTCATGCAGCCGGTTTCACGCTAATCAACTGATTGACAGTTGATGGCCGGCAGTGATGTCTAAGCGTAGCAATGCGCCAACAAAGGCAACTAAGAAGAAGCCACGCAAACATATACTGCACACATATAAATATAAAAAAAAATTGGCTTAGACTGTCATCTACTAGCTGATTTGATATTGCTGAATAAAGACCCGGGTGGCTTTGCGCCTCTGCTAAACTATTAATGGGAAAACCTTGTGGTGCGGAGCAAATCCTGTAATATAAAGGGTACTATGGGTGCAAGTCAAAGTGGAACAGAGAAGTCAGAGAACATGTCTCTTTCTGTAGCTATGATTGATGTGAAGTGGAACATGACACAGCAGGAGACAACGAAAGCAATAAAGAGGACATATCCCACATGGTGTAGTGTTTAGGATTCCTTGTTTTCACAGAGGTGAGCTGATTTTCCTCCCAGCATGCCGCTTTAAAAAGTCTCATGATTTTCATACAGCCAGTCATGTGTTGTTCAAACAGCGTGCAGGGCAGTGAAGCAAGCAAATACTAAAAATAGGTATACTATTAGAGATGGAGAAAGAAACCCTGTTTCTGAGTTTTAACAAAATCATCAAAGAAAATGTAAAAAGGAACTTGGTTTGTTAATATAATCCGACAAGTTACTAAGTAGTTCTCTTCTTATCATGTTGTGGACATGAGGAAGGGTGGAACCTGCTGCTGTAATCGAGTGCCTTTATGATCCGGAAACAGCAGCAAAACAAACCCACTCCTATACACGACAGATTGAACAACGGGAGCGGTCACATCTTGCAGATGGTGAGGTGGTACTTACGTCTGATCAAACCGGTCTCTGTACCTTTTCTTAAAAATGTATTTATACATTTGAATGTACTGCAACCGTACCTATTCCAGGCTGTATTGTGCGGTCTGTAGGATGAACTGATAATGCTGATCTCTGGGAAGTTTTCTAAACACAAGAAGTAGTCCTTCCCTCATGGTATTTGACATCAAGACGTTTTCCACTAAGTATGAAATTATTTTTAGAGTTGCTTAACCAGAGTGGCATGTCCCACATAAAGAATGATATTGAAAAGTCTAAATACTTGTGCAATGCCTAAGTGGAAGTGTATTAATTTTAAACACAGAAGTATGCTGGGAAAATGTCTCTCAGAGCGACGATACAGGCTTTTAAATGCAGCATGGCATGAAACTACTACCAGCGTTTCATCCTTAAGATGCAACAACCCCTAATTTACAGAAAAACCCAGAGGGGACAGAGCAGAGTTGCCATGAAAGATGGTCAACCACACAAACCTGCCCAACCTAAGAGGGCAGTAAGAGGAGTAACCTGGCAATTAGTAAGTTAAGAGTGTGATTCACAGAGACAGAAAAGCAGAAGAAACGGCATTAGCTAATGCAGCGTTTTTATAAACTTGGGGTCTGTACTGTATATTCTCTTGGTTCAGGGCTTTCTGCTGTCATTAAAAACACTGCCAGTCTGTATATTCGCTCCAGTAAAGATTTGTTCATGCTGTGCTTGGTTGTCAGTTGCTTTGAATCAAGAAACTGCAGCCGACTACCCTTTGTCTTCTAACGACTACCTTATAGGCAAAAAGTTCCTCAGCTATCAGAAAGCTTCAAGCTTAATCTCACACAGAAACGGCCTTCACAAAAAAGTCGTAGGACACAAAATACAGTACGCTTTAACAGCATTTACCTCAGACAAAAACAGTTTATCTGACCCGATGATCACCTCATCTGAAACTCCACTGTCTACAGAGTAGAGTCAACACTCTGTCAAACAGAAATATGTAACGTTACTGCTATTATTGCCATGCCATTTATTATTTCCCAAAAGGGTTTATATGACAGAGGAACCAGTTTTACAACATTGTTTACTTTGAATGTTTCACACATCTGTGTCTCAGAAGTGCCCTTTCCTCCTGTGTTCATGATTAAGTTCAGTTGTTTCATATTGAGCAGGACTTCCTCTTTGTACCCTGAAGCATACCGCTGGTCACGCTCAAATACATTTTCTGCGATCGACTTAAAATATTCCTTTTCCCCATTCAGCTGTAAATGGTTTGTGGGTCGCTCTTATTTTGATTCTTAATCACTATATTACTGTAAAAGAAACACCTCTATCCAAAACGTGACAAGTATACAGCTGATATTTGCAGTGAATGCTCCTATCGTGGTTTCATTGACAAGAACTGCATGTGGGAGGAAAACTGGAATAGTCTTTGACCCCCTACCAACCAGCACTAATAGAAAGAATTACAGGGGAAACACTGATGTACTGTATCACATGAGCCTGCCTAATGGTTTCTGTGATTTTAAAAGGCTGGACAAAAAAAGTGAAGAGCTGCCACGACAGAGCAGCATGACATCGATAGCATTAGACTACAGGACATCGCAATGGACAGGTTTAAGTGGAGCGGAATGCACTGCTCCAGTTCGGTCCCATATACACACAAGTAGTGTCATCGCAGGGAGGCCGATGAAATAATCATGTGCTGGCAGAGAGGATCAGCACGGGCCTCGGCTCCAACAAAAAGTGACTGAACAAAAGTGTATTCAAGAGTTTTCTTAAAAATGTTAACAATCTATTATTCATTCATTTTTCAAGCCAAAGAAAAAAGTCAAACACTACCTAGTTGCAGCTTCTCAGTTGTGAGACTATGCTGCCTTTCTTTGTCTTTGATTGATCGTTGAATATCTGAGGGTTTTGGATTGTTAGCAACACAGTGAACACATTCACTCTAAATGACTTTGTTTGGACATTATCTGCTTGTATTGACTACTGTTGGCTTAGCCTACATTGGCGTGCACTGGACAGCATGGGTTTAGCCCACATTGGTTTGCACCAGCAATAAGTCATGGGTCACTAATCCTGTGATTATAGTCAAGTAAGACCACCGTTGTTCTGTGTACCACCAGGAAGTGAAAAAGGATCTCACTTCCTCCCTTGCTTTCAGTTCCGTTTCTCCGACTGCCCTCCTCTCTTTTTCAGGTTCTGCCTCTCTTTCCGTTTCTTGTGCTGTGATAAGTGTGTTTACAGTGGGATCAGGGTGCGGACGGTAGTGCGTGTTGTCTCTCTCCGTCTTTAGCCCCGACAGTCATTAAAACGCACAAAAGAGTCCGCTGATAACACTAAGTGTTTCCTGTTTGTCCAGGCGTGAGGCTGTCTGCAAGGACAAGGACCAAGAGAACAAGCAGCAAGAAAGATGAAGAGGTGAGGAAAAGAGAAAGCAATTAATGAATTGGCAGCTTTATTGTAATGAGTCCTTTTGTCCCCTCACATGTCTCACATGTGTTAATTTCTCTCCATTTTAAAAGTCTTGGGGAAAAAAAATAATGGAATCAGAACTTCAAACATCCCGTCGTTACTCGAGTTTTAGACTTAATTGCAAAGAAAACAGATGCCCATCAAGTTTGTGTTTGTTAACCTAATGGTTTTTGCCTAAACATGCTCAGAGTGTTTTTTCTGCTTCTCTGAACTTCCTCAGTTCTCTGAAGGAAAAACAAACTAAGATGGGGAAACGGTTATCCCTACATCACATTCTGTATGTTTGTACAGTTCAGCCGCTAGGAGCAAGTGGAGTTTAACTGAAAAAAAACATTTACTTTAGCAAAGCTTGTGTATTTTCTTCCAAAACAGACAAAAGAACATGTTTATTGATCTACAGATAAAAAGGTGTTCAGTCCTCTTTGATATTCTGGGTATAGTCCCTTTTGCCTTCACTGCATTGAGCATACAGTTTATTTCAATGCAGCTGCTTCACATCCACATATAAAGTGGTACAAACTCATTTTAAACTAAGCTAGACGTGATAAGCAAAGGGCACAGGAGGCCCTTTATTATTATTTGCCAATAAACTGCATCTGTGCACTACCTGAACTCAGGTAATACACATAGAGACTGATTTACTAAAACGCTTAAGAATGGAGAGGAAATATGGAAAGGAAATGGAAAAGGAAAAACAAAAAAGCAGCACAAGATTATTAGGGTAAAAATACAGAGAAACTGTATTGAAGTCCTTTCTTCTCATGAGGTGATTGAACATGACCACACAACATCATCCGCTGTTCCAGTTCACACACTAAACAAGATTTGTCTCTTGTGTAAATGAGAATTAAGTTGTCTGTGGGATTACATGCAGAGATGATAGATAAAGCTAAATAAATGCAGAGAGCTGGGAGGTAAGATGAACAAGCGACGTACAGACTCAACTCCGGAGGGGGATAACATATGTACAAGTTACAAGAATATTCTTTGCTTGAGAGTTGAGGGCAGTACAGACAGGAAGTAGAGGAGAGCGAACAATGTACAGAACAAAAAGGAAAGGAAACAGTGAAGGAAAGATTGACACATTATACAATATCTCTCTGCCCTTTGATCAGCAGTGGCTGTTAACTTCAAACCCCTTATCGGCAACAAAGCAGATGCTCAAATGTCCTCAAACAATACATCCTTTCTCTCGGGCCACAGCTGAAACCGCTTACTGCCCTCTGTAGCGCACGCACACACACACACACACACCACAATAGTTTACTAGACATTGAAACTTAAACCCAGAATAAGAGAGTTAGTAGACAGAACTGTTAAACAAAGACCAGATGGTTGCTCTCATGATGAAAGTTGCTGCCATGTATTTCACAATACTGCCCGACCCGGACCACACGTAATGAAATAAATTTACATCATGAGATTGTTTTTTTTCTTATTTGGCAACCTTGTTTTGAATTAACTGCAAATTGACTGGAACCCCCACCTCCCCACAAAATGTCTTTTACACTCAAAACGGGTGAACGTTGGTACAGTTGATATATTGTCCATACACCAGCAGATACAGAGATATTTTTACTTATTTATTTATTCTTCCATCTCAAAACCAGGCACCTACATTACCCACAATGCAACTCAACAATCAACAGTCGGATAGGAGATCCGGGTGTGTTATGCTAGTAGCGGCTAATGTAGCCTTTATAGGACATTGTTCACATGATGTTGTACTCTCAAAGATCTTTAAAAAGAGAGTTTCCCTTTTGCACCAATTTTGCCAACATCTGCCAAGGAGAATAAATGTGCCCATTAGTTTGCAAATGACATGCAAAAAAAGGAAATGCTAAACGATTATACATCATTTTAGTCCTTAATTCAGTTATTTTTTTATTTAATGTAATGTAGTCAAGACTCTCAGATGCAAGTACTACGAAACCAAAGAAGCACTGCGTTTGTGCGTCACACTATTCAAGAATAAGACGAAGTGGAAAAGCTGCATTGGGATACCATTGTATATATCCTTTAACTGATAAACTAAAGATACTTGTTATTGTTTTAAAAGTCTCTCTCTTTCTGTCTCTCAGTCGTACCACTGATGACTTGGCATCAACACTAAGACTGTCAGCATGTCATCCATCAGCCCCCCTGACCCTCTTCAATTCACTTCAGTGTCACAGCTTGAAAAACTCCCATTAGTGGACATTTCCCTTTGACCTTTTCTAATGACCTCTTATTTGACTGCTTTTACTTGTGCCCCTCTCATAAACAACTGGTGTAGTTACAGGAAAACCACGAGGCCACCATGACTCTATAGGAACAGGGTTGTGATGATAAAAGCGCATTCGCTTAGTGCATTACAGGCTGCGACAAAGAAACAAGCCCTACTACATGTACACCATCTTACTGCTAGAACTCTTTACATACACATTTTGACACAGCTCTTTTCATTGAATCAAATTGATGCGGGTATCCGGCTTAAGACATCAATGGGGGCAAGCAGTAAAAAAAAATAGCCCTCATGCAACACTTCCTCCTGACACAAATAGCCTTTCCTGCCCTATAAATAAACACTGCTGGACTTGGAAATCAACCAGCCTCATTACGCTGGAGGTCTGCTCATAAAGTCATTGGAGTAGGGCAAAAATATACTGTAACCCTCACTTCAGTCAGGAACCAGGATAGGGGTAAGTTCATGCACGCGTCAGTGTACAAAGAGTCGAAGTAGAGTCAAATAAAACATGCGTATTAGTTTACACCGCCTCACTGGCCATTCTGTTGAGCTCCAGGGAAAAAACTTTTGTGAAACAGGAAAACCGTGTCTGTCTGGCTACTCTACTTTCAAGTTGTATTCAGTTTATTCACTCTGCCATGACTTAAATCATCAGACAGAACGTTTGCGAGGAGAGACCGCTCTTGGAAGTACACTACAAATCAAGAAGTGCAACGGTTTCACGTGAAGGAAAGTTCTCATGGATTTTTTTTTTTTTTTTTTTTTTTCCCAGGTGAACTGAGTCCAACCCTCCCTCCATCCATCTCCTAACATGAATATTGTTCCAGTTGTTCGGCGCAGGCCAAACTAAACAACCCGCCTGAACCCGACTGTGGGCGGGGAGCCTGGACTGACCTTCACGCTCATATAGGGTTTCTCTCCAGCTCACTTTTGTTCCCAACTCTCTGCTTATTTATCTGGTTCTTGTTCCTCACTATTCCTTTATCTTCGTCTCTCTTTTGTTATTATTCTTCACAACTCCTCCCTGCAACCTTTACAACCTTTCAACTGAACTCCCCTCATCCACCTTATCTGCTTTTGTCTCTCTCATGGTGCCGTCGGCGTTATCAGTGATTAGTTATGTCTCACACCATTACTTCATCTACATGTAATTCTGAACCATGTCAACAAACAACGTCTTGTGAGTCATGGTACACCGGGTGTACAGACGCAGTTTTTCTTAACAACTTTAAACTCGCGCTGATAAATATATCTTCGCAAACATATCATCGTTAACGTATACATGAAGCAGCAGACAAGCGCCTTGCATCATGTCCTTCTCACACCCACACCAGTAAACAAACAAGTCCATGCACAAACACACACCCACCTACGAACACAAGCACAGACAGAAGGATCTCACACATCTGCTTTTACCACGCTCGGTGCTTCATGCATTTGCTGACGAGCAGGTTTCCCCGACTGTGTTTTACTGTAGTTCATGTACAGAGATAAGGAATAAAGAGATCCCATGGGCAGTTCCTGCTTTAATTAGATCCGTGTTTAAACAGGCTCTAAGACATTTTCCTCAGCCTTTTTCTAGGATTAATTTAAACTACTTTAAGTGGTTTTTTTTAACATTAATTTAGAAATCCTTGGGATCAAAATCCACAGTGAAACTTTAGGATAACGACCGCAGTGGCTAGTGCTGTCAACAACTCAACGCGGCGAGCATACCAGTCGGTTGACTGGTCATCTACACTACATACAGTGAGCTACTGTAAGCTAAACTGGTATAATCATAGAGGCCGGACTCTTCAGCGAAACACTATCCATGTTCTAAGGAGGAGTCAAAATTAACATTTGGCAAGATGCCATTTATTTTCTGCTTATGTCAAGATTGACATATTGCACTCATGACAACGACTGCTCTCATACCTTTGAATGTGCCACGTGAAGCAGTGGAGAAGCTTAAGAATTAGGAATCATGTAATGTCGCATAGTGCTGAGATGATTAAATAAGGTCTTTGGTTAACACAAGTTTAAGAGAATTGAACGTTTTCAATCAATCATCAAAAGTCACAGCGTAACGTGTGTGTGTGTGATTTGGCTGGTTGGCCGCCATCCTCCTGACAATCATGAATGAAGCCATTATAAAATATGTGTGAACAGGGCCATATAGTTATCCTTTGGATTTAGACACAGACACACACACACCCTTCCTCCACCTCCCCTCCCAGATTAATGCTGGGCTGTCCCTGAGGTTTTTCTGTCACTACCAGCGCTAATACCGTTGTTTCACTACACCCAACCATTCCATGCCAAACCAAGTCAGACTGGGCCAAATCAAACAAAGCCAAATAGCTGGGCTTCAGTTAAAAAGACACCTTTTACCCTTCTTGTCCTGAAATGTTTTAATCTTGGTTCAGCCATGTAAAGCACTTTGTAAACTTTGTTTTGAAAAGCGCTTTATAAATAAAGTGTATTATCGTCAATCTATAACTGAAAGGCTGCTGCGTTATTGTGCTACTAGAGAATTATGTTTATTATTTTGTGACAGTATGGTTTCAACTTTCATGGAAAAACTAGGGTGTAACATTTTTTTCCTCAATGTGCCAAGAATGAGGGGAAATATGGTTTAATGTGTTCAACCACACAAGTGAACATGTTTTTGAAATGCCTTCAGATGATCAGCATGTGATTTTGCTCGAGTTACCACAGCAGGCACATTTCATAACTCGTCGTTACGAGGACTTCATTCCTCCAGTATTTATCTTGCTACATTTAGATTCTATTCATTTTAATAAGTGCCAAAAAATGAAAACAATGAGTAAAATGAGCAGTTTAGTCTCCAGTGTCGTGTCGCTCAGATGAATTGAAGCCATGAAACAGCTGTGTTGACTGAGAGGAGACAGCATAATCCACACTTCAATTAGACAGAGAGACTGGATGTGAAGCGAAGGGTGTGTGTGTGTGTGTGTGTGTGTGTGTGTGTGTCTGCGCATATGCTGTGGATACCGGTCTATGCACATGGATGTGAAAGAGTGTGTGTGTGTGCGTGTGTGTGTGTGCGTGTGTGCGCCTTGAGTAATCCTGCTTAGTCTGGCGGCTGGGGGAGCAGGTTTAAGTAGTGTGACAGTATGATGGGCTGGGTGAGGGTTTAATACTAGAACCCCTGTGAACAATAAAACGCACACGTACTCACAAAACCCAAATTGTGTCCGTGTGTGTGTGCACGTGTGGCACAACAGCACAGCCAGTAAGCAATGTGCTTGGGGGATGGTCGTAAAGGGGCTGAGAGTAAGATAACAGTGTAAACAAATGAACTAATTTAGAGCAGCTCTGCTCAAACAGCAGGGACACTGTCGTTAATGTGGTCTCAAAGGGTCGACGCACATTACAAGATTTAATTAAGATCTCTCACACTAATTACACGCAACTGTTTTTTACTGGTAGAGTGATTTTCTACGTTATATAATGGGCTTTCCGTTGTTTGACAGTACTTTATGTGAGGTATTACAGAGAGTACTATTTGAGGGCTGCTTATTATACCACAATAACTTTCTGTTCTTCTTTGGTTCTCAACCAAAAAGTATTGAAAAGTACAAAAAGCTAGAACTGGATGTTCAGATTTGTAGTCTTATCAACTTATTCTTTGATGAGATAGTTCCTGATTTAAATCAAAATTTTGACTTCAGACTCGCAAGATTATATGAGAACTTGATATTTAAAGTAAATATCACAAAGTAAGCATTTTGACTTCAGTGTTAAAACTCACTACCAACCAAACCACAGTCAACGCGCTGGATCTTTGTCTTCTTGTATTCCAACCTAACATTGAATAAATGAGGCCTTAGTTTGAACACAACAGAGAGAAACATTCTTATTAACATTATTGTTCCAGGTCATAGCAAAATCATCTCCGACAGCTGATTGTTCAAACATGGCTGAAGCAAAATGCCTGTAAATCTCTCTGTGGCTGATCGCCAACCCCATTTCCCAGAAACCAGATTACAGCGTCTGCTTGTCTTAAACACTACACACACACACACACTCTCTCATTATACAGACTGTTTGGCCAAATAGGCTTAGTTGAAATTATCCACAAGAAGAAGATGTATTCCTAATACATATTCAGGTACACACAGACAAACAGAAACAGCACTCAAACGCAGACTCTAGCAGATAGACATGCAAACATTTCCGAACACACACACACACACACACACACACACACACACACACACTTAAAAGAATTTCTCTGATTCACTTTACCTTGCATAACTACAAACCTGCTGATAAAGCAACGCTGGTGTTACTTTAGGTACTGGCATGCACAGAATCTTGACAAATTGAATGTGGATAAAGTCACACTGCAACACAGCCATGGTGATCCCAGTGCAGATACTATTGCTGCATAATCTGTGAGAAAATCGTCCATTCAGTTCTCAGCTAATCTTTTTTGTGCGGCAATAAAGCCGTTTAATATTGAAGTTTTGAAAGGCATGCGCACCTTAAGCGTAGGCGGCGTTTTCACACTACTTAGCCTTACAGTGCAGCGTTTGAGAAAGCCGATCTACTTAACCTGGCGACACATTCTGCTGAGTCTGCACATGGCTGTACATGGCTGTAAGCTAGTTCACATGGTATTTCTGCTGCCAAACATAGATTCATACAACAATCAAATATACTGGAAGGTCAAAAAATTATTACAAATATAAGAAATGTCTGAGAAAGTTTTTTTTTTGTCATATTTAAAAAGGAGAGATGAATTTTAAACTGCCTAACAACAAGTTATTAAAGCCACGGTGGTGAATATGACAAAGTAACGAACCGTAAGAAAATAAAGAGCACAATCTGGTACAGCAACCTAATCAATAATACAGCACCTCACAACATAAAGTATAACGTACAAACATATATAACCTTAAACATTCGCTAAGTGCCTTTAAAGTCAGATAAACATTTTCACACACGCCGTACCACGATGTCATACATACACTTTTTATCCTGGAGGACATTGGCATGCAGCCAGGCATTAAACACAATCACAAGGCATAAAAAGCATACACACACACACACACAAGATCAAAGAAGAAATAAAACAATAACCTAGAAAACTATCATAAATATGAAAGTATAAACAGAACAAAGAACTCAAATAAGACCACCAGACCAAAAGAAACTTCCATCTGAATGGAAAAAAATAGGGATTAAGTGACCACACATGATGAAAAGTGACAAATAAAATAGTGTTCATCAGAGGTTGAGTCGTTCATTAGCTAGTGGTATTAAGGACAATCTGGTGTTCTACACATATGCTTATACATCTCTCTCTCTTAGTAACTATCATCCTGACTGTATATCGAGTTCCATATTCAAACCCCAAGATATCATTGATGGCTCTACCTCTGCATCAAATTGGAACTTCTAGATGTGTTTTGCATAAATCAGTTACATATTTTCCTGCAGCTCAGTGTTCAAATTCAGAAGCTTTTTAAAATCGTGAACCATCAATGAATTTGAAGCATAATAAAGGTTTTATTATCAGGCCATATAATCCAGCTCAACAGTTAGTCCTTCTACTATCATATTGAAGTGATAGCACTTCTTCTTTTATTATTATTACTCAGGCCTCATGTTGTACAGAAGGAGTTTAGAGTAAAGGTTTGGCTGCCTGATGATTCACTGGGCTGGAGGTGGATCCCCAAAGTGAAGCATTTAGTAAAGATTTGACATTCAAGCACAGACTCCATTACACATTATCTGGAAATGTCTTTACCTCACAGTGAAGCTATTTACGAAGGTATTAAGTTCCTGTTATTTTGTTGTTAAAGGGCCTGTTTTGGATTTTTGGGGGGGAACATTCCTGAGAAATCGGTCACTGAAACACACAGCCTAAAATAGAACAACAGACATATTTGCTTCTATTATGGTTGTTCAGGGTTTCTATGAAAAGCAATGGAATGACTGTTGGCTCAGAGGATAAACATGCTGGCCTGTGAAACATTTCTCTGCATATCTTAATCATGACCATTAATTGTAATTATCATGTGTGCACTACAGTACCGACACGGTTTTACCCAGGTTTCCTCTGATAGTTTTTAAAAGTATATCTATGGATCTTTTTTTTTGATTAAAAAATAATGATCTTAGCAAATTGAAAAGAGTAAATCGTCCAAACTTAGAATATAATTGCTAGAGATGCTTTTAAATGGAAATAATCATGCTTTTGCAGTCAGAATTCATTAAGTTATTTAATTTTCTACAGCAAAACAATAATGCCTCATTACTGTCGTTTTATGATATGATGCGTGTTCAGCTTGAATGCAAGAGAGCTGCTACATCAATCACAACAGTTCTTAGTGTTTGTATACGACTGGTGCAGTTCAACCGCTCAAATGTTTACTCTCCTCAAAAAGTATCGTATCAATGCACAAATACAAAAACAGGGATTTATTAAAATTCATAAACAATTAGACGTCAATGTGTGTGTGGGTGTGAGGTCTGCAAAGACACGAATGACTGCAAATGGCTTCGGTCGTGTTTCTAAGCAACGTGCACATCCACTGCTCTTCCCTTTCTTCTCTCATGCCGCCTACGACGGGCTATTTCAGTGACGACAAGCATTCCACTCCAGCAGCATCTATCTCACACAGTTTACAACGCTTACTGGAACAAACACTGGTTCCGACTGCTAAACACCCAGTAAAGGTGAGGCATGTTACGCACTGTGGGGGGGGGGGGGGGGGGGAACTACTGTGACCTTGCTGCCCAATTCTGTACGCAACATTTTCTAGAACAATGGATACTATTGTACTCCCCCCCCCCCCCCACATAGCTGACTGAATTTGCAATAACTTACTAATATAGCAGATCCATGTAAAATGGCAGGCTGTTCACTTATCACTTATTTGCGTCTGTATTCCTTATAAAGAGTTTTAAAATCGACATTTGAATGTTCCTCATGATGATCTCTTCAAACGCAGAAGTATTGCTCTCCACACATCCATGCACTAGTTATGCATTGCAGTATATTGTGGCTAGAATTGAGTAAAAGCAGGGATGTACTCCACCTAATTCTTCCTCTGTTGGACGGCATCTCTCTCTCAACAGAGCAAAAGACATTTAACCAGAGCTCACCCTCCTGCCCTGCCACACACTTCTAATCTCATGGAAGCTGCCCACATAAACCAAGCATCTCATTTAGTTGGCATTCTTCTCTCCATTCGCCAACTTCTCTACTTCTGACACTCCCTCATCCCATAAAAACGCATCCCATTCATCCCAACCCTGCAGCTTTTTCCTGTCTGGCGTTTGGCTGTGTGTCATTACGGTCACTGTGACAACAGATGAGTCAGACGCCGCGGAGACGCCTCACTTCCTGTGAGTGTAGAGTATCTTAGACTGTGAGCGAATGAATGACTGCACAAACACTGAGAAAGTCCTCCCTAAAGACTGATTCATAGTCAGCAGGATCAACTCCTCATCTGGAGCATTGCAGATGAGGAGTTGCTGGGGATATTTGTGGTCTTTGTAGGAAAAATTGCATCACATGTGGATCACCTTCCAAAGTGACTCAACGCGTCTGTACAAAGGTCTGTGTTGTAACGCCGACACCATTGATCATGGTTTATCATGCTCATGGTCCCGTTTTTAGGTCCTAAAATTCTCAAAGTTGTCGTGTTTAATTGAGCAAGGCATACTTTTTCCTGTTTACAAGAGCACAGAGGAAGCTCTAAATGGATTACACGTACATTGTGATTCAAATCTATTTATTGTATTTTTTTCCAGCCTATTTATTTTTTCTTAAATAGCAAAATATCAGCAAGCAGTAAAGGGTGCTGCTGACCCAAGATTGAGTAAATCTGCCATAAATCATCCGCAAACTGCTCAAGGCATAAATACACAGACACTGACTCAGCCATGCAGACACACACATGTGCACACATGGTTGCATGAACAAGTGTTACAGTACTTACATCGGTTTTTCTAAACTTTGCTTTGAGGCTCTTCATGTTCAGTCCGGTCCATGCAGTCACACGCTCAATCACTCAGTCAAGGCTGTGAAGAAGAAAAAAAGAAGACAGATGTTTAAACTCAACCTCAGTGATGCTTACCTCCATTTTCATGGGAGTTTTGTGTTTCTGGAAGACTAAACTACATGATTTATGTGACACTATGTCCACACAAGTTACACTCAATATGAGGAGCAAATGTGCAGCGCAGCAGCAGAGATTTACCGCGGCAGTCGTCTCCAGCCTTAATAAATCAACAGTTTGACACTGTCAAAAGCAAATAAGTTTCCATAATGAATTTGATGGTCACAGCCCTCTGTATTCGATCTGGAACGAGTCTGAAGCACTTTTACATTCAACAATTCCTTTGCAATCAATGGGTAGTTTTGGGAATAGACTTTGCGTAACACATGCAATTCTAATTTAAACCGGTTGTTGGAAATTATATCCGGCTCTGTATTGTTTCCTATAAGGATGTTTTAAATCACCACAAACCCCTTGGGGATGTCTGGTGACTGTATTTTTGCGCCTTAACTGCCTCTAGCAATTTCCAATTTTTCATGCCTGAAATTAACTTGGCAGTGATTTACTCCCAAAATATCAAAATAGCATTCCAGGCAAGATTAGTCTACTCACTCACTTCATTATTATTATTATTATTTCCAGGTCCCTCTGTGTCTGCTTGTATTTCAACCAAGAGAACCATGCAAGCAACTTGAGCCTCTTTGCAACGATAAGGTCCTGAAGGAATAATATTCAAAAACAATGTATGCATTCATAAATGTTTTTGCAGACAAAAAGCATACGTTAGAAAGAGTTATTCCGATTTCAAAGAGTCTTTAACATGGGCAGACACTGATGTGTTCTTTGGTTTTGTTGTAGGTGGGTGCATCAAGGACAGCCACGTCTCGGCTCCTCTGGCAGCATTCAAGCCAACGAGATTAACATACATTTGCTTACCGCATGCAAATCTTCATGTTGTGTAAAATACCAGCAGCCCACTAATGGCCAATGGGCTGAAAACAGCAATTAAGAAGAAGTGGTGGATTGCGAACGTATTATATGTCAAACAAGTCAAGATGTCAAACAAATGTCTTGTCTCACGGTTAGAATGCAAACTCAAGTTAACTACTGAATCAATTGTTAAACAGAAAACTGGACCACGAATTAAGTCAACTTTATCAGCACAGTTCATCAAGTAGCTTCTTGCGCATATTTGCATACTGCGCCTCAAACAATGGTCAAAGTTATGTGATTGCATGCACAAACATGGGTATGAGGCTGCAACTCGTTTAGCACAAAAAGTATCAAATGCGCGCGACGTGCATCATTGTGCACAAACAATCGGATTGGGCACTTTGTAACAGGAGCTTTACGCGTTTAATTTACAACCGAGACTTACAATCACTTAGTTGCGAGGCTTTGAAAAAAAACGATCATCAGTTCGACCAACAACTAAATGTTACTTACATGATATGAAATCACTGGACACACTTACCCAGTTATGAGTCGCAGGAGGGCTGGACACATAAAAAAAAACTGTTTTGTGCCAAAAACAGAGTAGCTACGGAACCGTTGAGAAATTAACGAGCCGTTGTTGTCGAGCAGGAGGATGCATAAAGGAGTAGCAAACAGTGCGCTCCGACACACTGGCCTGGATCGGCCCGCATACATTAACAGTTGTTCACTTACTCCTGCCTGTCTCTCGCTCGCTCGGGACTCAACTCAAAAAAGCTTTTGCCCGGTTTAGGAAAGTGACGTCACTCCCCCCAGTGCTCTCGTGACCGCGGCGAGCGAACGAGCACTCTTCTTTTCTCCATTGTGCCCCATTCACGTTCTGGTTAAGGGGGAAGGTATTTCCCACACAGCTCACACACAACTCACACAGCTAGAATACAGTGAAGGTGAATATAATTAAACACGTCTTATTCTTTTGCTGACATAACTTTTTGTTTATTAACCGCAGTGCATATGTTTCAGATTGTTAACCAGACCCCTGAACTCCCATGACCTACTAAACTTCAGACTTCCAAGCTCCAAAACGTTGGATCATATATGTCCCATAATGCAGCTCTCCTGTGGATCCATAGAGGATTCAGCTTTTTTTTTTTTTACCGGCTGTGTAGCAGCCTACTCATAATGTGGGAACCGGTCTTTACGTGTAAGATCTGTGTGCATCATCTCTAAGGTTGAGAAACAAGTCGTGTTGATGATATGTCGCAACAGCAATGCAATGCAATTTATTACAGCAGGTAAGGACGTGTCTGAGCTGTATGCTTGTGCTGTTGATGTTCGGGATAATGCTACCTCTATCCCTTCTGTCTGTGTGTCTGGTATAATAAACAACAAATATTCAAAGCAAGTATTCAAATGTTTTGATTTACAGCCAATGTCTATTTCAGTATATATCATTTATTAACTGTCTGTGGTGGTCTGTTCGGGTTGTCCTATCTGAATATATTTCCTAAATAAGTATGAGCAGTATCTTTGAAATTATGTAATTTTGATATTTATGTCTAAATAATCAGAGAAAGGAAAATAAAATTTGCTCTAAGGTTAGTCTCCTAAGCCAAGGTGTGGCCCCCTTTATACAAAATTTTGACTCAACAGGTATGACTCCAGTTTATAGACCAACAAAGAATGTTTGCAGTGGCATGAAGTTTTAGAGACATGTCAGGACAGTGGCATCTAGTGGGGAATCTATTTACTACATTGTTGTTCTGTATTATGAATAATAATAATAAAGTGAACGTTAAAAGTGTGACACAAGCCGCACAAACAAAGGCTATTTTCACAGGCCTTTATATATTCATGTTTACATGTATCAAAATGTATCAAAATGACCTAGAAAATACTCAGATTTAATGAAAGACGTCATTGTCATGCGATTAAAAACAAAGAGTATTTATCAGCAAGATAGATATCTTCCCCACAGTTGGCCTTCAACAACCCGCTAATGTGGGAGGGGAAACAATTTAGTCTACCATCGCATGGATGTTAATGCACTGTCTCATTTTAACATTTTCAAAGACAATTTGCGTTAAATGGGCATTTCTAAAAGTCACCTAAAGTGTATTCGTCACGGCTGCGTGCTCCAAGAAGGCGTCGATTGTCGAACAAAGCGGAAGTGGTGATAGGGAAGTATTTCATTGCGGATGTGGTGTTCTCTGCTCTACCGAGAAGGTTCCTGGGCCATCAAAACAAAAACAGGAGTCACACACAGAGAGTAGCTGAAGTCACCGAGAGCTACTCCCGGTAGATCTCAGTCTGCTGTGTCACCATGCTACTGAAATCATGTTGCATTTACAGCGTCGGAGTTTTTTCTGTTCTTCTTCTGATCTCGGGGATTGCTTTGGTCTTGTCTAACGTGTTTCCACGTCTCCTACAGTTGGTGGTTGAAAAGGTAAACATCTGATTCTGGATCACGGTTTATAACAACGTTAGATAATCGCCAAACATCAGACACGGGCTGCTTAGTTTCGATTCCGCCTCTGAGTTTCATTATGGAAATACTGGTCGGAAAGCTTTAACGATTGGTCTTTAGCTGACTTATAAAGTTGAATGTTTTACTAATGACTTACATTTAGAAATGCGATTTCAAAAGACATGTTGTAGCTTCTGCCAATTCTGTAATAGATCACTATTTAGCCATGAACTAGGCTGACCTTATGTCTGTAGCTGTTTGGGGCGTGGTGGTGGGGTGGGTGGGGGTATCAGTTTGGTTTAAACTTAAAAATGTATCTGATCTGATGATTATTTTGTATTTTCACTAGCTTTCACATCATTACTATAAGGTTTTACATATTCAAATCTGAGGTTAATGTGAATTAAATGGTCTATCATCCAAATGGGGATGTCACCACTGGCAGCAGCGTTTGTCATATGATGTGAGGACAGCCTAGTCAGCAGGAAACTATTTGTCTGAAGTTGCACATCTTTCTCGCAGTAAAAGTAACTCATTGCTTTGTCCTCCATAGGAAGTAGTTTTGAAGAATGGCACGGAGGCGTTTGAGGCCTGGGAGAATCCACCGGCACCTATTTACATGCAGTTTTACTTCTTTAATCTGACCAACCCCATGGAGGTGCTGGATGGGGATAAACCTGCTGTGCTGGAGATTGGTCCATATACCTACAGGTGAGTGAGGGAAAGGATAAAGGCCTACTCTCCTTTCTCTAGTCATCTGTTCAATAATACAGAAGTGCAGATGGCACAGCAAAAAAAACAGCAACGCAGATCTGAAAGACGGACATGCAAAACACAATCAAGATTCTTCCTTCTATATCATACATGACTATAGTTAAACTGCAGAAGCCAAGTCAATTCAGTAAAACATTTCAAAACCGACTTACCAACTGATTATAGATCAGACAATGGAAACAAAGTCTGTCATCTTTCAAGGGACAAAGGTGCCAAATAGCTGATGATGAGATTAACTGGAACACAGAAGAAAGGAGCTGAAGATACACGGCAGTGTTGAACATCACAGCAAAACATCCATTAGCAATCCACTAGATACTATAATACAAAGTCTACAAAGCAAAGCATACATTTCCTGAATACCATGGCCATCATTCAAGTCAAGAATGATGGCCACACCCTGAAGGTGTCGAATGAATTACAGCAAGACGTTTTTTTACGATGGTGAATTTAGAGTTACATAAATGGTGTGACTGACTACATTGCATCATTTGGGAAATCCTCCCTTTCACTCCTACGGTTTGTGCTTTCAGTAAGACAAAGTCCGCACCGTAAATAGGGGACAAAATATAACTTCTGCCATTGTTGTCAGAAGCAGAAAGATATTTGTGCAGCCTCGTCTCTGGCTAGCTTGAGGCAGCTTGTTCCACGGACAGACAGCTTTGTACAGATTGTCCAGCTGAGAAATAAGAGTTGCATCACCGAGATATTTATAATTTTCTTTCCTTCTTTTCTGCCAAAAAAGCATCTTACTGTGCCAAAAGGCAATTCTTTAACATCATGGTAACAGTTTTATTTGCCCAAAATAACCCTGTGATCTTTTTACACACCTGTAGAATGTTAAATTAAAGCCCAGATGTGTTGTCCTTTTTTTTTTTTTTAAATCACATTAAATTAAGTCAAGAAAGGAAATTACTTTAAATGAAACCCCGTCTTCCTGCATTATGCTACATTTAAGTAACATTTAAATATGATTTTCAATGCAGAACTTTATAATTATTTAACAGTCTTGAGATGCAGATTCTGCATGTTTAGTAAATGAGATTCTTGGCCAACTGTTCAAGGTTTTTATTTCAATTTTTTTAAATATTTGGCTGCAGCACTGTAACAAGGGACTCTAAAGAGTTATATTTCCCTGCACAGAGAGTACCGGCCCATGGAGCAAGTGGACTTCCATGATAATGGCACCAAAGTCGCCGCTGTCAACACGAAGACCTACATATTTCAGCCTAACATGTCCCGAGGTCCGGAGAGTGAACTCATCAGGACGGTCAACATCCCCGCAATGGTGAGCCACAGGAATCTATGAACTACTAGAGTTGTTTGATAATATTTCATTATTGTGTCACAGTAGTATTATTTTCTAGTTTTATTTATTTATTTATTTTATTGGCAGCCACATACAAACAAGGAAGTTGTGTTGTATTCATAGTATTTAGTATTTCATAATATTGTTCCCTCAAGCTTTAACATTTATTTTTGCTTCATTAGATGTGATTTTCCTTTCACGGTTACAAAAATATAGTGAATGATTCATCGTACCACTGAGATTGATAATATGCAATGTTGTGCTACTGTAATGTGAACTCTCATAAAGATTAAAAACATTTTATTTAAGTAAATGATTTATTCCATTACACAGTCGTCTTCATGGAACTTGTGCAATTTAGCTTTTTACACAACGGGTTGTCTTCCCTTTCTTTTTCCTGGTAGACGGTGATGGAGAAATTCAAGGACCAGCCGATTATAGCCAGTTTTATATCCGCCTACATGAAGGGCACCGATGTCGGCCTGTTCACCACCCACACAGTGGGAGAGCTACTGTGGGGATATGAAGACGGCCTGCTCAAAGCTCTCAAAGCTCTACAACCTGACCTGGATGATGTTTTCGGACTCTTCTATAAGGTTTTATTCAAGCATATCAATACATCATTATACATTTTGTTCAGACTGGAGTGTTTATTCATAAAGACTTATAATAAAACTTCACGTTTCTTGCATGCGAGTTTGTTGAACAGCTGTTTATTTCCCCCCCCCCCCGCCCGTACAGAGCAATGCTTCCAACGATGGTGAATACGTCTTCTTCACCGGTCAGCAAAACTACGAGGACTTTGCCAGAGTGGATACGTGGAACGGTGACAGGTAATTGTCTCCACTCACCTGCAGCAAAAGAAACGACAGTGAATGAATGAGAATTATCTCTGGCTCTGTAAATCCAATCAGTGAGAAACATTGACTACATGTTTAAATGGATGAGAGTTGGATAACACAAGCGATTGTATCAGTACCACAAAGGCATGTGATCAATGCCTGTTGCACCCTGTTTGATAACATTAAGGGGTTCTTCCTGCCATTGTCACATCACAGTCCATGTGTGTCTTTCATCAGAGTTAATGCTACACCAATGTTAATCCTCTCTTTTACACTTTTTTCTTTCACTTCTGTCTTTCTTCTTGTGTGTATGCGTGCAGCACGCTGAGTTGGTGGACATCTGATGAGAGCAATATGATCAATGGAACCAATGGAGCCTCTTTCCATCCGGTCATCACCAAGAATGAGACTCTCTACATGTTCGCCTCTGACCTGTGCAGGTGAGGAGACTGGCTGCTAGAAAAATCATATCCCAAAACTCCCCAAATTTGGCATGCATATCAGGACTGGTGAACGTGCGGATGGCCCGTTCATTGCTGCTTGCAGCTTTCATTTTGTTTGGTTACCTATTGAGCACAGCTGACCTTCTCAGCTTTAGGTACTATATACAAGATTTCAATTAGATGTGATTTTCTGCTTATTCTTTTTCTGGTCTTATCTTGCCTGGCTTGAGTTGGCTCCCCCCCCTCAGTCTTCCTAAGCCTTTCCCTCAGCATTATTCATGTCTGGGTATGGGATTACCAATTTAGCCGGGGCTGGTTGCATGGCTGATCAGTGTTGGCCTCTTTGATGAGGTCACTGTTAGCTAACTATTTATTTAGTGCTGCTTAAAACAACTAATATCAGAACTGAGAGTCCATCATATGCAGGTAAACTAACTGACAGACATATGTATATATGGTAACATGTTAGACCAGCACAACCTTTTAAGCTCTTTTGTTAAAACCTCTTTGTGCTGTGCAGGTTTTCAGTAAATCAGCTTAATACATAGCTGGTGTGTAAAACCCCTCTCCTTTGTTTGCACTTCCAGCCTTACAGAACCTATTTGTGCCTGCAAAGATTAACCAGCATCTGCCTCTGTTTGCAAGGTCTATGTACACTCTGTACGAGGAGGATGTGACGGTAAAGGGGATCCCCGGGTATCGCTTCAGTCCCCCAAGCGAGGTTTTCGCCAATAAGACCGTGAACCCAGCCAACGCAGGCTTCTGTGTCCCCGCTGACAATTGCCTGGGCTCTGGCGTGCTGAACGTCAGCCCGTGTAAACAAGGTAGGAAGTGCATTAAGCAAGCTGTTCTGTATGAAAAGCCAGAAGAACGTTTCGTTGTGTCACTCGGGGGACCTGTTCTTCAGGAAGCGGTTTCATCGTGTTGTGCGTCTGAATCGGCTCTGCTCAGTATCCTTCACAGTGGTTTTCTAACTGAATCTTTTGTGTGTTCAGGAGCTCCCATCATAATGTCTTCACCACACTTCTACCAGGCAGATGAGGAATTTATTCAGGGTGTATTTGGCATGAGGCCTCAGAAGGAGGAGCATCAGACTGCGATTGACATCAATCCGGTAGGACCTTCTTTTTAATTTGTGTTCACCTTGTTTTGAGCCTTTCTTTACTTCATACCGCCATGTTCCATGGAGAATCTGATGTGAAAGCGTACAGTTCAGACCGTGACATTCATGTTTCCCCACTAGATGGTGAACTATCTCAGCTTTGTGACTGCCAACCCACGGTGACCTTAAGAAGCAGTGGTAAACAGTAGTTAAAGATTAAAGCAGACATGGAACGGAGCTGTCACCAAAGATAAGCTCTAACAGCTTTCATCATGTGTATTACTGTAATAATTTACAGTAATACTGTAATAATTTGATTGAGCCTGTGATAAATATATGATATAGAGAAGCAGACTAAAAAAAAATTTTGTTTAGTCCTTTGAATATACGGAAGTGAGATTACTATTTGAAGAGCAACCCTGCAGATATAAAAAACACCATCATGATGTAGTATGTTTGAGTTAAGAAACACAGAGCCGTATTATGTGATGCATCACATACCTTAGTGCAAGATCTGTATGTTGTCTTACAGTGTTTTTGAAACCCCTATATTGCTACAACAATTGTGACGAATACAATCCAAGATGAAAACAATGAAAGATGTGCAGTAATTGAGTATACTGTCAAACAACTTATTTCTGTTCCTCAATATGACACCAGTTGGAAAGCAAACAGGCTTCTAAGACTTCAGGTTAATGTCTAATAATTAGATAGAGTGTGAGTATGTACCGTTGACGAAAATATGTGTAGAAGAACAATTCGTCGATTTACCTCATCCAGCATGCACTTGTGACTCGCACTTTCATTTCACACTAATTCGTGTGCACGTTGTTACGGTGGTGGCATCGTAAGTTCAAAGTCTTTGAACCCAGTGAACAAGCGTGTCTGTTTGGACTGTTCATCCTCTTTCTTTCACTGGAATCTCTGCCACTGCACGAGCGTGGTCAAAGTCGGTGGACCTCTGTCACGAATACTGGGTTGCAAGTGCCTGGTTCGACCCTCATGGGTAGAGGAAACCACCTCCGCTGCCAGCGTCAGGGGCTTTGCTTTTTATTTTGGGCCACCTACAATTCAGATGTAAGCAGATACATCTCGGGTTACACTCATAAAATACATTCACTGCACAGAGATTTTGGACATAATACACGCTGTCTTGGCAACATGTGGTATTGGTGCAAAATATGCTGTAATGAGGCATAAATGTTCATACGTCACGGTGTATAAATCTGCACACAGATCAGTGCCGTTACGCTTTTTCCCCCTCAAACAAAGTTTCATTCTGTTTTGCAGCTAACAGGAATCATCCTACAGGCAGCAAAGCGGCTCCAGGTCAACGTGTTTGTCGAGAAAATCCCCACCTTCAGGTAATTAGCTCATTCCCTTCACGAGTCTCTCGTGACTTCACCTGTTGGCATCAACCCCACTGTCGGCATGTTGGCTTCAGTTGAACTGTTTTAGTCTAGGAAGGGTTGCCAATGAGGTTGACTGTAAAGCAATCATGCCACCATCACCCATACGAGTGGACTTTTGGACAGTCGTGGCTCACTTGTTGTTCGTCTACTTGGCATCCGAAGGAACAAAACGATTTCCATATAATCTTGGGATCAGACGTAACCGATGAACATGTTGTCAAACTTCATGCAGACGAGTTAAACGTGTGCTTCACGTGAACAGCATGCCCAGAAATGTAGTTGTTGGTTGACTGAATGTCTCTTTGCCATTTATACATTCAATCATAGGTGAATTTTTCCGATTATTAATAAAGATAATGCATGCAAAATGATGATAGTGGGTAAAACATTGTGATACAATAATCTTATTTTTCTTTCAGTCAAACAGGAAATGTGAGGACGGTGACTTTCCCTGTGGTTTATCTCAATGAGGTACAAACACACCAATTTCTCATTCAGTCATAAATTACATGCATGAAATGGCAGAATATCAAAGTGCTGTATGTTTATCTGCCACTGGCACTTCTCTTTGTTCAGTGTTTTATGTTGCGCCGAACCTCTAATCTCACCCTCCTATAATCTTCTTAGAGCGTCGTCATTGACGACGCGTCTGCCGCGAAGCTGCAGAAGATTCTCGTCGAGCAGAACGTGGTGGTGAACATTCCGTTCATGCTGATCGGACTCGGCATCATTCTGGGAGGAGTCTTCATGTTCCTGATGTGTCGACAGAAGGTCCCCCTGGTGAGTGTTTCAGATCGACATTGGTGGGTTTGTGAGGTCATTAGAGCTGCAACTAACAGTTACTGTCATCATCCATCAATCTGTTGATTACGTGTCTCTTGAACAGATTCATTCTTTAGTCCATGGAATGTCAAAACAAACTGCTTTGTCTTGACTAACAGTACAAAACCCAAAGATATAAAACGTATTATTGTACATTAAATATGTTTCATATCTGTATGAACAGTATGTTAATTAATAGATGTGTTTTTCCACAATCTCCTAAATTAACCTTCTCGTGTCTGGTTTCATTTTTCAGAGCACTGCAGCTGAGCGACAGCCCCTGCTCTCGTCATAGTAGTCAGCAGTATGTAAAAAGAAGGAGGGTTGCCATATTTGCAGTAGAATTTCACATTTCATGGGTTCAGTGGATCGGCCATTTTTTGCCATTAACGCCCCCAAGTAATAGTTTCCATTATAATTCACAATTCTACATTTTAATCAGGTTTTTTTAATCCAACGGTTTTAGGAAACAAAGTGAAAGTTTGTTACAGGGATGGGGTGAATGTTTTCCTTACAATACAGTTGTAATGATCATGAAAATACCCCCTTTTTAAAATTAAATCTTGAATATATTTTTTTTAATAATTTATTGGATTTTCAATTGAAACATGAATTGAGTAGATTAAATCGACGTGTGTGTGTGGTGTGTGTCTGTGTGTGTGTGTGTGTGTGTGAGAGAGTGTGAGAGACCACAAGATGAATGGCTATAGAACTGAAATAGTGACGAAGGAATATTTTCATTTTTTAAATGGGCCAATAGTCAGTTTTTAGCATGTTCTGGTGAGATTGTTGATGCATCAATAAGAAGAAAGTTTATACAGCGAATGTGCAAGAAAGAGGATGAACAGTCCAAACAGACGCTTATGCTAGTAGCTGCTAGCCCCGAGCACAGGAGTGGGCTACAGAGTTCTGGTAAACTCAAACTCTTACTAAGAAATATTCTTTCTTTTTTTCACGTCAACATTTCACATTTTTGTATTGTTCGCAAAACATAAGCAAAGTGTAAGCTGTGCAAAACAACTGCATAACGTTTTATTGCTGATGTCATGAATCTATACTGAACTCACGTACACTCTTGTTACCTTCAGTGGAAATCCAGTAATCCACAACATATAAATGCTATAATATGGAATCACATCCAAAAGTATTAAACAATATCAGTATAAAGAGAACGTTTTCATTTGGTGCACAGTACGATATCTTCTTTTCCCTAATTCCAATACTTTGCCATAAATGTGTGATTTAGAATTTTTCTATTGATGTTATCCTGAAATCCATTTTTGTCTCACGTTAGTGACACTACTGATAAATATGTTGTTTTTCCTTTTAATAGGCATTGTCCATGATTTGTATGGTTAAATGCTGCACTGCTTAACAGCCTTTTTTCAGATTATTGTAACTTTATTGTAAGTTTTTTTTTTTTTAATTTTCATCATTGCTGATTAGATTAAAATGAAATAGATGTTGTTGTCCAGAACTACATAGAGTGTAATTTGAAAAACCACTATTTCACATACATCACTGACAGGTCGCCTTGTGTTCCCTTTGTTTTGGTCTTTGTTAATGTGCAACAGAGATTATTGTTTACAATACTACTCCTACATAGTAAAAATCAATATGTAACTACCGTTTACGTACTCTCAATAGGTCACCTATAACCATTTGCACAATGTCTTGCCACTTGCTACAACTTTAATAAACTTGGTTTGCTTCACATTCTCTGAGGGTGTGTTTTGTATTTCCTCATTCACAGATTGCCAAATGTTTCGATAAAGGGTAGAATAGTTTGTATAAAGTCCACCAGTAAAGCTTGAATCGCCTGATGACTAACTTCAGGGGCTGGTCCGACAAAATGACACACACACACACACACACACCCCTCTTGATTTCAACAGATGAATCATTATAACTAATAGTTGTACAGTCATACATCTATTAACTTGCTATAGATGTAAATAATAACAACAATAAGAGTAGCCTACTCCAACAATATAGTGTTACACTCATTTTACTTTTTCATTCCATGAATTCTCCTTCCATGTCAACACCTGGCGCGTACATTACCCACAATGCAAGTCGACCGCCGACTAGTGTGTTATGCTAGTAGCTGCTAGCCTCGAGCACAGGAGTGGGCTACAGAGTTCTGGTAAACTCAAGTCTTACTAACTCCACACCAAGACATATTTTACAGCAGTAACTTCACATAAAATAACAATTAGTGTTTTCATAGAGATACAATGCTAATTAGCGAGCTTTAGACATTGGGGTCGGTGAACTTTTTCACTTTGGACAGAGGAAGTCTTTATGCTGAGCTAAGCTACCTGTCTGCTGGCTATAGCTTCATATTTACAGATATGACCGTGGTATCAATCTTGGCAAGAAAGAAAATAAGCCTATTTCCCAAAGTGTCTAACTGTTCCTTTAAGGATATTCACTCTTTTACAGCATCGCATTCAAAACATTTAACTTATTTTGGCAAACTTTGCTCACTTTCATCTGCCAAAATATCTCAGCCAAAAGAGGTTGCATCTACAGTAAGATTGCTTAGTGGTAAGCAGTCGCATTATGTGGAATCCTCATGTTCTCTCTGTGTTCACAAAGATTTCCTTCACTTTTCTCCCACAATCCAAAACCATGCAGCTCAGATGAATTGGCAACTGCAGGGGTGATGTAAATTGGTGGATGGATACATTTCTACAGTCCATGATACACGTTAAGGTTTCGGTTAGATACCTCCGACGTGGAATTGTCCTCAATTACAGGGTTAAAGTGTACTTTGACTCCCTGCAGATAAACTCTGACTTCGGCTGCCATTATAAAACTGATAAGTACCAGTTTGCAATGTTGGCTCTGACTTGAGATCAGCTTCTCTGCCAAACCTCAGCCTCAGTCATTAAAGTAGCAAATTGGAGAATGAATCTTTCATATCTGTCAAAGACTAACTCCTCCCCAACCCAATTAGAGCCTTTAATACAAGTGGCGATGGGACAACGCAGCAGCTCCACTACAGAACTGCTTCTCTCTTGAACTTGATCTGCAAACATGAAGACTCTTCAGGAAAAAATCATTGTACTATCAGTTTTTCTGACTCTGACCTGCGTCATTCAGGTGAGTTAATAACCCTTCTGTTACTGTAAATGTCCTGACAGTTAGCTTTATCTTGTTTGTGCTAACAGAGAACATAACATCATTTGATTTTTGTTGGAATTTGTTTTTATCACCATACATCTTGAAGGTGATCACCGTTCTTAAGGTTATCTTGTATTTACCTTAACAGGTCGATTCCCTGCCAATTCCTGCAGAATGGAGCGGTATGATCCAGCGGACCAAACGGTCACTGCTGTGGCGCTGGAACAGCATTAAGCCTGTGGGTGCCAGCTGCAGGGAACAGTTAGAGTGCGCCACAAAATACTGCAGGTACAGCTGAGCTTCTCAGACATGTTGACACCTACGGAAGCTGACATTTCACACATTTAGGAAACATTTCCAACCTACATTCACAGATAACAGAATTATGTGTTTCTCATCAATTTAATTTATTACTGCAGGGGCTTTTTATGTTAATTTCTGTATATTTTTTAAATGTTTCATCATTAATGTAAAACAAGATATGTTCCTTTTCGAATGGCACCCCGTGATATTAAATAGACATAATTTTCCTCTGCGTGGTTTTCAAAGACTCTATTGCAATAATATCTCTGTGCTGTGTTTGTGTAGTGTGTGGAGTTTTGTCCACGTGCATTTTGCATGGCGTGGAGTAATGGCACGGCAATAAAGTTGCTCCTTATCTTTACAGGAAAAATGTGTGCGCCTTCTGGAACCCCTGAAGAGGATACACAAACAAAATGCCATCAGGATGACAAAACATGAATCTACCTTATGGACCAAAGTGTTTCAAGACCTGTCAGCACTTAAATGGACTGAATTGTGCATTCAGTTAAAGTAATCTGTTCTTGCACTGCAGCAAAACAAAGCTGTAAATGCTGCATTTAGATAAACAAACTAATTGATTTTTATAATTTGAATTTAAAACACTTGCAGGACACCAGACAAGCTGTATTTAATGTTTTAATACGAAAATATAAATATTCATGCAAAGTTTGTGAGACGCTCTGAGTTTATTGGTTCATGTTATTATCATATATTTATTTGTACATATTGTAAACAATGTAGATATTCAAATATACTTTGTGTTGCCCAGATTTTTTTTGTCAACAAGCTCAGAAAAAATTAAAATATTCCTCCCACTTCCTTCTACTCTGTTAATGCAATGGAAGAAGATGAAAACTTTGATGTTGGTTGGTAAACCAAAAAAAAAACGGGATTTTTTTATTGAAATAAAAAATATTCTTGTATTTTTTCATCCGGCCATGTGCCACAAGGTGGTGATGCTTGGATTCAGTTCCAATTTGCAGTAATAGTGCCCTGATATCTGTCCTACGCCTCAAAGCAATATGAATATCAAAAGTTGTCATTGGTGGAAATTTCAAACAGACATCTTTTTGAAAGAAAGTTACTTTACTTTAAGGTAATATATGATGTTATGTTGGTACAGTTCAGCCCATCACATTGATTAGAAACTCTTCGGAAAAAACATAAAGGAGCAATAAAGCAAAATATAGAAAGGGAAGAGTAAATGTATTTTGTATGTAAACAAATAGTTTTTATTGCTTTTATACTTTTGGAGATAAATCAAAAATACAAAGTTAATTTCAGTTCCATACTCTAATTCTACAACTTATCAGATAAGAAGTATGATAAATAAATATAAATTTCAATAAGATACAAAACACATTCCAACTTCCATAAACAATGTTATCACGTTATTTACATTTCAGGACAAACTGGGATATCAGAATATGTACGCTACAGTGATGTCACTTCAATGTGTTATATCAACAAAAATATAAATGAAAAACAAAAATGGGAATTGAATGTCAGATATTTATCCAAATTACACATAACACAACAGTGAAGAAGACTTCTGGCTTTTGAAATATTTCTTCTCGGCATATGTATTACACTCACGATATTCTACTCATTATTATATATATATGATATTAGGATGGGGTGTATATTACATTATTGCATTGTGCTTGGCCTCTGAGATCAGCACCGTTACGCACACGTGGCCAGTCAGCCTGTGATTGACAGACTTGACCAAATTCATCATGGTATACATCTTCCTTTTCAGCTAATGGCTAACCACAACAACAGTCATCACGTTCAAATACACATATTTACATTAAATTATAACTAACCCAGTACGTTTATTAAGTATAAGCGGTAATAGGCTTAGAAACCATAAAATGCCATTTACCATTTATCAAAAAGTGATTACACCGTGTCACTGAAAGGTTATTTATGTCTCAAAATTGCTTGATTTAATTCATATATTCAAGTTTTATTTGAAAAATGATATCCCACCCGGTCCTTTTTACCTGTTGAAATACCTTTAAAGGGAAAATACAACCCATACAAATTCAGTTTTCTACGATCAATTGGATCAATTCTTTGAACAAAGTTATTGTAATAACTTGTGTTTGATATTTGTCTTTGCTATTCTCTTTACAATTTTGACAGAGTAATGTGGGTTTCTTAACCCTAAATTAAAAAGGATTTAAGTTATAATAACAGAAATGTGCTTAAATACATTTTTTACATTGATATAACTGCATGTACAATATTTTAACACTTGAATAAACAATAATCAAATGCAGAGACAGTTATTTACCAATATGTTAGGAGTAGTTACATTTACACAGTCTTACATTTACAACCGGCCCTTTGAGGGCGACCATGATGCTGATGTGGCCCAGAGGGAAAATGAGTTTGACAAAAAGTCATAAGAAAATCATAGTTGATTATATCGAAACAAATCATAACAAAGTCATAGTATAGCATGTCGAAGAAAGTCAGCATAGTATGTCGAAAAAAAGCATGAAAGTCCTACTATAGCATGTTCAAAAAAGTCATAGTATAGCCTCTTTTATCGAAGCTGTGACAGATTCACAGAGGAAACAAGTGTTAGCTGGTCTGAGGTCCCACAGAAGCTAACTTAGCTCTGAGCTCCAGAGCCACACAGCTCAGCTAACGTTAGCAGCTGCAGCATCTGTCAAGATACAGATGTTGGTGGAGCACGAGTCACAGTTGTCTCCACCCCAAGCCGGGAGCTGTTTCCGCGTGGTCCTAGTGCGAGAAAGTTCTTCTTCTTTTTTTTAAAACGTTAGATTTCAGACTGTTAAAAGTGAAGGGTTCCAACATGGTCTTCTTAAAAAGTGGTTGAGCGGGATGTCCCTACTGTAAACTATGCATATGACACATATTGTACAACAGTCCTTGAAAACAGTTGCATCAATATCTTAACTCTGACTACTCATTTTCGCCACTAGAGGGCAGGCTAAGGCAGGTTGGTTTTGCAAGATGCATGCCACATTTGCACCTTTGTGATTTCACCTATCGATTTGACCATCAGACTGTAGTATTATATATATACAAAAAAAACACAACACTCATTGTTTAAAATTCTGTAATTGCTTTGTTAGGGGTTACACTGTGACTTCCCGCCTTATGGCTCTATTGGTAAGACATTCACACGAGAATAGTTCTACAAGCATGCTCAACTGATATGTTACTGATGTGGAGATTAATTATTCGTGCTACATTATTTTTTTCGATGTAGATGGTTATCTAATTTTAGATAACAAAACGATGAAAAGGTAAGAATGAGATATGTAATAGGCTACAATGGACATGATGTTAATTTGCTATGATTAAATGCAATGTGTTTTTGTCCTATAGGGTATGTGTCAACATCATTATTTAACAGCTCATAGTTGTGACTCATCATTATAAACTAAAAGATATTTCCAGGCACTGTACTATCACTAGTTTTAAACAATATATATATCAATTACAGTCGTTATTAATGAACTCTTTCCCTACCCGGTGTCTTGGATACTTTGAGTGGCAGACACTTCTCCCTCTTCATTGGTTAAGGCCTCCGTGACGGAATGTCTCCGGTGAGCTGAGCGGTGCTGAAGCGGCGACGTGGGGTCTGCTGTCTCTGTGCGGACCTCAATGTCGGACCGGTTTCATATTACGCTATAATATAGTTATACGTTCCCGGTGTAAGCCACGGATTTTTTTTTTAAATCACGGATATCAGGTAATAGAGCGGAACATATTAGCTTTCTTATGTATCTTTGACGTCAGAGGAGCGTCGAGCACTCGCGTGATTAAAAAAAAATGTGTTTGATTGCATAATTGTGGATCTAACATTCTAATCACATGGAGGAAGAGGATGGACATCGCTTTTGATTGAATGCTGTTATCAAGTAGGTGACAATATTAAAAGATATTAGGAGATCTGCTGGTGATGGCGCAAATGCACGAGCGCTTGTCTTCATGCATACTTTGCCTTGAAGTCAATTTCTGTCTTGTCCCGATTTTAATCTTTTGTCTACTTTATTTAGGAGTTAAGTTTGTCTTTGTGTGATGGCGTGTGTGGAAGAGAGAAAGATGGGTTGTTCTTTTGGCATTCATCTCTTGTTGTCTAACATGTTGTCCTACTTCAGTCACTTTGAATATTTCATTTATATATATTTCATTCATCATAAAAAACAACACATACATAAACACAGGTACATTGCCGTGGTGCATTCCTCATCTGTGAACTTCATCTTCTCTCTGTCCATACACTGTATGTTTTTACTCTGTAGATATAGGTCGAACATCACATCTGATCATGTTTAACTGCATGTAATTGAGTTCATACTGAAACTTTTCCTCACATCAATACAGACCAATATGAGCTGTAATGATGTCCTATTATCAGAGAGACATTACTGATAATAATCAGCTTCACGATCCGATTCTATTTCCAAGCACAACAACAACAACAACAACAGTGGACCTCAGACTCTTTGCTTCCGTAGAACCACACAGTCCCATCCCACATGTGAGATGGCTGACTTTCCAGTGAAATACTTTAGTTAATCACAGCCATCTCAGCGTGCTCCAGTGCCCAGAGGACAGAGCTGCTAGTTAGGGGACCTCCAGCCCTGTGATGGCCTATGCAAGAGTGCTATCTGCTTTGCAGGGAAATTGTTACTCCTCTGCAGACAACCAGTCAGTCATACTGGCCTGCTTGTGTGGTACTGAACTATTGAACTGTTGAAAATAGACGTTGACAGGATAAATCAAGATTCAACGCAATGCGGCTCCCTCAAGTATTATATTACCCCTGTAGGCTACAATAGCACAGACATTGCTCTTAGTAATCAAACTACAGCATATTCATTTCAAATGATTTTGTCAAAAGTGTTCAGCAAGGACTCCACAGAAATATGTGTTCTGTTGTGTATAAAGTCTCCCTGGATGAAAATAAAAATCAGACGGTTTCGGCCAAACATGTAGAGTTACACTGGGAGCAGTTGGGGGTTCAGTGTATTTTAAGGACAAGACACTCACCCCATGATGAAAGGCCTACATGTGCTGCCTCCTGCTTTGATGTGGAACTATGCAACGAGGTGCCAAACAATAGAAACAAACTGAATGGATAGCCACATTTAAATATAAAATAATTAGATCATATCTAGACTAGATAGACTAGAAATAGTATATATGAAATATATGTTTGCCAAAATAGAAGCCTGGCTCTGGTGTACAGTTACAGTGTACAGTATATAAAATGATCATATTCTTTTTTACTTTTTTGCAAAACCACATCCTCTTTTTATATTGATCAGACTGATATTTCTGTCTATTAGCATATTTTGATGTGTTTACTATTCGTTGCCATGGTATGGATGTTGTTCATTGTAGAAATGTGACGGTAAAGAGGATTACCTCGTCTGTAACAGATGTTGTTTGTTTACACACATTATGCCCAGTCACACACAGCAATGCTAAGTCTATGAACTGATGGCGGCTTGATGTGTGACATAAAGCCCCTAAACAATGTCATAAGACAGTGGATGTTGCAGCTAATATATTGAATTTCTGAACATGATTTTTAGTCTTGTTTAAATTCACAACATAGCACCAAGACTAAGTAACACTGCTTGACGGCAGATATCAGCAAATGGTGTGTGGGTGTATCCTAGCAACATCAATTATTACTGATAACTTGAAAGGATTATTTCCTGAATGAATGTCATCAGTGTTTAAATGTTTCATGTGCTTTGTAATTACATTTCTTTCTACTTAACAATAGTCCTTATAGTGTGTGTCATATGAAGGGATGGTGATCATTATGCTGCCTATGTGTAGATCCGGAGCAATGTGTATGAAGTGGAGCACATTGAATTAACTAAACTGATGTGAAAGTGTATTTAATCTTAGCAGTGCCAGACGAGCATCTCTGCAGTGCAGCTGCCCTAGTTACAGAGCAGCTGAGTAACTGTGAGAGACTGTGGTTGGCCCAGGCAGCGAGAGGAGGAGTTTGTTAATGGTTGACTGAATTATGGAGGGTAGGCTGTGCTGAGGGCCAAAGGCAGAAAACACGGTAGGACTTTGACTGTAGGACCAGTGGTATAGAGTGAGGGAGAAGACTCTAACAGCACCAGCCTGCCGTTTTACTTCATGTTTTCTATCTTATTCTATTCTGTCGGGTTGCTTTTACTCCAGAATGAAATGAGGTCAGGTCTGTCACAGCATCACAGCTAGGAGGGTCATTGAGTCCAAGAATCAAGAACCAGATCCAGAGGGAGATAAACATAAACGACCAAAACAAACATACCAATGTATCCTGATTACATTTACATGCAACATTAAACCATGTCTCCATGGTCCAACTGTGCGAAACTGAAAACATTTTCTCTCAAATTCAGATGGTCCGTAATGGTATCTCTTGCTCTTATGGCCAGACCTTAGAGAAGTCTTAACTGTCTTTCCATACAGAATTGCTAATAATTATGATGAATATTTAATGTATAGATGCAACAACAATACTCAACATGAAGTCTAATACTTCTCTGTTGAACTGTATGATTCCATGAAGAGCTCATGTTGTCTAAAAAGGAAACGTGTTGCGTAGCCAAATACTTGTGACTTATTTCATGCATTTTTTAATTCTCATTAGGATAATCTCGTGTTTCTGCACCACTGATAACACATTAAAAGCCAATTATTCTTATAAGCTAATCTATTTTTTTTCTTTCAGGATTTAATTTTAGGAACATGGAGACAGTTTCCATGGTTCAGCCTGGTCCAGCAGTATGATTGCAGCATCCAGTCTCTCAGGAGACACCCTGATAGCGTGCCACTTCCCTGTGGTTCAGCTTCCCACTTGGCAACTTAATGTCCAAGCCCTGTGCAGTGCGGCCAAGAGACCCGGCCGGCTGTGCTCAGTAGGCCTGACCCGAGCCGTGTCCCTCCCGGAGCGAGACTCGCACAACCAAGAGCATTCCTTCGCCGGTGGCCGAAGACATTTTTCCAGCAGCTACGGTAGTCTCAATGAGGACCGAGCGGAGGAGGAGGGGGGCAGTGACAGCAGCGGGAAGTACGACTCCAACTCATCCCCGGAAGAGTCGAGTTCCCATCTGAAGAAGGAAAGCTCTGGAGCTAGGGACAGTCTCCGGTCACACAACTCATTCCTCGCCAATACAGAGCTAGATGAGGATGAGGAAGATGAAGATAGTGGTGGAGATAACCTACACAGGTATCACGAGGACTCATCGTTTGTCTTGCATGGGAATTCCAACTGGCCTCGAAGTAATGGTGCCAGAAATCACACAATGTCCCATGAACACATGGACAGTGAATGGGGCAATGAAGGGACCATGCTGGGTCTGAAGAGTGACCAAGATTGGCTCTCTAACCAGCCTCGCGTGCCGGACTCTCTGCAGACTGAATGCCAGTGCTTACATGTGAGTAGATCTGGCATCACAGTGATGGCTTATGGAGAGCAGGACTCAGACAGACTGAAGGATAACATGTCCTGCGGCATCCACAGCCAACACAAATGTTCCCCAGAGTTGTCCAACAGTCACACGGAGTATGTCAGCGACTCTTCCTGCAACAGCTCTGATGGCGTCTTGGTTAACTTCTGCACTATTTATAACAGGAGCAACAACCCTGCCACGCCTAATGACCTTAGCAGTCCTGCAGTTCACCCCTATCAGTCATCTGAGGGATCTGTGTTCCTCAACCTCCAACCCGTTCCTCAGACTCCTGTTGAGAACCTCCAACATGATGACATGGCAGTTAACTCTCCCTCTAAAGGGGAGGTTGACCTGACGCCCCCTGCTTCCTGCTGGTCTCCAGAGGGCCTCGACTCTAACTGCAATCTTTATACCCTGGAGCCGCTGCCCCCGGGTCTCTCCTCGCTGGAGGTGTCAGACCTGGCCGCTTGTCTCCAAAGCCAGGCCACACTGGCCATGGAGACCAACCAGAAGTACTACAAGCTTGTGACTTGTGACCTCTCCTCCCAGTCGCCCAGTCCAGCCTGGTCGAGCCTCACCAGCTGCCCCGATGGTCAGAGCAGAAGTAGCCCCTTCCCTCCCTCTGAGCACCTCTTTGTTGATCATAAGAAAAAAGGACAAGACAAAGAAGTCAAAAAGGTAATGTCTCAATAAAACAGCTTCTAGATGGGCTCCTATGGGTATGCTTAAATAATAAAGTTGCCACTGTTCAATGACAAAGATGTATCTCCAAATGTGGTGATATTTCATTTTTTATTAAAAACTTTAAATTAAAGTATCCTACTTTTTGAGCGATACATAGTTTAAAAACCCTAATAGATTATCTGAAAGATGCATTACATCTGTAAATAGGCAGTGTTTAACATAAAAAATAAAAAATAACACAATTTAATAAAATATTCTATAATGATTCTTCTTATCTTATCTTATCTCGTATAAAAATAAATTTGTGATTTGGCTGTTTATATATAAGCGGTTCTTTCTCTTCTGTACCACCATCAGGAGAAGGAGGATCAGCAAAAGGAAAAGAGGTTCTCCTCCGCCCAATGCAGCGCCGGGTTTGACTGCTCTCAGTGTCAGACCTATGATTATCAAGTTGCCACCACCTCCACTGAGAAAACCTTTTGCAAGAAGAAACATACAGACAGCATCCAAAACCTCTCCCCCACACCCTGTTCACTGTGTCCCAGCAAGTGTAGCCCCCATAGCAGTAAAAGCCAAGGCACAAGCGCTGCGTCCACACAGCCATCTATGAATCAGCACCAGGAGCACTGTGATACTGATGCTAGTGAGAAGGGTAAGTCAAAGAGTGCAAAGTATGCGAAGATAGAATACCAGAAAGAAACAATCATCATTTTGGTTAGGTATTAAGTGAATCTAACATCTGTTCTAACTATTGTTCTTATCCTCTACCTCCATCTCAGGAGCATGTTCACTGGTAAATGCAGTGGTGCGCTACAGTAAGGCCCAGAGACCAACCTCGCTGCCCATCCAGCCCTTTGTTCTAGTCCCCGCAGGCAAACCCCAGACCCAGCACTTGGGCTGTCTTCTGGAGCAGTACATCAATCAGAAGAGCAGCAAGTCTGGTAGCTCCCAACCAGGCTTCAAGTCCAAGGTCAAAAGAAGTCAATGCTTTTCTAACCTACAGTCATCCCTAATGGCCAACCAGTGCCCCATCTTCATGGAGGCTCCTTCGAGCTCTGACACCTGCTCCACTTGCACGCCGAGTCCAGAGTGTTCAGCCAGCCACAGACGCACATGGAGCCAGTCCAGCAGAGGCCAAGGATGCCCAAGTCCATGTGCATCAAAAAATAGCCTGGATCCAACTCACAGCAGCCCAAAGCCAAGAATGGTTCAAGATAAAACAAGCCCATACTCAGGCAAAACTCAAAATACTTTTTCTAATCTGTTTTCAACCCCAAATCAGACAAACCTAGTTCATATTCCCACCTACCAGACCCTTATTAACCTTACTCCTGAGGAGAGCCATGCCAAAACGGAGCCCAAAAGTCCCTATCAGTCCCAGACCCACACCTCCAATGATCCAATACTCTCTCATAGTCATACACCACCTACTTTACGCCTAACCACTGACGCCCATCACCCAAACCTGCAGGTGTCCATGTCTCCTCCCAACACCGTACAACCAGAAAAGAAGTCTCAGTACCGGGCTGCACCTGCACCTAACTCCGGCTTTTTTCACGGTAGTTTTACAGCTGCCCTTTCCTCTGTAGCTCCTCGCTCCTCTTTGAGTTGCCTGCTTTCCTTGGCTGCTTCTGGGCTGCAAATCCAGGACTCTGCCGGGCTCAAAGGGAAGCAGAGTCAGAGTCAATACAGTGAATCTCTGATCATGAGTGACAGACCGCCCACAGAGTTCTGCCTCTCACCCGATACATCTTATGAGTCGATGTCAATCAGCCATCTTCAGAGGAGAGGTGAGGCCAATGGATGACTCACATCAGTTTGTGCAAAACATACATACATACAGTATATGCCATACATTGCAATCTGAATGGAGTAAAATAGTGACCTAGTAACAGCAATGACTGGATCCCTCCTTGATTGGATTGTCGATCCAGTCATGAGCTGTAAAGAGCAGCAATAAAAACTCGCTGTGCTGTAGCAGTGCCTTCAATACCCTAGAGGGGATTCCTCTCAAACATGACCTATTTTTAACTCTCCCTGCACAGGATTGGCTGAGCCTTCTGCTCTGTAGCCTATGTGTGTGTGCGACTGCAAGCTCCAAGAGAGGATGAGAGAGAGAGAGGAGAATGATGCAGTAGCTAAAGATTTATGAACACACCTAACCATTTTGTTGTACCACATGAGTCACTTGGTGCTAATTTGATTCTATATATATGTGGGCCTTTTTGCGATGGGTAATCAACGATGCAGACATTGTGGTGAACAATCAGTGTGGTGCAGCACGGCAGGCAGCATCAATGCATGAAGAAGTTACCGTGGCATTTGCAGAGGCTAGCCATGTATGAGATGAAGAAAGGCAGGCAGGGGAAAGCAAGTCAATGAGGACTGCTGCTAAAATCGACTCTTTCATCTTTGCATTCCCGGAATATGATAATGAACCCTGAAATTAATCTCTCATATTTATATGCACTGACCCAGTTGGGAAGGTGAAAATCTTATTGAGGAAGTTCATTTTTGAGTGCTATTTTCTTTGAAGAAGTAAAACGTCTGACAGTGCAGAAAAATAATTTCAGCATGCCTACAATACAAATCACCATGTTTAAAGAATTTTCTTGAGATTACAAGATAGACAGAACAAGGGAAATTGCTGCACTAGAGTTAAACATTCAAGAAACAATTTAATTTGTAGTAGAAACAGGTTAGTTAGATTCCCTTATTTGATGAAAATAACACACTGAAATGTCATAAGATGGGTATTTCCAATGTAACGTTTTGTATATAGTATTATATCAATGTTTTGTTTCTGGTCAAACAATGTATGAAGCATTAATTACTACTTCAGCTTGTCTAACCTCTCACCTCGTCTCAATGTCTCTAGGTTTGCTGAGGTCTGTGAGCAGGGCGGTGGATTTGATCATGACTCATTTTGGAAGCAGCAGAAACCCTGAAGAAAAGGTGTGAATTTGGCACAGCTAAAGCAACTTGAAAAATGTATCACAATGGAAAAGCACCTTACTGATATTAGTTACAGTTTAGGACTGGAGTCAAATCACTTGTGTCAGCAGGAAATATACTGTATCGTATTTCTTTCCTCCTGCCACAGATGCGTCTGGGTAACAGCTCTCGCAGTCCCACGATAGCCGGTCTAGTTCTGGAACATTTGTGTCCAGCGATCCAGAATATTTTAGAGGACGGTCTCAGGGATCACAAACTGGATCTCGTTATCGGGCAGCGACGCAACAACTCCTGGAGTGTGGTGGAGGTCTCTACTAGGATCGGTAAATGTAACTGGAGTGTTTCAAAGGAAGTGTCATGAATATCCTGGCTTAATTTACCGGTGGAGCAGCATTGTTTGTGATACACTGTCTGTTGTGTGCTCAAGTATTTTTGGTCACTGTCTGCAACAGGTCCATCCACCAGGGTCCTTCACAGCCTGGTCTGCAAAATTAGACAATATCCCCAGCTCACCACCCCCTGCATGAGACTGAGAGCCTTCATTATGGGCCTGCTTAAGTGAGTACTGAAATGACCATTGATCACACTAAAAATGCTAAAGAATGTTGATGAGATTATTGCACATATACAAGCATTAATCTTCTGTTGTTTATTTTCTCTCTTTCAGCTTGAGAGCTTTGGAATTCTGGCTCAGTCACCTTCAGAGTCTAAAAGGTGAGCGCACAGTAAATATATATTATATATATATATATATAATATATAATATACTATATTAGCAGCATGGCAAAATGTCAAATGGTCCAAATATCTCAACAACTATTGAAAGGACTGTCATGATTTTGTTATACTAATATTTATGTTAGAAATTAATTAGAATTAATTGATATAACTTTGGTGATCTCCTGACTTTTCATTTCGCTCCTGTATCGGGTCAAATTCACATTTGTGCAATACGTTTGTGTTTAGTGCTAATTAGCAAATGTTAGCATGCAAACATGCTAAACTGAGATGATGAACACAATAAACAAAAACTGCTTGACACCAGCCTGTTAATTTGACAAAGAAAATCGTATCTCAGTGGTCATTAATTGCAGGTCAGGTGTTCTGCTGAGGAAAACTGTGAGATGTGGTTAAAAAGGTCTGAAAAAAGAGGACCTTGAGAAACGATCCTTGTTGTTGTCAGACATGTAAACATTTTGTCATTGCGACCGTGTTAGCATGCTGATGTTAGCATTAAGCTCAATAACAGATTATTATTGCATGCTGATGTTAGTATTAAACTCAATAACAGATTGTTATTGCATGCTGATGTTAGCATTAAGCTCAATAACAGATTATTATTGCATGCTGATGTTAGTATTAAACTCAATAACAGATTGTTATTGCATGCTGATGTTAGCATTAAGCTCAATAACAGATTGTTATTGCATGCTGATGTTAGCATTAAGCTCAATAACAGATTATTATTGCATATTATTGCATCTTTGTGTGTTCACATTTGTTACTGGCTCCACAGATGTGGTGACAACATACTACCATTCTTGGGGGTTCCTGTCCATGTCACTGGGTCAGTGTCAGCCCTTGTTTCAGGAGCTACTACTTCTGCTGCAGCCGCTCTCTGTGTTGCCCTTTGACCTCAACTTGCTCCTAGAGCCCCGACTGTTACGTAACAGACAGCTGTGTTCTGAGGAGCAGGGAGTTTCTCCGCCTCCGCCGTGCTCAGCCCTCCTGGTGACCAGCTGGCCACTACTGCAAGCTGACAAAAAGGTAGACAGCAGAGGCAGCAGTCAGCAAACTAAGATTTCACACCAGACCGGTCTGCATCACCAAGAGTCTCTCCGTTCTCAGAATTGCGTCAAGCCGGATTGTGGAGGGACCAACAGGAGTCCATTGTTAGCTCCTATTCCAGAGTGGTGGTCGAAGGAGTCTTACCTTATGGACGGTGTGGTTGAAGGGGAGGACTGTAGCCAGAATTATGCAGATACTTGGTCTCAAATAAGTATGGACAGCAGGCAAGAGGAGAAGACGGGAGAGAAAGACAATGAGACACCGATTGCATCCACTTGTTTCCAGGCTGAGAGTCCATGTCAGGGTGGGCTGCGCTGGGCCAAACTGTTTGGAGCAGCTGACACTTCCACCAGGACAGAGACCGTTTCTCAGAGTGTAGCACAAACCAGAAGGTAAGAGCCGGCAGTGAGCAATGACAGCAAGTAGCCTTCTGATTTGGAGGTTTGATTTTCTTACAACTTTAATCTGTTCTTTGGTTGATTTACGATCTTGACTGAGTGTCACTGTCATAACCAATACCTCTATGCCATTGCTTTCATAGGTACAGGCGACCATCACAGTGGCTGAATTTCGACAGATTACAGCTTGGACTGTTGGCTCAATCCATCAGGTCAATGACGCTAGGAGGAGCTCAGACGAACAAGGACTGCTGAAAACCAAACCCTCTGTGGGTGGAGGACAGAGTGGAGCCTATTTACTGTAACAAAAAGTTTTACTGTAACTGCATGATAACACATACACAGTGCTGAACTGATCAGAAAGCACATAGCATAACAAGCTTTGGCAATGGCCCTTATTCATCAAGCTTTTCGTTGCACCACTTATTCAAGTATGTGTGTGTAGTAGCAGCTAGTTACCAGCTGAAACAGTATGTGGCTGGTATTGTTTTCACCATGTAATTCTGTGTGTCATCAAGGCAACAAGTGGTCCAAGAGACACTCACTGTAGCTAACTACCACAGAGGAGGTTTTCAGTACTTTGCCAGGTGTTTATATTTCTGTCTGTTTGTGGACTGATTTTGTATCACAGTAGCGTCATAACCGTGCAAGATGCAGTCACGACACTTTACAGCTGTGTAGTTGAGATCACAATGAAGGTCAAGTTTGAAGATGGTTGTGGTCTGAGCAAGGGGGACGAAGGGGTCATTGGCACTTCCACTTTTACGCCCCTGGCCAGATTTGGCATTGTGGCTGGTTTGATCCCATCACAAGATGGTCTCTAGTTACAAAATAAATCAGGTTGCAGCACCATTTAAACTAAAGGAATGTCTTCATTTGTATACAATGTTTACAATGTGTAAGGAAACATCTATAATGCTGTTCAACCAACTATTTAAACTGGTCGCTGTAGCAAACAATGTAGCAAACTCAGCATAAAAGCCAAAAATACAATTTAAAGTCTAAATATCAAATTTCTAATCCTGTAAATGTTGGTATTACTTTGTTTTATTATTTATATGGAGACATATGTGTTTAGAGTTAGTGTGTCGACCCTATTTCATACTATCTCTTACTTTTCAATCTAAACGGGTCACATATCAGCAAGCTATACAGTTAGTTTTTTCAGTTGGTTATCAAACGCTACAGTTACAACTGGAAGTTACTGACTTATTGCATTCAATCTGGTGATACATAAATCTCCATTTAGTAAACGCCTAGATTATAACTGGGTTTAACTTTGGAACGGCTGCTGGGACCGGCTCCTAATCTTACAGGGTCCCTTGGTTGTTGTTTTATAGGTGTTCTTTCGTAATTTGTGCTCAATTTAGTTGTGAGATAAATCTCTATGATTGTGGTCAGAAGAGGCTGGATCACTTCCTCAGTAGATTCTGAGCTGTTTCCCACAAAACTGCTTGATGAATGAGGGCCAATTCCACCATATGCAATTGCACTCTGGAGTAAATCTCCTTCATATTTTCTGTAGGCAGAAATCAATCATTAAATGTGAATATTGACCTGCTTTAGACTGTTTGACATTCTTGTGGTCATTCTTACTAGTGCCAAATATGCTGGACACCAGCCTTGTGGATGTTCAGTGATGTTTTGTTTCCAGTAACTTGCTTTCTTGAGCAAATCCCTGCATGGATTTACTTTAGCTGCATGAGTTAACAAGCATAACGTAGGTGCTTTAATACTTCCTACATCTCTTAACTTCCTGTTAATGTTTTTTTAAATGTGTGGAATTGTTTGGTATATACAGTAGAATGTCTTCCAGTGAAGTCAATTGAGTTGCACAGTTACAAGCCATCTTGTGGCAGCTTCAGGTATTTAAGTGTGAGTCCGGTATATTTAGATAGACTGGTGGTTAGATAAGAGGATGGAAAAAAACAGAAAATGTGTTCATTCTGAATTTTTTATGTACTGCAATAATGTGAAGTATGTGAAATTATTTCCCCCAAAATCATTTTTTTCTCAACGTCTGAATACTTCTTCTAATGCCCAGTGACAATCAAAGTCTGTCAATAAAGACTTCTTCTTGTATGCCATGACAACAGTGAACAGTAACAGTGAACAGTACAAATCTTTATTTATGGGTTTCATGTTAATGTGAGGACTTCTTGATATGTTCTCAGATCTGAGTCATGTTATAATGGTCATTTTTATCGAAGTATATGATCGTTATTTACTGTGCCTGAATCACCCTCTTGATGCCGCTCTTTTCCAGTGCATTCTTGGAAAGTTGGCCAAAGGTTTGTCCATACATAAACTGGTATCCTGCAGGATGGTGTAGAGCAAGACATGCTTGAACTTGATGTTAACTGATTATTTTCACTTCAGTAACTTTTATAAAATGGTTCGCAAGGCAAATGTGTTGCTAACACTGACACCGACCTGGGATGTGTCCGGTGAACGACGGCACCACACCCCTGTTTGATGGATAGATAGTGGGCATGGGAGTACTATCCTTCCTCCCTGGGATGCCTTGTGACGTGGGGTCAGTCCGCTGCTGCTTCCCGAACTGGATCAGTGCCTGGTTGGTAGTGATTGGGTAACCTTTGCCAATTAGGAAGCGAGATTTTGGCACATGCCCTGTAAAACCTGTAAAAAGACATCCCTCAGTGAGCTGCTGGAGTATTGTAGGAATGCATGCTGTACCACGTCATGGTATGCAAGTGAAAAAGCTATAAAAGCCAGTATAGATATTGTATATGTTTACAGTCCGCATGGTTGCATTTCCAGCCAAAGCAAGCAGCAGTTTTCAACAAAAAATGCTCTAAAACCTATACGCTGACTGATCAGCACCAAATAGTCAACAGACAAAGTTCACAATACCTGGAGAGTAAAGTCAAATATGTAGTTGCTAAAGTACCAACATTTTTTCTCAGGAGGCATGTGAATATACTGTATTTGCCAGGTGTCCAGAGAAGCTCTAAAAAACCAACTGTACACTCTCTGATCAGCATCAACGTCAGAATATGAAATCATCAACAAGCTGAACAGTGGAGCATTCACAGCTAAAGAGTCAGATATTTCTCCCAGGAGAAGGTGGAGACCAAACAAGAGCTGAAAGCAGAGTGAAACATGATTCTGACTGAATCATGATTTTAGTATTTTACATTATGCTGGATGTGTAAATAGAAATCTGTTTGCTAGCAAGTTTGCCTTGTCAACACAAAAGTTGATATGTTGTGTTCACAGCTCATTTAAATTGTCTCCAAGTGGCCAAAAGGTTTAAGACCTAATTCTTTTTAATGGAAACAATTGTTAAAATTCTCTGTTGTACCTGAGATAAAGTACTTGTGCGGGTTATCGTCATCCATGAGGTATGGTTTTCCAGTGGGGCTGAAGGACTTCAAGGGCCTGTAGGTAATCATTTTGTTGGAGATTGCTGTCAAGTGGGGACTTGGTCTCTGGGCCAAAAGATAACAGAGAACCATTAGAACATTATTTAGAGATCATTTGATATTTAAATATATATATACATTTTTGCCACAAGAAATTGATTACAATTATTATTTATGTGAATCTCAGAGACGTAATTGATGAATCTGTGGTCGGTTTTCTAGAAAGCTGACCAGTTCTGCCTCTCAGTCTTCTATTAGGCGGATTACATTACAGTGAACTGACACTGAGGTTCCACTATAGATAATTAAACAAGAGTGAACCTATTCAGAGGTGCCATGTCAATATGTTTGTGTGTGTGTGTGTGTGTGTGTGTGTGTGTGTGTGTGTGTGTGTGTGTGTGTGTGTGTGTGTGTGTGTGTGCAATAGAGTGAGAGAAAGAGTGGTTGAGCCAGAACTAGTGTGTAATAGAGAGAGAGAGAGAGTTACTTCAAACTGTTGGTTGTTGTAGTTTACAACAACTGGCAGGTCTGTTGATTGCAGTTGGATCTTCCCACGCCTGTCCTGGTAAAACTCAGACAGCGCTTTACGACATGTTTCAGGGTAGCTGCAGGCAAAGTAGTTCTGACTTTTTGGAATGAAGCCTAAAAGAGCAAGAAATGATGTTCTGCTACATTTATTGTGGTGTCTAGTCATGAAGAAAATGTCGGTTTTATTGACTCAAGTTTTGAGATTGATTGGCTGAGCAAATAAAACTAAAGCTATCTGACTGGCCACGATTTTTGTTTTTGGATGAACTGACCCTTTAAAATGATCTACAAGAATGTGTGTACGTATGTGTACAAAGCAATGTAAACACAAGAAAAAAGGGACTTTAACTTTGAAATCACCCCTTCAAACATTGCTACAAATATGTCTGCGTGGTGTATGTTATCTTGATTTGCAACACTGTTCCACTTAACTGGTCGTTTATACTTAATAATTTAGCAGTTGGACACAGATTATTCTCATGTTCCCAAGGTCTCATGTTGTTGTGCTGTGAAAACTATTTAAAAGCACATTGCTAGATTTGACTTATAACTGACACATACTGCTGATCGCCAGTGTATTTTACATCATTACTAGGTCGTTAAAAGCTTGTCCATTTAAATTTTAGCAAATTTTGTCCCCAATATGAAATAATTTTCCATGAGGTGTTCGGTTACTTTGTTGACCCGGTGTGTTAGTGTGTGTGATACCAACCTGTGTATCCTGGAATCCTCTTCAAGTTACATTCAGGGATGCTTCTCAGTGTCAGACCAACGTCTGACTCTGTGGAGGGGAGGTGACCCGTGTGGAGGACCAGACAATTGGAGTGTTGCACATCAGGACTGGTGAGCAGCTCGGCTGTGAGCCGGCCATAAGACTTCCCCACATTGTACTTGAGCTGCGGGCAATACCCCGTGTACCTGAGCACAATAGGGAGTCTGGGGTAAACACAAACTCCAGCATACATACAGTCTCGGTAGCAGCTTTTCACTTGGAAACAATAAGATAGAATTTAGATTTTATTGATAGTATCAACTAAACAGATTTAACACAAATTCTGAGAAAAACAGTAGGATGTATGGAGTGGACAAATTAACAGGAACACCGTACTCAAATATACAATATTATACAAATATACAATAACACCAGCAAATAAGGCTGCATAGATTTAACTCTACTCTGACACAATTCTAATGAAATGGATAAATTAGATAACTTTATTATAATGTCATGTTGTACCCCGTTATATTTGACATGTTCTCCTCCTATGAATTATAATAGTTTAACTGAAATAAGAAGCACACACAGACGTTATAACCCTGCGCAGTATCTTCAGTAGACAAAGGTATAGTTATTTATTGCCAAATCTCGTGACAGGAGACATGTACTTACCCCGGTACATAATGTGGATCAGGTGTCAGCAGAACTTTGCTGAATGTATGGGCGTATTCCTCCATGTTGGTCCCGTTTAAGGCTGAAGCAGGTCGCCCTCCTGAGCGCAGTGTTTGCTGGTTGCTACAGAGAACAAAATACAAACACACTGATGGAGCTCAATGTCATTAAACTGACAGGTGCACCGACACTCTTCCTGCAAGGACAAAAATACTGTTGTTTTCTATAGCAGGCCTACTGATAGATGGAAATTATTATTGGAACATATCAGTAACAGTCCTGCTGTCGTCTCTTCCGCTAATTGTTAGTCCATCTTGATGTCCTCTGTGTCAATTATTGCAGATGGCTACTGCAGTTACTGCTTAACGACGCCCAGCAACTTCCTGCGGGATATTTTCTAATAGTATGAGGAGGAGGAATGTTTACAGCCAATGTACATATGGGGATTTAAATTAAGTAGTTTAGAAAAAAATATTTAAAAAAATTGGTAAACAAAAATATATGAATTAAAAGAATAATTAATTAATTAATTAATATTTGGATGTGTGGGTCCCCTTACCCCTTTCCAAAAAGTATCCCAAAAAAATTATATTTCATATTTGTCATTATTAAGTTAATTGTTCAAGTACCTTTTCTTTCAATTTAATTTACTTACATGAAAGGATATTGTGATGGCACATTTTTATATATTTAAATAAAATAGTTTTAGTAAGGTTAATGAATGTCAGACATGGTCAGTGATTGAGTAATATTGTGTGTGTGTCTTAATCAGGGGCATGATGTTGTCAGCTTAGATAAAGGGCTGAATCAGCAATCAGTGGACCATTCAGTGGTTAACCATTTGATGGTTGACCAATGAATGGTCGCTGTTGTCCAGATGTCTCCTCCTTCCCCACCATGTGCTCGAGGCCTTTATAAGTCATACACAACCAACACTCTGGGTTCCTTCCTCCTTCAGACCACATTGCATTCTGTATGACGACTGAACCTTCTCTGCTCATTTCAGTATCATAGGACTCACTCAGTACTATTAAAATAGTTTTTCCACCACAATATACTGAAAGGACACTGTTTCACAGCCGTCTCCACCCAACAAGGAATACAATTCTGTGTGGAAATACTTGTTTATCTATTTTTGGGCTTAAGAGTAAGATTCAGTCTAAAAAGTCCATAAATTATCAACTATATATGACTTATTTATTTTAACTGTAGAACACCAACAGTGGCCTAAATTTCCTACATTTTAGCATGTTTGTAACAGACTTAAAAACATCTGAAACCATCCTATCTATGTTTATCTAACATAGACCACAGCAAACATGAGGATTAGTTATTGAGTGGGTGGAGTCTTTAAAAAAAGAAAATACCTGGGGATAAGATATTGTGTGCACACACACTCTTGTGAACATGTGACATACATGATATGATAAAGTATGTATCACAAGTAGAAGAAAGGTTTATGTATCATGGCCAACAAATAGTTTGATATGGGTACGAATGTGTTTATGTTTGAGCATGGATGAGTAGATCTGTTCATGAAAAATTACAGAAAGAAGTAAGTAAGTCAATAAATAAAATGAACTGTCATCAGGACAACAATAGATGTAACTGTGAGCACATGACTGAAAATAACTGTTTTGTGTTTCCAGGATTGTGAATGATCCAGTGCGTTTGATCAGATGCTGCCACTGTTCACATGGGGAATGTAGATCGTATCTGCAGACAGGAGGGTCCACTCTACACATTCCTGCACTCGCAGATAAATCTGGGTTCGTTGAAATGACGAAACAGCGTTTACTGTTTCAGCTTCACACACATACCATAATGCTATTTATCCACGAAGGAATTTTAACATATTATGTTACGCTTACCCTTATGAATGAATGGGTCAGGTATGTTAAAGGCGTATAGGTTATAGAAGTGAGTTTCCATCTCAGGTTGTTGGAATCATTTTAATGGCAGCTGTGATCAGTATTCCTTTATTTTTACTCCCTTTGCAGCATCTCTGTTTCTGAAAAGCGATATAAAACTGAAGTGTATATCTTAATTCAATCTAAGCACTGTCTGTAAATACACAGGTTAACATCTATCATCATGTCAGGACTTGTTCTTAATATGTCTTGGATGTCTTACAGCTGTGGGGACAAATCAAAACAATTCAAATAACAGATGAGTCACTTTTTTTCCCAGAATTTAGTGACAGGAAGGAACGGGTATGAACATGCAGCTCGGCGCTGAAACGTGACAGATGATGGGGAGAGGCGTGGTGAAGGAGCAGAGGCGGATCAGAGGGAATGTTTTGAATTTTACTTCACCAGTTCACCTCAGCTAACGACTGCGTGGGCTGTGTGAAACTGGTGTCTCGTTCATTCTTCAGTTTCGGAAGCATAGGCGTGAGGGACAGAGGGGAAGATGAATCTATACAGGAGCTTTGGAAACCTTATGGAGGCTTGGGTAGCTGAAGGAGGCCATAGTTCGGACACAGCATGGCTTGGAAATAATGATGAACACCTTCCTACACCTTCCTCTCACGTCGGGACAAATCCGCGCTCAGAATCAGTGGACTCTGGAGTGGAGACAGCCAGCTCTGTCATGTCCTCCCCTGCTACACCCTCCTCTGTCTCAATAGGTATCGCAGAAATAGACATATTTACACCAGAAAGAGAAGGCGGCGGACTCACTCCTGCCTCAACATCACAGTCTCCCGTCCTCTCTTCTCCTGAGCCTTCCTCTTCTTCCTCTCCGCACCTCCTTCCCAGCAAAGCTCAGGTGGGCTCCGCAGCCTTGCACTTAAAAGTGGAGCAAGCGTTACAGAAGACTGACTCGAAGCGTCTAAAGAACAACCGAGAGCCCCTCACGGTGGATGAGATGCTCAGGCGACGTCCTCGATCATCTTTTGAACCCAAACAGCGCGCATCAGCGTTAGTGAGAGGTCAAAGGTCACAGAGTCTCGCCTTAAGGAGGACAGTCGAGCCATCGGTGCTCCCGAGGCAGATGTCGGTAATGTGGAGCCGGCCAATGTCTACGAGTTGTGACAAGCAGCCAGCTCAGACAAGATCAGAGGTGAGATAATGTTCATGTCACAAACTAAACTGTGATCCAATTTTCTTCTTTTTAAAAAAAAAAACAGAGTAGTTTCAGGATTACACAAGTTTCACAGTAACATGTATCGTCTTGAACTGCGCAGGTATGTAAACGTAAAAGAAAAACCTGAAAGGAAGTCGCAGAAGTGTAACACTGTGTCTAATTTGACGTTAGGGTTGGAACACAAATTCACCAAGTTGCTCTCAAATTTAAAGTAGGACAGGCATGTCATTACTCACACAGACTCTCTTTCATGCTCGCAACCTGTCACATGGCCGTCTGTGGTGTGAGGATCATAAACCAGTCTGCCCAGGTGTCTTTACGCCCCCAGGCACGGGAGGAATGGACGGAGTCGTGCAGAGGAAGCTGAGCAGTCTGTGGGGTTTTTGTTGAACATGGCAGACATAACCAGATAATGGAAGAAATTCAAAGAACATTGGATATGTTCCTATTTACATTTGCTGTGAGTTAGTGAGCTCAGTGCTTGAATCCATTCATGTTGACTGCACACAGAGGTGTTGAAACAACAGGATGACTTGTACCATTTGTATCTAATTCGCTCCTCGATGTTGTTTTAGTCTCTGGGGTGTGTGTGTGTGTATTCTTTTTGTTTCCTTGTATGAGGGCCAGCGGTAAAAAGCTTTGATGACACTGAGAATGCGGACATAATTACCCAACTACTTTTGTAATTAAATATAATTATCCTTTCATTATTCTGTTGAAATAGTTCATGCAATTGAAAATGAGAAGCGATCAGTGAGTCAGACGAAGACGGATGTTCAGGCCGAGGATTTCCAATGTTTGTGAAAGTGAAAAACTTAATTGTGTCTTAAGTTCATATCCTGATATTAAATCTATTGTTGGGATATATTTTTTAATTATATCAATTATATTACATTATAAAATGATCTAGAAACATGTCTTATCTCCGTTACTGTTCTATTTTTTCTTCTCTACTCTAGATAGTGCTTATATTAATTGGTTGTATTTATAAATGTAGTACTGTTGACAAAACATTCAGTTTAAAAACTATGGATATTTTTTCCTAATTTTCTGACATTTGTAGAAAGAACAATTAATAAAAAAAATAATGAACAGATTCATTGAATTCCAGACCTAATTCTATTAATTAAGACAAAGAGTCAACAGTATATCGGTGCTTTTAGCTAAATGCTATCTTCAGCATGCTGACATGATCGCAGTGTTTACCATGTTGATCATCACCATGCTAACATTTGCTTATTTGCACAAAGCACAATCACCCAAATTATTGCAATTCATCCTTGAGGGAGAGATGAACGTTTGTATCACATTTCACGTCAATCCAGCCAATAGTTGTCGAGAAATTTCCACAAATATTGACCTGCTGATGGCGCTGGAGTAAAAGTCAGGGGATCAGCAAAGTCATAAGAATTCAGCGTCTGGGCACCATGAATATATGTACAAAAGTTCATGTCAATCCAGCTCGTAGTCTGGAAAACTTTCAAGCCGACTAAACTTGTATATATTGTAATGCCATTGTATCCTACAATGCTTAATGATCTGTGCAGGACCTTGGTGAGCAGGAGGGGACACGACTGAGTCCTGGGCTCTGCTACTTGGAGCAGGTGTGCCAAATGTTAGAAGAAATTGCCAGACAACAGATGCACAGCCGAGCGTTACAGATGGAGGCGGATGCCCTGCGGGAACATCAAAACATAGAGGTGAACCAGGTGACGACAATTATGTAGCAAATCTTCGCACATTAATTAAGAAGTTGTCACAAACCTGACATGAGCTTGTCAAGCTCTTGCAGCCTTAGGCTCCATATGAATTAAACCATGATAACAATGTGTTCCCCATCACTTGACTCTGTTTCAGACTCTCAACACTTGTCAGAGTGACTCTAAAGCTGCTGAGGAGGATGTCTCTTTTTGTCAGAGTGACTCTAAAGCTGCTGAGGAGGATGTCTCTTTTTGTCAGAGTCTTGAAAATACAGAAAGTGCAGAGCCCAGTGAACCCCAACCGCGGGGCGATTATCCTAACAGACATTTTCGGCAGAGATCTGCTTCTGACACAAACATTTCAACACTGCACAGAAGTGAGTCAAAGTCCACCTACTGCTTTCCATTTTCACCTTCTGTGATTTTGTACATTCAATGTGTTCTTATAAGGAAATACTTTGCGAGTCCTGTGTGTATTGCAGCTATGTTATTGTGTGTGTGTGTATGATTGGTGCAGTAAATTTAAATGCAGACTACAGAGGGCAGCATCTGAGCACACATGACCTGCTGGAGAAGGATGAGGAAGACCATGAAAAGCAGGTAAAATACAGTTAAATACAACATGTCATTTGTACGTCAGTAATAAACACAGCTAAAGAATGAATACATCATGTCATTTGCATTGTGTTATGGTGAGTTTTATAAGAAATATGTTATTTTTTCCCCATAATATTCTCTTATTTCTGTCCACAAATATCTTTTGTGTATTTTCAGGGTTCTGAAAACGAAGAGACGAATAAAAAATGGAGCTGGAGAATGAAATTTGGGTCTTCGACAAAAGCGGAGTATGCAGTGAGAGCTACTAATGGGTGAGCAATTGCGTTTACAACTGTAAGGGGGGCAGTATCATTAATCTCATATGATGCATGATGCTTTGAGGAAATGTTTGTGCCGCTCCAACATGGCAGCAGGCCACACTGACGCAGTGGTCCAGAGCTAATGCACAGTCGATGCAGAGGCTTTTGGTTCATTTTCAGTCTGTGCTTCTGTTCCTCCTGAACATTTTGTCCCTTTTTCATGAAACTTAGCCTACCTGCTGGCTTGCTTTAGCTCCGTTTAATGAATTTTTTATCTGCACAGCCAAAAGATGCATTCATCTGAGAGAAACTCCCCCCGTCGACGGCTGAGCCAGATGTTCAGGAGGAAGAAAACTCCGCTTGAGTAAATGGACCACGGTGTCTCTGTCATGATTTTTGGACATTTTGGTTTCAGTTCTGAAGAGGAGGAAGCTTCTCTGTAAAGGACTGAGCACTGTAACTGCTTTCAAACTGACTTCCTATGCAGCCCATGAGATGTAGCAACCTGCCATGTTTATTTATTGTCTGCTGTATACTTGCCTTTATTTTTTATACTGAAATAATATGTTTTTTTCTATAAACTGAGAATTTGGAATGAATTTAGTCAAAGTTTCATTTTTTACAAACATCAAACTTGTGTCTGTAATAAGTTGCAAATTGGTGAAGAATATTGGTATGCACTGTACAGTATAAAATCATTAATGTGAATATTTCTCTTTGAAGCTGTTATGCATTTACTTCTGCAACATAAAAAAACATGCTTCATATCCATCAAATGCTGTGTGTCTACATACAGGACAGTATGAAAGAACAATATGACTGCACCACATAGGCTTTCTATGAACAGCTTATTCATTATTTGGTCTGGGAAATGTAAAAAACAAATGCCTGTCACAAGCTTCCAGAGGCCATGGTGAAGTCTGCAATTAGCTTGTTTTGTCTCAACAGTTCAAAACCCAAATATAATCACTTTACAGTGATATACTTGTAAATCTACCTGAGGAACTGAATCAAGTGTTTGTTGTATATTTTTGCTTGACTAATTATTTAAACATTGAATGACTTATTAAATCATGGTGATACATTTTAAGCAGTTTGACGAATCACGTAATCAACTAGTTGTGTATGTTTGGAGTAGATTAATGTATAAATTCATGGGTTGTATTGGGGGATTTTTATGTTTTTTTTTCTGCATAGATTAAGGGGTTTTGTAAGGGGTAAAATACCAAATACCATGAAAATAAATTAGAAAACCATTAGAAAATACCACAATCCATTAACTATCCCCTAATTTAAGGCAAAAAAACAACAATGGAACCATCTCCATAGTGCAATAGTCTAAATGACAAAAAGGAAAGCCATAATTCTGCATTCAAATCCTTTCTGAAGCTTGACAGATCACAAGTGCAGGCCACACAGAGTTACTTTTATCATATATTATATCTTTATTCACCTAGGCTGGGGGGGATAGACCTCCCCTGGCATTCCCATGTAAAGAGATGTCAATGACAAACACGTCCAACCAAACGAGAGAAGGTGAATAGGATTCCAGTCCATACATAAAATACATTTATTTACTATTTATTGTAACCGTCGGCATCCATTAGTCCCACATAGCATCCATCTGTGCTAGTAAATATATAGAGATAACATCTGTGGAGGGATTTATTTACTGTATGTGTGTGTGAGAGAGGGGGTTGGCAGAAAGGGTAGAGCTTATAGACGAAAAGGTTGGTGGTGAGGTGGGGGGGGGGGGGGGGGGGAGTCGGGTGCAGTCATGCCTGCATTGTCCCCCCTTGTCTACATGATGCCACAGGAAGACAAGGGGTTGGCGATCTGGCAGGTGCAGGCCGACTGGCAGTATTGGCGCACAGTCTGGTAGCAGCTGCGGTCGACGTCCCCGCCCCACGGCACGGGCCCGTTGGGGTCAGAGGGCAAGCGGCTCAGGATGCTGGTGTTGATGGCCAGAGCAGCCAGGCCATAGTCAGTGAACAGCACTGTCTCTCGCCTGCACGTGGGACACGAGATGAACTTGTACTTGGGACAGGACTCGTAGAGGATCTGCAGGCACTCCTCACACACCGAGTGCAGGCAGGAGAGGATGCGCGGCCGCTTGCCTGCAAAGTTGTAGGTGTGACCGCAGGTGGGGCAGTCCAGGGGCTCGCAGGGCATGACGGGTCCCGAGGAGGAGGAGGAGGAGGTGGAGGAGGTGGTGGAGGAGGAGCGCAGCACGTACTGGTTGACTATGACGTCTTCCATCTTGTAGTGGAACTGGTGGTAGCAGATTTCGTTGGCACTGGTTTTGCGCTGCGCCAGGAAGCTCTGCTCCCGGCGAGTCACGGGGGCCGAGGGGGACACCATCTGCCGGGGAGACCCTGTAATCTCCAGGGTCAGGTCGCTGCAGGCCTGGTTGACGATGATTTCGCCTTCACCTCCGCCGTCCCATGCCACTCTGGGGGGCGGGGCATAGCGAGGCTGGGTGATGGGAACAGGGCACTCTCGGGGGAACTTCTCCGACTGGATGATCTTGACGGTGTCCATGGGGATGGTAACAGGCTGGCGCCTGAGGCAGGACATTCGCACGTTTCTGGAGGTGGAAGAGAGAGGGATGCTGTGGCTCTAATCAGCGCTGGACACCCCTGCCTGGTTCTGGGCAAGGGGAAAAAGATTAGGCTCTTTCTCTGGAGTCAGCCATTTGAGGGGACATGGGGACGGATGGTTGCCTCCATGTTTCCCTCAGAGATCCCCCCTGGCGGGCGCTACTGTCAGCCTGTGTCTTTGTGAAGGGAAGACAGATGGAAGAGCTCAGCCAGAGCACCGCAATCTGCAGCTCTTATTCTGTCCCGGTTGATATGTACGGATGATTTAACAGTCCAGCTTACAGTGTCTGACCAGTGTTGACTACTTAAAGGTAGTTTTTTCGTTGTTGCTGATGTTCCTGTGCTGTCTCTGATGGCTATTTGCAGAAACAGTTAGTACTTTAGCACAAAGATATGTTCTCACTCAGGGATGACACCGATAAATAATCTCATATGCACACAGATGCTCACATATATACATACAGTACAGGTTGGTGGATTTCTGCATTCACACTATGGGGGGGGGGGGGGGGGGGGGATTGAGTTCAGGCAGTTCAGAAAGGTCCAAAAGGTATTGTCTTAAACTATATCCTGTGGCCTGCCAAGGAAACTCTTGTCTTCTCAAACTAGCCTTTACACATGGTTCTCGCTTAGCTTAACTTCCTGTTTTTTTTTGGCTGCGGAGGTGTTACACATCGACTCGAGTGCGTGAGAAAGAAAGAACAACCTCCAGTCTTTCTCTCTGCTCTTGGTCCTGTTTGGTCAGGTGACCCTGTGTGACCCTCTCAGTGGCTTATTGATAACAAACAGGGTTGCCCCATGATGCTCTAGAAAGCTGATGAAATGACTCCTTCAAGCTCCAAGGCTCCTGAATTCCTCAGAGGTGGGAGTGGAGGGTTTAACTTTCAGACAGTCCTCCCAGCTGAGCAGAAGAAGTGATAACAGTCTGAGGGATGCCTCTGTGCTTGTCTCCACTTTTTTTCAGTGACTCATAACGTTTCCTTTGGTCCATCTACCTGTGAAAACAGAAGAATACATGAATGTCTGCTCTGATAAAAACATTGCAAGATTTAGTAATGAGAAACAAGTAGGGGGGAATGGGTCAGCAAAGGTATGTAGATGTAAGCTATTTTCATTGTTTGTAAGAAAGAACATAGCTGTGAGACCTTTCTGTGTTTGATTGACTGGAATTTTTTTTTAACTTTGGAAAGCATCGACTGCAGCTGTATCAAGATCAGTTTCTTTGTGTTCATCTGATGACGGAGGCTGTCAACTTTGCATCTTGGCCTCGGCCCAGGTGTGCTTCTTAAGAGATAATTATCAACATGATGTACCAGTACGCCTCTGTTGTGCTACAAAGTCGGAAGATTATGTTGATGTGGTATGAGAGTGACACGCACAGCACACCTGCTGTGCATTTTAAAGAGTCATTTAGGGTCATTTTGTGTTTTTCAACCTGGACCTTTTTCACCCCATGTTTTTGTGTCCAAGCGACTAATCAGGACAATTTTTGAAATTCTGCACCATCAATTTACGTCCTCTAAAAGTGTTTGCTACTGACAGGCTCAGATTGTTATTATAAGTGTCTGACAACATTGTAGAAAGGACATGTTGTACACTAAAGTCTGTGCATCAAGCGGGATTTTAGAAATGCTGAGCCCATTAGTACAAGTGCCCCTCCTCCATCCCCACAAAAGAAGTCACATTCAAAACACATACAAACGTGTTTACAGCAGTAATAGCAGGTAAACAATGCTGCGGACAACAAACAGTAAATGCAACTGACAGGTAATTAAAAGCCAAAGCCTGCCACACTGTCCGGTCAGAGCAGGCGCTTGTGACACATGTTTGCGGCCCTGCTCTTGTCATGCTTCCTGTCAGCACTGTCGCATCACGTGAGTTGCGTCAGTTAGGACTGCGTGGGAACAGGTTATACTCTGCACGGAGGGTTTTTTGTGTCATACTGTGTGTGGGTTTAAGAAAAAGAACAAGTGTATGCATTAAGCTTTTCAGCTTGACCAAAACAATAGCTGCCAGCCAGGAGAGGAGGGAGGATGACACATTCATTCTTTTCACTTGGCGGATGATTCATTAGAGAGAATTAAAAAAGCTTTGCAGAGGAGGTGACCTACATGGTGAAGAAGAAAAGAGAGAGAAAGAGAGAGAAAGAAAAAAGGGAGGAGAGGGAGCTCAGCGCTGGTCCAGGTTTCTATTTATGGTTTGTTTATCTATGCACTTCTCAGTGGTTTCCTGCCCCCAACCCCCTGCTGAAGATTCACACCGAAGGAGAGAGATGTGTACCTAACAGGCGGAAGTGCTTGAGCCCATAACCTCCACGTGATGCAGCGAGCCATATTGGGCAAGCAGGGAGACATTTGTTTCTCCCCTTTTGTCCTCTCTCAATGAATCTGTTGACACATTTGTACAGCTCACACTTAAAACACACAGAGCTGTTAGACTGAATCACTGACGGTCTCACCCAATGTGCTTCAACACTTCTCTCAGAATAGCCTCCGTTTCTTTTTCATCCTCTTTCACACAAAGTATGCATTCACACACAAAGATAGTGATATATTTCAGGGGCAATGTTTTGGTGGTTTTTATGAGAGAAACAATCATCAAGAATGTGTATATGATGGCCTTCCAAATGCAGGTGTTGATTATAGATAGGATTAGATATTGATAACATTATGAAAGAACATTTGTTCAAAAAAAAGGTAATAAACATAAAATTGAATGAAAAGACATCACAATGTTATGATAAATGTTTGATTATTGATATAAAATTGATTCCTGATCAGATTCTTAGTCATGTTTACCTATTCTATGATGGGATACATACTGGTTTAAATAATTATTTTGCCTCCTTTGGATTGTTTAATTTGGGCAAAGTTCTGCTTGACAACAGTCAACATGACATTTTGGACTTTTGTTAAAAAAAAGTTTTACATAGAAAAACATTTTATTTTGTCAGTAACATATCAAAAATGGCACATTTTAATATCAGCATCAAACTATTTTAAATGATACTATATCACATGGATGTTTCACAGCTTTATATATAACTGCAATAGTGGGAATTACGGCCTGGATTGAATTTGGCTATATCACCTGATGGTTTGAAGTACAGCTATACCTATAAATCTGCCAATATGATATATCTGCTGGTATCAGTATACTAGTGCAGAAATGCCCAAAAAATAACTTTGAGGTAATTTAGATATAGTTTCATAGCCCTCACGTCTACTGCAGAAATGTAGGCGATCCAAAAATTGTTTGAAATTCAACTAATCATCTCCACTTCTGACAACATATTATACGTCTAGACACACTGTGTGGATTGAGGGCAGCTTGTGAGAGTATATGTCTGCCTTCGTGGTGGGCAGGGGTCGGGTTGGTAAAGCATCCAGGCTGCACGCGGAGCCTTTGAGCCTGGGAGAGATGAAGCAGCTAAAATTACCCTCTAATTTTGGTGACAGTGCTATGAAAAGGGCCGATAACTGAAGCCGCCTGCCCGCTGATGGCCCAGCTTTGGCGCAGCCTCTTCCTAATCGACGGAGCCCTCTCTCCGGTTATGTAAGGAGCTCATCTCCTACCCAGTCACCATATTAACAGAGTGCTTCAGCTCTCCCACAGTCTTGACATTGAGTGTTTGCGTGTGTAGGTGTGTGTGTGTGTGTGTGTGTGTGTGTGTGTATACATAGCTCTGGATCCTCTCCCTGCAGAGGAATTATTACACTAATGAAATCATGGCAGGCATTTGACCTCGTCATCACAAGCAAGAGGAGGAAGAGAAGAGCTGACCACAGAGATGTCAGAGGAGTTCGTCTCGCAGCAAATTCCTCATAGCATCAAACACACACAGAGCAGCATAGACAGTTATAGAGTCACACACACACACACACACACACACACATTGAAAGTCTCACCCTTGGACGACTCCCCATCATCGTACTCGGCACCACCCTTATACATTCCACTGGACGCACAAACTGACAGATAACAAACCGATAAAAGCCTCTAAGAGGAATATTTCTAGATGTGCCTACTATCAGTCATGCTACTGATTAAACTGACACAGACACCTGAAGAGGGAGAAAAACACACATGGCGCCACACGCCAAGAAAATTCCTATCCTCTCCCACTCCCGCTGTGTTGCTTGGTCTCCCTCTCACACACACACACACACACACACGATCAGGTCCTCATGATCACACTGGATAAATTCTTCCTGTGCAGATCGGAGAATGCCAGAAGGGCACCATGTTCTGAATGAGTCATACAGGCCCTGCCCATCAGCATGTCTCTCTCTCTCTCTCTTTTCTCTCAATGAAAATCTGTCCTTATCCACCTATAATACAGCCTATGATCCATCTCTCCCATCCATCCACCCCTCTGTCTTATCATCATGTGAGCAGTGTGTTGGCCCGGACAGAACAGAACAGACGGTGTGGGTCTTTGTGCCCCTACACCACATACCGGCAGTACGTCAGGTATGCCAGCTATGTTGAGATGTGCATCCACATTCATGCCTCGGCTGGTAAAAAAGGCATCGCTGCGGCGCATCTCTACTCTGACCTGCGTGGGATATTATGCTTGTATTGTGATTACATAATGTGTTATGACCTTAACGTGATGCGAGGACAAATCCCCAGATTTACTGTATGTTTTGGTGGCTGCAGTTTCTCTCAGGGAACCGTAGCGCCGACAGGGATTCAGTGAAATGCTGGGACCGATTCAAGTACAGGAAGATTTGCTTCTGTGGCATGTTTTACAATTTTAAAAGTATATTGTTTATATGAGTATTTAAGAGTTTTGCTGCAGATGACAGATGCATCTCAGAGTCTCGCTTGCTTTTCTCAATGGGCTTTTGCTTACAATCATTTTCTGAATAAAGCAATCGATTCCTTTCACATATAACATACAGTAGGTTGATATCAATTATAATTCAAATGCCAATATTAAAAAACAGATCAGGACATGATGTTTGGCTCTATTCATACTATTTACAGTCAATCCATCGAGCTGTGATTACATGCAATTATTCCATAGGCTGCTGTATGATGGCAGTGTGGCAGAAAGTGCTTAGTGAGTGTGTGGGGAGGTGTTGTTTTTAATAATTCAGCTCGCTGTCATTCATGGCAGACATCGGCCATTTTGCCTCGCAATTCATTACAGTCAAGTGCTCTTTGTTCTCGTCTATGTTTCTCCCACAGCAACATGGCAGAGCTGCACACAGGCAGAAAACTAAAAGGCAATAACACTCATCGCTCGGCCTGACACAGACTTCATAGAGGATTTATGGGGGGGGAAAGGTTCAGCAAATGTCTAGCTCTTCAATAGCAACAGTGGCTTGATTGATTAAGGCGATTGATGTTTCTCTTATTAAGGAGGCTGTCTCAGCACCGGTTTAAGGTGGACGGCATTGTCGGTGCCGCGTGAGCCCAGGCTCAGGAGGGGACTGCGTGACAGAGGCGAGGTGGCCAAAATGTTTGGACCGTGTGAGATGGAGCGGCTTTAGCATGTGGGAGGGGTGCGTTCGGGAGCAGCAGTTATGCAATCGCAGCATGGTGTACCCAGCACTCTCACTGCAGCGCCAATGTATTGCCAATATGGAGATACCTTAGTGCTGCTGACAGCTACAGAACAGGCAGTTCCTGCCCCGTCCCTATCACCCCCCCCCCCACACACACACACCCCTTCCTCCGGCCCCTACTGTCTGTCTGTGCAGAGGTCTGTCAAATGTCATAACCAGCTGGAGACGTGACCCCTGAAGATACCATCTACACCCAAACTCACACATCTTAACCCCCTGTTTGTGATCCATGCAGATAGGTCGGTGTGCAGGTGTGTGTCTGTGGGGCATATCTGTGCCTCTCCATTCATGCAGCCATGTGTGTGTCTGCAAAATGATGCAACCACCATGCAAAGCCCAGCTTAACGTAACAAAAGGCACAGAGCACCTCTGTCATGCACAAAAGACAGCCGGGCAGAAAAGAACATTAGTGTGAAACCCACACAGAGGAGCCACACCTCACAGATGTGAAACAGATGCGGAGAATGAAGATGAACACGGAGAAAAACCTCCGGATCTTCTCTGCGAAATGCAAAGCCATCTCTCATCCTCACCTGTCTGCCTACGCACTTGTCTTGTTCCAGTCCTTTCCTTGCCTCCTCGATCCTGTTCCAGTTCTTGCTGTCGACGTTGTTGGTGTTGTATTGAGAAGATAAACCGCTCAGTCTCTTTGTTCAGTGGGATGTCTCACCAGAGAAAAGGATGCTCTCTCTGCTGTCCATACGATTCTAGACGGATGAACAACGAGCGGCGGCAGTGGAGGGAGGCAAACATGGAGGGGATGTAAGATGGAGGAAGCTGTTACAAGGTGGATGCGTCATGTCCAGGCTTGGTGTCGTTGAGCTCCGCATCCCTCGTTCCCCTTCTCCTCTCCTCCGTGGTACCTTTGTCCTTCACTCTCCCACCCGTGATTCTTTTCCGCCGAGCTGTGGCTGAGCGTCTCCCTCCGGTCTCTCTTTCTCCATCCCTCTCCCCCAAGCCCAAATGTATTCAGCTTATTCTGTGCAGTGACCTGAGCTTCTGCGCCGCTTTTCCTCTGCATGCACGTCCCTCTTCCCTTCCTTCCTGTTTCTCTGGCCCGTCTCTTTCTTCTGGTCTTCAGGTAAACCCCTCGTCTCGCTCCTTCCCTCTCCTCCGCTGTTATCTCTCCTCTCGGCTCAGCTGCCGTTCATTACTCCTTTTTTTCTCCTCCTCCAGTCAGTGCGCCTCACAGTCACACATGCGCAGTGTTTTCACACATACATACACACTCACACACACTCCCTCTCTGTGCCTCTGGCTCCCTCCTTATGCATGTGGCTTGTTTTGCCTGCCCACCCCCACCTCTCTCTCTCTCTCTCTCTCTCTCTCTCTCTCTCTCTCTCTCTCTCTCTCTCTCTCTCTCTCTCTCTCTCTCTCTCTCTCTCTCTCTCTCTCTCTCTCTCTCTCTCTCTCTCTCTCTCTCTCTCTCTCTCTCTCTCTCTCTCTCTCTCTCTCACACACACACACTCCCTCTCTTTCTCTCTCGTTTGCTCTCCCGCGCTGCAGCACACACTGCAGTGCCTCTGCAGCCAGGATCACGTTTTTCTAGTTGCCAGAGAAAATATTTCAGCCAATGAGAAACGTTAGAGACGCTAACCCCCTCCCCCACCCCCCACATCAAAACACACATATGCACACACACACATGCTCATTTATACACAAGCATGCACACGGCCATCTGAGATAAGAGCATGTTTGTGTGCAGTGTTTGTGTATAAATGTGAAGGATTTGCACCTTAGTGATGAATCATACCTAATATACAACATTAATACACACTCACATATGGTTTAGTCGACAGCCAGGCAAACAGGAAGTACAGGACGCTGGTGCAAATAGATCTCATCGAAAGGAGTGCAGCAAATCTGACAAAAAAAGAGCATTAATTCACTCACAAATTAATTTTCTTCAGGCTGCTGACTGGATGCTTTTTGGAAAAACAGATCCATCATATTCAACACTGAGCTCATGCAGCTCACCCATGTTTGCAGAAACGGACTCCCACAAACACGGCCTCAAAGCATAAATGTTAAAAACCAAACAGAGGGGTGTCATGTGTACTCATCAGTCAGTGTTGCATGACGAGGATTTTATATTATAAATTTTGTATCTGCTCGAGTCTTCATGCTGACCAATAAATAATCCTCAGATCAAAGTGGAAAAAAAAAACATGATGTGATTTTCCAATCAATGTTAGAGGGTTATGCTTATATAACATGGGAAGCATAATGTAATGAGAGATAATCTGAACAGCAAATAGCTTGTGTTTGAAGTGCTTTTAGCAGTCAGCGCTGTGTAAACTTGCTCTTCTGTTAGAAGTTTCAGGAAGATTCAGAGTATTTGCTCAACACATCATTGATGCAATACAAGTTCCTCAAACATTTGGTGTGCAGTTTTCTCATACTCTATCTCTCTCTTTTTATATATTTTTTTATCCCACAGCCTTTTAGTAAATCAAATTCCAGGCAAACAACTCCACAGCTGTGAGCTTGCTTAGTGCTCTGAACTACATGTGACATCATGGGTCCCAACAACCAGTCAGAAGAACACAAATACAGAAAGTCTCACATGTGAAATAACCCAAAATGTTGAAGGAACAGTAAATAAAAGAAAACTCCAAAACCAAGACATTTTTCTACCACTAAACTCAAAGTCATGGCTGACAGATGTTTCACAGTGTAAGATATATGAAAAGGATTTGCCGCAGGGAAAATTGTTTGCGTAAGACTAAACCAAGAAAGCTGTTATCATTACATTTTGTAAATATCAGTGGACCAAAATATTACAAAAATGTGTTTGTGGGGGACTCAATTGGCCATGAACTAAGGTTTTACAGCGAAGTCAAGGTCTCTTGAGTGTGATTTATTTTCTCCTTGAAGAATTTTCCCACTGCTGTCGTAAGAGGTGACATGCAGTTCTGTAACTGAAGCCATAGCTGCAGGGACAATAAGACAATGAGCCCGGATGTGTTCATATCAGCACAGCATGAGCGGGGGGTGGGTCAGGGTGTGTGTGCGCTTGTGATAGTAGAGGGAATAAAATTTTTGCTGTGAGCCAATTGCTGTGATTCAGGTGCTGATTGAAGGCAGGTTTGCCTGAGTGTGCTCCCACTCTGCAAGCAGCAGCTAATGCTCTCTCTGAAAGGTAGTAGACTGAGGAAGCAACCAACCGGTGGCGCAGGTGACCTTTCACCTTAGCCTCTCCTTCCCTTCCTCTCTGTAGTACATTGACCATTTTCCCTTCTTCTATTGATAATCGAGAATAATTATTACTGTCATGAGTGTTTTCAGCTTGACTGTAGTATTTGAATGAGATAATAAATATTTTTTTCACTTTGCCTGTGCGGTTTACCCATTCTTGACAGGTTGGTCACATCTAGAATCTGCTGGCCAGCTGCTATAATTATTGCAGTGGGTTTGTTACACTAACATGCCACCAGGCAAACCTCTTTCAACTTCACTTGTGAGCCAGTTGTCAGCGGAGGGACGGGCTAAAGAGGAAAAGAAATCACTTTCTGTCATCAAAGAAAACTGGTTACTTTTAGGTATGTCTGGTATTTAGTTAGGGTGGAATGTTTTTTTGGCTGCATTCATTTGTACTGTACATTTTATATGTTGCTGTTAGTATAGAGTATAGGACTATCACATGTTCCACAGTTAAATACCTGCCACGTTTTGTTTTTGCAAAAAAACTACATGCACATTTACTTCTGTTTGCGCTATTAGCTATTGCGATTAGATAAATAAATTAGATACTGTATTTGCAAAACACTACTATATATATGAGTTTTGGGAGCATGAGGTTAATACAGATATATAGCTAGAATATTATTTCTGGACAGTTGAACCTGAAAATTGATTGCTGCTAAGTTACTTTAAAGCTCAACTAGGTGCAGCTTTAATAGCTTCTACAGTGGAAGGGTTTAACTCAATGGAGTTATGCAGTAAATTGTCCTTTGTAATGAGGCTCTTGTGCCACAAGGAGGCCACTTTGTTTAAAACCTGTTGGACCCGAGAGCCCCCCCAGCTGGGGGGCTAGTGGTACCGAGCGGTACCGAGCGGTACCGAGCGGTACCGAGCGGTACCGAGCGGTACCGAGCGGTAAGTCGCCGGCTCAGAGAGGCCTCAGAGAGGATTCTAGCTCTCAAAAATGATGCCAGACTGCTGTATGTGATAGATTGTGCATGTACAAGGATAAAGGAAGTTAAATATATAGTTATTTAGTATATAAAAGTACAATGGAACAGCTGGAGAAGCTGTTTCCCAAATGACGACCTTTCGTGACCTCTCCTACGTTAATCTCTCTAGCTCTGGCCTGCTTCACTCTATTCACTCCAATTCTTTTTTGTATGACTACTGCCATGCTTTGCTATGATGCTGGGTGGTTCATTCTTCATATATTCATATAGTATTATCAATAATAGTGCTTTTTCACCAGGCGAACCTGACATTTTCAAAGTGGAGCTGTGTTCCATCTTCATTTGCTATTAACCAGTAACATGTACACAATATTTACACCTCTCACAAAAGCTCACCCCATTTAGTGTTATTAATCAATTGAAATTATTCAAATAGACCTTGTAGTTAGAGAGTAAGGCCCCTTTGAGTATGGGTATAGTATTTTTGAGCAGAAGCCAAAAAAAGGGCTAGGGTTCAAAAGGATTATCTTGCTCTGTGTACTGTGTCCTCATGTTTTACTTGTTTTAGAGATTTAAATGTTGCATGTGTTATAACCATGATTGTGATTATTTCTTTAAAGTGTTTGTATTCAGATAGAACAATTCACTATTTCACGCTCATTAACTCACTGCTTATGGTTAACACAATATCATACATTTTTTTACACGGTTTCATGAAATCTAACACACTAATCCCTAAATATTACCTTTACGAAGCTTATTGTTTTTTCACATGTGGTACAGACCCTGTTTGGTAATAGTTTGGATCACATGTAGTTTGTGGAGTCATTTTTTATAATTATTTGGATATAAACATGGCACTGTGATGAGATAGACTTAACTCAGGGCCTGAACAACAAATATCAATGCTTTACATTACCAAGAAGACATTCTGAAATGCTTTGGGGGCCGTATTTTGAACAATGTTACATTTGTTACATTTTTAACACCTCAAATGGAGTGAGACAGCTTAACCTCTCTCTGGGTCAAGTGGAGAGACATTCGAAAAGGCATACAAAATAATTATTTCTTCATCGAAAAATGTATAAAATGACTTAATTATTATTTAAAAATGTCTATAGGTTCCTTTTTATTGAGGCCCTTCTGCTAGCTATTATAATCGACTCAATCTTTGTTTGAAGTTTTAAAAGAATTCAAAACATGTCTTGCCTCTTCATTTCTCATCACTGTGAATAGCGACGGCCAACAGATGGGGTTTGGGTACAAGCCCAAACACAAAGATATCTCCTGCCAGAGAAGTCTCCATGTTGACCTTTGACTAGCTTGTTGCACTTAGTCACCACACAGGCCAGCAGAATCACTGCCAGACGTGTGATTCAAACACATATAAAGTCATATGTGGCTTCTGGAGAATTAGGCAGGGGTAAAAGAGATAAAACTGCAGAGGACACAGCATGCTAGTCCAAGGCAGAAATCATAAATCATTCAACAGTGGTGCACATATTCAAGGCCTACATTAGTGCACATTAACCACAGAGTTAGTGATAAGAGCCAGATAACCAGTGTGTCACAATGAGAATGACTTACAGTACATTCAAAAGTGGTCATGTCTGGTTTCAGCATTTATTTACCAAGTACGTAAAAGACTAAATTTACCTCGGTAAGAGCTGATTTCACCAGAAATTGAATGTGCAATAAAATATACAGAAAACCAGTGTCTTACAAGTTCAGCAGTGAACCACCAGAGGGAAGCAAAGAGAGTCAAACAGTATTCTATGTAATTTACAAACCTATGAGACCCTGAGACGTTTTTATTCATTAACACCTAAAAACAACACACAGTAAGATTCTTAGCATTGAAGAAGGGATATCACTTGTGGACTTTGAGCACATATAATGAGGGGAAAAAGGGTTATGTAGACTGAGGTAGCAAAAACAGTAATTGCCGGGAATTTTTACATCCTCAATCTTGTCCAAACCCGCATGTATTACAGGTTAAAGAGGCATTTTTTGTTTAGCATGTGATCTCAAAAACACATACAAATTAACTTAGGTCAATTCACTTTCTTGTCAATTACATGTAAACTACAAAATCCAAGAGACAATAAAGGAGCATTTATTTTTCCAGTTTTGAGTAAGAGTAAATACTAGTTGAGTTGACATTATGGCCATTATTATCACATTCAAGCACATGATTGCGACAGCTAAAAGCAGTCTGATTATTGTATCAATTAAGTTCACGTGAACAAGGGCTGTTATCAGATATCAAATCATAAATGTCTACTGCTACAAGCAGTGTGAGTGGACTCCTTCTGGTAAAGACAAGCGTGAGTCACCCTGCAGCTCCATTCATGAGCTGTTCTGATTTAAATAGCCACCTTTGCCCTCTGTCATTACGTTTACAATCACAAAAAGCAAAAGTAAAGACGAGGAACAAAAATCATATAGTTAACAGTGGAAGACCTACAATTGTGCAGGGGGGTCAGGAACAATGTGCAGTAAATAGATATTAATAATATTAACGTGTTTTAAGTTTAATATATATTACAGTATGGTTTACTGGTTTACTTTCAGCCGCAAAATTTACACAAGAACTGTGTACAGTAGTTATTTTTTTTTAAAAGTGGATAGGGATATACTTTAAAAAATATATATCTTCAATTCGGTAGCCATACACAACGTACATACAGTAATAATGATATAGTTTAGAAAAGTATGCCATGCATCTTATTTAAGAGGGTTGTGGAAAACAGATGATGTGGTCATAAATTACAGTCATAAAGAATCCCTTAAATATAAATGATCCGAGAGCATTTGGGACCAGCCGAGTTTCTTTAACCGAAAAAACCATGAAAGAAAACAGCCACACACAGGAGGATGAGGGCGTTTGCGTTGACTATGTTCCTCCATAGAGGCACCTCTGTGGTGTCTGTGAGCTTCCTCTGCAGCTCCGCCTGCTCCTCTGGACTCAACTTGGGGGCGTTTTGCTGCTCCAGGCCACAGAAGCCCATCACCGCCTTCTTGCACAAGCCTGGTTCCTCCTGGGGCTCTGTGATGGAAGAGACAAAGGCGATGAAGAAAATCTACTTGGGTGTGTGTTCATATGTTAATACTATATGTCTGCTGATTACCGTCTATGTCCATATTGTTGGACTGTTGGTTGTCAATCCAATCATCCTGTTCGAGGTCCACCCTCTCTTCTGTACGGTTCCTCAGGCTCCAGCACAATCGATACAACTAGACAGGCAACACAACACATTGAAATACATTATTCATAAAGTTGGCTATTTCTGTGTCTCCCAGTGATGTTCGGGGATTCATTTTGTATCCAGCCTTATCTCACAGCGGTCACGTACATGCTTGTCGTCAATGGGTTTGGTCATGAGAGAGACTCCCAGGATGATGAGACAGGAGACAACAAACAGGATGATGGCGAAGTAGAGGTAGTGGACTCCACATATGATGGTGGGACAGTTACTGGGGTTATTGCAGCTGCCTGTCCCAAAAGCAAACTCAGAAATCATCCTGGACAGGCCGATAAGCAGGCCAATCGTGAGGCCATAAAATGCGCCCTGAGGAAAGAAAACAGTAGGAAAAACTCTCAGTATATGTATTAGGATAATGTCTCCAGCTATGCTAGCAGCTATGCTAGCGGCTTAACTGTAATGTTAACTTTGTTCACCACTTAATTAAGGTGTGATACCTAACATTTGCTAATTAGAACCAAACACAAAGTCCAGCTGAGGCTGTTGGGAATATCAAAATAGTATTACAGGTTTTGGGTCATAAACCAAAGTATTGGACAAAATAAATGATTTGATAATGAGACCTGATAAATTGTGCTGGATGAAAATTTAAAGGATCATCAAAATTATTACAATTCATCCAGAGAGGGACGTGATTATGTGTACAAAATTGCATGACAATCCATCCGTTAGCTGTCGAGATACAGTATTTTGTTAGCTGTCGAGACAACCTGCTGATGGCGCTAGAGGAAAAAGTCACTGGGCTTCTCCCTCTGGGGGACAATGAATGTCTCTGTCAAATTTCATGGCAAACCAACAAATTAGTTGTTGAGATATTTCAGTCTGGAATTAAGTCGGGGACCAACCAACACGACTAAATAAATCCAAATAGCATGTAATACCACAGGGCATACATGGAGCAGCATCCAGCATACACATATAACTGATATGAAATATACATAATGGCAATTATGAACAAGAAACCAGGGCAGGAGGAAGCTAGAGAAATGAGCCGGGACAGTAATGGCAGCATCATGAGTGAGAGTGAGTTGGTCAGATTATAAAATCCTCCTCACTGGCTTCTGTGGCCGGTGATCGTGTGAATATGTGTTGATCTGTCAGCTAATGACTGACAGATCAGCTGATGGCATGCATGATAGCAGTATTTTGCCTACGCTAATATGACGATCGTGAGAGTAAAAACCATATCAACAGGGGGTCCATCTTCACGCCACGACCCCAGTCCAACTTTTTCAGGACACATAATGCATGTCCAGTGATTCAACTGCTTTATGGTCAGAAGACCCCAAATTACACAAGAAGTCAGAGGAAGCAGTTAAAATAAAGATGTTGCCAAAGACCTTTGGCCAGTAATTACTTAAGATCTTTATAATGGACTGAACTTTACCACACACAAAAGCCTTTTTATCTACGTTAGAGGCATGGCTCTCTAACAGGCTGTCGGCCTGTTAGTCAGTCCATCACTTTGGTCCAGACTGAAACATCTCGATAACTACTGGATGGAGTGCCATGACCTTTGGTACAGAAACTCGTGGTGCCCAGAGCATGAAGCCAAATGACTTTTTTCCCCAATACTTTGGTTTCCATCATTCTCAGCTGTACTTTGTGTTTTGTGCTAATCAGCATGCTATCACGCCAAACTAAGATGGTTAACAAAGCAAACATTGTACTTGCTTTACATCAGCATGTTAGCATTGTCACTGATCAAAGCACCTCAGAGATGCTAGCATGGTTGTAGATTCTTGCTCTTGTTTGTATGAAACAGACAATACATTGCTCTGTAGAGAAATGTCGAAATGAATTGAACTGAAATGTGTTAAATAAAGAGATGACTGAAGTGGAAAACTCACAGACTCATTGACACGCTTGCAGAAGATGGCAAGCATGAAGACAGCTGCTACAGGTGGCGATAGGTAGCTGGTGATGGACTGGATGTAGTCAAAGAGCTGACCACTCTGGGCTGATTGCACCACAGGGATCCATGCTATGCTCACACCAATCAGGGCCAAGATAAACAATCTATACACGGACAGAGATAGTGGCAGTAAAGGCATGCAAGAACTCTCTCATTTGTCAGAAAACTTAATGAACTGAACCCCAATGTGTTTTACCTGCCGGCTATCATGAGTTCCCTTTCACTGGCTGTGCGGCGAATCTTAGTGTAGATGTCCATTGTGAAGAGAGTACTGGCACTGTTGAAGATGGAGGTAAGTGAGCTCATCAGAGAGGCCATCATCACCGACATCATGAGACCGCGCAGACCTAAAACAGATCAAATAACAGATTAAAATGGTAAGAAAAAAAAAACTGCTGTTTGTATTATCAGCGCACAAGACAAAGGTCTTTAGCCACACACCATTGGGCATGAGATCCAACACCAGTTTGGGATAAGCGATGTTGGTGCAGCCCACACTGGCACCGCAGTATTTTTCACATTCAGCCGGATCCACACATGCCACCACATCTTGAATGAAATGAATAAGATCAGCAGGATGTTAAGGAAGATGGAAATCCCCCATTGTTGTAAGACGTGCAAGAGCTACATTGCGTTCAGCCGGTGAGCTTGCTTCAGCCAACACCTGTCCCATTATGAATTCACTCACCTGGATAGAGGATCCTGCTTATCATCCCAGGGAAAACCATGAGGAACATAGGCAGCAGCTTCAGGTAGCCACACAAGATACAGCCTGCCTTAACGTGAGATAAATTCTTAGCTGAGAGGCAGCGCTGGACAATCACCTACAGGAAATGTCACAGGCGGGAAAAGTTCAGTATAGTGCCATGTTGAAATGGATGTTAAAAAAAAAAGGTTATAATGAACTCTAAACTATTCTCTCTATTTTAGGTTTAAAAATATTTGCTGAGTGAATACATTACTTAAGCCAAAGAAGTCAATAGGATATGCTTGCTGATAAGTATTCTCCTCTGAGCGGGGATAAAGGCCGACGATAATGTGTTTATCTGCGTGCTGGATGTCAACATTTCAATTTGCATCTACTTCTTTGCCGAGATCCAGCAATAGTCTGCCTGTTAATCTTATCTCAGTCTCTGGGAGTGCATTACGGTCTAACTAAAAGCATGTCACTCCTCATACTAAAGGCCACCTCAGACCGCTTGAATGAGTCTGGCATAAAAACAGGTAAGATTAGGGCACATCATGTCTGTATAATTGTGTGGAAATCAATTGAATGAGTCTGTTTGTGTGTTTTATGACCATGGATTACAACAATACTGCACATATCCTGGACTGACCTGATCAGTGCACCAGTACCAGGTGGCCTGAATGGTGAGTCCAAAGACAAGGCCAGGCCATGGCAGGTCTCCTGTAATCGCATTCCTAAAAATGTGGAAGGAGTCGGCCCGAGGCTCGTAGCAGCTCGCACTGACGTTAGTCGTGATAGAGGGGATGGCCTCCATGTAGCGCTGCTGGAAGCTTTCATAGCCTCCCACCTCATGGAAAGCTGCAGATGTGTGTAAGTTAGACTGACTTAACAAACATTTCTACTTACTGTCACAAACAGGATTTGTCTCGTCACAATAAATAATACAAATGAGTATAGTGATAAAAAAAGGAAAATACCATATTACCAAAGCCCATAAGGATGAATGATCCAATAACCATGATGATGGTCTGTAAGGTGTCTGTGTAGATCACTGCAGCCAATCCACCTGAGATACAGTATGTGAGGTCATCAGTGTATGTATTTCCATTCCAAATCAACACATTTTATCACCACTAGTGTACCGGAGAGAACTAACTTTGTGCAAGATTCAATTCATCGCGGCAAATTGGGTCATTCAGTGTTAAGATTGTTTTGTGTAAGTGATCGTTCTTTGTAAAGTTAAAGTTCAAGTGTGTATGCGTTATTACAAAACAGCAACAGAAGGCCATTTCCTGCTTTATCGCAGTCCATGGGTAATTAACCACATTAACACATTAGACAGGAGGATACAGTGTGTCTATGTGTGTGTGCCTACATCTCTATATATGGCCTTCAGAAGACTTTACCCCTAGTCGTAGTGCCATTCTGTAAAGTAGATAAGACTTCTGGCTTTAATTTATGGGTTTGGTGGAAAAGGAAGAGGATGCACCCTAAGGGGACAGACCTGTGACAGTGTACAGTGCAGTAATCGATAGTAGCATGATGACAGCGAGGTAGATATTCAATCCAAGTGCCTGGTTGATAAAAATGGCACCAGAGAACATGTCTGCCTGAGTGGAGAGGAGAAGGGAAAACACATCATTTCAATCAATAATGTGAAATACGATGTTGACATAGAGGACACCACTGAGGGTTTACGACGTGGTGACTTACTGAGATCTTAGTGAAAACATACAGGAAGAGGGACAGCACAGAGAGATAGACGCGAATACGCTGTCCTCCAAACCTCTTCTTCAGGTACTCGGGCATGGTGACCACCTAAAATCATAAATCATAAATTAGATTCATGTTTGCCTGACTTACTTTTGTCCTCTAATGTTGCTGTTTTATATGTCCAACAGTGTGTTCTGTTTACCCCAGCTTTAATGTAGATGGGCACAAAGAGCCATCCCAGAATGACGACCACTATAAGAGCCTGAAACAATCAAACATAACAAGGACACAAGAAAGAAATAAACAATACCGATCAAAATGCTCCTTAAAAGATAATGTCGACTTCTGTTGTTGGTCTGTTTCCTCTGCAGGGTGAAACTCTCGTGATAATCTACACTTATCAGCTCACCTGACACAGATAACGGATAATATCTGTCAAAGGTTAAAAATACATTTGTTTAAGAAGTGATAATGGTGTAATTGGCACCTCAGACACGATCACTCACATTCCATTCAAATCCACCAATGGCGATTCCCCCAGCTGCAGCAGTCCCAGCAATGCCTACAAAGTGGCCACTGCCAATGTTGCTGGCAAACAGCGAGGCTCCAATCTGCGGAGTGCATAGTTGTTATTATTATGAATAATTATCCTTGAATAATATGCATAATTTCTAAGATTCACAGCTGACTATGCTTCTGTGGTATGTCACGTAGTCAGTATAATGTGTAATATACTTCTTTTTTTTTTACAACCTGATGTAATTTGGTATACTAGCAATTTGCACAAACTATAAAAACCTGTTATCAGTCAACATGAGATACCCACCGGCCACCACACCATACTCCTCCCCGCAAGGAAGTAGCCACCGACTGTGGATCGGTTGGTGCGGACCATAGCCTGCAACAGGATGAGGGCACATTTTAGAAAATACATAAATGCATTTGTGCAAAACAGCAACACACTCTCTATTTCAAAAGTCACTACACATTTGTTCATGACCACATTACACTGTGTATGCAGCTGTGATACATACATACGGTACTCCTCATAAATGTATCTAAATGTGTGCATTCCCTAAATGTTAAGTAATCTGATCTGCAATAAAATATCGTGAACCAGGTTGTTGAGTAAGATGGTGGGATTGAACTATATGAGTCCACTCCATTGCATGTAATTTATTCCAAAGTGCAGCTGTAGAGGTGCTAAAAAACAAGGCCTCTGTTGCTAAACGTGAGATGCCTCTTATATCAAAACGTATTATTATAGTATCCAACCTATAATAAATCACTGTATTTTCTCTCATGTCTCAATACAGACTTCTTCTTCTTATATTGACGTCAAACAAACTACAAATCTCACAACTGTGAAACTGGTGAGGAGTTAATTATTCACAGAGAAGAAGGATTTTGAAGAACGTTCAACTGAAAGACTGAGCAACTCACCCATACTCCAACAGCCAAGACAACCAGAAAGTAGATCACAATAACGGAGATGTCTGCTGCGTTGTTAAGAGCCACAGTGGCCGTGCCGTTTCTTGCATTGTTCCTTATTAAGGAGAATCCAAAATAATCCTCAGACATTTTTGCTGAGAGGGTGAACAGAGAACAGGAGTGTTGCTGGAGTCGCTCCTCTTTGACCGAAGCACCTGCACTTATGTACCTCTGCTGGAGGTGTGTTTGAGTGTGGGAAAGATGGGGGGGCTGGGAGGGAGACAGTGTGTTCATCTAATAAATGGCCAGCTATTGTGTTTTGGTTGAAAGTGTATTTGGATCTGCAAATAAACCTTGCTGTTACACTACAGTGTTTGTGTAAATCGATGTGTTAAAATGTGTAACCTTTCGGCAAATAAAAAGAAAATGCTGTTAATGATCAACCCACGAGGAATTACCACAAGTAAAGAAATAGGTGGATCTACAGGCTTTATCAGCACTGCTGCCAAATTCAACTTAATCCAGGTCAATTTAAACAAACACAAGCAGTTTATTCTAATATAGAAAAAAAGGAAATCATACTGTTTTGTAGAATAAACCACCATTAGCGTACTCCACCTCCACCAGCTATATATATTGACTATATATAAAATATATATTATTCTGCTTACTACTCTCATTATATGAATAATTTCTGTCATATGTATTGAATGTGTTGTAACTCTGTTATGTTGTTCATTCTGTACACATGACATCTATTGCATTGTCCATCCTGATAGAGGGATCCCTCCTCTGTTGCTCTCCCTAAGGTTTCTTCCTTTTTTTCTCCCCGTGAAGGTTTTTTTTGGGGGAGTTTTTCCTGTACAGATGTGAGGGTCCCGGGACAGAGGATGTTGTATGTGTAAAGCCCTCTGAGGCAAATTTGTGATTTGTGATTTTGGGCTAATCAAAATATATTGAATTGAAATTTAATTTAATTGTATAGGCTAATATATATATTTACCATTTATGTTCACACAATAGCAGAGTAATCTGGGGCGAGGCACCAAAGACTAACTGCAATTACTATTATCAATCTTATAAAATCTTTAAATCTAAGCGAGGCCTTCATTTCTGATCTCTAAACAGGTCTACCAAATAGGAAATATTCTCTAATTTAAGTCTTGTACAAATGAAAGGCACTTAACACCGACTGCACTCCACCCACAGTGAACACTCCTTTATCCTTAAAAAAGTATTTGTGTGTTAATTATTAGACTAAAGGCCAATGTTTGAAGGAAGTCACGGAAGAGATTGAAAAAGAAATGTCAATGTACAAACATTTAAAGAACGTATAAGCAGCCACTAGGTGTCTCTACAGGACAGTGAAACTAATCTAATGCAGGTGATTCTGAGCTCATACAGTTATTTAAGGGTATACTGTACTATTCACCTTGTTTACTTGTACTTTACATTGTATGCTACTTTATACTCCAACTCCCATTTATTTGATCATGTTTGTTACTCGGCAGATTCAAATATAATAACTAACATATCAACAATTTCATTCAGATGAATTATTTTAAATGAATAAATAATGCAATTCATATTCTGAAATGTGCCAGTCTGCATAATACCTTTTACTTCTGATACTCAGGATATGCTAATTGTGGATGCTAACTTTGTATTTTTTCTTAAATAATATTTGTATGCATAACCTTTACTCGTAACAGTATTTGTACACTGACGTATTGCTACTTTTACTTTAGTTAAAAAGCTGAGTAGACATCTGAGAGACAAACCTTACAATAGGCCCTTTTCACATTTTGACAAGTCATTGCAGGTTAAACATAACATTAATTATGGCCCTGTTTCATTACGGTGGCCCATGGGGCCCTGGTATTGTGCATGCTGGCTCCTGGATTGGCACACACTAAATAGAATGGGACCATAATTAACTTGATCAATTACACCTGTGTTTACCCTGCTAGGACAGGTCAAAAGCCCCTTCAGAGTCTAACCACACAGGTGTTTTCACTCGTGAGTCCTAATTAGACCTCTTCTCAAGAGGACAGACTGTGCATGACTGACAGCTCCCTCACTCTCATGTGGCAGAACTTACACTGTTATTGCCTTGTATAGTCAGGTAACATCAGATCAGGTAATTTCTAGCATAGCTCCAGCAGCTTCAACTGACTGCTACACCTTGATGTACCTTTAGTGTGTTCTGAGTGCTCACCCAGGGTTCCAGCATGCAGTGGGCTCTAGCTTTTGGCAAATATAATTGGAAAGGTCTTGTTCTTGTTACCCAGAAGAACATAAAAGCTGCCTTGACATTGACATTTTCACTAGCTTAACAAAGTCAACAACAATTCTATGACATGAGAGTGATCGTCAGTATTTTACTTTTTATTTAATAGATGTGGTTTTATAGGTTATGTAACAAAAATGGGGGAAACATTTATTGAGCTGGGCCAAGTGAGACCCACATCACCTGTAACAGGTTCAACGGCCAGAAGACACACATTTAGGTTTTTACCCAGCTATCGTGTATACATAAGCTAAGCAACATCCTTATAGTAAGTACATTGTACCTTAATTATAAACTAATTCAATTAAGAGCATTTATTGAATTAGATCGTGTAATTAAATAGCCTAAAGCAACTATCACCTAAAAAAACATCCAATTTGCACTCAATGAGCAGTGATTGGTTTGTTAAAACAAAGCATAAACATGTGATTTTATTTGTTTTGTTAACATCATCAAATGATCTTAATTTGCTGCTTTCTTTATTTCACATTATGTGGCCCACATGCTTTTATTCTGCTCCTGGTATTACTTTTGTCATCTGCTCTGTATTTCTACCTCTCTGCCCCGGCGACAGCTGTGGCTGGAGTCATTCTGTTTTCGGGTTTGTCCGTCCGTCTGTCCGGTAATTCTACTTTGTCTTTTTGTTGTTGCTCAAAACAAGAACAGCAAAAGAGTCATTTTTAATTCTCTGCCTTCTAATTTTAGAGTCAGAGTTGTGAACGCTTATTAAAACTTATTTTGGTTGTTTGCAGTGCTTTGATGTTTTTTTAAACCCTGTCACTTCCCAATCGTGGTCTACTGTGGTTAAATAGAGAGGATACTGTGGTTTTGGACCACAAACTCAACCAGCACGAGGTGACGAAACATGACAAGTTGCATCACTTGGCTACACTTTCCTTTTGAGGGGAGATGAAGTTACAGCGGTCATCATTTTACCACAGATACCAAAGGACGTGACGTTTTTCTGTCAAAGCGGTGATCTCCAGTCTGAAGTTGGTTTATTATTCCAGCGTATCGTCGGTGCTGGTTAGGAATGCACCGATACCAATTTCAGACCAAGTACAACTAATTAAATGTGGGTACTTGCCCATACGAGTACCAATGTGAACACTTAATATCACCATTACAGCTCTAACAATGACTTTGAACATGTTTTTGTTTTCAGTTGTCAGTAGGGATGTTAACAATAACCGGTTAATCAGTCAAACAGTTAAAATACTTATTAAAAAATAAAATAAGCTGAATAAAGAATAGCTGCTCCACCTTAAACGTCATCCCACCTTAAGTGCGCCTGAGCTGCTGCTGTTAATGTCCTCTTCAACGTTAATCAGAAGCTGTCTGACAAAGACGGAGGTACTTAGTTTGGGTCTCGTCACGGGTCTTAAAGAGTTGTAGCATTTTATCACAGCTGTGATGTTACTGCTGACTTCAAACTCGCCGTCACACCGTCGCTCTCTGACGCTGCCGATCACCGATGGATTGAACCCGTTTGTGCGTCGGGTTACCAACTGAGTACTTTAACAAAATAACATGAATATTATGCAGTAAAAACACAACACACTGCTTTTTTTTTTGGAATAAGGTCATTTTTCGGAGCTTTCCCACCAGTTGCAAAAAAGCCCCAAAAAAGCAAGATGGCGACGGCCAACATGCTGAGCTCGAGGCTTCTAAACAGCATCATTTTCTCATAGACTTCTATACAACACAGGGTTAATGCACTTCTGCATCGTCTTCACTCGGCACAACGGGAGGTTGCCGCCTGGTCTGAACAACTCCTGACAACCTTGACAAAAGCATCACGGACCAGATCGTCACCATCCCCCCCCCCCCCCCCCCCGTTGTGTTAAAGGCCTTCAAACACGCCATCAAATACATTGCAAACATTATCTATGCTAATGTGGTACCCTGATGTCTGGTATCACAGAAGTTTCTGAACAACATGTCTCTGTGTAGTGAAAGATCAGTTACTTTAAAAAACAGGAAGTGCACATGTTCAGTTAAGCTCCATGACTTAAAGTTCCCCCTCTGTCTAGAAACAGGATCACGTATCACGATTTTGCCTCAGAGGGCTCTGTGATCTGTACAGCAGACACCCTCTGTCCTTAGAATAACTATTGACACTCAGTAATATCAACTTATAGTTGGATTGTAAACACGTATGAAGAATGAGAATCCAGGAGGACATTGAGGAACTTCAGGTGTTATCAAACGGATCTGACCGTAAGCTGATACTGACTGCAGCTTCTCCGAGTGAGTGGGAGGGGCCGCGGTAGGTACGTTTATTTTTCCACAAAGCCACCTTAACAAATTAAAAAAAATATTTTGTTGACAGAGTCGAAGGTTTTTGCTGAGGGAGTTTTGCATATCTCTTTGTATCAGAAAATACTATTTCCTCCATGTTTTTATTAATAAATGTCGTATAAATGAGTCTCTGGATGATGTGTGAACAAACCCCTCTGTGTGAACCTTCAGAACAGAGAGAGGAATGAACGTGTAAAGTTTGGTGTATGTAAGAGCTTCTGAAGAGATTTATCATCAGAGTCTGAGAACAAACTCATTGAGAGAAAACGTCCTTTAAAGAGACGTTTAGTTCCATTACAGACATTTAGAGATTCTACAGGTGAAGAGGGTCAACACATGAACTCAGAGACGTCACCATGAAACTTCACCACTTCATCACTCACATTAAGACGAGTATTTATTGTATTACAAGTTCTCTGAAATGTTTTAAATATGCAAATGAGGCATTATCTAATGGCAACTTTTGGTGAATTTAGTAGTAAAATAAACACTTTGTCTGTTTTAGGATGTTTTCTTTCCGCTAGTCTGAAAGAAGACGTTTATGAAATATTGTTGTCTGTATGGTGTCTCGCATTAATTACCTTTAATCACTGTTTTATGTTTGTTTTTAAAGAACTTGTATTTTCCTCCAGTACTGCTTCATGCAGAGTTTACAACACAACAAACCGGTTTATTTTTTTTTAAGGTGTCTGATTTGGTTATTTAATGACATCATGCTTTAATATTATGAAGAGGAAGGAAGGTAGGCGGACTGTTTCTGTTCTCTGTCCTCGGTTCACTGACCACAGAGGACGGTTATCCATCAACACCTCACGAGTCTCTCTTCGTCTCATTTATTGATGTTTGGTTTTCTTCTTGCGATCAGTATTCCCCGACGAGAGGAGCAGCGATGGGTTTAACAGCAGCAGCCGGTGGATTTGTCGTCTTCCTTCTCTCTGTGCCAGGTACTGAACATCCACATTTACAGAAGGTCAATTACATTTAACATCTCGAGTGTCTTCAATCCCAGTTTTCTGTGATGTCACGTTAGCACGGAAATAGCTCAAGTCCTTTTCCACTCGTGCATCTTTTTGTATTCTGTGACTTGAAAACAATTTAAGTTTTTGTAGAGTTTGAGACGATAAAGTTAGTGAAAGATGATCAGTTCTGAGATGCACTGCGATTGGAAGTATGGACATTAAGCAAAACTTGATTATATTGTTGATTTACACTCTTAATAGTTTTTCATGAGCCAGGTTTCCAACCGAATGTAGAACACATTTTAAGCAATCTTCCAGAAATCAGCTTTGAGATCTGCTTTACAAATGGTCCGCCGGTGCCTTCGGTTATTTTTGCTTATTGTGGTGTAATTATGAAGTATCTGTACAACCTAAGCTTAAAGGTTATGTAAGCAAAAAAACAACAACTGAATAGTTCAAACAATTTTAAATAATAAAAAATACACAACTAATTGTTCCTACACAATTAACATTATTAACATTATAGTGCAAAGGCGTTGAAAGTTATGACATCACTGCTGTGCACCCATGAAAGACGGAAGCTTTTGCTTTCGGCTGCAGAAAGAACGAATCCTCTCGCTGTCATGCTTTTTCTTTTAGATCCATTTAAACGGGAACATGCAGACAACAATCTAAAAGGTTAATCCTTTGCAGAAGAAGAGACCAATGACTGTTGACTGTTGCACTTCTGCTTGTCTTAATCTTAACCACCATCAAGTCATTATTCTGTGTTTCCACATTTAATAAAACATGATTTTTCTCCGACAGAGAGCGAGATTTAACACTCAGGGACTCAAATGTCCTGCAACACAGCAGTCCTCGTGTCGCAAACCATGTTTCCACTCGTACTTGGCAGAAAACGATGTGTTGCTGTGTGTCAGCAGTGGGAGGAGGCTTCAATGTATCCCTAAAGAGTTCATCAAAAGACAGTATTTGAAAGAAGGGCTTATTATTTTTATAATATAATAATAATCCCAACTCATCTTTAGTTGTCCGTGCCAAACCAGCTCAGTGACATATGTCCCTGCTCTGCAGCATCACCAGTAATTTGCCTATTTGTTATTTGCATGCTATCACTATCAACCTAAACCACGACTACAGAAGGGCATGAACTCTGAAGGTGCGAGGAAGTTACAGGAAAGCATTATCTTTCTGAACGGACAGTTTCATGTCCTTGGCGAGACTAACAGCACTACCCCCCCCCTCCCCCCCCCCCCGTTTCTTTTGTGCTGTAAAATCCAAAACAGATCTTTTGCTAAGCAAATATTTCTACCCGGTGAGAAATTTGCTTAATGCAAAATTACAACACACAAACCATAAAGTTTTACTTTTAAAAAAAGGTTTTCAACAGGAAGCAAACACGCAAATGTTTGAAAACATGATGCAGAAAGGGGCAATAAATCAAGAGAGAAGTAGAGTCATTTTCTCATAGACTTCTATTCAATCAGACTTCTCTTTGCATCCGGAGGAGTCTCCCCCTGCTGGTCAGTCGAGAGAATGACAGTATTTAGACACTTCAGCATTGGCTTCACTTTACAGAACCGGAGGTTGCAGACTTGATGTCTCTTTGTTGATGCTCGTTGGCCGGAGCTGCTGAGCAAAGTGATGGGAAGGAAGCTTGAGTCATTCTGTTAGATTAAGTCCAGTTCTCCAGCAGGATTCCATGATGAAGCACTTACGGACTCTCTCCTCTTATGGATCTGATTGTGGTTTCTGATGTGCTCTGTGTTACAGTGGTGCAGGGTCAGACATGGGGAGTGACTTACTCCTCTGAGGACATCTGTGCCTCCAGAGGATCAACAGTGAACATGAGCTGCACCTTCACACACCCAGACCGTGTATCCATTACAAAAAGATTCTGGCATATCACACATGCTTCTGATCTGATGGACGACTCAGACTACACCGGTCGTGTGACGTATATCTGTGACGACAAAGCCTGCACTCTGAGAATCGTAGACCTGAAGGACAACGACGCAAAGACGTACAAGTTCAGGTTGATTGGAAAACCAGGGACAGGGCAAAAATGGACTGGTGAACCTGGAGTCAGACTGACTGTCACAGGTAACATGAAGGTTTACCCACACACACACACACACACACACACACACACACACACACACACACACACACACACTTATACGTAATAATAATCTATTTAAATGTTTCTATTTTTATTTTATTTTATCATTTCATTATAATTAAAATATGAATTAAAGCTGCGAGCAGCGATGAACGGGCCCTCGCATCCTCCGCGCGTCGGGGTTGCCGGCGGGACTCCCTCCTGCGTGTCCGAGAACGCGTGCGACCGTCGGACGGCGCGTCTGCGAGCGAGACGTTTTTGATCCCGCGTGGACCGCCTGATGCTGGAGATGATGCTTAGCAAATAGTCCGGTGCTTCCCATATCTGCTGCCTGGCGCTACGGAACACGTGCATTGTGTAGCTCTGTGTCAAATGTAAACCACGTTGTGTGAAAGTAGCGTTAATCGGATGGTGTTTGTCACAAAATGCAGATTTCCTTTCGCCGGCAGGTGGCGCTGTGAGTACTAGTGAAAATTAGCTTGTAGACATCCTCGGGCAGTGAGTGTTCTAATGTGTGTCTTATATTACCACCTAGCCTCATTCAACACCTCTCACTCTCCCAATAAACGTATCACACATAAGATGGACACAAACATTTTGCTGGACCGTCGTTTTTTCACTTCTTTCTACTCTTCAGTCTAAACTTGTGTTATATTACTCAGTTTGCTTTTGTCCCTTTTTGGTTTTGTCCCCGTCTTACTTTGTATAATGTCATTTCTTTAGTCGTTTCTGTGTTCATATACTTGTTATGTACCCCTTTTCTACACAAAGAATAAATAAATAAAGATTATCTAAATTAATGTTGTTGAGCACGTTAAAAACATCATTGCTAATGTGTTTGTATATTAGCTCATGTGTACGTTGACAGAACCCGTTTGGAGTGTAGACTTCGAATGTCTTTCCTATTTTTGACGTGTGTTTCCAGTAACCACTGACTTGATGTCCTTCCTCACGTATCCAGCTCTGCAGATGCGTGTGACCAGAGTGACGGTCAACATCTCTCACACCGAGGCAGAGCTGAGTTGTGTCAGCACATGCAGTCGTCCTTCCTACGTCTGGTTCAAGAACGGACAGAAAGTTCCAGAGGAAGCTGCTTCTTACACGGGCCATTTGAAACCTGGAGACGGCGTCTCCTGCGCTCTGAAAGGACACGAGGATCACCGCTCACCTGCGCTGTGTGAGTTCGCGTCACGGTATTGCAAAAAATAAAAAGGGCAGCTGCAGCCAGGCGCAGCCAGGCGGCAACCCCTGGTTCTGCCGAGTGAAGCCAATACGGAAGTGTCTTACACATTCTCTCTAGTGTCCACCAGGGGGCGACTCCTCTGGTTGTATTGAAGTCTATGAGAAAATGACTCTACTTCTCTCTTGATTTATTACCTCAGTAAACATTGTAAACATGAGTTTATGGTCTCAATCTCTAGTTTCAAGTCTTCTTCAATACAGCATGATGTTCATTTAGTACATTATGGTCCATTTAGAGTCAAACAGACCATAAAGCAGGGGATGCTTTAGGGCGGGACTTACTGTGATTGACAGGTTGCTGCCGCTACCAGAGACGTATACGGCGTCTCTACGTCACTCCTCCGCATTGCAAAAATGTTAACTTCTGTTCATTGTTTGCAAAAGAACAAAGTGGTGACGGCCGTAATCCAAAATAGGGACGGTGAAGTCGCCGAACTCGAGTCTTCATAACGTCAGTCCACAAACCAATGGGCGACCTCATGATGACTACGTCCACTTCTTATATACAGTCTATGGGCGCAACACCACGTTTTGTAGAAAATCTTAATTTCATGTGTAGCTTCATGATTAGCTTCATGTTTGGAATGAAGGTTTAATCCGTTGATAAACATATCTTGTGGGGTTGATAATAATAATAATGGTGTATTTCTATAGCACTTCTCAAAAGGAGCAGCAATTACAAAGTGCTTTTCAAGGTGGAAGAACAAAGGATAGAATACAATGCAGTTATATTTTTGCACACGTATGATCTGAACGTGTTCTGCAAACTACAACTAGCCTACAAGTCGGATCGAACAGGATGTAACTATTTCTTTGACTTCCTGTATATTCTTTTGAGGGCTGCTAGAAACTGTCCGCCTTGACCGCCTGACACTTTCCAGGCGCAGTTCATCTCGAATACTGTCAAATTTTTTTACCCAAAGGTATCAATTTGGGAATTCAAACTCTGTGCAAACGGCTGTTTATTTATGTATGAATTTCCACTGTGAAAACGTGTTCAGCATCTTGTAAACTTGTTTTTTTTCTCCTCCAGATGCTCCAAAGTTTCCCTCTGTGTCAGTGAGTCCCTCTGGTGAAGTCATGGAGGACAGTTCAGTGAATCTGACCTGTAGCAGTGATGCTAACATAGTAGTTAACTTCACCTGGTACAAGGAGAACCAAACTCCTCTCAGTGAAGAACCTCAGCTTGTCTTCAGCTCCATCCAGTCCTCTGACTCTGGACAGTATTACTGTAGAGCTGAGAACCAGCTGGGGAGGACGTCTAAATACATCTATGTTAATGTGAAATGTGAGTAAAATCTCTAATTTAAAAAGGAACATACATTGGTCAGTTCCCAGGAAAAGGGGTTTCTCCTCTGTTTCACATGCCACACTCATTTAAATACATGTGGCATTCATGCAACTTGCAGTTTAATCATTTTTATAACGTCTCCTCCAGATGCTCCAAAGCTTCCCTCTGTGTCAGTGAGTCCCTCTGCTGAGATAGTGGAGGGCAGTTCAGTGACTCTGATCTGTAGCAGTGATGCTAACCCAGCAGCTAACTACACCTGGTACAAGGAGGATGAAGACTCACCAAAAGCATCAGGACAGATCTTCAACATCACTGACTTCAGAGCTGAACACAGTGGGAGTTATTCCTGTGAAGCCCAGAACATGAGAGGACGTAGTAACTCCTCCTTACATCTGACTGTTGTAGCAGGTAAATCATGTGTTTCACTGCATGAATCTCTTTACAACTGATTTTACTCGGTGTTGGCAGAAGACCCTCACACATGCTTGTCCTTTATTCCCCTCATCAATCGTCAGTATTTCCTTTTGATTTTCCAGCAGCATGGAAATCAGCAGTCGTGGGGACAATCACTGCTGTTCTCCTGGCTACCGTGCTCCTCGCCGTCTTCCTGTGGATTAGGTGAGCAATTCTGTGGCGCTACGATTGTGTTCATTAATGCATCTAAAATATTGTTCCCTAAATCTAGCAGTTCATCCGTTCAGTGGCTTGCTTGTCCTCCTTTCCAGGAGAAAGAAGTCCTTCACACAGCAGTGTAATGGTGGAGAGAGACCCGCCAACAGAGCACAGGTGAGAGAAGAAGAGTTCAAGTCTGTGAGTGCACAAAGAAAACGTCTGTGAATTCTGTGAACATTCAAAATCACATTCCACTCCAATGCATGTTCAAAGTCTGTTGCGTGTTTCTTTTATGTGAAACTTCTGTTTGTTTTTGCTGTTTTGTTTCAAGTCTGTTGTTTTTTCTTCATGTAAAACGTTCTATGCTGCTTAATGATCATTAGTCTTTATTGAAGAACGACTAAACACCAAAACTATTTCTTTCAGTTGAAAATTGGTATCCAGTAATGTTGATGGACTCAAATTGGTATTTTAGTGCAAACCTTTTGAAGTCTACATATTCTACATAAATATGCACAGTGACTTCCCTCTACTGGGTGAAACCTGGCTATTGCAGTTGAATGTTGCTATTAGCTGATCAGCAGCCAGGTGACGGATATGGATGCATTATTTTGTGCCGAGCGATACTGAAAAACCCGGATGATTGAAGAACAGCCTCCTCAAGTCCATCAGGTGACCGTGAGGTCATTTTGTGCAAAAGAATAATAACAAACGTAGTTATGCTCGAGTTGCGTTTGTCCCGTCAGCTAAACATGGATCTAGTGTATGACGTCGCGTCTGCTCCAGCACCGAGACAACCAGCAGAACACCTCCACTACTCCAGCATCCGCTTCACCCAGAACCAGGAAGAGGCCCTCTACTCTAACATCAGGCCCGCTCAGCCCCACAGACAAACCGAGGAAGAGGACGAGGAGGAGGAGGTCGAATACACCGATATCAAAACTGACAATGCCAGTAGCTCCCCGCGGTGAGCTGCACATTTTAATCTCTATATGATTTTATTTAAATAAACATTGGGTTAGAAACTTTTAATGTTTTAATTCACCGTTCACAGAACAAGACGTCAAGAAGACGAGGAGGATTCATCTGCTCTGTACAGCAGAGTCAACAAATGAACACAACATGGATCTGTTATTTATTAACGGGGTTTATTCATTTAAAGAAACGTGGAGTTTATTGAATACTTGTTTGTGTGGTCAGTGTTTCTGTTTGGGTTGCTTGACCAAAAATACATGAAGGCTAAATAATAAAAAGGTTTTTCATTTCTTTATTATAATTTGGGTGAACTGAGCCTTTAACTCACAACAATACATCAGCATGCTACAATACATCATTCATGTGTATTGAGAGGATAGAATACACTTAAAATACAGTCAATATTACATTTGTCTAAAGTCTGTTTATTTCACATTATTATGTTTTTTATTCTCATATGCTCAACAAAAAGGAATTATAATAATTATGAAATACTGCAGAAGTTAAAAATATTCGGATGAAATTCATAAAAAATAATAAATTTGTATAATTGTGTATAAGTATTTGCTGGCTCCCTGAAGTAGTCATTGAGACTTTTTAAGCATCAATGCAGCTCAACATCAAACATTCTTAGATATCCGTTACAGTACTTGCAGCCGTTACTTCTGTGGTGAGAGGAGCTGTGCGCAGGTGAGAGGGAGGTACAGGTGAGTGTTGCACCTGAGATGATGAAGGCACGTGACTGCACCTGTGGGTGGGAGGGGCTGTGTTTGTTTGTGTTCTTTTACGGCCGTTACCGGACGGTGGAGACGCACAGGCGGCGGGTTGTTGTGCTGAGGAGGTTCGTGGTACCGGGGATGGAGGAGTACCGATGGCCGCTCTCCAGACTGTTCACGACGGTCTCCTGCTGCACGCGGAGACGCCGGACCAGCGCCTCGAGCTCGGACCCGCGGGAGAGGCTCGCGACTGAATATTTCGTTTGCATGCCTACAGATGACTACATGTGGTTCTGTCCACGCAGGTCCAGACGGTGCGCACCAAGAAACGGAGACGAGTGCTTCTACTGGACCACAGGCTGTTTCTATGGCGACAAGTGACGCTTCAAACACGTAGCAGACCAACAAGCGCGAGACAGGAAACCATGGCGACCTTAACTATCAGAGTTTAATGAGAGTAAACGGTGTTTTTAACGGAGTTCGTCTGGAGGAGAAGTTTCTGTGGTTTAGTGAAAATGTCTAAAGTCCAAATGCTGAGATGTTTAGTCAACCAGCGACTAACTGCGGCTGCTGAAGAGATAGTTGGTCTGTTTGAAAGAACGATAGCAGAGCACGAGGAGGAACTTTCTGCTTCCAAAGAGGAGAACGAGCCACAACGGAAACTACTGGACGCTGTTTTCAACCCTCAGCTGCGGTTACACAGAGCAGGTTGGTTCACTTTATTACACAGAGCAGGTTGGTTCACTTTATTACACAGAGCAGGTTGGTTCACTTTATTACACAGAGCAGGTTGGTTCACTTTATTACACAGAGCAGGTTGGTTCACTTTATTACACAGAGCAGGTTGGTTCACTTTATTACACAGAGCAGGTTGGTTCACTTTATTACACAGAGCAGGTTGGTTCACTTTATTTCTTCTCTTCATGCTCCGGATGATAACGTTTCTATGTAGTTTGGAGTGAGACTCTGTTGATTCAATGAATCTTTTTCTTCTTCTTCTGATCTGTTCTCTCAGCTTCTAGATGACAGAAACTATATTTACACTAAAAGTAGAACTTTGTTCTCTTTGATATATATATATATATATATAGATACTTTATTAATCCCATGAGGGGAAATTTGTTTGCTACAGCAGCAGTATAAGCAGCATTATAAGTAAAAATTTAAAATATTGGTTATAAAAATATATACAATATATACAATGAAATAGAATAGTATTATATTAACTAACTAAACAGTAGTGCAAAGATGTTTGAACCAACAACAAACCAACAACAGTGTAACAGAGTTGTAGTCCTGTGGATGATTTCTCCAGAGGTGATTTATTATGAAGTCTTATTGCAGAGGGCAGGAATGATCTCCTGTATCTGTCCTTGTGACAGCGGAGCTGGATGAGTCTGTTGGAGAAAGTGCTCCACTGTCCCTGCAGGAGGTGGTGGAGAGGGTGGTCCGGGTCATCCAATATGGATAATAATGATAACACCACATGGATTTTGCAGCGTTCTAAAATGGTTCATATATTCATGGTCACATAACAGTTGATTGAAAAAATATTATATTATCTGCTTCCATTGCTACACTGGAACCATGATAATATAATACATAGTAATGTCTTTTGTTCCATATATTGTGTATAAACATTTCATCACATCAGACCACATTGATCGCTCAGATTTACTTGTGTTCTGATGCACCGATACCAGTATTCGTGTATCGGGTCCGATGCTGTGCTGATGTACTTGTGATGTATTTGTGTATTACTCTGATACCACTAAGGCAACATGACGTTAACCTCTCGTCTGTTGAGCCTCATCAGCCGCTCAGCTGCAACGATACCCAAATGCACCAACAGGTTATGTTAGGGCCGGGTGGTAATTTAATATAATAATTGATTGTCTTTAAAATATATATCAACAAACATCTATCAAACAATTACAAGCATACTACCTAAAAGCAACAATTGTGTGTGTGTGTGTGTGTGTAGGAGGGGGGTGGGGGGGTTCAAACTTGACCTCTAGCTTCCTGAGAGCAGTCTCTAGACAACGTTTATTAGTTCAGATTGTGTCATTGTTGTTATCGTCACATTTCAGTTTCCTCATCTTTACATGGATGTTCTCTCCGGCTGACTACCACGGTGGAGTGCTATTGGTTCAGAAACGATGATGCACGTCCACGGTTACGTTGTGGCTGCTTCTGAAGGTTCTGTCCACTGTTTCTACGGTGGCAGGTTTACGTACATTAGTCAACTATAACTGCCCACATGATCACATCTCAGCCGGACTTCATGGAGGATGCAGGTTCTTTGAATACTTAACAATGTTGGGTAGTGCCACGTAAACTATTGATGACCTCATTGCTGCTGGTGCGTTGTGTCTTTACAATTTGTGTCGGCATGTCTGTTTGGTAACTGTGCACAGGGAGTGTAAGAGGGAATGATGGCAGGAAGAAAAGTGTATCTATAGGAGACTATTTGCTCAATACTAATATTTCTTTGTAACGTCTCTGTGTGTGTTTTCCTGCAGACGTCCAGCAGCTGTTGGTGGTTAAAGAAGAGGTTCCCCCTGAGCAGCAGGAGTGGAGCTCCAGTCTGGACCAGGAAAACCCAGAGCACCCACACATTAAACAGGAACAGGAGGACCCAGAGCCCCCACACATTAAACAGGAACAGGAGGACCCAGAGCCCCCACACATTAAACAGGAACAGGAGGACCCAGAGCCCCCACACATTAAACAGGAACAGGAGGATTTCTGGACCAGTCAGGAGGGAGAGCAGCTTCAAGGTCTGGAGGAGGCTGATGTCAAGTTCTCATTCACTCCTGTGAAGACTGAAGATGATGAAGAGGAAGCTCAGTCCTCACAGCTTCATCAAAGACAAACTGAACAGATGGAAACAGATGCTGATGGAGAGGACTGTGGAGGACCAGAACCAGACAGGAACTCAGATCCAGATAGACATCCAGAACCAGATACTGTTGACAAGACTGGAGACTCTTCTGACACTGATGACAGTGATGATTGGAAGAAGACCAGAGAACCTCAGTCAGGTTTAAACTCTTTGAAACCTGATGAAGTCCATGTCAGTGATTCAAGATGTAGTGCTGGTGAGAAACGTTTTACATGCTCTGAGTGTGGGAAAACAACTGGCAGAAGTGGAGGTCTGAAGACACACATGAGAATCCACACAGGAGAGAAACCTTTCAGCTGCTCAGTCTGTAATAAGTCTTTTAACCATGCTTCAAATTTACAGACACACATGAGAATCCACACAGGAGAGAAACCTTTCAGCTGCTCAGTCTGTAATAAGGCTTTTAACCAGGGTTCACATTTACAGACACACATGAGAGTCCACACAGGAGAGAAACCTTTCAGCTGCTCAGTCTGTAATAAGGCTTTTAACCATGCTTCAAATTTACAGACACACATGAGAATCCACACAGGAGAGAAACCTTACAGCTGCTCAGTCTGTAATAAGTCTTTTAACCGGGGTTCACATTTACAGACACACATGAGAGTCCACACAGGAGAGAAACCTTTCAGCTGCTCAGTCTGTAATAAGGCTTTTAACCGTGGTTCAACTTTACAGACACACATGAGAATCCACACAGGAGAGAAACCTTGCAGCTGCTCAGTGTGTGATGAAAGATTTCGGCACAAGTCAGTTCTGAAGTTACACATGATTACTCATACAAGAGACAACCAGCTTTAGTCGTTCTGTTTGTATACAAAAGGTAAATCTGACACAACACATGGCACATAACGCAGAGGAGAAACTATGGTGCTTTTTTCTTATCTTTATTCAAAAGCTTGTTTTAATTTGAGAGCGTTGCTGCACGTGGAGACGCCGGACCAGCGCCTTGAGCTCGGACCCCCGAGAAAGATGAGTTATTTTAACAAGACTCTTTCCATTTTGAATTGTTTCTCTTGTCTGTGCTGCTTGTGGTTCATGTTAAATGTTATTGTTGTTTGGTTCTTTAGCTATTTTAGCAACGTTTTCAGCAGAAGTGACATTTGTTCTCGAGCACTTCATGCATGGTTTTGGTCTCTTTTTGAAATGTAACGCTGCATTTCTTTCCAGTCAAAATCACTGCAAATGCTTCTGTTCATAAGTAGGTTAATACAAGTTTAATCTCACTGAAGAAGGTTTTGTATTTCTGCCTGAATATGTTTTTTGCATGCCTACAGATGACTATAGCTGGGCCTTTTTTAAATTAATATTTTACATGTTTCTCTATGTTCAAAAAAAGGTTATTTGTGGAGAATCTAAAGGCCCACGAGGTAACCGCGGTAAATTACCTCAGTCTTGAACGCACAGTGATAATTTTGGGCTGTAATGAAAGGCGACATGTATGTATCCTGTATTCAGATTCACTGTAAGTATTGCTCACACAATGAAAATAAACATGGTGCTTTTTCCCTTCTTGAAACTGAACTGAGTGAATGTAAGAGTCAGTGGGAGTCGGCGAGGGGTTCTCTGAACGCCTTCGGATGCGTACGGTATTTCTCCTTTACCTGTTGCAGTAACGTCTTCTTTCAGACTAGTAGAGAGAAAACATCCAAAATACACATTTAGATGTTTTTTTTAACTGCATGTATTTGTGTCACCTAATCCCTAATTGAAAAATTTGGATTTTTAACAAAAATTAATTGTGTCTCTCGATGATTTTTTTCTCAGATTCTTCAGTAGCACTAACATCCACACTACAAGTCCTATTTGTAGAAAATAAAGGGTAAACATGGCAAACAATACACCTGCTTAACAATAACTTGTTTTACACTAGCATATTTTTATTATTTAATATGTCATTAAATAGCATAATTTAATTTTGTCATATTCACGTCATGAACATGAAGGAGACAATTCAGTTTTTTTTCCACAGGGTTCAAGTTTGACAAAAACAACTCTCTAAGAGCTATGGAATGTAGAATAGGAGCCGAAGACTGGATTATGTAACGTTCATCTGCGGGGGATCAAAAGACTTTATTTTGACATTTCAACAGTTGTAATGATTTCCACCAAAATCCTGGTCCAGTCTTGGAGAAAGTCAACAGTGGCCGAATTTCTCCTCAGCCTGAGGAACCAGTGTTCAGGTCCTCGAGACAGAGAGAGGAAGCTCCACTCTGAGACCTGAGGGAGAGGAGTTCAACTCAGTATCACTTCTTCAAATAAAAAACAGGAAGCTTTGAATGGAAAAGTATTTTACCTGGCACAACTCTGACTGTCACAGGTACAGATGAACACAAACCAACACAGTACATTTCAACCAGCAAATGTCAACAGCTTATCATATTTTAAAAAACATCTGGTTGTAAGAGAAAAGCGGTTTATTGTTAATCTGGAAGCATTTAATGACAGATCGCAGGTGCCCCGAATAAGTCAGCTGGAGTGCAGCAAGTCGTCTGTCCTACGGCTGTAATAAACAACTTTGCTGTGATGAAATTGCAATAAACGGATAAAAAGGATGCCGAAATAACTACATAATGATGCCGATTTGTAAAAAGTCTGAATTCATGCTTTGTTAGGTCTGTCGACGAGACGACAAGCAAACAACTTTTAAAACGCTTGTTTTCTGAATGGAGCTCGGTTCGATCGGTGCTAGACGTTGCTAACATTGTAGCTGATCAACGCTCAAAATCACGGCATATAAACATAAATACGGCAGCGTCGTTATTGTTCATGGTTACACATACATTTATAGACATAGCGTCTCTGTACAAATAGTATCCTACAGCTCTGGGTGAACACCAACGGCTACAATATGTTTTTCTCAATTTCAGATTCAAAGTCAGAACGTCCGTGATGCCGGGAGGAGAATCTCGACTCTTGAAAGGCGCGCAAATGAGGCAGATTTTGCATATTCGCCAGATTCGCGGCACATTATAGAGGCCATTTTTTTTTTTTTTCCCAGGCGACATCATCAGGTGCTTTGAAGGGACGCGAATATGACCCGTCTCCTCCACTGTAACATCATGCAAATCCATAAACGTCTACCCAATGTTACAGCACATGTACTTTTAGATATGGGCATCCATTTACATACCCAGTTTCAGTGAGAAAACTCACTCGTTTTGAATTTTAAACGGGTTTGTTTTTTCCTCCAATCAGTTACCGACTTCCTGCATATTGATCACGTTAAGAGGAAGCAAGTCTGTGTACCCAAGGAGCCTGACTTCTGTCTTCTGCTTCTTGTGCCCAGCAAGGAGGAAGGCGACATCTCCCTCTTTTGTAAGCAGAATTGTTTGATATGATTGATATTTTCTTGCAGACGTTATTCACCTGCTAATGTTTATGTTTTATTTAAGTCACAGAGAGAAGGAGGAGGAGCAGCGATGACTTTAAAAGCAGCAGCAGGTGGATTTGTAATCTTCCTCTTCTCTGTGTCAGGTACTGAATATCTGTTTCTAATGATGTAAAAATACTTCTTAAATCGTCACTTCTCCAGTTTTATTGTGTGATGTGATGCAAACCACTGAAACAAATATTCCCTTCTGTTTCTGTGGTGCACGTTGTTGTAGTTGATGTTTTTCAATTATGATTTTTCTGCATCGTGATGTTTTGCAAATGGTTTTATTGTTGTGATGACTTTAGTCTTGAGCAGCACCTGCAGCATCTCCCTGCATCCTTTTTACATTGAAGTGGTTTGTATCATTGCATATTAACGCTAATGTTGCTTAAATTAACTGTATGTTCATCCTTTTTTTGAGACAAGATAACATCCACCAAGCGCTAAAAAAAAATAGGAACCAAACTCTGCTAAATCATTTGGTTACTTGCAGATGTCACTGTGATGTTTCACTTCTCTGTCCAGTTGCAGTAAACTATCTTTAGTTATCTAAATATAAGAAACGGTAGCAGCAGAATGTCTCTCCTACATATGACGTTTTCTTTTGATCTCGGCACCAATCAGATCACAGCAAACGGAGAGGAAACATACAAGAGCCGGTTAACTAAAGATTAAACCTAAATGAATATATTGTTTCACCGATGAGAGGAAATGAAAAGACTCAGATAACCTGTTCACTCCGCCTAAATGCATCTAAACGTAGCATAGAGAAGATTTGGCAAATTGTTCATGGGTGCAACCTACATACTCAGCTCTGCTGCTCATCCCACAAATGCATGTTCCTTACAGATGTGGCCCCGTTTAAAAGGGAAATAAACAGGCTTTCCAACGGTATAAGATTCATTGCCAAGAAGCATTGTTACAACAGAGAAATAATCTACCAAACACTAATGTCCTTACTTTTTGTGTTATGTTTATTTGGTTTCATTTAAAAAGTCTTAAACATGCGTGTGTGTCTTAAATAACACATGCAGAAAACAAAGTTGTGATTAATCCAACGTACATCTCTTCTAAATTCAGGATGATATAAGGTGATGTGGAAATGGCAGTGAAATTGGTCGTTCGTCTTTCCTCTGTTGTGAAGATGAATGTTGTTCCTGATTTCTCTGTGTTGCAGTGATTCAAGGTCAGGACGACTGGGGAGTGACTTACACTTCTACTGAGATCTGTGCCTTAAAGGGATCAACAGTGAACATCCCTTGCACCTTCACATACCCATCGACAGGAAGTGACAAAGTTGAGAAGAGATCATGGATTGCCAGAGGGAGCAATCGTGCTCCTGTGGATCTGAGAACAGATTCCCACTACACAGGTCGTGTTGAGTATCCTCTTCATGAGGACGACTGCACTCTGAGAATCAAAGACCTGAGAGAGAGCGACTCGGCTGAGTACAAGTTCAGGTTCATGACAAACCGACCGGACAGAGTTCTTACTGGTTCACCTGGAGTCTTTTTGTCCGTCACAGGTAACATTGTCACTGGAATATTTGGTTCCAATTGTTAAGCGTCCAGGAAACACTCCTGTGAACATTTTCTGTGTGCAGCCATGTATTCAATGGTTTAGTTTGAAATGACATTTCTGCTGTGTCCTTGGTGTATCCAGACCTCCGGGTGCAGGTGGGAAGATCACAGGCCCGGGCAGAGCTGAGGTGTCACAGCAGATGTAATGTCGCTGATGATCGATCATATGTCTGGTACAGAAATGGAAAGGAAATGGCTGAAGAAACATCTACTTACAGAGTCTCTTTTGACGCTAAGAACAGCTATTCCTGTGCTGTTGAAGGACACGAGGACTACCGCTCTCCCCCAGTGTGTGAGTTAAAGAGGGAATCTTCAAAACAAAAAAGATTGACTCCAACATTTGTTTCATGAGTACTTTCCCTTTTAAATGTGACTATTGCGCATTTTTATTATCTTTTTTCTTTTTTTAAAGAGGTTGATTTTTCCGAGCCTTTGCACCACGAATAAGGCATCAACCAATCACGTTGTGCCGATCGGGTTTTAATTATGTATATTAGGATAATAAAACAACCATTCTGAGGCTCTGTAGTCCGAACCAAGATGGCAAACTTTATTGCTACTTTCAACCGTGACAAAGGCAGCATATTCTAGATCCAGTCCTTCTGTTCTCACCTTTCACAATAAAAGCCCTAGACATACAGTATGTATTTTACATTTTCGTGTTGTTAATTCATCACGCCCCTGTTGTGTTAAGGCCTTTTAATATTCACTTCCACAATTTTAAATTTAAAACATGGGCATGTTTTCTCCACCAGATGCCCCATTGTATTCATGATATTAATTATTTTCCATAAAGTGATTTTTTTAAATGTAATTAATTATGTCTTTATACATATTCTCCTCCAGATGCTCCAAAGCTTCCCTCTGTGTCAGTGAGTCCCTCTGCTGAGATAGTGGAGGGCAGTTCAGTGACTCTGACCTGTAGCAGTGATGCTAACCCAGCAGCTAACTACACCTGGTACAAGGAGGATGGAGATCCAGACCCTCCTCCTCGCAGTGAAGAACCTCAGCTTGTCTTCAGCTCCATCCAGTCCTCTGACTCTGGACAGTATTACTGTAGAGCTGAGAACCAGCTGGGGAGGAGGAGGTCTAAATTCATCTCTGTTGATGTGAAATGTGAGTGAAACAATTCAATTAATAGCCAAAGAATAGTTTTGAAGCTAACATGTGTAGGCTTGAAACATCTGGAACACCCTAATAGTAGTAGTACATTGCTTGTTACACACACACACACACACACACACACACACCATTATATCACATCTTCTTTATAAAGTTAATTTATTTTCATAACATCTCCTCCAGACACTCCAAAGGTTCTTCCTGTGTCTGTGACTCCCGCTGGTGAAATCACAGAGGGCACTTCAGTGACTCTGACCTGTAGCAGTGATGCTAACCCAGCAGCGAACTACATCTGGTACAAGAAAGGAAATCCATACCGTCGTCTTCCAGGTCAACAACCTCAGCTTGTCTTCAGCTCCATCCAGTCCTCTGACTCTGGAGAGTATCACTGTACAGCTGAGAACCAGCTGGGGAAGGCGTCTGTATTCATCTCTATTAATGTGAAATGTGAGTAAAACCGCTCAGTATTTTTAGGCCTGCTTTGCTGATCAAACATGTTTTCTTCAGCTGCAGTCTGCAGTTCAAGTATCTCGGGGTCTGGTTCACGAGTGAGGGTAAAATGGAGCGCGAGATCGACAGGCAGCACATTCTAACGCCACTAGATCTTTAGATTTGATTGAGGAGTTGGTCAAAAGACAATCATTTATATATATTTTTTGTAAATACGTTGTAAGTATTATTTATTTTGTCACGTGTTGAAAAATGTTTTGCTTAGGATACTAATTTTAGTCAGACTATTTAAAAAATATGATATCGGTTTTAGGTCCAGGCTCTGGATCCGGACCGCGGTCCACCTATTAGTGTCCCCTGCATTAATGAATGAATTATTACCTGCCGGATTGACTATTGCAGTTTTCTACTTTCTGGGCCTCCATAACAAGAATATAACTCGGTCAGTGGCGGGCCGTCAGGGCCTGCAAAGCCTTCTCTGCTGGCCTAAACAGAATCACAACAAAAAAATAAAAAAGTACTTTTTTTTAATGTATTATAATTTATAAAATTCTTTTTCCCATTATCTTATTTTCTCATTGCACAGCTACTGTCTTCCTCAGTTGCTCTGCTTCCAGTGCAGCTTGTTTTAAGTAGAGCTTTTATCCAATCAGATTTCACCTCTGTGTCTCAGTAGAACAGAGGCCCGAGGCCTGCAGACTCACAAGTGCTTCCATGTGCCGTTTAAATGAATGGGGACGTGTTCAACCAATCAGATCTTTAGTTTGACATGTTGGGCGTATTCTTTGAGTGTCAGCAGCCGCTAACCCCATACTAGCCGGCCTACACCTACGTCATCATTACAGCTCTGCCGCGAAGTGCAGGGTGTGCTGTGATTGGTCAGTGGGCGAGCACGTGACTATCGTGAAACGAAACTTAACAGCAGAGGCTTAGTCGGCGTGCAGCTCAGCCAATCAAATATGGCCAGTCTGACAAGTTTCCTGACTCGAGTACCACACACCGTGACACAGGGGGCTGAGAGGAGGAAAGACATTGCAGAGCAGTACGTTTAACGTTTGGGTTGTGAAAGTAAAATCATAAGACAATCTCCTAAAGAGACGGATCAGCCGCGGCTTGTCGTTAAGGGATGATGGTGGGTCCCACAGCCAGACCAGCTGAGAACCACTGTCCTACATGAGCACAGAAAACATTCTATTTTCCTGGATTTAAGGTTCTGCATTTTCCAAATGCTCTAGCACTATTCAAACGTATTGTAAGCCTCGTACCGAACGGTACGTACATAGTTACAGCCTTAGAAACGAATAATAGCTGTGGCGCCATCATGTGGTTATAAGATGGTATTTCAGCTGCATGACAGCAGTGAAGGCCTGGGTATAAAATGCACGGCCCGCCACTGAACTCGGTTACAATTATTGCAAAACTCAGCTGAGAGAGAGCACACATTACAACGAACCTTAATGTCTCTTCATTCACCACCTGTTTGCTTTTGAACTGATTTTAAGGTCTTTTTATAGATTTATAAAGCTCTTGATCTTGGTCCTATCTATTTATCATATTTGCTTTAGCCTATGAACCATCTAGAACCCTCTGATCTTCTGGTCTTGGCCTTTTAATTATTCCTAAAGTCAGAACAAAAACCCATGGTGAGGAATGCTTTTTTTTACTATGGCCCACGTCTCTGGACCAGCCTTCCTGAGGACTTGAGGGCCGCAGAGAATGTTGGTAATTTTTACAAGCAAACCCAAGACCACTCTTTTTAGTCTGGCTTCTAATTGAGCTTTAGTTGTCTTTCTAGTTATTTATTTTACTACACCTCTTTATTCTGGCTTTTTTAGCTTTATTTATTTCAAATCCTACCTCTGGTGTTTCTTCACCATATATTGATGATATTCATGCTAGCGTTTACTCAGTTACTCAGGTTTGTGTGTGGATTGGGGGAGTATTTTTGTTAAACTACTATTACCCATTATTGTTTTCTCCTCCAGATGCTCCAAAGCTTCCCTCTGTGTCAGTGAGTCCCTCTGCTGAGATTAAGGAAGGCCGATTAGTGACTCTGACCTGTAGCAGTGATGCTAACCCAGCAGCTAACTACACCTGGTACAAGGAGGATGAAGATCCAGACCCTCCTCCTCTCAGTGGAGAACCTCAGCTTGTCTTCAGCTCCATCCAGTCCTCTGACTCTGGACAGTATTACTGTAGAGCTGAGAACCAGCTGGGGAGGACGAGATCTGAATACATCTATGTTGATGTGAAATGTGAGTTAAGGCGCTCAAGAAACATACAGTTGCTAGTAAAAATGTTGTATAACTTACTACTACAACTACTTACTTAGTTAAATACACCAATTTGCAGTTGTTTGATTGTTGTTTTTTTTCCTTTTTATTCATTTCTCCTCCAGATGCTCCAAAGCTTCCCTCTGTGTCAGTGAGTCCCTCTGCTGAGATAATGGAGGGCAGTTCAGTGACTCTGATCTGTAGCAGTGATGCTAACCCAGCAGCTAACTACACCTGGTTAAAGAGGTATAGAAATCCTGTCAGTGAAGAACCTCAGCTTGTCTTCAGCTCCATCCAGTCCTCTGACTCTGGACACTATTACTGTCGAGCTGAGAACCTGCTGGGGAGGAAGAGCTCTAAATACATCTATGTTGATGTGAAATGTGAGTAAAATCTCTAATTTAAAAAGGAACATACATTGGTCAGTTCCCAGGAAAAGGGGTTTCTCCTCTGTTTCACATGCCACAACATGTAGCATTCATGCAACTTGCAGTTTAATTATTTTTATTTCTATTTATTCATTCATGTCTAGATGTTCCAAAGCTTCCCTCTGTGTCAGTGAGTCCCTCTGCTGAGATAGTGGAGGGCAGTTCAGTGACTCTGACCTGTAGCAGTGATGCTAACCCAACAACTAAATGCATCTGGTACAAGAAGAACCAAACACGTCCTCTTGGAGAAGGAGGTATCTATCATTTCACCTCCATCAGCTCTGAGGACAGAGGGATCTACTACTGCAAGTCTGAGAATAAACATGGATGGATTGACTCTTCATCTCTAGTGATAGATGTCCAGTGTGAGTCAAGTGACTAACAAGATTCTTTGCATTCCCCGTTTTACAAAAGTCTGTGAGTACATGTACATTTTCTATGATAACATATTATAATCTTTAAGTATGTTTATTAATGTCTCCTCCAGATGCTCCAAAGCTTCCCTCTGTGTCAGTGAGTCCCTCTGCTGAGATAGTGGAGGGCAGTTCAGTGACTCTGACCTGTAGCAGTGATGCTAACCCAGCAGCTAACTACACCTGGTACAAGGAGGATGAACACTCACCAAAAGCATCAGGACAGATCTTCAACATCACTGACATCAGAGCTGAACACAGTGGGAGTTATTCCTGTGAAGCCCAGAACATGAGAGGACGTAGTAACTCCTCCTTACATCTGACTGTTGTAGCAGGTGAGCTTCTCCACACTGCATCTGAAAGTCATAACACACCATCTGGGTGTGATTGTGTTTGGGGTGAGAAGATGCTGCTTGGTGCTGCATGTGTGATGGAGGAAGCTCGTGGTTATCTCAACACTTGCTCCAAACTAGACACCACATATTAGGTCAGTGGTCATTGGCTGCGTTCCACTTCACATACTCTTTGTACTCACTGCAGCGGCCCTTACAAAGTACACACTGTTGCATGCAGTATGCATGTATAGGGACAAACTAAATCTGTTTTCTGGCATGCTCAATTTGTATGAGGGTATTGGAATGCACCCATCTCGAGATCATTTGAGCTGAAATAAAAAGGGAAAGTGGAAAATAACCCATCAGCTTCTTGAGCCCTTACAGAATCTTTTAAAACTCAGCTACAGGTTCAATGGTGCATTGGGCCCTCTGCACTCCGGCTGTAGTTTCTTTTATTTGATGAGTTCAACAGTTAAAACAAGTATTGAGCCATATTTGCATATTTGCATATTTGCATAAAGGATACATTTCAAAACAACCAACCAACAACCCGAAAAGAATAATAATAACTAGTAGTTATATCTTCTTCATCTTCATCTCAAAATATATATCTTTATTCTATTTCTGTATATTGTGTGTTTTTCTGTAGCTTATTTGCATTTCTTAGATTAAGGTGCGATGTTTCGGGCCATTCAGATTGTCGTAGGACAGACCCCGGACACACTGGAGGGGTTACATCTCCCAGCTCGCATCGGGGTAACTCTTTGATCCCACGTGAAGAACTGGAGGAACCCAGGTTCACACGCAGGTTCTACAGAGCCAGGGGCCCATGTCGTTTGTCTTTTAGGACGGCCGTTGCTCTTGATTCTCACAACTTACTGTCTTTTCTTTTTGTCTCTCCCTTATTAACGGTCAGTCTTTCTTTTATTGTTTCACTGTTTTCTAGGAGCATGGAAATTAATAGCTGTTGCCACAGTTCCTGCGTTTTCTCTCGCTATCGTACTCATCTCCGTCTTCCTCTGGATCATGTAAGCAATTCTGTTTCATAATTGTTTTCATGAAGTAAGTCAAAATGTAGTTTAACTTGTAAAATGAATTCTCCTGAGCAGAAAGAGGAAGTCCTCTAAGCAACGGTCTGAGCGTGGAGAGAGACCAGACGACTGGGAACAGGTGAGGAAGAGGAGGTTCAAAAACACAAGCTCTAAAGTTTAGTTGAGGTTATTGTGACTATATCAACCTGTTGGTGCGAGACCAAAATGCATTTAAAAAAATTAAAACTTGACCAAATCTCTCTTTATTTTCATTGAAAAAATCTGTTTAGTGTTTGATGGTTATTCATTTGTGCTTTAACCTCTGTGAAACAGTCTCTGTCTCTTAGTGTGGATCCTAACTTTTACTTTTAATTATATCAAACAAATAAATGTTCTCCTCTCGTCCCAAAATGGTCCTACATTGATACTAGAGTCCCTCCTTTTTTTGTCAACACGAGTTGAAGCAGCAAGTACAAAAAGGAACAGAAACCGGGAACCGTAAGTTCCTTTACATTCAGTAAGTACTACCCCCGACCAGGGCCTTTTCTTGGATGCTAAATGCCCCCTTATCTCATTTTCCCTGCTGTCGAAATGCAACGAGTTCCCCTAAAGGTTCCTAGTCCCGTGGGAAAGTTCCTGACACTGTGTCTATGAGTGACAGTTACCCTAACTTCTATCTGTGGGCAGGCCGTCCTCACATGTCAAATGAATCTCATTTGTCCAACAGATGCACCCAGCAGAGCAGCAGGATGGACTTCACTATGCCAGCGTCCGCTTTTCCAAAAAGCAGGCCGATCCCGTCTACTCCAACATCGGACCGGCTCAGCCCGGACGATACGAAGAGGATGAGACCATCGTCTACGCTGCTGTGACCTTTAACGCCGCGGCCTCCAGGTGAGCCGCTCCTCACGCAACAACAACGAGCTAAATTAACAGTTTGGAAACAGTTATGTTTTATTCTCACAATCCCCTCATTTCATTTATTTGCCCCTCAGAACCAGAGGGCAGGAAGCTGCGGAGGATCCGGCTGCGTTGTACAGTACAGTCAACAAAAAGAGGAATCTCTAGTTCTTAATCTTCATGACAGGAAACCACATTATGTTTTAAAGCCTAATCCTCAGGACAGGCTTGTCCAAGAATACAGCTGGACCATTCATAAAACACATTTCAATTTACAAATGAATGCTGAAAACATGGCAGTGACAATATATGCAACTGTAACCACTAGTAAGATAGGCTAGCATCGCCTCTTTGCTGTATGATCTATTTCTTATCACAGCTCAACCTTACTACTGAAAAAAGAAAAGAAAAAAGAAGCAGGAGGATTTAGGGGGAATGTGTAGTTGTAGTTTCCTTCTGCTGCCTCTAGATGTAAGTAAAGACACATTGGAGCAACACTTCCAACATCCTGTCAAATACATTTCAGCACATTCTACGGTTTTTACACATTCTCTGAATTATTTCTTCTCCTTTAATGTTCCACATCAAAATGGCTGAATAAAGATGAAAAAATGCCTTCTCCAAAAATGAGAGAGGTAAGGGAGTGAGATGGGGGAGTTATCAGACTGATACTGTTACAAATGGCTGCTTGAAATCTCTAAATGGGGACAATCAATATTCACTTGAATGAGAATCAATTATTGGAATGAGGCCAGTGCTCTGTGGGGATTAAGGCTCAGTCATACTCACTGGTTTCAGTCCTGAGAGGAGCCTTTGAATTTATAACCACTCCAGGCAGGTCAAGACTTTCTCATACTTATTTGATTTTGTGTTGCCCAGTTTATTTGTATGTTCACTGAGACTGAAATCTGCTCATAACCTTGGCAAGTACTATAGTTGGTGCTTAAAACACAAACACACCCCAGTGCAGCAAGACCACAAACAAACACTGCTGATTAGTGCAAGAAATTGATCTCTTGCAGGAGTGCATTCTCCATACATAGTAGTCTGTATAGTGTGGGAAACTACTGTAGTAGTCTTTGGCAAACAGAGAAGTGATTGAGTGTCCTGACCTGCAGTCAACATACAATTGTGTCTTATGAACTCCTCCCTGTGTCTACAGATCTATTATTCAGGAAACTCTGGCAGAAGGGCCCATGGACTGAAACGGGGAAAGAAACTTGCTGGCCTGGCCTCCAGAAACAGGCTGATGGACAGCAATTATCTTGTGATTTCAACACCACTGGTGAGTACTCCACATTGTGCTTTGTCCAGCTTTCTGTGTCAGGTAAATTGTTAAAAATCAGGGCACAAATCTACTATATTTTCATGATCATTTTCACATCAGCCAAGTTTGCTTGTTTGTCTGTTTCCACCACCATCCCATGAACAATTTCTTCCAATTTCAAAACAATCCATAATTCTAAACCCATTAACAACAATCAAAATGTCAGATGGAATAGATTACCTTTTGATATTGATATTGATAGAAACCATTGACTGCTGTAAATAAAATGACACAAAGTAATGACAACGCAATGTGATGCTTTGTTCAACTTTATTTCAAAGGTCTTGGTATTGTACATGCTGGTTCACTGTCACACTGTCACGGCTTACTTGGACAACTGAAGAGAGTCATGGATGAGTGCTTTTCCTTCTATGACAAGTCAAAATGTCTTCTGTGAAAAAGGTGTGTCATGAGAATAGAATGTTTCAGCTTCTCAGAAAGTTCAGTAAAAGAAACTCGTGATTCAAAGACATTTTGTGTAATAGAAACTCATGGAACAGAGCGTATATACAGTCTGGAGTAAATGGCATAGAGCATGAAAAAGAAAAAAAGACGAATTATGCAGCATTGTTATTTTACAGCGAGTGAAAAAAAACAAGTACATTAACCTTGAATTTAACCTCTTAAACCCTGTAGGGCCTACAGGGTTTAAGAGGTTAAATTCAAGGTTAATGTACTTGTTGACTGAGCTAGAGGATGTTGACTTGTTGACTGAGCTAGAGGGCCTACAGTGTAGGCCCTCTAGCTCAGGCCCCTTGAACGAAACGAGTGTACCTCTGCAACTACAAGGTCTATCAGAATAATTTGTTTCATAATAAAGCTAACACTTGTGAGATTTCTACAGAGGTGCAAAGCATCAATATATACATGCAGTCAGAGTAAATGAAGATGGAACACAGCATTAATTAAAGATTTAAGCCCCACTTAGGAAAACTGTACACCTTTTAGAGCGAATGCCTCTTTGCAGTTGCAGCCCAAAACCTCTAGCAAACCAATATCAAAACATCTGGACATTTCCTGTGCACAGACTGATGCTAATAAAGTGAAGCAAAGCAAAGTTGGAGAGGTTTTAGTAGCAGTATGTTAAGGTTGAATCTTCAAATTGGCTATTTGGGTACATTTGGGTATCGTCTGTGCCACTTGAAATTAATTTCACTTACATGTCACCATCTGTATTTATTCCATCTAAATGCAAATGTTTTGGGCTTTGTTTTGAAAAATCAATCAGACCTTTATACTTGTTCACATTCAAAGAGAACCATAACCTATTGGTCTATTTGACCAGCTCCATCCTGTAGCAAAGGCCAATGCCATTAGCATGAGTGCAGTACCACGATTCATCCACCAGATGGGAAAATAGACCCTGTTTTCAGTCATGCCATGCAAATGGATTTAGACGACTGGAACTGACTCAAAAATGGTACAGAAACATTGGAGTAGCCATTAGCTTTGATATGCCCACAAATACAACTTTAGATCACAAAACAGCAAAGGTAGGATATAATTAATGGTTAATCTTCGGCTGCTGGTTCAGTGAGTTTTGGTTGTAGAGTGATAAGATTTATATGGTTAAAATCTGTGGAATTTCCTAATAACATGCCGTGCATGTAGCAAAATCATTAGCACCATTGCTTGGTGTTGGAATTGTGTTTCGTTTAGGTAAAAATTATTAACATGAGCTTTTGAATGCAGGATGAATATGTTGTTACATGTCCTCTGGTGTTTGTTGCATTGTGCGAACAGGCTCAAGATATTGACACCTCTGATGATGAAGTGTCATTGTTTTGGTGTTTGGCATCCATCCAGTGGTCCTGCATTATATAGTAACACATTTCAATAATCTTCGAAATACAGCTAATTACAGTAAAACCTAATATACCCATTGACAGTTCTATTTTGTGTGCATTACATCTATGGAAGGACGTTAAGTACTGAAAATATAATGAAAATGTGGTAAACTGTGGTTTAATGCAAAATGCATCAACATCCTGTCAAACCTTTATTTTGTATATATTTTAAGTAATTCACTGTCATAATGTTATCAATGTGTTGCATTATTTAGTTTTTGTCATTCGTTAAAGACATATAAAATAGTCTTGGTTGGGGTAGTCTCATTGTTGATCTGAATGTTTTTCAGTACATGAGCAGCAAACACTCATTTAAAATGGATTCATATAGTTAAACAATAATACTTAAAAAATAAAAATCTTAAATCTCTTAGTGCTCCTGTGCATATCTGGGAGATTCAAAAGGTGTGTGCATATCTGTTATCAGCTGGACATGTTTCTTCTGCTAACTGAAATCTGTTCAGGATTTCACAAATTTTGATCTTTGACAGAGTTCAACATAATTGATGTGCATTAGTTCAAGAGTGGCACTGTTCCATATTCAGTAACACAGGGGCATTGTAGCCACAAGTCATGACAAAGATTACAGGCTTTTCACCCGAGGAGCTGTTGATGTCATACAGTAGTACGGGTGCAAAGAGTGCTTCAAGGTGATCAGCTGTTACATGCACACGGACCCTGCGGCAGTCATTATAGGTGAGGCACAAAGCCACAATGCCTCTTCGTTCTGATTGCGCTGGGGGTTCATGTGAGCAGAATTGTGGGAGATGGGAAGTCTGGGACGAGGCATCTAAGGCCCTTCTTCATCTCTCAGTGGCTTGTGCTGAGCCTTCATTTTCATTTACAGCCACTCACCTTCAACAGTAAGAGTAACACCTCCTTTTCACAGTGGACATTTTGACCTGGCAAACCCAGGTATCCCAGAGCATCGTTAACGTTATTGGTTTCACCTGTCTTTCCTGCTATGAAAAGCCAAGACGTCTGCTGTGAAGAAGTCCTATGAATCTCAACTGTTAACGGTGCTCTGATATTAGCAAGGGTTAATAAGATATATTCAGTACAAAACATGTAAAGTACAGGATGCACAGTGTTTTTTTAGTTTTGTCAGTCAAATCCAAACTATGAAGAAACTTGTCTTGCTTTAAGTTAATTGTCAACATAGCATGAGAACATTGTATGTATTGTCTAAAAATCAAGGTTTAACTTGCAAAATGTCATATGCACAACATAAACTACTGAGACACCAACTTTTTAGGAAATGTTAGCCACAAGGTGGCAAAGTAGTCCAAAACTGTTGAAATGAGTCACTGTTATGTTAGGGAGAAGAAACTGAAAGGGCTCTCGCAGCTCAAAAATGAGATAACAAAATAAACAATACTCATAGATTGGAGTCTATAATCTTAGATATTGCCTCATTCTACGAACTATACTGCCTTATGGCTTATCAAATTGTGTATCAGAGGCTGTCTTTCAGCAACTCGGCATCAGATTAAGGCTGTAGGCTGTATCACTTCCCACTGACTAATGCCCAGTTAATATCAACTATACAAATTGCCATCAATGACTGTGTTTATGGGTGTGAATCATTGAGTGCGTAGGCAGTCCATTTCTTACCTTTTCTGCGTTAAAACAGTTGTTTGTATGCATAAGCAGCACATGTCAGAGTGAGATGCTTATGCTTCTTAGAGTGTAGTTTGTAGCTTCAATGTTGCTAGGCTAACATATTAACAGACAATCAATCCAGCTGTAGTCTGTCTGCTAATTAGTCCCAAATAAATCCAGTTTAATTTACAGGGAGGAAAAAGAGGAAAATCCTGTTTTTAGCGAGTAGAAACAAGTGGGAAATTTCACCCAATGTCTTGCCATTGCAGAAATACTAGTGAAGGTAGTCGACTGTGAAGCCAAGAAACATGGCGTCCCGGAATGTCATGTTAGCTTAGAGACTGCTAACGTTAACAGTCGAAGAAAAGCTTTCTGTTTCTCAAAACGACCTGCTTCCAGTACCTGATAGGATGAAATAGAGACTGACGCCTGAAGCCTTCTAGCAGCAATATGCCTTATCATTACGCTACCTGTCAGAAAAGATAACTCCTGGGAAGTCAGTCTCATTCAGTCTGTCAACCATCTTGAACCAATTTCAGTCATGCCTGAACTCCAGCAACTTTTTCTTTGCTTTCAAGGCCCTATTATTTTCAACCCTTCGCTTTTTTTTGTGAGGGAAATATCACCTACTGAAAGAATCATAGTGTCTGAAACTACATTTTAAACTATATCCTAAAGCGTGTTGCTTTGAAGCCCCTTTAAGGATTTAGGCTAGTTCCCTAAACCATATGGATGAACAAGGAGCACTTAACCGTCCAATCCTTGACAATTATCCTCTATGCTCCTAATATACCGCACACAAGGGTCTGCTGTGCAGTAACTGGCAGTGGAAGACGAGCTTCGGAACAACCAAACAAGGCAATTAATGCATCAGGTTAAATCTGTGAATCCTATATTTTACAATACCACGACATCCTGGCAAAAAGGTACAATCTTTTAACAGAACCAGTAAGCATGACCTATACCTTTTTTGAGAAGTTACATCTGTCACAAATGTTTGTCGTTAGGATTAACAATAGATATTTTTTTCTTTGGAATCATGTAATCTGTGCATGACTTTAAACTGAATCAGCTGCAACCTGGCATTAATTCAATTTAAATGGATTATCTCCATCCCCTCCCTCCACACCTCCTCAGTCAACTCCACACCAAGATCTGCCTCCCAGGCAGATTTGATGATACAGTCATAATAGAAAACAATAACACTGTTTAGAACCAGGATGTTGTTTCATTAAAGCATAAAAAGATTGTTTCTTAGGTGGGTTTTCGTCAACCCTAAAATTGCCCGTAGGGGTGAATGTGAGCGTGAATGGTTGTCTGTCTCTCTGTGCCCTGAAACCGTCTGGCGACCTGTCCAGGGGTGTACCCTGCCTTCACCCAATGCCAGCTGGGATAGGCTCCAGCCCCCCCGCCACCTTGAATAGTAAAAGCGGTTATGGATAATGGATGGATGTTTAACAAAATGTCATACTTACACAAAAAAAAAAAGTGGCCTTTAGTAAGGGAGGATGTTTCTTTGAGCTCAGGATGCAAATTGATTGTTTAAAGGCTTGATCATATTAGGAGGGAATACAATTGTGATTGTAACAATAGGATAATATAGAGAAAACTCTGGTGCTTGAAGCGCCCTTTTGTTTTTAAATTTGAATTGCCACTTGATTCAATGGATAATCTTTAGTGGAAAACAAAAGACCTGACAGAGAACTGTTTCTGGCTGCATGAGACTCCAATTGCAACCACTTGGGTGTATCAGAGAGCTCACTTGTATAGGGAACTGATCTTGCCAGTAAATTAAGGTTCTGGTTTTGACTGCCAAATATTAATGTTGAACACTGGAAGGGATAAACCACCCAATTTCTTGGACATGGGTTTTATATCCCCAAATGAAGGTCATTATTATTAAATCAAGTAACCCATAAATATACTTTTGAATAGAAAGTTAACTCAATTCAATTTGTAAAGCATGAGTGCATGGTGTTTTTGGATTACAATCTTAGATATTTTTCACATGTGAAGACAAAGTAGCCATTGCCAGAACTGCAGGACCACACTAATGGGGCCCAACTGCAAGCCTGATCCCCCCCATTCCTCCTACCCTCTTTGGATTGCTGTACGCTGTCGCCATCTGTAAGAAACAGTAGAACAGACTTCACATGGCAGCTTGTTTATAATTTCTTTAGAAATCAAGAAGCTAATCAGTTCTTCTCAGCAGTAGACCTGTCTGACCCCAAGTTGTCCTTGTATTAATTTGATTAAACACAAATTTGAGAAGAAACATGCACCATGTGAGCACAAAGTTACACAAACTAAAACAATAAGATTAGGTCATAATGCAGCAGGCATTTTGATGCCCTTGTCATGTCACTTAATATTGTGCTTTAGTGATGTGTATTTCCGGACAAATACGTCTTTTTTGTTTTACAGCAGATGTTTTATTTGTCATAGCAGGAAAAGCACAGGTGGAACCAATAATGTCAATGTCTGCTTAACGACGGTGTCCCCGTAAACCCAGACATTGATTGAGCGTGCACAAGACCTGGACTTAATTAAATGAATGTTATTAGTTATACATGTGCATTTCCTGCTGTGACATCTCAAAATGATTGCTGTGAAAAAGACCTATTTGCTATTAGTTAAATTACAACAGAACAATTTGCTCACAGTGAACCTGGGGCTATTAGTGCCTCCTTAATTACCTCAAATGAAGAAAAAAATATGATAATGAGTACAAAATAATACAAATTAATTATTTATTAAGCTCTTGATTAATTTATCGATTAATCAGTTGATTAATTCAAATCCTTGTTTTGTTTGTCAAACAGTCAAATGTAATTATCACATAACTCAAAGAAATGCATCAAATCCTCACAATTGAGAAGCTGGAACCAATGAATGTTTGGCATTTTTGCTTGAAACATTTGTCCAATTTACTTCATCTTTACAAATGACTTAATGTTATTTGAAAGTAGCACTTCAATAAGGAGATACTCAAAATTAAATTAAAATATATTTTGTGCATCAACTGATCTGTGACCCGGGTGGGGTCCGTAGGGAGTGGTGGGAAGTTGGGGGATAATTGGACTGTGGCGGGAAGACGACAATTGTAAAAAGTACTGAATGTGGAGGTAGATGAGGCAGGGCTCGACAGTGGCGTTGCCAGGTTGCCATTGGCATCCATTTTGAGAAGTTGGCAACCAATTCTTGGCCTTTGGTTACAATCAGTGGCAACCGTGTTTTAACATATAAAATATAGGGACAAAAAAATAGAAAAAAGAATGTAACCTTTGTTGCATTGAGTATTGCTGTTACAGTCTGGACCAGAACCAGACAACGCTGCATGTGACAATACATGTGCGTTTGCTGTGTTTACTCGCAGGCACACAAACATCTCTTTTAGAGACCACGGCAAAGCAAATGAAGTTGTTTGACTGTCAGGTGAAAGATTTAACTAACCCCTCATCATCACAAGCGGATGTGCAAATTGATTCAACTAAACAAAGAACCAGATGAACCTGCACAAAAAAAACAAAAAGGAAATTTGTGAAGTCTTGGGAGGCGAAGTATCATCTCGTTCTCATTCCCAGTGTCACAGTTTGGCTCCGTGTTGTATCTTTTGAAGATCTGTTTCTAGAGGATTTGGGGATTTTGTGTTTTTGGTTATTCATTAAGTTTTAAGTGTTTCCTGCTTTTATTTTGCAATCTCCCCTTGTGTCCTGTCTGGTTTTACTTCTTTGTCGTTTGGGTGTGTTTTCCCGCCTTTGTTGATTGTCTCCCCTCGCCCTGATTAGTTTCACCTGTCTCACCAGACCTTCTGCTCACTTCCCCATGAGCCAGTTTCTACACATACCACACCAGTTCCTTTGTTCATTGTCGGTTTGTCTTCAATTCTGTAAACCATTCCGTTAACCATATATTAACAATTGATATATCAAAAGCTGTGTATTGTAGGAAGAAAACGTTCAAGGATTTTGGGCATATATAAACCACATATCTTATTTTGAAATTGAAAGTTATGTCTTAAAAAATTCTCTGTCATTTGTTAGCTCTGCCATGTACATTTGTGAAAATCAGAAAGTAAACAATGTTTTGAGTGTGAATCTGTAATAAATGCATTTTCGTTATTATAAGAAGAGGATAATTCAATGCTAAAATTATCAAAAAAGGTTAAGCATTAGAGGTATTTTTAGACTGGTGTAATAAAGTCTGTCAGGAGGGCAGATTGCCCAGAATTTTGGAAGCCAGTAAGCCTATTAATTCTAGGTGGATTGCTTCTCTGAAATCATATCTTTTTGAAGTAACGGAACATATGACAACGAAAGGACTTACAGAGGCTGGAAATGAATCATCCCTTTTAAGTGGGATCACGAAATGGAGGGTCCCCATGGAAATGGAGATAAATAGAAGATAAATTGCAAAATAGTTGCAGCTAAATTCTTGATGTGGAAAATAATTAGTGTTTACTATATAAGGGTTAGTTATTCACAATATCAGATATTGTATTTACCAGGACAGAGGAATTGTATTCTGATCACTCTGGTCAGGAGAGAGAATGAAGATTGTTCTCATCTTCCATTTTGAGTAGTGATGAGAAATGATCAGAGTTCACCAGAAAGGGGTCCAGACAGACCTACAGTTCAGACTACATGGCTGCCAGTTGTGTGACCGGGACTAGTACACCATGCCCCTTTTAAACGCTAGAGGAACAGTAATACGTACTTCCTTCTCTGACGTTAAAGCATCTGGTGATTTTCTATATTTTTCTTACTGTTAACAAATGATATGAAAGGACCAGAAACAGCAATGAGCTGATCCACTAACAAATGTTTATTTTAAAGCCTGATACAGCTTCTACCTCTATTGTTGTACAAACATGTTTTAATCCACTACTGAAAATAGTCCCAACAAATGCACTATTTACTGTTGTTTGAGTAGCATTTTACTAAATACTACAGTGACCAGCTGTTTTAGTAAATTATTGAGCCTTTTTGAATAATTAAACTATATTTATGAGACGTTTTTTAAAAAAGATGAATTTCTTCAGTAGGAACCGGTGCGTTTAAGGCTAGTAGTTATTGTGAGGACAGTCCGGTGAATTGATTTTATGCAAATGCTCTATATGTCAGTCAGTCATGAGAATGGATTACGAAGGGACCATAGCAAATTAGGGTCATGCTCATGGAAAAATGACACACCAGTTAACTCGCTGAACAACAGATGCACAGAGCCCCACAGTCTGTCAATAAGAGAAATACAGAGTGGGTTTGTAGTAGGCAGCACAGGAAATGACTGGTGGAGTTACTGAATTCGGGATATTTTTACTCACTCTAATAATGCCCCATTTCCGCCAACATTCATACACCTAAAAGGTGTGTTAGAAGTTACAGTAATTGCTACAGACTAGCCACAAATTATGCCATTATATCCACTATTTAAAGAGCAGGATAAGTATTGCAGTTAAATTCAGAGCAAACATAATTGGGTGTGGTCATGAGTCTCTTTGTTTGTCTCTGTTCATCAGTCTGACAGTTTATGTTCCAGTCAAGTGTAGTTCCACACTGCAGATGGCACTTGAGCCTTGGTTAAGGCCAATTCATGCTTTGCGGAGGGCCTGGACACGGAACACGGAGACACAGAGCTGAGGACATCACAGACGCATAGTGAATCTGTTTACACTGTCTGGTTGGAGGACACGTTCCACACATATACTACCACATGTAGCATAGCGGCTGCGCGGATAAGTTGTGACAGGTTGTTGTCAACGTACGTCACGTGGACCCTAGCGGACCCTCGCACCCTTTTTTTGAGGCCACCGCCTTGTCTGATCGTTGAATCAGTTTTCCCAATTTGCTCGTGTCATAATCGTCTGCAATTTTATGCGTTTCCTTTAAGTTGCTACCAAAATGGTGTGACTCTAGATTCACTAAGTGTTGGTCTGGTATACTGTTGCAACATTAAGTGAATTGGCACAAGTTTACGTTTTCAAAATTGAAGAAAGTTGAGCCCTGATCATGTGGATGCCACTGAAATAAATGGATTTCTGTCTGAAATTGATAAAGCCTGGTGTGACCGAGCCCTAACCCTCTGCCTTATTTGTATGATTCTGGCTACATTTGCCTGCCATGTGCTATCGCGTTCAACCTCTGTTAAATATCAGTCACATTTATACGCCTGCTTCAGAGCAGGAATGTTGGCCCAAAAGCACTGTGAGATGGAGTTGATCAATGCTAGGCCTCTCCAAAGGCCGGGTAAGGTAGCTCCATGTTTTTATTATATTCAGGCTGCAGCAGAGAGTGCTGTTTTTTGCTCCTCATAGCAGCACAACAGTTACCTTACAAGGCCTGCTGTTTATAATATGAAAAGACAGGGTTCAATCTTGAGCTTCTTGACCGTAAAGCAATCAAGAGGTTGGTATGAGGACTCGGTGGAGAAGTGCTTGAAGAAAAAGAGGTTATGTTCACTGTATATACAGTATACCCGTAGAGGAAGGCTGTAGAGGGCTCACACGCCAGTCCGTCTGCGGGGTCCGCAGTCTCCTGGCTTACTCTGCTGGCACAAGAGGAGGGCTAACAAGATGACAACAGAGCCTGCATAGCAGACCTCAAGTTCGCTGTGGATAAAATAAATGATATCGGCATGTATTTCTGGGATTGTAACATTTATGTACATTCAAACTGGCAGGGAACAGTAATATTAAGTTACTGTGGCCACTGATGTTAGCTGATAAAATCACTAGCATAACATGCTTTCCTGTGGATTGTTAGATATCTTTTTGTATCCATAATGTCTGTTGGTCTGTATGTTGGTTGAGTCAAATGAGCAGTCCACTACATTTGTCCAGACTGAAATATCTTGACTACTATAACTGGATTGCCATGACATTTTGTGCAGACATTCATGGTTGTCAACCAGCTCGCTGGCTATGTTTTATTGCATTTTTAGCACAGGCTTTCATTTTAGAAAGCCACTAATCTGGAGTAACTTGCTTTAAAATAATTAGAATTTAAAAAACTTGGAACAATAGCAAGAGTGCCAAAGAAAGGCTTGACAGCAGTCGATGTCCGATGGGTCAGTAATGTTTTGTGAGGAGAACAGATGGTTTTCAGCCAGATGTCAGGGAGGGGTTGACGATATAAATCGAAAAGTAGAGCAGATCAGCAGTGATGGTCCGTGAGGGGAGGAGTGGGTTCAAGAGGTCAGGAGTTAAGTCTGATCATGGGATTTTGTTAAGACTTCAATTTGAATGTGTTGAGGGAAATGCTTCACACGGCTTTATTTTAAAAAAGGGGCTGGAAGTATGAAAAAGCTCAAACTGGTCAAATAGATCTCTGCACACTTAAATCTGTGCAGAGATCACTTTACTTTTAGCTTCGGTCTAAAGGACCTTCATCAGAGCACACATGGTCCCCATGTGTTGAGGGTGACATTAAGCGCATGTTAGAGGGGTCAGAGGAGGAGAGGGTGACCAGAAGATGTCCCGGAGGGTGAACCTCAGCTGTCTTCACTCTTTTTGCGAAGAGAAAAGAGGAGGAAGTAGTGCTGACACAAGAGGAGAGGTTGGAGACAAACTTCTGTGGGTCAGAAGCAGGAGACTGGAAGTAACACAAGGCAGGTTTGCCAGCAGAGAGAGAGAGAGAGAGGAGATGAGATTATAAAACTCAAGAAAGCCAGACTTGTGAAATTTCACCAGGTGGTTTACAACCAAGGAGCAGGCGGGGGGCAGATAGACAAGCTTAGATGAAAGGGGAGAATGTCCAGAGGGGATAAGAGGGCAGGTATGAATGTTGAGGTCACCGAGGACAGGAAAGAGTCAGCAGGAAGGAGTAATAAGAGGAGAGCTGAGGACAGGTGGGAGAGATAAATCACTTGCTACACTTAGTGGTGTGAGGAAAATCAGTTTAGGAGAGCTCTTATGGAGGGGAGTGGAGAAGGAAATAAGTGCTGGTCAACAAGACAGCAAGGGTCAAGAGAGAGGCTAGTGGCAAGGGCCTTGTTCTTTCCTCCTTTCTTTTCTCAGAAATGTCTGAATGATTCAAGAGGCCTAGAAATAGTAAGGGCCGTGGAATAAGCCAGGGATTATATGTATTTATTTGTTTCAGAACTGTCATCATAGGGCCAAGAATTTCTATTTGTGCCTGTGGTTGTTTGTGAACTACTTACATTTGTAGAAATGCCCTCAATCCCTTTTTCCTTATTAGATATCAGATGTCTCAATACAGATGACAAATCTGAGTTTGGCATGGCCCCAACTTAAATCTTACATCTATGGACAAAGCTCCTTTGATGTTTCCAAAGTCTAAAAGTAAAGACAGAAGTATTTCTGCACAGGGTTACTAAACATTATAGCAACCTATCAGAGAAATGCTATTAAATTTGGATAAACATAAAAATAGTCCCGTCCATAGATCCGCTGGTGATTTGTCTCGTGTCTCTTTTCCCCATTTCATCCAATTCCTCGAAACCTCTCATCACATCTGGCTGTCTGTTCAATCTATTTGAACAATTGATTGGCTGATTTACTTTCCTCACTTTCTCATACAGCATTATGACATGTTGCCCATATATAACATCACGTTATACTGATACCACCAAATGTTCGCAGCATCATTTCTGCACCAGAAAACATATATTTTTATATATATATATTGATTTATCTCTCATTGTCATATTTTTCGGAGCAAAGTGGAAGAAAGAAACGTCTTCATTCTCAGTCTTACTCCTCCCTTACTATGGTTACTTTTTTGCAATTGATGATGGTTGAGTGCTTTTTTCCTTTTACTATATGTGCAAATCTTCTCAGTGAAACTGTAAATTTGTCTGTTAATCCGTGTCAATTATACAAACTTCTTTGCATTGATTGCACTTAGCCATTAATGCCACAGTTTAATGGGATTCCAGCCGTAAACATGGAAGTACTATATGTGCAGAGTGTGCGTTTGAGCTCCGTGATGTCCTTTTCAGCCGGAAATGAGCTGGTTTTCAGTGTATGACTCCATCACATGTAAAATGTTTTGTCATTTCATTTTTAGAATATGTCTTCTGCAGAAAATACCGAGACTCTGAGATATTTTAGTAAAATATAGTATTATCCCTCCAGAGGATGTTTATTTGTATTTAGTTCCCTTTCTTGTAGCTGTTTCATTTTGTCAAGCTAAAATAGGACTTTAAGCCCTCCCTATGGGATGCAGTATTGGCCAAACAATCGAGAGTGTTTGTACTTCTGCATTCACTTAGAGTAACTAGACTATCAATAAATGTGACTCAGGTGAAATGTTCCCACGCAGTGATTCCCAGTCAATTACTCGAACATCAGCAGCTTAGCAGCACCCTGTGACAAGTCATGAGAAAACCTCAGGCCCCACCCGTTTACCACTTCACACTGTCACTTTATTCCTGATTTATTGGAATAAAGGAACAGTTCTATACCTCCTTTGATACTTTTTTTATCAGCTTTTCTGCCATTGAATAGCTTGTTTTTTTTATTCAGACTCCTTCCACATGACAGTCACAAGGCATGATTTCATCTCCCTTCTCAATAGTGGACTTTATTTATGGTCATCTCGAAAACAGATTCCCAGTGTTGCTCAAATCAATCCTTCAATGAACACCCTCATAATGTGAAGATGTTTTTCACTCAGTGATGTACAGTCAATATAGGATGAACACAAATGATTTTAACAACAATCAACCACACAGTACTTAAATGTTTTATGTATGGTCCCCATAGTCTGACCATCAATGCTAAAATGGTGATTCAAAATGAAAAAAATATGTATACCACATGTTGAGTGGCCTACTTGGTAGAAACATCATTGTATCATTCTTATGCAGTGGTTGAGGTTTGCAAAAACTTCTAAATCTAAATCTAAATTGTATGATAAGTGGGATATTTACTTCTTTAAAGATTAGAAATGGCAAAACCAAACTTTTATTTGGGGATAGACACAGTAGCAGACATGTTGGGTCAGCTGGGGTTTATACACTAATTGGAGTGGAATCCGTCAGCTGTCACCTCATCACACATAGGCCAAGTTCATTCAGGAGTAATTTAATTGCATACTTTATGTCAGAATTATTCTTGCCCCAGCGGCTTCATTGTATGGCGAGGACAAACACTTTCTATGTCATGATTTCGTACACTGAGGATGAAAGCCAGGGACTTTGGACAGTATTTCTCTTGCAAATCATTTGATGCAGCACAATTATGAAAGAATAAGAAAGATGAAGAGTCCCATCCCAAACACAATTAAAGCACTTTTGACACCACCCAAAAACACATTTACTACACAATGGAAATTTGCATAAGTTGTTTTATTCATAGTTATTGTCCTCTTTATACTTCTTTTTTAGTTGTTTTGTCTTTTGTTGAAGTGGACATCCCGTCAAGTCAAGCCTGAAGCCCTTAGCTTAGTTGTTTGCACATCACCCTCTGAACTGAGAAGAAAGGGTAAGAGGAGGAGCGGAGTGGGGTTTTCCTCCTTCTCTTTCTCTCGCTCTCTCTTTCTCTCATTTACAGTATCCCAACTCAACCTATATTTTCATTTGTTTGAACAAAGAGTGTACCTTACAGTATATTTACACATCATACTGACTGGCTGTTAAACAATTTCCACTTAGATAATGCAAGGAAGATTGAACTTTCACGATTTGCTTCTTCGTTTTCATGTTTTTCTACAGTCTTGTTGTCCTTTGATCCAGTTTGTTTCCTCTCATGCTAACTTTGCAGTGAGATTTTCCTTGAATCATCATCACCCCTACCATTGTCATCAATCATCTTATTCATCATCATCATAACTTCATATTCACCATTATTATATTGATATAACTCTTTTCAATAGATTCCTCTCTGACAACTGTACAATCGTACACAGTGTTTGACTTATATATATATATATATATATATGTATATATGTATATATACATATATGTATATATATATATACATATATACATATATACATATATATATTTGGGAATATATTATTTAAACCTAAGAAAAGAGGAGCATAATCCCAAAGAAAATATATTAGTATCCCAAAGTAACAAAATCATGCATGTTTAAATGTATTTGTCCATAAAAAATAAACAAAAATGAACATAATGGATGGGATCTGGTTTTATTTACAAATTGATCTTGGCACTGTTTTTTGTTGTCTCTTTGCTGGAAACTGGAATGATCATAAAGAATACTTTTGACTACCGAGCATAACACTCTCTTGGTATTATAAGTCAGTGACCTGCTATAAAAAGCAGGTTTGAGAGACATAATCTTTCTTTAAAACACAAAAAAAGATAAAAGATAGAGGGAAAAGAACAACATTAGAGAGTTGACCAAGAGGGGAAAACAGAAATAGTGTGTAGAAAATGTATTTCACTTCAGCTTTACACTGTGGCAGTTTCCTCTTTTAGGTAGAAACCCTGTGACATCATGTCTACTGACGTTTTTTTTTTTTCCTCAGATATACAGGCTCTCCCCACGTCTCATCGGGTGCATTCACTGGTTATTGTTAAGGTGACAACCCAATAGAGAACATTGATTCTTTCAAAATTCTTCTTGTAAAGCAGCATTAATTGACTGTGGCAAATAAAATGAAGGAGACGAAAGTAACTGAAAACCATCAGTACAGACCTACTACCTCGAGTTTGGCAGGCAGGTAGGGGCAGCTGTCTAACATTTCCAGTGTTACCTTGTCAAACAAGTGCTTGACTGTTGATCCAAAGATCCTTTGTGTGAGCAAACATAAGGATATGTGTTGGTGCGCGTGTGTGTGTGTGTGTGTGTGTGTGTGTGTGTGTGTGTGTGTGTGTGTGTGTGTGTGTGTGTGTGCGTGTGTGTTTGGGTGTCTCTGCATACATATTCAGTGCAAACACATTGGGTTAAAATCCCATCTTGACCATGGCCCTTCAGCTCTTTTGTTTCAACTGAAACACATAAATCTACAGTATCGTCCATCCCTGACCATCTTACTACCTCATTTCTTTTGCAGGTCTCTGTTGCACCTCTTCAAAGAGATAAACTGTCAGGCAGACGGACATGCCTTTTTGTTTATCCAGCCTGGTGGCGGGCCGACTGCTGCCAAGCGGCCCCCACCCCCCCCTGCCAGAATCAGGTCCTAGCACAGCCCAATGTACTTGAGATTGTTCTGGATGATCACGTCCGTGACAGCGTCGAACACAAACTGGATGTTGCTGGTGTCAGTGGCACAGGTGAAGTGCGAATAGATCTCCTTGGTCTCCTTGTTGCGGTTGAGGTCCTCAAACTGCCGCTGCACATATACAGCTGCCTCCTCATAGGTGTTCTGACCCTTGTAGTCAGGGAAGCACACTGTCAGAGGAATGCGTTTGATCTTCTCAGCCAACAGGTCCTTCTTGTTGAGGAAGAGGATGAGCGACGTGTTGGTGAACCAGTTGTTGTTGCAAATGGAGTCGAACAGGCGCAAGCTCTCGGCCATGCGGCTCTGTGTGGATGTGGAGAGAGAGAAAGGAAATCACACCGTGAAGACATTATTTCAGAAACAATGTAATATTTACTTTGAAGCAACAACCCAAACCAGCCCGATCCATCACACAATCAGACCACAAGAAAGGGTCGTGTAACCCAAGAGAGAAAATTAGACCATGTACGGCGTGAGTTGAGGGGGAAAATGAAGACAGGAAAACGGACTGACTGGCGAGCCAATGGTACGGCTTCTCTGTTATGTCAACAGAGACTTGAGACGCAGACACATGAAGTCCTGCGTTTGAACTCTCTGCACATTCTCTGAATCTGAAACTGCTGATTACTTGTTTTTACCACTATACCGTACAATGATTAGTGACAGAAGGTGACTTTACTCATTACAGATACATCTCGCTATTGTGAATAATTGAAAACGTGACAATAACTGTTCATATGTGAACATCTGAATGGATCACACGGAGGCGGAGACTTCTGTGTGTTTACACTGAGGACAGATAAGGCTCTCTTCCAAGCCTCTTCCAGTGCACCGTAACTGCTCTGGCTCTATGATATTGTTTTATTCTTCAGCCAAAAATATGAACCATGTGACTGGCATTAGCATTAAATCAGACCTTTTAGCACACTGTTCCAATACTTAACATGTATTGTTTTTGTATTGGGGCAATCTGTTGGTTTTGGTACAGAAGAAAAATAAAAAATGTGTGTGTGTGTGTATGTGTTGATTTGCATGTTATGCATCCATGTTCTTCGGTACAGTTTGCGCCCATGTGACGGTGAATGTATAAGAGAAAAAGAAAGTTGATTTGTTCATGGCAGCTGCTGGCATGTGGCGACTGGCCAGTAGCTTGTGACTGGGAGGTTGTCAGATGGAAGACTTGCGGTTTAAAAGGTTACAGAAACAACATGGTGCTCTGAGCAAATCACAAGATCTGCACAGCATGAAAACAGATACTGAGGGGAGTAGTGGCGGATTAGACAATCATAGTGGAGATTCAAAGTTAGCTTTAATTATCCAGTGTTGTAAGTGCACTATTTTTGGAAAATCATGAAAAGCCTACGGTTATGAGAAAACAAAGTTGCATGTAACCCTTATATGCAGTCCGTGTTTTTACATCAGCTCATTTAAGTTGAAAACTCTATATTATGTCCATTAAAACGTCCTTGTTATAATAGATTATATAGAAAAACAATGTGTTTGTTCAAATTTGACAAAGTAGCCTCTAATAATAAATACGTCCCTGAAGGAAAACTGTTGAAGGGACAAAGATTTCCAAGAACACACTGAAAATATTGAACCACAAGTACTGCGAACTAAGATACTGTGAACCTTTTCTCCAAAAACACCTTTTGCCCTATTAAACAAATAAAATGAATGACATAACACACGAGGAACAAACTAAGGCTTTGTTTACTACAAATTGCATAAGAATATGTCTGCAGATCCCCGTTGCCCTGATCTTCATTCATTCATGTGTCTCCCTTTCTGCTCCCGTTCTCTCACATGTTGTTACCCTCACAATGAAACATAAGCTCTCCTTTCTGTATAAGTATGTTTCCCCCGGGGTACTAAGACTGGCCCCTAAACAATGAACACTATACACACACACAGTCATGTCTGGCTGTTTGACCTCACTCCTCCTCGCACGGTGTGAAAAACGAGAGCTCAGCTGCTAAGAGAGTATGGCAGGAGACAGCAAGCTGAGCCCGGGAGTCGCTAGTCTCACCTGGCCACTACGGCGCTCCTACAGTCAGACTTTCTTAATGGCGAGGGGGGAGGAGGGGGAGGGTACCACCTCAGAGCACTAAAGCACGCAGACTACCTTCCTTCGCTTCAAACACCCACTGGTACACAACCACACACTTCTCTCCCCCTCTCCTCTTCCCGACAGAGTAGACCAGAGGCGCAGGCTTTAATTAAGCTTTAAGTATTAATGAAGAAGTCATTGCTTTGTTTACCATAAATACAAATCACCTAAGTGTATAGCCACCCCTTCGTAATTCATTAAGGTTCATTTTCAATGCCACAGTCTTACAAGAAGGAGTGCTTTGCTCGAGATGATTTTCTCTGTCACCATGTTTTTTTCTGCTGTACCTGAAAATCTAAATGTTCTCCCTTTGTGTTTTCCCTCTCTGTTTGATTACTAATATCTATGTGGCAGCAACACCGCTGGGTTTAGATTTCAAAGCAAACATTAAACGCATTTGTACACAATGGAACATAATATTCTCACCAAAATCACATGTTTGATTATCAGCTACGCACATTTGAATTAAAATTTTTGCATAATTGCCTGTTCATGTTGCAGATGTCCAGCTGAAGGTAGACGTAAAAATCATGAGACTCATCTTTCATGTGACGGGTAATTAATTCCTGTTTTTAAATACAAAAATAATTGAGAACAATAGAAATAGAGCTGACACTGCAGTCAGTGTCTGCCTTGATGTTTGGCTAACACAAGCTTAAACAAGCGCTATAACCTCACATCATTTCATTTTCACCTCACATACACAGGATCTGCTGCAGTTGCTCAGCCTCAGCCATTGCGTATAAACCTGCGCTACACATTCATGATGTTGCACCCACAAACGGTCACGCAGGCACACAATACAAGCATGCACATATACACCTCATATCTATTCTCTCCAGCGCCGCTGTTTGTTGTACAACCCCCCCCCCCACCCCACCCCTCCCCTCTCTTCTTCCCTGCTCTCCCCTTCTCATCCTCCCTTCCCTAGTCACAGCTCACTGTCAACAGCGCAGGATTAGGAGCATTTGACTGGCCTGTTGCTAAGCAACAGTAGCCCAGGCAACCGATTCATTATGAAGACAGGGATGGGACAGGGAAAATGCATCAGGGGATGGGTTGATGGGTAAATGTTATACTGTAATTATTATGGTGTATTTTCTCTGTTGTGTGAGCTGGTGCATTGAAACTGAACCGGCGTCGATCTCGTCAGACAAAGTTTTTGTTTTTCTGCTCGTGTGACATTCAAAAGCTTTGAAGATTTACACCACAAAGCTAATTATTGGAAACTAGTCCTTCTTATAAAAATGACACATTTTCCTTCAAAGCAGCGGTTTTCTATATATGTGACTGTTTTCGGGAGCCGTTAATTAGTGATCACCGTACATATGCATGCATAAAAAAAATTGATGAACCCTCAAAACCTCGAATGAATTTCGCAACAAACACTGTGCTTTGCCTCCTTTAGGCGACGTGCCATTGAACTCCTATAATCCCTGTTGTGCTTCATTCTAACACGCTTGTTAACCAAGCATTCTGCTACTGCGGTTCTTCACTAAGGAACGGAAGAGTCAGACTCGCACTTGAATTAAAATTGATGAGTCATCTTTGGTCCAGTGACTTTTTTTTTTTTTATCTCACACAGGTTTATGCCTTTGGACATTATTGACTCAGTTGTGTGAGGAGAGGTAAAGGAAAGGTTCATGTTGTGCTCACATGGCAAATGTATTCAACATTTCTGAGATGTTTCTTAATGAAGGTTTAACCGATAAATGTGTCAAGGTCATACCTCGACAGTACTTTCTGATATGGTCTCGGTTGTAAAATCTAGTTTCTTTATTGTTCAACCTAATGAATACGAGTTGCAGTTTAGGTTATTTTCTAAAAGGTTAGCTATCTTGCAAAAGGATAAGGCAAGGATATGGCTATGTTTTTGTTCTTTTTTGAAACATCTGTTGAGCCTGCACAGTTATCTCCTTTTCGTACGTATCCTGCTATTCATTATCAGTCTTGCTCTACTTAATTGTCTGTTTTCTGGTGCATTGAGATGCGTTGCCTTGTCTGTGTTTGGAGCATTGAGGCTGACATGTTTTTTTTCTGCCATTTTCTATACCACTGCAGCTTGTTAGTATTCTTCTCTCTCTCTCTCTGCACCAGAATCAGGGTCAGTCCTTTGCCCTCACAATGTACTGACCTTCATTCTTTTAATATTAACTGATGCTTAACCCAATTTAATAGAAACCAAATCGGGTTTCACTGCTGTTATTTTCTCATGTTGTAGCATGTAAACCTTGTAACCAGACACACGTACAGTAAACGGATACAAACACTCTTCTTTTCCTCGCATTGCAGATTTATCTAGCATGTAGAGGCGAGACGATGTGTTAGGTAACAGCTGTTTGTCAGCTGACTGTGGTTATCGGACGGCTCCAATATGCAGGAATTCACTAAGGAGCCTTCTGTAGATGCTGAAGGAACCATAGCAACATTAAGATTAGGACTACACTTAAATTTAGAATTGCTGCTGCATTATGCCGTCTGCCTGATGGTCCTGTTAATTCATGAAGGTGTGGCCTGATGTCCAGTATGGCCACCATCATGTGGTGCTGGTACAGCCTCTCTTTCACAAATCTGCGGGCACAGTATAAATGTTGTACCATCTCAGCCACGACATTAATGTGTTTGTTTCTATGTTACTGTACGAGTGCTTTGTCACTGACGTGTTGAAATGTACATATTTATTCAGCATTACTGTGGTGTGACTGCACTAGACTAAATACACGCCTCATGCACAGTGTGCTGTTCAATTTTAAATGTGAGTAGATCATCTCTCCAGGTCATACTTTAATAAGCATCCTGATACACTTCTGCACATTTCTGCCATTTGCATGTTCTATCCATCCATTGTATATTGTATATCATTTTAATTGTACTTGGGGGTCATTAAGACACTGTCACATCTGATACATCTGTTAAGTTATATAAGATATAGCCTTCTATTTATAATTCTGGCTTCACATGTGCCCGACAAGATTTTTCATTCATTCTTGACTTGATTATTTAACAACACGTGTTTCTTTAAGTCTTGAAAGTCATGAAGATTGCCTATATTGTGCTATGGCCATGGTGTTGAAGCTGCACTTATATTGATTTAACATATTTCACACACAAAAAAAATACAATAGCTAATAACAATATTAAGAATTTTAGCCTCCAAATTTCTATCCATGTGTAGTTGAGAGAGACGGGTATCGCTGAACATTGAAAAGAACGAAGAACATTGTTGGTGCACAGTTTTGGCAACTGAGTGGCTGTCGTTAAGCAATGCACGTTGCGTGCACATGGCCATGAACTTGTCTGTATGCTGCTATATTGCTTGCTGTCCCTCAAATGATTGCTCAGCAATGGCACGCTTTTTGCTTTGTTTTTGGTCTCACAGTAAAGTTACTGTAGAATGGCTTGCACTAAATAGCCAACAAGCTAGCCTTCCCCAGTGCCCGTGCAAGAAAACCATTTTGCAAATGCAAAACCATCACGAGATTAACTCATGGTATGTTATCGCATGTTCTCATCTAGAATTTTGACAAGTACAACAGTTCGATGTGGCGCAGGGTTAGCTGATTGTACTGATGACTACACGCGCATAGCATCGATATTGTAATTGAAGAATAACACTCTGTGTGCTCATCACTCATAACACATCTAAATCTGATATGTACAAGACTTATTTTGGACTCGTTCAGCTGATGTCTGGCGTGTCTTTGTGCAAATGCGGTGAACACAAAGGGCTTTTTTGTAAACGGGTTTCACTTGAAACAGATAAGGCAACATGTTACAGTCTGGCCTCAGAAAATCACAGCCAGTAATAATGTTACTTTGTCACAAGTTTGCCATTGTCCAACTGAAGAAACCCCCGGTGTGTTCAAAGAGAACTTCACGTGTTCAAACACTCTCTCTCTCTCATTAATTCAAACCAACACACAAACCAACCATGAAAATGTCAGTTTTAGCAGAAATCGTATTCATAGTTGGTTCTGCAGCAGGGTGGCTGCTCTAATTTAAGGATGTCTTTCTTTCTGGTACTTTTGATCTATTGCTGAATTTTCTTCCTCTCCTGTCTTAGAATAATGAAAGTTGTTTTTTTTTCTAGCACCTGTGAACTCCCATTGCTACACGGTGCCTTCACGATCTGTTAATTCTCACAGGTACAGCCTCACACTTTATTCTGTGAACTCAATTAACACCATACTGCATTTTTCTCCTCCAGACTTTATTTTTAACCTGTAAAACTAATTGATTTTGTGCTATAACCCAGCACGGTGTACTCCCTGTTTTATCCAGGGGAACCAATGAATTATCAGGCCAGTTCAGTTACAGGAATGACAAAGTTCCCTCTGTTCTCAAGTTATTTCTTGTGTATAAAGAGGTGTAAATAGACACTGGAATCTCTTTCGGAAAGAAATGTGATCATGCCTGTGAAGAAATAGAAAATAGCTGACCCCTCATAGCTGGTGTAGCCTAAAAAACGTCAAACAGAATCTATTGTTGACCTTCCATTGTCAAAAAGGCAGATAAACAAGCAATAACGACTCAACTATTCCAAAACACTCAGATAACAAAACAGATATGCTAATCGTTCAAATTCCACAACCATGAAGGGGAGATAAGAAACGCCGGCCACTCTCATTCAGACGGATTTGAAATAGTTTCACTACCACATTAAGGCAGTGGGAATGTGTTTCACCCATTTTGACAAAATCAATCCATTCATGCCCCCAGACAAATAACTTTGGATTAGGACCATTACATTTGAATAAGACTCTCCCAATTGTTTATTAAACAAAACTGAATGAACTGTAGAGGGATAACATTAGTAATGCTTTTTAGGATGAGAACAACAAACGGTGCATAAAGTGGTACACCTTCGATCCCCAACTTTAGGTATACATCTCATTGTTGTACAGATTGAAAGTTTTACAGTTGCTTTCTGTAGCTGTAGACCTAAACGTAGTAGAATGCATTTTAATACTCTGTTTGTTTAGGTCTGTTATCCGTCTTTGAATGATAAGCTGCTTTAGGAATCTTTCAGTCAGCTAAAGATCGTGCATTTGTTCCCACCAAAGTAAACATACAGTGGAAATGCAATGTACTTGATCTACTTAATGAAATGCTGGGAAACAATCGTATTTTTAATTCCTAATTGCTGCATCTAAAATTGTTAAAGCTCTTTCCTTTATTAAAATGTTATTATTTTAATTTGAAGTAATCATCAAACAACCCAGTTTCCAATTAAATTAAAATGTGAATGACGCAATCATTATCTTAATTGCTTTGACAGAAATCTAAATACCAAGGTTATTGGTATCTAAGATCATGAGTCAAATACATGTTATAGTCTCACATAAGAGACTATAACTATAACTATTTTCTCCCCACTTGAATTATCTCAATCACATTGTGAGAAATAATGGTCACACTTCTACTCACGAATGGTGTAAAAACGTAATTATAAGTATTTATAGAATTTGTGCTGATTGGGTCAACCTCTGTGTTGGGGAGAGTGGCTGCTGTGTGCAAGCATGTGTTAGTGCATACACGTGTGCGTGTGCATACATTTACTGTGAAAATGTGGGCCCTTTAAAAAGAGATCTTTCTTACCGTCTGGTTGTCCTCGTAGAGCTTGAGGTCATAGCCACTTAGCTCGACACAGAAAATGATTGCAGTCACGCCCTCAAAGCAGTGGATCCACTTCTTTCTCTCCGAACGCTGTCCGCCCACATCCACCATCTTGAAGGTGAGCTCCTTGAAGGTGAACTTGTTCTCCACAATGCCGGTGGTCATGTCGCGGGACCGCAGGATGTCCTCTACAGTTGGGATGAACTCAAGCGCAGAGATGCGGTCCAGGTCATTCAGGTAGTAGGCAGTGTTGTCCTCTAAGTGGTACTCATTGGATCGTTGAAAGCACTCCTGGACCCCTGAGTCAGCCCACAGGCGCTTCATGACCCCCTGCAACTCTAGAGTGATCTCCCCTTTGCTCTCCGCTGGCCCTGTGAGGGCAAAGAGCTGCACAGCATCGTAGGCGCGATCGGCATTGTGAAAGTCGATCTTGAGGGTGGTGAGAGCGCGGATGATGCGGGTCAGCGAGTCGATGGCATTGTACAGGATGAGGGGCTTGTACTCCTTGCAGGCCTCCAGGTTGAATCCACCGCTGTGGATGATCTTCATCTGCTTGACGATGGTGCTCTTGCCCGAGTTGCTGGTGCCCAGCAACAGTAGCTTGATCTCACGCCGCTGCCGCTGACTCTCTGAGCGCAAGTGGCGGTCGATTCGCCGCGAGCGCCGCGCCGCTTCCTTCTCCTCCGAGCTCTGACGGCATCCCATGGTCCTCCACCACGTGGTGAGCGCAAAGGTACTCGTGCTGCTGCTTGATGGGAAAGCAAATTACAACGAAGTGGTGACCTAAAAGGAGCTGGTGGAAGAGTTGGAGAGGGTTTTCACTAAAGGTAGGGACGTGCCGGTGAAGAGTCAGACAGAACTTCACAACAGACCGATTTAACACTAGACAGGAGAGCCACCACACTGAGGAGTGGCTCAGGAGTATTTCATTATTTTTGTTCAGGGGCAGTCGGTGAGTCCTGTGTGGGCAGAACCCAGACTTGTGGGATGCCCACACAGTGCCTGGCACTGAGGGTTGGACTGCCTGGTGAAGCCAATGGAGCCGGGGTACATAGCAGGGGCTCCTCCTGATGGAAAGCTCTGGACAATAGCTGGGGAACGTTACGTATATCAGTAGACAAATTGTTTGGGCTTGATGCATGAGAATAGCAAAGCCCCCTCACTCTCCTCCCACATGGCTCTTGTGGTTACGCTGCACTCGTTTGGCTTCTGCAACCGTCCACCTCAGTTCGATATTGGCCTGTTTTATTTGATGTTCCTGATCAAATCTTTTCCGCTTCTTCTGTGGTGTGATATCTCCCCAGCAACTGAAGGGCTGCGAGTCTGCCAACACATAAGACGAAAAAAAGAGAAGAGAAATGAATAGCACGTTCAAGACACGTAAGAGCAGTTTCATCACTCTCCATTACATCAATAACATATTAAAAGAATAGGTCAACATTTTGTAAAATATGCTTCTTCTCTTGGAGATAAACGGATTGATCCCACTCTTATGTCTTTGCGTTTGATTAATAGCTGGAGCCAGGAGGTAGTTAGCCTAGCTTAGCATCGAAGCAGGGGGGAAATAGAGCACTCTGCAACCAGCACTCTGCATAGAAGTGCTTGCTGGATGGATAAACCACAAATTAACTTTGGAGAAAGGCAGACTTGCTGTGTGCACACTTCCAGTCTTTATGCTAATTGCCTCCTGGCTCTAGCTCTGCATTATCACACGAACAGTAACACCAATCTGCTTATAAAAGAAACCATATGACATGTAATTATTTATCCATGAAATGTAAATTGACTGATTGGCAATGAAAGCCTATACAGTCACACTCAGTGCACACTTCCCATTCAACCATTGCCATGTTACCCTTGTTCTGTGTACGCTGCCTCTTGAGATTTCTGCTCCTAATAGTCACACACCCCAACTCTCTCCCTCAGCAGTCCTGTGTTACCATAGACCCTGAACCAATGTAGATCTCAGCTCACCACGCCCAAGACATTTAACACACCGAGCACACACGGACCCCCACCTCATTATATATACACAATACAAGGTCAAACAAACGCATAGCAACAGACCGAGAAAAACAAACTCTACTATTTGAAAGGGAACGGGTGCAGGATTAACATGACACACGTGTTTCCTTGTAACCAATGGCATCTTCCCGCCAATTCACACTACAGACGCAACACCTCTGACTGTCCTACTCTCAGAGATGCTCAGGCTTCATGCATCAGGTTGAAATGCTTATTTACTATCGCAGTGGAAAATAATTCAGAAGGTGCCTCTCATGCTTTCTATCCCCGTAAAGATCTGTGTTGTATCCGTACGATTGTATTCTGTGATCAGAAAAAATAAAAAAGTTTGGGGACATTGAATTCAAATAAAAATACTGTCTATAGGATATTGATGGAATGTAAAGCCAAAACAAATTTTGGAGCAGTGAATGCTGTGGGAGTCTGTGATAAAATAGGATGCACATTAAAACGAGCTGTATGCTATTGGCTGAAGTAACAATATGTTGAAATCATGCTGTAGGCCTAGTTTGGGTTGGCGGAACTATATTCCTGCAGACCTATCACAGAGAGGGAGAGGGAGAGGGATGAGGGAGAGGGAGAGGGAGGGAGAGGGAGAGGGAGGAGAGAGAGAGAGAGAGAGAAGAGAGAGAGAGAGAGAGAGAGAGAGAGAGAGAGAGGGAGGGGGGGGAGAGGGAGAGAGAGAGAGAGAGAGAGAGAGAGAGAGAGAGAGCGAGAGAGAGAGAGAGAGAGAGAGGTCCACTCTTTAATGAGAGAGGACAAACAGAGCAGAACGAAATAGACAATCACCAACACCAACAGAGTGCAGAGCATTGTTATCCTGGCTCCCAGGCACCTGACTTCCCTCTCAAAATGGGCATAGCCCAGCCTACGAAACACATTAAAGCTGCGTGTGAAGTCAATTTGCTATTTCAGAAAAATGCAACACTTGCATTTCTGCACTTTTTGAAGTCACACCACTTTAAATAATTCAGTGTATATTAGTATCAAATTTAATTTGTATTATTAATATTCCCCATGCTGACCGACACCCTAATAACTGGAGCATAATGCAGAAGGACAAAAAACAAAAAAAAGCTTTTAATAATAATAAAAAACAGTAAAAATGAATTAAGAAAGTGCCTACAGGATAAAAACCTGCTTACTCTTTGTTGAAATACCTCTGAATGACAGCAACAACAAATAATATATCATCTCTATTCCACATGACGCCTACAGTGTCATCATCTTTACTCATTAAGGATACATTTCCAGGCTTACCTCCTCTGGCAATCTCTCCTCATATATGTCAAACCATCCTCCAGAGAAAAAGGTGTTACGAGGACACCTGTGCTACCTTGGCTCCGGCACGAAGAAGAGGCATGTCACTTTAAGAGTAAGCGAGTGGAGGTAGAGCCATGGGGGCCGCAGAGAGAGGCCAGCATCTCAATGTGTCATGAGGGCTGAGGTAATGTGATAGCCGAGATTAGACCGAGCTTGGTCACTCTCCTTCACACCTCCTGCTGCACACGGCCCATCAGCTCTCCCTCCAAACACTCTCCCAGGTGCTTATACCTCCTATTATTAATTTACCATGCTGCAAATAATTACAAACCCGCTCTTTATCAGAGATGAGTACATGTAGTCACAGTGTGTTTCTGTTGCGCAACAGTCTCTTCCTACCTGCTGCAGTTGTTGAGTCCACAAAAATGCTATTCAAATTAAGGGTCAATCACATTAGGTTGAGTGGTGATTTTAATCCATCAGGGGCCTAATGTAATTGCTCACACAAAATGTGTTGGAAGAAAAATGCATTGTATGGTATCTACAGATGCCATGCCAGTTTGGACAGTCTGAATACACTCTCAAAGAAATCTCACATTGATGATCAAACACACACAGGAGTACCAGTGTTTTTTTTAAATGGTGTGGATATTTGTAGCCGCTTGACACCTGAGAGGATGAGAAAACCAGGTGGTCAATTAGATTCAAACACACCGAAAGCACAACTTTCAAAAAGAGGAAATGAAAGAGAAAGTCGGCAGGTACACCCTCATCTGTTTGCAGGCTCGGTGAGCACATCACCAGGTAAATCGTGACGGTAAACTCAGTGTTCCAGGTCAGTACACATTGTTAAACATATGTAGAGCATTCAATTGTATCTCATAGATGCTATTTTAAAGAGCTACACAAAAGCGTGCTAAATCCATTATGTGTTGCTGTGAAATCAATCTCACCGTGTGCCACTGAAGACACTTCATTTAAATCAAATCACATATCATTTCAGAGGAGGAATGGAAGAAAATGCTTGTGATGCTGTGGTGCCAGCGGTATTATGCGCTACAAGTCCCACTTGTGCTCAGGTGTGTCAAAGATGAGGAAGAGCAAATGCAGGAAATGTATTTATTTCAATGAATGAAAAGCAAAAGTCTGAGAAAAGAAAGGGGGAAAGGCACGCGTCTCTTTTAGTCATCTTGTAATGCTTTATGAATGAGGCGGGCAGGTGTGTGGTCAGCAGGCTTGCATTTCAAGAGGGATCGGATGAGGTGTTCCAGTGGGAATAACCTTGCAGTCGACAGGCAGTAGGAAGAATACTGCACTTCACAAACATCTGCCGTCATAAATAACTGTTGTCTTCAGCGGGGGGACCAGCAAGCAATCATGTTTCTCATTTATTAACCAATTACCCATTTACATCAAGACCAACTTGAGCAAGAAAATTGCCGATTTATCACAGCAAAGCAGGCCAAGGGCTCGGCACGTGTGTTGGGTAAGTGACTGAACATAACTCGGTTGAAACCTATATGGCCGTGAATGTGTTACATTTTGGGGCAAATTGTTCCACCGATAGTTAGTGGTAGTGTCTATAGTGTGAATTCCTGAATCTTAGATGTTCATCTGTAATGGTCCCGGTAATACGTGTTTATACAAGCGCATAACTGATGGCAGACGAAGGCCACTGCAAGGCCTTTATGACTCAACTCATACACTGCCATGGATGTAAAAACAAAAGGGACATTACACATCAGGGAAAAAATGCTTTGAAGATAGTACACATGGCAGCATATTCTTTCAATCTTTGTAAGGCTTCTGGTGAATTGTACGCTCACACTTGCGAGCCCTGTTTTTTTTTAGACAAGATAGTAATAGGTGAGTAATACTGAGCTATCACAAGTCATGCTACTGACTTACAAACACCTAAACAAATAAACTAAAATTGTGCTGTGGGCTCACAGACAATAGACCATGATTCCCGCCGCCGTTATTGTCTGCAGTCTATGTTCACTTTAAAGGTGCAAAGTGTAAGATATGACCGGAGTTTTTGTTTAAAAAACGGTACAAAAGCACTCCCTCGTCTCTGCCACCCCGGACTGAAGGGAAAAAAATGAACTCCCAAAGCGCACTGTACAGCCCCCGGTTAGTTTCACAATAAGCACACTGATGGCTCACGTAAACTAGAGGCCGATGCCAAATGTGAAAATGATAAGATAGCCGTGTTATCTCGAAGAGCTCTCAGTGTTTTGGTCGAACACTGAGCCTTGCTGTTAGTAGTTGTTTTTATGACTGATCACTAAATTTAGATTGTATGGACCCAGCAGTAGAGGTTAAATGTTAGGCATTGCACAGTGCACCATAAAGGCTGCACCTTGTCATGATGTATTGGGAGCTGCGACTCCCGTTAACTCCTTGTTCTAAAAAGAATTTAAAAGCAGATACGTTTTTTTTTTCTCTCTATAACTTTGCATCTGTTTTTACAAACGCTTTATCAGTGACCAACAACCCTCTCTTCTTCAACATTTTTGTGAGCAAAATGCGGCCACATTGTTCATAAAAGCGAAGGGGCATTTCGCATTGCGCAATACCTTCAGCGTCTTTCTCCTCATGACGTTTCTTGGCGTCTACTTGCAATTTGTCCGTGCCAATGGTGTAACTCCATCACTCACTCACCTGGTAAGTAGGAGACAGACTTTCACATTTATAGTCCCGGCCCCCGCTTTGCTGCGGTCCAGCCAGAAATAATGCTGGCGCTCATTCAGCATTGTCATTAGGATTATACAGAAAGGCATATGTATGGACAATTTAACCTTGACTATTCAGAACAGTATGGTACTCTGAATGGTAATTCATATCCTTATGCCCCATGGGTTAGCAGACCTACCGAACCTTATGTGTTGCCATCATTCATCGCATTTTCACAACAGGCCGTACATTGTGTCATAAACATGTTCTCATATGAAGACGAATAATAAGCGCAATGTATCTCTAACCTACTGATGGATGTTAGCATTGCACAAAGGAACATTCCAGCAGTTAGACTCCCTCCGGCAAACCAACATACAGTACATGCACAGAAAACAAAACAGCTCACATGCTTTACAATCAGCTGCACAGCGCTCATGCTGTCTCAACCAAAGGCAACTGTTTTAGTGACTGGGAGGTCGCTTCCTGCTTCTGACTAGCTTCATCCTAACGACCTGACAAAAAGAGGTTACTGCAAGACTTAAGGCTGTCTGGTCGGTGTCCATATACAGTGCTAGAGTTTTACTGGGATATAAGAGAGTGATTCTTACAATAATATCCGAAACCCCAGGAGTGAAACAATAGCTAATCTGCTATAAATCCTGCTATTGTGTCAAGATTAGGCAGTTGGAGTAAAACGGCGATCAAACCTTTTGGCCGTGTCGGATATTCATGAGCTCTGTGGCAACTGTCAAGACCAACTCTATATGCGATCTTTCAGTTCTGTTTCATAGTCTTTGTTTTCAACATTGTATAAAAAGACAGATATGATTGCTGGTATAATTTCCACACAGGGCATGTGATTTGAAATGTAGCAGGGAAGAGGCTGCTGACCCTGTAGGTGGAGGTCAGGGCGACATTCATACGTTTGGGTAGATCGTTGGAGCTGTGCACCAGCACTGCACACCTGCTGAACTGAAATGTCTATGGGCATTAGCATTTCTTTAAAAGAGCTGAGAAATTTAAACACTGGTAGTGACGCTGTTGACAGTTGAAACAAACTTTCAAAATATCATCTGAAACAGTAAACAGAAGAGCAGCACTCCTTTAGGAGCAGCCTTAAGTTTCATTTTAGTGTGATACCGACAAAAGAAATGTCACAAAATAATGTCTGTGCAAAGGTAAGATATTGAATATTGATAAATATATGAACACTGCTTGGTTGGTCGTTAACAAAGCGATAGTCTTGAGGCTGTAATCATCGGAGGTTTTTAAATATGTATACAGGGGCAGACATGTTCTCTTAGCTCTTGCCTTTTTAATAAAGCACTGTAGCTGTAAATATTCTAATTTGCATATTTTGAAAGAGATAACACCCCAAAGTATTTTTGATTGTGATCGTGACTGATTATTGAAATAATAAATGGAACCAAAATTAGATCCGCCTCGAAACAATACATTTTACAGCTCGCTTGAACTTAATCCAATAAACTAAATGAATAAAAGCAGAATAATCAAAGAGAACAATAAGCCTTTCATAAAAAAAAGGACACGGGTGGGGTCATTAATTAACATCAAGCAAAAGCAAGCGATTGCAACATTACATGAATTAATCTAAAAGTACTAGCCTTTCATTGGAAAGAAATGTTGGATTTTACTTTCATTTTTAATAAAGATTCAATTTTAGACTCAAGACATGAGGTTTCAATCTTTGCATTGCTGAGCTAAATACTGGACCACAACATGTTTGTGGCTGGTTTGTGACTCAAATCAAGTCTTTAAAGCTTAAACTCACTTTAAGCCTCCCTTTTAGCGAGGTAGATATACCCAAAGGACAGACATCTGTTGGAATCATCGTGTGCTGTAATTTGATCCAGGTTTATAGTTTGCATGTGAACATTGTGTGGACATAATTATTATGGCCACTTACAGATTTCACATTGTCCTGATAAGATATGCGTTGGCGTTACCTTAAAGGCTGCATATGTTTAGTGTTTGGCAGGTGTCTCCAACCTTCTTACCTCTGAGAGCTAATTTGACAAAATGAAAGTGGTCAAGAGATACATGTAGCACCCATTGTACATCACCAAGAACAGACATCATTTCTGTCTTACATTTAACGTTTCAGTCACCGCTGTCATCGCCTCTATTACAATGACGCCATAGACGAAGGTTTTTTTGTGTTTGGATACTGTTTTCTTTGTATAAGCGTTGTTTTTGGCACCTTCTCTGTTCGTAGACTGCTACCAGCTGTAAAGTCCCATGAATAGTTGCTGTGGACTTTGATGAAGCGGTGGTCTGTTTCATCTTTTACCGACTGATATCGCAAAGTGAGACACTCGCACCTTTGTCATTCCTCGTGAAAATAGTTCATCTTTGCCTTTTACTGGTCTGGCTATTTCCTGAGGTCATTGTCAAATCTGGTGTGCACTTGCTAGTCTGCTCACATGGTCTAATGTTAGAGCGTCACAACCATTCATTTCAATGAATTGTTAACACTACTAAACAAAGGACAAAGGAAGGACGTATCACAGGGTTATTGTAATGGACCACATTAAGTATACTTGATAAACTGATAACTTGTTATATTTTGATTGGTTGTCAGTGTCTAATGACCAGTTTGATTAAGCTTAAGTTAGAGAAGATTTGTGATTTGTATGCATTTTAAGACTGGAAATAAGAAACAGATTTCATGTGGCATGTACAGTACATGTAGCAACATTTTAAAGGGCTGCAGAGCTATGATCCAGAATGACGAGAACATTTCTCATCAAAACAATTATGCCGTAACTGACATGTTGTTAAATACATTTACTTCTCATTTAACTCAAAACGTGAGGCGGAATCTTTGAATCTGAAATAGAAAAAAAGATATTGAAATATACCTTTTTAAAAAGCAACATTGACAAATTACCTAGACCCAAGTCAAGCAGTTATATCACCCAATCTTCCTATTTAATCACCCTCTCTTGTCTTATCCTGACTTTAATCTATTCAGGCCTACTGCCTCAGACTAGAGCCAAGAGGAGTCTTAAATCAGTCATGCTAGAGCTACTGGAAAGAGTACTAGTGATGTGGCCAGTCTGGCAAGGTTTCCAAGAATTCCTACATCTAGCAGCTTATACTGTACACCATGGGAGCTTTTGATAAGATGGAGCTGGCTACTTTGGCGATTATAATCTTAATCTGTCAGAATCCTTTTGCCACAATAAACGTGGGAATCATGAATGGTTAAAAAAGGGCGGTTGCCCTTTAATTCCTTCCAATACGCCTGATCATCTTTTTACCACACTGTAGGTGGGTAACTTTCCAAGGGACAGAAATAAGCTGTACAGTAAGTCATAGGTGGGTGATCTGCAGGGAACTCCAGGGTTTTTGTTTCCCTAAACTGGATAAACTGAAACTACAACGATGTGCAATCTGGGATAAAAGTCAGATATCAATATCAGCCAAATGCCATGTTGCTAACACAGATCCCGTTGATAACATTATATCATGTGATGCTCCTGAAAAATGTTCTGTGTGTGCCTAGTAGCCTAATAACTGAAATACATGGGGTTTATTTGTGCATCTCTCAGTGGAATGAAATAAATAAAAAGTCTTCCAACCAAGAAGGCCTGCGTCAGTGTGATGAGTCAGAGCTTTGTGGTCTCCACATCATACGTCAGAATCATATGAGATATAGGTCGCAGGCAGAGTGATCCTCAGCACCATTCAGTTTGCACCATTTTATGCAAGATTTAGCCTTTGAGCCTAAAAGAACTGAGTCCGGACTGGCCTACTTTCCCTACAATAATCCAGTCCATTTTCCAACACTAAATTCGGCCTCCTTGTATGTCATCTGTTCTTGAGAATAGCTAGTGAAAAAGGAACAAGCTAGGGACCATGTCATTCAGGCTGAACAAGAAAACCTAGTTAACCACATTTACACAGTGAAGACACATTTAAATTGGCTGTCAAAGAGCCTCAAGAATGAGCCGTCAGCAAAAGTGTGTCTAGGATTTCTCTACCAGAAGACTCCTGGGGGAATTTTGAAAGCCTCTAATGTCATATAGCACCTTCGCTTCATATGTCAGGAGACATTGTATCTAATGGATTTCGAAATTGATGTTGTCATTACAGTAAGGGACCGTCAGACGTTTTTTTTTTTGTTCTTGTCGTAAAGCTTTTAGGTAAACTCAAAATCTCAGGAGATCAGTTCTGTGTAGCTTAATGAAAACTACATTAACTGGTCCTTTTAAGTCCTTTTAAGATGGATCAAATGACTATGTGATGTAAAATTGGTTGAAATCATGGAGAATTATCACCCTTCTCTGCAGCTCTACAGGGCTTTATAGCCTCCTTTAGCAAATTGTTGCAGGTTTTTTTGCACACAAAAAAAAGAGAGGAAAAGCCTTGCATCAAAATGGTAGACAGACAATGTAGCTGGTGAAGAGAGTCAAACAACCTGCAAAAATGTGTTGGTGGGGACCAAAACGGAGATAAAAAGTGCAGTGGATACTGGATTTAAGGCCTGTAAATATGACTCCAATTGAATGCTAATGTTGCTTTGTGTCAGCTGGATGTGTGAGTAGACAACTGTACGCCAGCGACATGGTGGTCGCTGGCTAAGGACACTTTTTTTGTGCACCCTAGTGGCACACTGTTCTTAGCTCAGGAAATCTATAACATGCATGAAAGTGTGTCACATTTTCTTTCTCCAGCGATGTGAATCTACCTATTCATTATGGATGGACCAAATCATCTGGGAGTTGAAGCTAAATCCAATATAAGCTGGTAAATTGAATTGTCTGTCATTGGCTTTTTCAAAAAGAATTCTATAGTAATATAATTATCAAACCCAGTTATTGTAAACCCTTAATTTATGCCTCTCAATTGTTTGTCCAACATTTCGTGCTATCGCTTCATGTTATCGTCATTGACAGGCTGTCCTGCATGCGAACTTCATAGAAAGTTGCCTGTATACTGTACACATGTGAGGACACTACTCATTCATTATGCGAAACAATGATGGGCTGTGTTCTCCTCTCTACTCCGCCAAAACAGTGGGAGACGGGGTGGGGGGTCAGGCCTCTGTATGCTAGATACTTTTTCGTGATAATGCTCCGGTTAACGTTCCTGATCTCAATGGATGTGTTCCCCTTCTCCAATCCAGCAGGTCACACTGAGTCACAAGGCCGGCCGGCGATGACAATGGCATGTTTGTGCACAGGCTGAGCTATGGGCTGTCTGATGCGAAGGGATAAGATGGCACAAGGTGGACACTAGAGTCTTGTGTTGTCACTGATGTACACGCAAATGTGAGTACACGTGTGAGTCTTTGGATATCTGTCTGAACAGATCTTTTGCTGCTGGTGCTTACAGATGTTGTTCTGCCTTCATACTTCTCTCGCTATATCACTTAGATCAAAAGCATTCAGGTTAGTCCTATAAGCAGTCTAATCTTCATTCAAACACTCCAACGTAATATTCATTTGGGTCATGACAGATAAGCTAAATGCTTTCTGCAACAGAAGGAAATTGTGGGAAACGGACACTTTCAGGCTTTGTACAACCCACAGACATTATCTGCAGTTGGGGATTTGATAACTGGAACAGGAAAAGGAGAAATAACTACTACAGCACACGCAACGGCCATTAGACCACATTATCGGCACTGTAAAATAAATGCTGTATGGGACAATGATGAAGTAGATGCTAAAAGGAATAAGAGTAAAATATCTTACATATTGCAGTAGGGCGGTTGCCCCTGCAGAGACTTTGCAAGATTTACACCAAATGATGAAATCACCATCCGAAAAAGGCCACACCTATATTTTAATCAAATGATGTATAATCTTGCTCTATTGCCAAGCCCCCAACTGATGCCAGCCAAGAACTGAACAGTTATATGTTTTACGGGATGAATGTGTGGGTAGGGGAGAGATATGACAAAATGGCACCTGTACAAACAGGGAAAGGCAATTATACTGCATGTTAAACACAGGAAATCAGAATTGATTTATCTACAGCAGTGGACTGCAGAGGTCACTGACATGCACCACCAGCTTTAATCCACTTTCGGGTATTTTCCCGGAAAAAGCAGACGTGCACGCCCTAATCAAAACAACCTAATTGTTGTGCCATAAACGCTACGTTGTATCTAAGAAAGCCTGTAGTATTCACAGATTCATGCAGGCATAAATACGTGCGTCACATGCATGCACAGACACACTCCTTTCGGTACAGACCAACATCCCTCACCAGTATGTAGTAGGCCATGCACTCCCTCGTCATCCCTCCCTCCCTCTCTTCCACCTCCTTGTTGTCATATGACCGCTGTTATGTGTGTGCAATGGAACACAACGTTGCTCTGTTAGTCCCCTCTGCTCTGCCCTCTCAGATTTGAGTGCTGTAAAGTAAGGCCCTCTCACTCGCCGGCCTCAGGAAAACAGACAGGCCCCTGTATGTGACTAACAGCAAAGATTAGAAAGGAGGGCAAAGAGAAAGAGAGGGATGAATTGAGCCCCCCCCCAAAAAAAAAAAAACTTACTCATTAACAGAGCCCCGCCCTGAGATTTTGTTTGATTCAGCTGACAGCTTTCCTCACTGATGCTTTACTGTCAAGTCCTTTATTAGTCCTCTCTACATCTGTGTCTGCCAAACAGTGTCTCCTATAGTCGTTTGTGTGGAGATGACACTTTGTCCCTGTACCTGGCGAGGATTAAAGACCCAAAACAAACACAAAATGCTGAGCCAGCTGAAACAAAGCACTGCCCTGTCTGAATATACAGAGTGACAAAGCAACTGAGAGATCTGAACTCGATGGGCCGCCATGGTGTTAAAGGGTATTTCATCGCCTCTGCAAGATCACTTTCAATGTTAATTCCCACTACCACTAAAGCAAATGTATAAGAAGTGGTTAATTCTGGTGCATCCCTTACATAAAAGGGACATACATTAATCATTTTATTAAGTAGGCTACCGAGGGAGCTATGTTTGGCCCCCTTGGTACTTAAGTGTAATAGAGCTGAGTTTAATTGTCCAAGTCGACTGTGTGCTCACCTAAAAGGTGTAAGATGGCTGAAAGTGCACCGGACGGGGACATCGGCCTCCTCAGTGCTAGAGCTGCCACCTCAACAGCCACTGTCACTTTAAAACCAAGTCTGTCCCCGCTGTCCCCTGCCATTATGTCACCCAGTGGAGTGGATGTAGCAAGTAACAAAGGAGGTGGAAGGAGGTCAACTCGGCATCGGTTCTGTCACACTATTGCTCTCATTTTTTACATGCATAAAGGCGGCTTGAGTGGAAGCATACTGCATATTACCATTGGAACAAAGGAGAATGAATGCATCAGCTGTTGGATGCTGTTGGGAGAGGCTCCATGCTTAATTTATGTGACGTGTATTCCACTGGTTTAAGAATTCATGTTGAGGTTTGTGTATTTGGCTTAAAAAAAACAATTTATCAAAAATCAAATTGTATTTCTTCCAATATTGTGTTCAATATTATGTTCAAACAGTCTGAATGAGGGTATGATGACATTTTTCAGTATGTACGCGTGTGTGTGTGTGTGTGTGTTTGTGTGTGTGTGTGTGTGCGTGTGTGTGTGCGTGTGTGTGTGTGTAAGCATGTGATTAACCTTCATATTTCCCACTGGACCTCGTCATTCATCATTTTAAAGCCAAGGGCATTAGTGATCTCTAACATTTTTTGACAGCTTGCAGAAGAAAACTGAAAATCCAACAGAAATAATTCTTGTTGATTGGAGCTTTTGTCCCAGTGGATGTGACCTTGGTTTGTCTTCTAGTGGTCAACAGGTTGCTGAGACTGTAGAGGAGAACACGGTCATAACTGGACAAAATCAACAAAGTCACTGAAAAACACAGACGGCGACACACTGTCTTGACTACAACATGTTGTTTGCATGCAAAACATTTATTGTTGTGCACGCAGTTCTGATTGTGGCTGTTTTTCTCCAAGTAATTAACATGGAAGCAACGTGAATTGCATCTTCTCTTGAAATGGCATCATGAAGAATTAAGTATCTGCACATTTTGGTAACCGCCCTAAATCACAACTCAGACCCTTTGAAGTTTTAATGAAACCAATACTGCACCGGATTGCACTGACAACAATACATCCCTTTACTGCGAGTCATCTGTACTTGAAAAACACATGGGTAATTAATTTCTTTGATTTATCCACATTGGTAATTTGAGGTCAGAAAGAAGTAGAGCATGATATAGATGCGTCTCAGCTAATGGTAAAGTTACACTTCCTAAAAAATATGGTGCTTCAATATGTGCTTATCTGAATTCCATAATGTCAAGCATTTTCTTGGTGACAAACAGTAAATTCAACTTGCAAAGCAACCCACAAAGGCGTATTCCAATCTGTCAGCGTTACACTATGACAGCGATCAATATTCCTATCCAGTTTAATTGCGTTTTATCGCAAACCTGAATCAGGCAACATTACACACGTTCAGCAAAAGTGTCACTCTACTCTGATGCATTTTGGTATCAGTAGTGCTCAAGAGATAAGGGCATGGTGGAATTTATCCACCATCTTTGCCTTGATTCACAGATGTCTCCGGTACTCGATGTGAGCTGCTGCCGCTGGAACTATCACAGGCACATCCAGCGTTTTTTTTCTTTTTTCTTTCACATGCTCAGAAAAGCGCTGTCTTTCTACACCGACATGAAATGATCACGGTCTTTCCCCCCCTCTCTTTTATCCAATCGGTTCCAAATCTTCTCTTTCCTTCATTCCTCTCTCTTGCTCTCTGCTGCATCAACCTCCGCCCCTCCGCCCCTCTGCCCCATCTGCCTCCCTACTGTTAAACCCCCCCCAGCCCCCTCGACCCCTCCCTGCACTGGTTCTCCCTCTCTCTATCTCTCCCTCTCTCATGTAACACAAACACACATACAGTACGCACAGATACACATGCTCTCCTGATGCTGCACAACCAATCCCAACCCCCCCCCCTCCATTGAAATAAATACAGTAACACTCTGTTAAAGATGTGGAAGATTATTGAAACAGAAAATGTCACAAAGCGTAATGAACATGCTCTGCTCTCCCGCCCTTGCCCCCTCTCACCGTTAAGATTTTACATTCACAAACAAACATCATTTGACCATATAAATCCCAGCTGGAGATTATTAAACGAATGGTGAGGTACATTTCCCCCCAAAGAACAGCAGACAAGAAAGCTCCACTCAAATCCTGTGCTGCTGTCAAGCCACAATTTGCTCGCTTATCCCAGTGCCTGCGAGCTTCGTGGGATTTGTGCACTTCCCACTGCAAATTCACAATCAATATCTCATGAAGCCAGTTGTAAGTACTGAACACCTGATAGTGTGCTTTTACTCTCTCATTTCCCCTCTTTCCATTTCTTAGCTTATGGCCTGGACAGACAGACAAAACGGACAGACACACACACACACACACACACACACACACACACACGCACACATCTTTGATGGATCCTTCACTTGTCCTACATACAGTAATTACACGAACTAAGCATTCAGATAAAAAACATTCTCTACGGATCGAGGATGATGCTCCGGGGAGATGATGAGTCAGATTGCAAGCATAAGATATAGCAGCGTCCGTTGGCACAGAGCTAGCAGGGTGGAGGAGGGGACTGGACAGGCTGCCTGCCTGCCTTGGTGCCATCTCTGAACATCACCTTCCCCATTTTATCAGGAAAACATACTCGCCCTCGACAGAATGACTGCAATAAAATGGCATCGTGCTCCTCCACTGTGTCCAAACCAGACCAGCCTTGCGGTGATTACAACAAAAAAAAAAGAAGCTTTGTGTCTGCTTGAGAGTAGTCAGGCTTACCGTGTTCACAAGCCAGCATCCATTTACAAAGGATACTGCAGACAAGCCCTTACAGGGAGAGAAAGGCTCTGTGCAATCCACCTTTAGTCCTGCTGCTTCATCTTCAAATCTTCCTCATATTCACAGGGTCACACACACTCAAGTACATCTCTCTCTCTCTCTCTCTCTCTCTCTCTCTTTCAGCACCCCACTTTCTCTGTCTTATTAACGTCTGCGTTCTATATCCTCTCTTGTTTGCTCCAAGGCAGTTGAGACACTGCAGCGATGGGGGTGGAGGGCGTGTATATATGTGTGCGTGTGTTTGAGTGTGTCAGAGACAGAGAGGCAGAGCGAGGGAGTGCAGGACAGAAACGGAGGGAGGAGTCAGCAGGGATAGAGAGAGAGAAGGGGGAAATGGTCAGGATTAAATCATGAGAGTAACAGACAGAGAGAGAAAAACAGGCTTTGATGGGGTAGCTACAGCACCGTATCCTTATTTCATGCCATAATGATAAAAATGTACATTTGCCTTGAAGAAATCTGAGCCCCTCCGGCTGGAATGGAGATGATGCAGTGAGTAGATATGTTTCTTGAGCTATTATATTTGCTGACAGACCAGCAGCAGGATTGGTTGTGTTTCATTGATGACTGAAAAAACATACAAGATAGGAAGAGAGGGAGGAGGAGGAGGCGGAGGAGGAGGAGGAAGGGACTGGAGAGGAGAGGAAGAGAGGGGAGGGGAGAAATGACGACAAAGGAATGGGAGGGGGATTGGACGATGGTGTAATGTGCTGTTTCCGTGCCAACTGTTTCTGTGACAGTGGGACCACTTCCTTTATTGCTATTGGCTATAACCAAGAATTGATAGAGGCTTGGGCAAATGAGGCAGCATGCCATGGGGTGTGAATGGGTGGTTTTTTTTTCTTTTTCTTTTATTTATTATTTATTCTTGTTCATCTCTGGTTTCGCTTGACCGCAACCGCAGAGAACACATGCACGCATGAACACATGGAAACATAATGATCGCAGCGCTTGGAGCATGATGTGAGTTATTGCTTTGTCATTATGGATGCCGCCAGTGTGTCAAAAAAAGACTCCTCCCTTCCTCCTGACACACACAAACACACTGTCCAACAGTGGGAAAAATCCCCAGATCCAGCTGCTCAGGGCGTGTAGTGTGATGAAATTGCCTGGACATCAACCCCGGTGTCATGAACTGTGAGATAATTAATGGGCAAATTGCCAAAGCAAGCGCACATCTGGTGGGGGTGAGCAACTTTGCCTCTCCCTGACCTTTCATCTGGCCCTTTTAATCCGGTCTGGGAGGCAGGTGGTGTAATTGTCCCCATTGTCACTTTCCCCCCCTCACTGTAATCATCAATTACCGTAAACAGACGCTCAATCTCAACGTACAGTCGCTTCCTCTTTAGTGGCCATTTAACATTGCAGAAATGTATCGGCTCTCGGTTTCAGCTTGGGAAGTGAACTCTCTATACTTCTCAAAAATGAGTTACAGAAACCTGCAGACAATAGTGTATAATGTAAGTCAGGTGCATGAAACTGCCATCTGCCACAAAACCACACCGGGATGTCCCTACGTATCCATTTCAGTCACATTAAAACACATCTGACAGGTGCCTGTTCCGAGTAGATGTCACGTACTCGACAGCCTAAACTAGGTGGTTTCCACTTGGACTCAGCGGCTGTTGTTTTACTTTCGAAATATCAAACCTGTGACGATCCACCTGACCACATCACACGGGAGATAAGTCTCACATTGCGTATGTTTTGATGTTTTTGAATATGAAATGTGTCAATCGGTGCTGAATGAGAAGATCTATTCGGCTGATAGAAATACAAAGTAAGAATCGGTCAAGTTCCTGATGGTCACAGGCAATGATAGATAATCTGTCATTTTGCCATTTAACAACCACTTGGCCTCCTAAAAGGTTCTTAACACTTATTGGCTTTTTAGTAGCTAGCTAGCTCACCGGCTTAGTTTGGTCTCCTATCATTTTAAAGCTGCTATTGTCCACTGAAAAACACTTTAATAACAATCACAGGCCTCCTTTTTTGCTATAGAATGACTCAATGTAAGTGCATCATTTTGAACAACTAGCCTCACAAGTAAGACTCTAGTGGCAACCTATCAAGCAACAGTTACCCTATATACCCTTGGATGTGATTGGTTCTGATATGTGCTCAGTCTTTGCTTCCTTCATCTAAAAGCTATTTATAAAATAACATATTTCTTTGTCATTTGGAGACCTTAAAACATTACACATGCCTTTGTATTTTTTTACATTTAGATTACTATATGATTCTAATTCCTGTTTGCAAAACCGCAGCAGCTGTTCGCCAAACGAAGAACAAAATATCTCATCACCCCCCCGCCCCCCCCCCCCCGTTAAGCAGTTCTACACTGGTTGCCTGTTAGCTTTAGAATTGATTTCAACATTTCACTATTAAAGCACAGCAGGCTTTGTCAGACTTAACACTTCATGAGCTGCAGCACAGCTCGGTCCTCTGGGAGAGAGCTTGGTTTGTAACAGAAGGTGACTGAGCTCGCACAATGTCGAGCGAGAAAAAGTAAAGCTGCGTTGTCTTTTAAATCACTTCAAAAGACGTGTTTTACAGGAAAACACTTTTATTGTATTTGGTTGACTGTACTTCTCGTTCCTCTCATTAGTGGACTGATTTATTTCCTCACTGACTTTTTCTTTAGTTTCTCAAGGTGTTCTCTGCCAGTGCCTAATGACCCCTTCAACATTGTTCCATCCCTTTCACTCCCCATAAACCTCACTATCCCTTTTTTGTCTCTCCCAGATTGTCTCTGTGCCTCTCTGCAGCTTCCTGTCCCCCTAATCCTTAATCCTGTGGAAATCGGTCAGGCAGAATGAGCCAGCTTTGATCAGGCTCTCATATCAGGCGTGATAACAGTGTCAGCACACCCGGATCCCACAGAACCCTGGAGCCCAGGGGGAGAGCTTCAAACAGGCATTCACCCCTTGACTCTGTTTGAGAGGAAGGGGAGGCTGCAGAGTTCCTGACTCAACTGCAAGACACAGATTCTGTCATCAGTCTCTCTCTTTCTTTGAATTTAGCAAACATCATGATTGAACGCCATTCATCTGTGATGGCACCTTTGCTTTCAGATAAGACTTATTCTGCACGAGTTAAACTTGCTGTGGGAAAAGAGCCAGTGTAACACCATTTGAGGCTCACAACAGTTGTACAGCACAGGGATGTGAAAGTCACTTCTGCTTTTGTCAGCGGTGTCCTTGGCGGTAATCATGCGATCTGTCGCTGGTGTTTCGGTATTGTGATCCACAGCGAGGGATGATACCTGCCTGAGTGGGAGGCATGTCACAAAACACAATGGCGAACTTGTGGCACAAATGCATCACGCAGGAAAATTAGCTTTTCTTAAACGTCAGCATTGCACACAGCGTCTAACAACGTCCGAACAAAATACACAAACTGATTTGTGCTTGATCCCACATTTGAATCCAAACATCCTACCCTGAAGACATGTTTGTAATGATCACTGCAATACAATCACTCAAACAAACCTCCTGCTTTCCCTTCAGGTAAGTGTTTGGAGGTGGAACCATTTGTAAAAAAGAGGTATTTACTGACTCGGAATTGATGATATAAAGTGTAAGAGTAAGTAACAATGCAAATATCACTGCATTCTCTTAGTAATTCATTGTCTCTAAACTTTGTATAGGTGGTGCAGATATTCTTAGTGTAAAAGGTTATCCTACATTGTTAGATTTGGATCTTGATGAAGAGTAATTCACTATACGTACTTGCAGAACCAACAGAAACTGTACATAGAGGTTTTTGCTACTCACAATCACATGACCTGGAAGTTGGAACTCTCTGCAGATCTACAACAATACTGACAGCGCACTCAAGTCTCCCCATTAAATCAGTTTAGATGTGTTGGCTAATCAGGTAGAAAACTGAAGCATCCAGCACGGCCAGTCTGTATAAAGTGCAACATGTAATATGTTGAATGAGCTCCATTCCTCAACTGAAGACGAAAGAGGGCAAACTCTGAAAATATCTGTGTTCATAACTCTGTTCTATGAAATGTCAATTTTGCAAACAAGACATCGCCCTGTACAAAGTACATCAAAGTAACTGATGTACTGCCTGCATCACTTACAGCACCAAATAGTGGTTCATAACAAGATGAAAATGGGAACATGGCAAGGAGAGTACATTTCTGTAAGTGTAAATAAACTGTTGAAGAATGCACCCACTCTTTTTCTGTACAACTCTACCTTTGCATGACTTGTTGTGGTCTGCCCCTCTGTGTCGCTTGTCCACCTTCCTCAAAGTAAAGGCTGACATCTACCGGCCAAACGGATGTACTACACTGTTAAGATGGAAGATTTTGTATTTGGATCCATTTTTTGGGGTATTGAGCACAAAACATTATTAAGTAAGAAAAATATGATTGATATAAATTAGAAATTATTGAATTTAATTGAATGTTTAAGACAAATCACGATCAATTCAACCTCACATTAAGAAATAACTAACCTGAATTTGAAAGTGAAATACACAGTAGGCCCAGTTTGTGCCAGATGTAGTATTCAAATTGTTTAGCTCATGTATTTACTTAATAAGGGCTACACCTCTGGGCTAATCTTGAGTTCTCACACAGCAGTGACCCAGCAAATGTACTCATATCTACGGCGTTTCATTTACACTTGCATGCACCTTTCTGTAGCCATTATGCAGCTGACATCCATAAGAAGAAACGTTTTTAAAATAAATGACAACCACTTGAAGCCTGTAATTGAAACATCCTGTTAGAAATCAAGAATGAATTAACAATATTTACACTAGCCCTTATTTGTCTTTGTACAGTTGGAGCAAACCTCTGGTCTTCAGTATTTGCTTTAGACTATCAGCTGATGTTCAGACTATCAGTGATTTGTGGCTGCCTGTAATCTAACTCTTACTTCTATGAACAGCTTTTGGATCCAACTAAGTTTTTTGTCCACAGCCTCAATAAATACTCCCCCCTGGCATCTTTGATATTCTTCTCTTTGTCGAGTTGTGATTTCTAAGAATGTAAATAAGGACTTTTTATAATAGACATTATCAACAGAGAACCGTGTTCTTCTCATATGATCTACTTACCCAACAACATGGTTATCATGTGCACTAAATTACATAATTTAGGCGTCCTGTCATATCTTAAGTTAGTATTAACTACATACACTATAGTTGTTATGAACGCCCCTCTTCAAAACCCCAGAACATAGCTGTTGTTTGGCTTTCGGCTCAGAGAGATGGACACTAAATAGAATTAATTCAGTTTTGTGTCGCAAGGTAGCTGAGTGCAGCTCGTGGATGCTGCAGAAAGAAAAACCTTCCTTGCCATTGAATGAATAAACATTTTGGTTCATACTGCTGCTGTGTCTTGTGAATATAAGGTGTTGTTGCTGAGAACAGAATGCACATAATCTGTAAGAAAATCAGCTCTTTGCAGGCTTTGGTAATCCCCACACTCTTTGGCTAGAGGGAATCCCCGTTGACCCCATTCTAAACCCTAATGCCATCTTTATCTGCAGGAAAGACACTGTCTGGTCTGGCATCAGCTAAGCTCTTACAGGAAAGTTTCCTATTGTCAAGCATGATGATTAAATCCACTGTGCTGGAATCAGTGTGTAAAACGTACCTCAGATCAACACACATATTTAACAGTGGAGATGATGGAAAGGAAAAAGGAACAAGGATTGTCTGCACTTTTTCTTTGTGATTGTAACTTAATCAGGACGGGAAATTAAAAGGTTTGCAATGTTATGGCCTGCAGCCGTGTAATGGTCGACTTTCAATGAGGCGAAAGTTATTGCACGTGATTTATAGCATGCTCATGGGTTCAACATAGATGGTTAATTTCACAGAACAGTTATAATAGACATTGACAGTAAGCTGTGTCTACACCACACATGGCTGTAGAAATGAGGTTCTTTATTTGTCCGTTATAAAAACAGTCATTTTGACCAATACCATTGCCAACACTACAGGATCGTGCTCCAGTACGGCCAAGCACACATCACTGTGACTTTAGGCTTCTTTTTTAATAATGCATCATTGTTTTTGTTTAACACACTAAAGTAAGTGAATGTTGTTCGATTGACATAGAACAGAACCAGTGTGAACTCTCGGGCCAGCATGTTGCTAATGTACACTTTTCTTGTTCCATCAATCCATGCGTGCATCTGAGAATTAGTTTGTGTATTCATTCATTCAAAGCAAGATATTTCAATAGCTACTACCCCCATGACCTTTTGTCCAATGCCACTTTTACATCAAAATGTCCCCCTGACCAACCATGGCAACGTATCCCCAGAACAGATGAGATTTGCTGTAGATCCTAGTCGAGCCTAGTCGAGCCTACTCTCCTCCCCAGAGAATGAATCCTTATCTTGATTGGTTCTCTAAAAAATTGAATCCTGATTTGAATGACCTGATAGTCTTTCAGTGGTGTTGCGTACTGATAAGGCTCCTTGAACAGAAGAAGACAAAGAATCCAGAGCCATGCTAACGGCTCAGTTAGGTCATAATGCTTATTATGAAGACAAAACACACTGTTGGAGAGAACCAACGAATTATTGCACAATTTGGAAATTTGGAAAGAAGGATTGCACTAGATGAAAGTTCAGGGGATCACCAAGCTCAGAAAGACCATGAATGTTTGTACCAAATGCATGCCAATCCATCCTATAGTTCACTAAAAATCCACAATGACAATGTCATGGTGGCACTAGACCTGCTGCGGGACTAATAAAAGATTATCGTATCTTATCAGGGCCAAAGTCTGGAGACTTCCCTGAAGATCATGGACGTCTGTACAAACTTTAATGGCAATCCATCCAGGGGTTGTTGAGATATATCAGTTTGGACCAAAGTTGAAACTGACTGATGACTGACATTGCCATCCCCTGAGCCTCTAGCGTGGCTAATACAAATTGTACGTTGTTTGTTCCAACCAACAGTTTTATATCGAGGGTTGTATATTGCAGCCTCTTGGGGTGTCCGTGGGGCTTTACAATTGGCCCAAGTGGGGAATCATCATGTTTGTTCACACAGAAAATCTCACACAGTGCTGATGAAAGTTTCATGAAGGGGAATGATAATCTATCTTGTACAAAATGGTAACAATAAGGACCTGACCTTTTGTTGAGGATCTTTAGGTATATGTAAATGCAATTATATTTAAGCCAGCACAGATTGAGTGCAGTGATGCCTATAAGAGCTCTCACTGAAAAGCTCAACCACCCTGCAAGAGTTGTATAAGTAAGGGCAACTGGGGACATTGTGATATCTAGAGAGCATAAATCTGCAGGGTCCCTGTTACAGGTTTGCCAACATTGATCCGAGGACCCTCTTAGGATCTCTATCCAGTAGAAAAATGTGTCTTCTCCAATACTATTAATCATCTGCTAAATCCTGAATGATACAGTATTTAATTATTTTTTTATGGCCACCATTGAATCCAGCATTTTTTGTAATTCCATTGATCTGCCTAAGGGGGCACCACAACATGTATTTGCTAATGAAAATATGATAAAGAAATAACTGTAGTAAGGCCTAACGTATTATCAGGACATTCAGATGTATTGAAATGTTTGTAACACAACATAATGTTTTATATGTAGCTTTTGTTTTCGTCTTACTGTGTTTTCTTATGTATTATATCCTAATTTATATCTGATGTCTTTGGACCAGGGGCCTTAGACCCTGGAGCAAAACTGATTCAAAATAAACTCTTACAGATAATTCTGTAGACCATTTATGTGACAGAAGCCAATGGGCGAGTCTTTCTTTGCAAAAATAATATAAAAAAGGCCAAAAGCAGGCTAATCTATACCAGTTCTCCTTTGTATAAACCTTATACAAACACTTGTAAAACGTTTGTTTGTGTAAACCTTTTCTCTAGTTATTTAAATGAATCTATCACCGAGGAGCAGTCCGTTTATCCGTATTTTGTCAGTAATCCAAAATCCCGTTCATGATTACATCAAATTATTCGGCAATAATTGAAATATGTATAACCATTCATTATATTTAATAATCGACGTAATGTGGTAGGTATTTATGATAGGCTGCAAAGCTGCCAGCTGAAGGGAAACCATTGCCAGTACAAAAGCGTCTCAGTGCACGTCCTACTTGTGTCGCTCTACAGCAGGGCGATTTTGCGCGTTCCCGTGACTCGCCATAGAAAACAAAGCTTGAACGTCTCCCACAACAGCGAGGGGTGCAGACTTGAGGACTATCTGAATTTATTCTGGATACATCATGCTGGATATGGATCTACAGTGGGTGTAGCATCGTTGGAGACCGAGCCTTCACGGCCGGGGTTAACGGCAGGACATTAGCGAAAACGGACGAAAATAACATCAGTGTTTTTTTTTTCTCGGGGTGCTTTGTCTTGTCCACCTAACGATAGCAAACCATCATTCCCATTTCAATTGCAAGATATTCAGCTAGTGACTACTAGCTGCCGCCGGGATGTATCGTCATGTTGTCACCTTAAAGTAGCTGCTAGGACTGTTGGATTGTGAAGGATACGCGGAAAACCTCTCCGAGGTCCCATCGGGTTGTCACCGGGACCTGAATCTGTGTTGGTCGCGGAACCCACTGTTTTCGGCGATATGGCGGAGCAGGGCTACACATCTTGGTGAGTGCGCACAGGCATCGCGCTACCGATTAGTAGTACCGCTAGCTACCGTACGCTAGCTGCTGCCTGATGATATAGGTCACTAAACCAATGCACTATATTCATGACAAGTCACGGAAATAATCTCCACACAGACTCCTTCTGGTGCATGTATCACCGTGGAGCGTGTAAAATGCCACTAATCCATTCCCCCCCTGCACCTCTGATATTGCTAACAGGCTGGTTAGCTAGCCGCGGCTAATCAGCTGCACCAGCTGACGCTATGCTAGCGCTACCTAGCTTCGGTTCCAACAGTGCTATTGTGAGCGAGTGCTACGGGGCTAGCTGCCTAGCTAACGTGTTAAGCTCACTGAGGTTAGCCAGCTGGTGAATGACTCGCTCGCTAACATTATCAGCGCTTGTTGTCTCAAAGTTGTAATGGCACTGCACGACAGTGTCAAATCGATTATTGAACATTAGCTGTGCCAGCAAATTCGTGTTAGCTGATTAGATAGCTAGCATTCGTCGTCGATACGCTGCACACAATAACAAAGGTTCTGCCGTTGAGCTATAGCTAGCTAACTGGCATCGCAGTCATGTCCCCAAAAAATACTATTTCAGGGTGAGGTTGGCATTGTGACACACGACAGGTTGTCCCAAAACATATGTGCGGAAACGTGATGTATACAGACTATAAACAAGGTGAGCGTTATAGCTGAATTGAAGTGCTTGGTGAGGAATAGATGAAGACAGACATGATGTGATCACTGAAATGCGTTGCCCCATGAATGAATATGTCCTGACTTTGGTGAGGCCTAGTTAATAAAATAGGATAAATTATGCTTATTTGATCCCAGCAACACGGGTTGAATGTTAGCACAATGCTTAGAGCAGCAGCTTCTTATGTGTGAATAGTCCAAACCAATACCTCTCCAACAGCAGACCAGGTTCATTGAATGGTGGAGGTCCACTGAAATGCTTGTTTACCTAAATCTCATTTAATGTCACATTGTGATTATTTCCTGGAAATGTCTTTTAAGTCTTTCCAAGACTTTTATATTTTGTCATTTATACTGGCTTTTTGTCATTGTAGTTTTCATAAAAAATCCTGTTTGCACTTTTGGGGAAATTGCTTACAGGAGAAAAAGCCCAACCACTGCTGAATGTTCACTATGATGTAATATTAGGCCGGCAATGTCTCGTTAACAGACTACATTTATTATAAGCGTGAATGCAAAGTGGTAGCAGTTGTTTTGGAAAATACCATCTTTTGGATTTACATCTCCCCCTTTCTCCATTAATATTAAGTTAGTAATAACTAGTTAATACTTAATATAATAAATATTCTGTTTTAAATGTAATAAGAAAACTGAAACTAATTAGTTTATTGCCAATAACGTGATGAAAATCCTATTTTACATGAGTAAAACAACTAAAGGGCTTTGCCCAAGACAGCGTTAATTTAATATAGACTTGATGTTGTAGGTTTTCATTGGAAAAGTTAGCATGGAGTGCTTCTTTACAGTTATGAATTGTAACAGATGTTTTTTGATGATGATGATGATCAGAGAACAAAGACACAAACAATGACAATCTATTGTGCGAGAAATGGCCTAAATGTCACTGAAGAGCTGTGGAGATCAGGGTGTATTTGTATTTGTGTGGTCATACATACCTAAGAAAAATGTCATAGAATTTGAAAATAGCAATTTCCAGGTCTGGAGAAGTTTTGGAAAAATAAATGAACCCAGAATTTTTGGAAAAGTCAGGGAAATTGACTTTGCAAAAACCTGTGTACTGTGGTTCAGATAAGGTCAACTGGTTGAACTCGGAATTAAATGTTTTCATTAGATGTTGCTCTGTGCGGGCTAACGTCAGACTCTGACATTTTATTCTTGTTTTTCATGTATCCACAGACAATTCGGAGAATGTATGGTCATCCAAATTTGCCTCAAAGGCATGAAAAGGTCTTAGTAAAATATATTGGTAAAAATGTGTCTGAACCCTGAGAGATGAGTAAAGGTGGCAAAACAGCTGAAGCTCATATTCATGCTTGAAATTAGTTTTTTGCTGTGCAACCAAACTGATAAGTCACACTTGCTTTCAGCAAACAACTATAGCTATGTGAAGATCTAGTGGAGTAATGTCTACCTGAGCGGACAATGAAGTCACTCTTGTGTGTCTCGTTAACCCAGCTTCTCCTTGCTTTGTTGACATAGGCGGGCCGGCCGCATGTGCATTTTAGTGCTTGTTCATGCATGTGAGCGTGCCCCCACTAGCTAGCTTTTCACTGCTCTCATTCGGCGATTACAGCCAATTGCGCCGACATGGTCATTGTAAAAGTTGTAGTACCCACCCTGAGGTTCCTCCAGTTTGTCCATGTTGGGAGCCATGATGTACCTTCGTATCGTTCTCATATATTTTCTTTACGCAGGAGAGTAAAAGTGTATTTGCTGTGGTTGTATTTGCGGTTTAAAAATGTTAATGCCGTTGCACTTGTTTATTTAACCGTGCCATTACGTCTAACTTCATCACTTCCGTATTACATTACCTGTTCAGTAGGTGGTCTTTTACTTCAGACCAGTGAGGGGAAATAACTTAAAGTTACACGATGCTCTGCTTTGTTTTTCCTGTTTTTAAATGAACAGATGGCCGTTTTATATCGGGCTCACCTAGTTGCACAAATCAAGCTGTCCTCAGCAAACGTAAGTCGTCTGGAAATGTTACCTCTGCCAGTTGTGTCTGTTGTTGTTGTTACACATCTTTGAGCCTTTGAACGCAACCCCGTGCTCCCATCGCCTTGGAAGCAGACAACGTACAAACACCCAATAATGTATTTTCGAAACCATTACATTAAGATCATGGACATAAATAATATAATTTGTTGTACTAGTGATGCTTGACTAAAGCAGGTTTTTAGAAAATACAGACATAATACTCTATGACATTGTGTGTGCAGACATTTGAATTGGATGCTGTGCTTGGCTGAATTTGCACAATTAATTATATATAGTCATCAATCACTGCTGATGAGTAAACCGAGGCGTCCCCCGTTAAGGCTAGTGGTTTTGTATGTGTCTTTTTTTTTTTTTTGAGAGCTTGCAACTTGTAGTTTGATGACATGTTCATCAGCCTTCGTGGCTGCACGTGGCTTTCGTGCAGCTTACTTCAATCCAAACCATCAGTAGGTGGCTTTATGTAACAATCGCGCTACTACATCTATTCGGTAATGGAATTTTCTCCTTGTTTCGCTTCCTCATTTTGCAGTGTGTCAAGTACCTCGTGTAAGTAAGGGCAGACCTACGCAGTTCTCCTATAGTGTTTGGTTTTAGTTGTCCATCGAGGCGAATGCAGTGTGCCACTCTTCTTTGTGTTTTGTATCTGGGAAACATCGATCAGTCGCTGCACTTGTTGGTGCCGTCACATGAAAGCCTTTTAATCTGTTCATTTGTAAGGGGAAGAAGAAATGATCTTAAATAAACCATTGTGTTTTGCCTGAACATTTCATTAACAGCTTTTGCTGCAGCCATTGTTTTTGCCCAATCTTTAGTCTAACGCTTTATTGAGCAGCCAAAGGGTCCGGTCTATGTTCTCTTCAGGGCCGGATGTAAGTGTGCGATTATCTGGCAAGTGCACATAACAAACGTCACAGTGAGGTTTACATTATGACTGAGAAAGACGGGACTTTTCTGATGTGGAGAGGATGATTATTACAGCCAAGTCAATGATCAAAGGTGAATATGATGCGACGCTGTGTTCAATGTCGGGTGTCTGAACATGTTGGCACATGTTTGTTGGTAAAGTAGCAGACAACACTTCTTTGTAACACAACGGTAAACAAAGGCACCCAGCTTGCCTTATGACCTCGCTCTCGCTCTCGATTCAGTAAATAAGTAAAAAAAACATCAAATAGAGAAACCACTCTGCCCACACTATCGGGTGTAATATCCAGTATGAACAACCACATCAATCAAACTGAAAGTTTCAAATTCTGCCTGGAAATATGTGCAGTGTTTCCCACAAATCGAGTTGGTTAATCTTTGGCTGAATGTAGTTATAATGTTGCTCATGGGCATGTCAAAAATATTGACGAATACCCACAAGAAGAAGCTGTAATTGTACTTGATAAATGACTTGCAATGGTTGATTGTTTATCAGCTAATTGATTGGCTTAGCACTTGCGGCACAAAGTTAATTCTGTGGGTTGTATGGGCGAGTGATTTGTAAGCGTTGCTGTCCATGTGTGGAGAAAATCCTTTTGATGTTCAGTAACCACGTTACCCGCCAAACTCACCACTGCAGCTTGTTTTACTGCCTCGCAAAATGCTTTAAAAGCTTCTTGCAAGTGTGCACGGTTATTAGCGAATGTGTCGATATATTTGCCATCAACAACGATGGTTTCATCTGCAATCCCACACACGGCCCTGTGTTAGCGATGGGGGAGTTTTAGAGAGGGATGCGTTTGTGTTGTTTGCTGCCTGACATTAGTCATTGCTGTTATTTATTCATACAAACCGATAACATGACGTCGTCCCCGTCTGTGTAGCCGCTTCGTTAGTGTGAAACCAACAGTTCCTGAGGGTTGGTCAGAAATGTAATCTTGTTTTATATTGATATCAAAGACTATAAACATGCTATCAAAAACATATTAACTGAGACTATATTGCCTTTTTTGTTAATGAATAATACTTCCTCAAGAAACATGGTTATTAAGATCTTATCCCGAAATCCTATTATTAAGACTATCCACGGTACAATCTAATGGCAGCAAGCACTGTTTAGTTCTTCTCCGCAGTATATTTGAACTATATAGACACAACTAATGCTGCTGTGTTCTGCTAAGAGCACACATCGCTCCGTTTGAATCTGACAGATTACTGAACACCTGTTGCCTGCATCTTGGAACAGAAGCGCCGCTTAAGATTAGCCGTCAGAACTTCGAAGCCTAAATAATACATACAGCGGGTCTAATGCATCTTCAATTCCGAGGCTCAGACTTTGCCTCATAGTGTCCATGTGGTCTGAAAAAAAAATTAACATAATGATTCAATCTGGACGTCAGTCTTGACATTTTGACCAGCAGCTAATCTAAATATATATTTATGCCCTGCATCATGCATACTTGTGATGCCCAACCCTCACATGCCTCATTCAAACAAAGAAAAATGCCACAGAAGGGTGTAAACACACACACACACACACACACACACACACACACACACACACACAGCAGCAATGCGGGGGAGGAGTACTTGTATTCATAGCGACAAAAAGGTCATCTGTGGTCACAAATTACATTCTTGTACCTGAAGGATATAACCCATTACAAATCCGTAATTGGATGAGAAAGTGGAGGCAGATTAATGTTAATCCCCAATAGGAGGTCCAGCGGCAACTCCAACCAGTGGCAACCTTAAACTGGAGTGAATAATAGCGCATGTTAAGTTAATGTATATTCAGTTTGTATCATCATGTGTATGATCTGGTGAGGACTGAGTAAGATATTATTTTTTTATATACCCACGCCTCACAGGGCAGCGTTTTTGTAAAAGTCTTCATTGTAGCCTGCTGACCTGGCCCTTAATGGTCAAGTCATGCATGCGACGGTATTGGAATTGTGTTATTGAAAACCGAGTCCGTTGGCGAACAAGGACGTCTTATGGCGCTTTGGGCCGCCATCCAGCCCCTCAACAGTCCGGGATTGTATTTAGTTTTTAAATGTTCCATTCATCTCTCGCACCCATGTTCTACAGGCTGCTTGTGCGCAGAATTCAGACGAACCGGTTCGATGCTAGAATATGAATGAGGTCCGTGGTAGATTAAACTAGCTGTCTGTCCGCTCGCTGTGTCGACAGTGAGGCAGTGACATCATTAGTGTCTGTGGAAGAACAAGGCCCGTTTCTTAATCGCTGTCTTTGACGCTCGAGGCCAAACTGTTGGCAAAACATTTAACCTGCTTAGTTTAGTACTGGCAAAAAAAAAAGAAAGTAGTGTCCTTTTTCCACATGTTGCCCCTCCCCTCCTAAACACCCCGTAGGCATTCCTGTACTACTGAATGAATGAAAGGAGACGGGAGATTCTTGTCCTCCTCCTCCTCCGCCGCATCACAATGAAACCTGTGAATTCCTGCATCACATACGCACCAGAATGAAAAGTGATTTAGAGCACAGGGTCTTTTTTTTTTTTTTATGCGAGGGCTGTTGTCTCCGTCGGTACTTGAAAGACAACTAGTGATGCGGCCCAGCGATACTCGTAACTGAAATAGTATTCACTGTATGCCTGCAGAAAAGAGCCCAGTGAAGGTATTTTGATACATGAGAAATGGTGCCTTTTTTATTACCTTGTTAGCGGATAGTATCCAAATGAAGTAACACTGACCAAACCCTCCACGTTCATGCTCCATAACCAGGGTTTTATATACGGTTGTAAAGTATTTTGTGCATTTCTTTCTTGCCTGCACCGATGATTAGGTTCCGATCCGTTAACATTGTAATTTAAACAACACTTCACCATGTTACCTTGCATGGTATCATATGTTGCAGACGAAACCCATCTATAGTCGCTGTGTGGTGTGTCGAGTAGTAGTAGAGTGGGAGATATTGTTTTATATCCTTTTTAAAAATATGACCCAGAGCTCACTAAATCAAACTTCAATGAGAAAAAGAAATGCCAGCAGTGGGAATAAATAGCAGAAACTGTTACAGATGTTAAATCAACTCAATGCTTCTTTTTTTTTAGAACTTTATCTTGTCGTGTAACAAATGTTCAGCTCCTTCAGAGACGGCCGGGCTCAACTGGTGACTGTTGTTCCTTTTTGTTAATGTGGTTTTCCTGTGTGGAGCGTCTGTCATCATGATGTGAAAGACTTTCCCTCGGCCACTTTGCACCCTTTGTAGCTCCGGCTCGCTTTTGTCTCATTTATTATTCTCAGTATAATAAATACTCAATTATTTATTGCATAGTGAGCAGGAAATTCTGCGATCAAACATCCACTGATACAGCCCAAAGTATTTAGAATGTCTAAGCGCGATACAGATGTGAGAACGTTTAACAATTTAAAAATATTTAGGACTAACTATGCAATAGTGTCACTATTCAGTAACGACTTCAAACGTACGTTTGGCAATAATGTGCTTCAGTTACTTGTCGGCCAACATTCATCAATACAATATATCTGCAAGCTGATATTGCAGTCTTGCGGTCTAGTGTTGTACAAGTGCGTTTTATATAAAATGTGGTGCATTGCATTCTGGGATTGTTAGAAAACCTGTAGTCATGATGAAATTTGGAGGGGGAGCTAAGCTGGTGATGACATTATTAGGGGGTCACTGGTTGGTTGGTGTTTTTTTTTTAACTCCAGACTGCAGAGAGTTTGACGGGAGAGACGGACGGGTCAGGATTGGGGTCAAACCTGCACCTCTCACATGAAGGCAGCCGCTTCACAATGGCAGCCTTGTCTTTGCCCCCAGAAAAGGTCTGGATTATAAGGTTGCATGTGAAGTCTACGCTACGTCAAGGCCCTCAGATCACTGACACGGGACACAGTTTGGTGCTTAAATGCAGCATCCGTCTGCAAAACTAAAAGCCCGATTTACGCATGGAAAAAATAAATGTTAGGTTTAGTTACATATGTTTACAACCTCTCGCACGGAAAATCAGTTTGTTTGAAAATAAGCTGTAGGAAGTTTTAAAGCCACGTTCATCCTTCATCTAGAACGTACACTTTGTCTCTCCTGGACCAGAACCAAGATGCCGCCATCTTTGTTCTGAAGTGATACTTTTTAACAGCATCTCTTGGCCAAGGACTTGCATTATGATGTCCTTCATCAGCTCCTGTTTGTTTGGTCTAGTCTTTCTCACGACACACACACAAAAAAAACAGATGGCAAGGAGTAGGATGTAGGTTAAGAGGAAATTAGATTGTTTTTGGCAGGATCGCAGCAAGGCGATGCCAGTCAAACGCGAAAGACTGACTCACTAAGCGAGCGAATACATTTACATGTGTGGTAATTTCATGACCAGGCTCGCTCGGCGCACCTGGGATCAGTAGGCCCGCATTATAGGCGGGTCCATTAGAGTGTAATCATGGCCGATCACATTCTTTACTTTTAGGCCTTCAGTATAGCTCCACTAACTTTCACATCTCAATAATGATATATATATATCACAATATAGCATGTTTTCTGGAAATTCAATAGTCTATATGAAATAACCACTTGGCAAAGCCTATTTGTATTTACTATTTTGAGAATGAAATACTTGACAAATGTAAAGTGCTTTCTCATTTAATAAAGAACGTGAACAGAAAGTGAACAGTTTCAAGTGAAGTGAAGTATTTTGAGCTGTACATTGACTATGTTTACATGCCTGCAGTTATTGGATTAAGACAATAGTTTGACAAATAGTTTAATTTCCCCACACTGGACGATATCCGTAAGCAGAGTTCTTGGCTGCAGGAGTTGAACAATGAAGCTGAATGAATGAAGAGAATCCTGCACACTGCTGTTGGAAAAAAAAAACTACTCACAATTTGTTGTGACAAACATTTGGGTTCCCAGTGGACACATTAATCTCCACCATTATTATGCAGAGAGAACCGTGTCCTTAGCTGGATGTGCTGTTAAAAGCTTAAAGGGACAGTTCACCCCAAAATGCATATTTTTCCTCTTACCTGTAGTCTATCAATCTAGATAATTTTGGTTGCGAGTTGACTCGTTTATGGAGCAGAACCGGTAGCTGTCGGAACCCGCAGTGATTGGCCAGTCTGCATTTAAGGGGCGGGACTTTGCGATGGGTTTAACTTGGTTTATGCTTTTCAGCCCGTTCAGGCATTTTCTTTTGTTATGTTACTTTATATCTGTGTGATGTTAGTTTTTCTTTAAATATCATACAACCCATACATTCTGCTTTATATTATTTAGTACTGATTAAAAATTAACTGTGAATAAGTAGCTACCCTTTATGAAGCACCTTTGAAAAAGCAATGTGCTGTACAATATAACAAATAGTAAAATATATACATGAAGACATTTGCGCCTCTGTGTGTGTGAATATAAGAATGTATTTCCCCTTGTGGGATTAAGACGTATTCCGTCTTTTCTAGTATGCTGTTGTTGAGCGATTTAAAGTCTTTCAATGTTTTTTTGAAACCACAGCTATTTGATGCTTATTTAATGACGGATGAGTCATATGCTCCCAAATTACATCAATAGGCCCAATTAAAATGTAGACGACCATATTGATGTTGTGAGTAGAGACCCCCCCCTCCTCCTTTTGTAGAGAGTTTCAAATGTGCCGAGAACCATATGGGTCACATTTGCTTTATTGATTTTCATAATCGATCGCTTGTTGTTTTTTTTCCCAGTTTTTTTTTTTTTCAAACAATTTTCAATTCTTATTTTCAGCACACTGATATCAGGGGAATAGAATATCATCATGTTCTTGAAGCGGGCCGTATCAGTGTGTTGTGTGTGTGAAATGTTTTCACGTTGTGTTTGATGTTCTTGTAGATCGTCACTGAAAAGGATTTTAAATTCTTCTAGTTTTCTCATCTTGACTACAGTGATTATAGTTGAACACTTAAATTGTCGACCCAGTTCCCCAAATATATATATATATACGCACTGCGCAGGTCAGTTGGACGTTGTATAGATTGTTAAATGCATACTGTACTTCCTAATCTTGATTCCTGATGTATCTCCACACGCATCAGTTTTGGTTGTTGGAAGCTGTTTCTGGCTGCTTTGAAGGGGTTAACGTGACTCGTGTGACACCTGCAGAGATTCACAGTCGGGGATGTAAAATCATCAAAGCCGACGTGAGATTATCAAAGTGCAGCATCTGGAATGATTGAACAAAGTTACAGTTAGCGTGCCAGTTTCCATTTTTGTCTCAAACAACACATGCGTTTTCACTCACCTGAGCTTGCAATCAATCATCAATATGGTCAAAAATGAGAAATGCCAAAACTTGCATAACTATAATCATCAATATCAAGCTGCAGTCAGCTAACTGGCTTCGATGCGACTCTCCGTGTGTAAAAGATTCCAGTTAGGACCAACAAAAGGAGGAAGCAGCAGCTTAAAAAGGGCTTAAAGTCTTTTCACAACACCGTTTGTGTATTTAAGCATTATTTACTTTTCTTTTCTATTTTTGCTGTTCATGGGATGTTTAAGGAAGTGACGACTTCTGTTAAGTAGAAAACTAATCAATGTTTCAGTTAATCAATGTAATGTCAATACATATACATGTTTTATATAGCAAGCGCTTAACAATACAAAGAACAATGTGTACTTTTGTCTCCAGTATTGCACTAAAGGTGATGGGGGACGTTTCATTAATTCAACTTTTGTCTTCTTCTCTGTGTCCTCTTTAGGGCCTACTCCCTAGTTGACTCCAGCCAGGTGTCCACCTTCCTCATCTCCATCCTCCTCATCGTCTATGGCAGCTTCAGGTGAGTGTCACTAAATAAACACTTCAGCTGTCTAGAGGGGAGTCAACAAGGACTTATTGAGCATGTCTCGCAGAGACCTATAGTCTCAAATATATATATTTTGTGGGGTTGACGTGAGACGCGTTCAGCTTAAGTTTTCGGGTCTTTTCAACACCCTTACTTACACTAATTAATTCACCGTTGAATAAGTATTTTGAAGTCTCCTACACAGCCTCATATCGACAGTTTACATGCTTCTGAGATTCTGATTACTGCTGTCTGAGTCCAACTCACTTCCCGTGTGCCCCTCCCCTCCTGCAGATCATTAAACATGGATTGTGAGAACCAGGAGAAGGATAAAGACGGTAACCCCATGCCGGGGGCTTTCAATAACGGCAACTCGAACAACAGTGAGTGTCAGTATCCTTCAGATCTTGCAAAACCTAACACACAAAAATAAAACCACATTTTTTTTTTTTGGATGTGCAAGTATTCACTTCTCATGTTCTGTGTTGCAGGTATTCAGACTATAGACTCCACACAGGCCCTGTTCCTGCCCATAGGAGCCTCGGTGTCTCTGCTAGTCATGTTCTTCTTCTTCGACTCGGTACAGGTGGTCTTCACCATCTGCACGGCAGGTGAGTGCCCGCTCTTGAACGTAACACTTTTAACAAGGCTTTCACGTTCCCCCGTTCAGTAGTCGGCCTCTTAAACTGTGATTATTGAAACCGTAAAGGCCGTTAGCCGCCCCATTAAACTCGACGAAAACGACGGTCGCGTTGTGTTAGGCCTTCGGTTTAACTGCCACCATTTGTGCTTCTCCTCAGTTCTTGCAACGATCGCATTTGCATTCCTCTTGTTGCCGATGTGCCAGTATCTGACCAGACCCTGCTCCCCACAGAACAAGTAAGGAAATCATGTGGATTCTGTGCGTCTGTTGTCGCTCAAGGGTTCAGTCTCGTGTGTCTTTTTGGAAATAAAGCTCCGTGCTTCAGCATATTTGTAAATCAGCTTCCTGTCAATTAGAACTGAAACTGTCTGCGGGGCTTAATAATACCACTGGGATCAAGTAGGAAGTAAGTTTTGTTATTTCAGCCTCGAACAAGGAATCCCCAACAACACAACCCACCCACTCAAGAACCAATATGAACGCTTCCTCTCCAGTTACTGATCCAGAGCTTCCTTTCTCGTTTCACTGACGCTTTTATCTGCTTTACAGAATCAGTAATAACCCTCCAACCCAAAACGTAGTGTTACGGTTGTTGTTCATGAATAGATGCTGCTCAGGCTGTGCTTTGCACATTTATTATGCACTCATCTCCGTCCCCCCCTTTGTCATTTCAACAGTAACGGTTTAGCCAGCATCAGCCAACACTTCTTATGAATTACGAGCCTTTAAAGGTTTTATAGTCTTCACCGGGTCTCACTCGCTCGACTCATAGAGATCAATGCTCCCTCAGCCTAGTTGTTCTTTGCTCATCGTTAAGTATGCAGATACTGCTCGTGTGTAAAGTGAATCGGCCTGTAAATGTTTGCCTGCACATTTTCTAATGCTGAAAAAAATGTTCTGTCCATGATTTAGACTGGACTTGATTGAGAGTGTCTCTTATTTGTCTTGTTGCAGGATTTCTTTTGGCTGCTGTGGGCGTTTCACTCTGGCCGAGCTCCTGGCCTTCTCCCTCTCCGTCTTGTTGGTGCTCATCTGGGTGCTGACTGGACACTGGCTTCTCATGGACGGTGCGTCTCTCGGTCATGACTCTTGTGCCAGTGTTCCCATTCACCAGAATTCAGTACACATCAGTTTGTTTTTATTCAATATTCCTGTGAGCTACGAGGATCCAAAGATTTCGTGACATTAATCTGAACTGCGGGGTGGTTTGTGGTTCACATTAGTAACATTTCCAATTATTAGATGATTTGAAGTGTGTGAGGAGAAGTTCTGTTAGCATAGCTGCTAACTTTGATGCTGCGGAGTAGTAGATACATTCAGCCATCTCAGTCTTTAATAAAGGCGAGAGTCTGGACAAAATGTTTCATCTTCTGTTGAAGAAGGAACTTGACATCATGACTGGTACAATATGAAGGCTCTTAATGCAGTGTGATGCACTCTAACAGGGAGAATACACTGATGTTAGCTTAAATGCCAGTTAGCAGCTGACTATCTGGCCTTTCAAAGTTGGAATCTCAGTGACACACTGACAAAACGAAGGTGTGTGTGTGTGTTTCATTTATTTAACTTGTAGCATCTATTTAAGTTGACTTCTGTAATTTGAAACGTATTACTGTCAGTCTCCTTCAGTAATCGCTGCCTTGACACAAATGGCAGCATTTCAGCATAAAAAATAAAAGTACTTGCAAATAACAAACCGTTTGAATTGGGGAAAACGATCTGAAGAATCAAAATCTGATTACAAAATTGAAAATAAATGTAGAAGAGTTTGACACAACCGTGTCAACATGTTTTTCTTTTTTTTTGCACATCTGTTATTTGAGTTTTAACCCGGCGTCTCTGCTTCATTGCAGATAAAGATCAGACTTCACTAATATTAGTTTTATACTATTTGTATTTGTATCGTGTGATCCAAACATTACCAATCACTACAGAGTGTCGTCAAGTCCAAAAGTCAACATTTATCGAAAAAATTACGTTGTGTCCACATTTCACGTTTTTATCTAACAAAATATTCTGCTTCAATTCACATGTGTGAGCTTTTAACCTTTATAAAATAACATTCTCCCACTTGCCGCACATTAAGGAAGGCACTCCCCTCTATACATGGGGCTGTCTAGCCCTTTTTGAGGGTGATGATGTCTCAATAGAAGCTTTGAATGTAAAAACAACAACATTGGGTCCAGTCCAGTCCTACAAGCGTGGCATACTGTGTGTCTCTGCATTGGAACCAGTTAAATAATGTTACAGTGCCCCCTGGGCTCCTATCACCATTACACCTGCTATAGTAAATGAACACCACAGTAGACGCACTTCTTTTAACATGTGAAATGCAGCCATTGTAACAAACGTTTACTTTAAATGACTCGGATCGTCTATGTGTGAAAACCCTCACATGCTCCCATGTTTAATCTCAACACCACCTCGTGTCTCATCAGTGCACCCAAAAGTGAATTAAGACATTTCATCAGAATAATCTGACTAATTAATTAGGCCTGTGTGCACAGTAATGAATGTTTCTTATATAAACTTGCTGAAGTCGGTGCCCACGTTGCTGTTTCAGCTCATTTCCGCTAAGACTTGGAACTGTGTGTTTAACATATCTCTTGTGTGTTTGTCCTCCCTGCAGCTTTAGCCATGGGCTTGTGTGTCGCCATGATAGCCTTCGTGCGGCTTCCCAGTCTGAAGGTGTCTTGCCTGCTGCTGTCAGGACTGCTCATTTATGATGTATTTTGGGTAAGACACACTCTCATCCAAAGCTTCACCCCTATCACAGCTGACGTACAAGCCACAATCATGAACAAAATGTCTTTGTATCAAACTTAAAACTAAATGCTAATGATTCAGCTCATGAAAGCCTTTACATGTGGGTTTTTTTTTTTCAAACATACACAAGCTAATACGTCCTTGCCAGCTCGAATACTTGCTGCTTGGGAAGTGACTCATTTTACATTTTCCAGCTGTGTGTGTGTGTGTGTGTGTGTGTGTGTGTGTGTGTGTGTGTGTGTGTGTGTGTGAGTGACCTGGGTAGTGAGCATTAATGCAGTATCAATGCTCACTAGTATCTGCAAAATTCAGCCTTCACAAATGTAAATGAACAAAGGTAAACGATGAAGAGGAAGGCGAGCGTGCCACAAGCCATAATTAGGATGATCATTGAAAATTCCTCTTGAGAAATGATGAAACATTGATGTCTAGCTTTGTCTTTTTCTGGCATTGGTAGATTCAGGTTTGATTTATTAGTCGTATCTGGCATCGTCCCTATTCTGGATCCGCGCCTGCACACCGAAGCAATGGCCACTGAGCAGATAAAGTGGCACCGAAGTGGAGGGGAACCGGTGTCCTGAACGGTGGTTTTATTATGAGGATGTGCATCAGTGGGTTAGAGAGTGACGGAGGTTTTGTCAGACTATGTTCTGCACACAAATACAACCTGAACTTAAATCATAACGGACTCTGCACAAGAACACCGCTTCCGCTGATGTTCTACCAGTGAACACGTCGACTACGATGGCTCTCATCTTCACCACACCTGGCGCCTCCAGTGTTTATTCCCCCCCCGAACAATAAGGTTATGTGAGACAAACATTAGATGAATCGGATAAATTATCTCCACCTGCTTGGAGGAGTTGAAGCAGTGATGGAGTCTGATTTAAAGATACAAATCAGGTATTCAGGTGTATGGGTATGGGTGTTTTCTTGCTCGTCTGTATAAGATTATGAATTGCGGTTAAATTCCTCTTCTCTTCCCCCCCACAGGTGTTCTTCTCAGCCTACATCTTTAATAGTAATGTGATGGTCAAAGTTGCGACCCAACCTGCTGAAAATCCCATAGATGTTCTGTCCCGGAAGCTCCACTTGGGACCGGGGATGGGCCGCGACGTCCCCCGTCTCTCCTTACCTGGAAAACTGGTCTTTCCCAGGTAAGACTGGCGGAACCCAATGCGGAGAAAACAATCCAACACTTTTACCTGCTGCTGTAATTAGCATTATAACCTCACTAACCCGAAAACGACGAATGAAATACAAACGGTACACGTTTATTGCACATGACTCTGTGTCATGTACCTAAATGTATTTCTGCTTCTTTTTTCCAAATGCGTGCAGCTCCACAGGAAGTCACTTCTCGATGCTGGGAATAGGAGACATCGTGATGCCGGGGCTGCTGTTGTGCTTCGTCCTGCGCTACGACAACTACAAGAAGCAAGCAAATGGGGAAGTCCCTTTGTCCGGACGCATGCAGCGCGTCTCCTATTTCCACTGCACTCTCATCGGATACTTTGTGGGTAAGAAAAGCAATCGATGGACGTGAAAGGTCGAGATGTTTCATTGTGACGGCGTTTGGTATGTTTAGGGGCGATAGTCTTAGGTGTTCGGGAGCCGGTATAATGTGATTGATGATGATGTGAATCTGTCTTCAGGTCTGCTGACTGCCACTGTGGCCTCCAGGATCCATCGTGCGGCTCAGCCCGCTCTGCTCTACCTGGTGCCCTTCACCCTGCTGCCTCTGCTCACTATGGCCTACCTGAAGGTACGGGTTAGAGGACAAGAAAAACCAAAGTTAGGGCGGTGGCAGTTTTGCAGAATTTAGCAGCTTTACTGTTCCTTGCAACAACAGAGTTGTTCAACAGTGCAGCAGTCTGTTCTGTTAATGGCAACACATCCTGTTAAAGTGCATATGATTTTATTCTAAACTTGTGAAAGTGTTTAATGTAGTGAAGTGGTTGTAATCATCTCTCATGTCCAAACTTGTGTTTGCGGTCCACAGGGGGATTTGCGGCGCATGTGGTCCGAGCCCTTCAACACCAAGACCAGCAGCTCCCGCTTCCTGGAGGTATGATGCACCCTGGGATAAAAAAAAAAAAAACGACCAGTGCGGGGAGGACTGCTGATCTTTTACCTTAATTAGAGGGAAGGAGAGAGGGCGCACTCACAGTGAGGCCATGTTGTCATCACTTGTTCATGCTTTCCGCCAATCTTCTGTGAAAACCCTCAGAAGGACACCAGTGTGTGGATCACAACGCCCCAACACGATTCATTGTTGGTCCCTACATCCTCCCCGTTTCATCGCCGCTTCCTCTTTTCTGTTTATTTCCTCTTCATTTTTAGCACATCCTGCCTACGCTGTGTTTGTCGTCCCCCCCCCCCCCCCCCCCCTTTCATTTTTCTCTGCTCTATAGTTAGTCTCATTTGCCACTTCCCTCCCAAGGCTCGTTCCATTCGTCAGGCCTCTTCTCGCTGCGATTTCCTTCTTTCCCTTGCGTCTTTAAATTTCTCTGCATCTCTGTTTGTCAGCGACTCGGATGAACTCGAGGGCCAGGCCTCCCCCCTTTTTGTGGACTTAGGGTTGTGAGACATGGCTGGCGTTTCTATATATTTTTTTAGCATTCTCGTGGTCATTATTATTAGTATTATTATTATTATTATTATAGAACGATTTAAACAAACTGAGAAGAGGCGGAGTGTTGCAGCGGCACAGGACAGTGCTCGGGAGCAGCGGCACAGTAAAGGAGAAGAGTCTTCCCCCTCCATCCGTCTCCCTCTTCCTCCCTCCCCCCCCTGCTTTGTTCATCTGTCCCTTCATCCCACCACAATGGCTTTTTTTTTCCTCCGACACTCCCTACAAGCCCCACCCTCGCATCCTCTCTGTCCATCTGCTGTCCCCCATTCCCCGCCCTCACAGATAACTATGTATTTTATTTAGAAAAAGTTTTATTCTTGGCATATACAGAAATGCATTATAAATTGTTAAGCTGCCCCCGGCATTTTAGGGGCCGCTTCTATTTGTATATATGTGTATTTGCGGTATCTTGAGTTTGTATTTGTGTTCGGGAGCATGTTGAATAGGGTGGGAAACTGACGCCAGCCAACAGCTGAATTTTGGTGAATTTTTGGCTGCCGGTTTTGTCGAACCGACCGGTGAGCATCCATCACTTACAGGTTGTTTTCTAAAGTTTGTTGGCTTGTGTGATAGAAATGTAGCTGATGGATCTTTTGGGATAAAAAAAAACAAAAAAACACAAAGGTCTGCATCGGTGGCTGGTTTCCTGCTCTAGTGTCTAGTGTGTTGGATCAAACGGTTTCATGAACACATGACCTGTCAAAATGGAAACAGTTTGTGTCCTGACTTGTAAAAAGTTACAGAAAACTCAACAGGGGGCAATTTTGTTTTTATCAGTCTTTCTTCGGACAGTTGGAAATGTAAACAGTGTTTTTTGTTTTGTTTTTTTTTCTTTTTGGGGGGGGTTTGTTTTGTTTTTTTCAAATAAATGAATGTTGAATTCATTTTAAGGTATGCTATGTTACTTTTCATCATGAAACCACATCATGCTGGGTAATTTCTCTTGTGCACATCCTAAATGTACATGTATTTATGGCCATGGAGACACTTAAAGCATCAAATTTTAGATCTGAGCATGGTGATATCCGATCAGTTTGTATACGTTTTGACATAAGAGAAGTCGGTGGAACAGCACAACGGCACACGTCATCTGAACTTCACCTCTATCGATGAAGACCATTGTGAAAGTTTGGACTCAAAGCATGGAGATAAGGGAAGACGTACCGAGGTGGTTTTCATATGTAGTTACAGATGAAGGGTACTCTGTGTGGACGGTTAAGTGTGTGTGTGTGTGTGTGTGTGTGTGTGTGCGCGTTTGTGCGCGTTTGTGTGTGTGTGTGTGTTTGGAGCTAGAGAGGGGATAAAATCAGTTATGAAATGGAAATTAGAAATAAAAGTTCACCCATAGGATGTTTTTACTGTCACCACTTGGTCCCCGACAGTCTCTCTCTCTTTCTTTTCTTTTTTATGGTCCTTCCACTTTTTTGTGGTGCTTGTCAGTTAATATCTAATGTATACTGGAAAAAAGTGTGAGTGATTGCACAGCAGGAAGTCGGAGAGACGTACGGACGATGCAGTTTGCTAGCTTTTTGTTTTTGTTTTTTACTTTTCTATGCTATCTGGCCGTGCATGTTAAGTGTACAGTGTATCATTTCTCAGACCGCGTCGACGGGGCTACTGCAGTTTTGAGTCTCTGCTGGCCCGACAGCGAGGCACTGGACCTAATGAGCTCGCCTGCAAAAGAGCAGCGCGAGTGGGTGGGACAAAAAAAGGCTGCAGGTCAGAAAGACTGCGATTGGTCAGCTCTGACCTCCTGTGACTGATTCACAAAAGGCTGAATATTAAGACCTGAATGCTGTCGGGTTGGGACACCCGGCCTGCCGCTCAGTGCGGTCGCCTAAACTCGGACATCATGGAACCACAAGGGCCCTTCACCTCTTCATGGACATGGGAAAGAAAATATATAGATCTATATACATATATATGTGTGTATATATGTATACACACATATGTGTATATATGTACATACATAAATAATTGATGACGATCATGGTGAAAACAACAAAAATGTTTTGTTTTTTATAGAAAATGAATTCCTTTTTACCCGGTTGTTAGTATTTTTATTTTTTTCCTTTTTAGTTTGTTTTGATTTTATTTTTATTTCCACCTCCCCTCCCCTCCAGCAGAGGACTCCAGCTCTGTTGGTGCATTGATATTACGGCTGAATGGATTCTGTATAGAAAAATGGTGAATAAATAAATTAAGAACTGTGTAGTGAAACATGAATCCTGAAGCGCTTGATCTGAAACACTTTGTCTCCTTTTAACCCCTTCCCTCTGCCCTCTGCCCTCCTTTCCCTCCTCGTTCAGGATTCTGCTGTAAATAAACATGACTCTAACTGTAACACCGGTGTGTCCTTTTTCTTCGGCTCACCGGTTTATTAAAGACTTATTTGCTCTGCATCCACTTCATGTGTTTTGACAACCGTAGTTACTGGTTATTTTTCAGATTCAAATTTGAAATGCAAAAAATGTGATGAGCTTATGAAATACAACTCATCGTTAAAGGTTAAACCCGGTGGTTCCCAACTCCTCAAAAATATGATTATTTTGTATGAGTTGTTGATTTCAATAAAGAGAGATTTTCCCTCTAAACTTCTCGGATGGTTTCATTTAAATTAGCTCTTTGATGGCCAAAGAGACCAAACAATATTTAACACAATTTCTTTAGTAGAACAGTTGTTTTTTTCCTCCCATTAATCTTTAACACCCCAGATTGACCTTGTGGGGGCCCGGCCCCCAGGATGGGAACCCTAAACTAATGAACAGTATATAAAGTAATTCATGTAGCTGCACCTCCAACAGTAAAATGCTGCTCACACATTGATGAACACATATTTGTCTAAAAACAATATGACACACTCTGGTATTTATAATAAACTCCCTGTCTTAAAAAAAAGATCCTGCTATCTGGGCACAAGACTCACCAGCATTCTGGATTTAAAATATTCTCATCTTCAAATTCTCATCTAAAAAAAAAAATGGATATCAATATGAATTTTCTTATAAAAGCATTAAGAGTACAAAGGCAGTATACTGTGTGTACCATGAGCAATGACAAAAACCCAGACTGTCCTTGAAGTACTGTGAACTACATCTAGTACACAGAATACATAAGACCCACTCAAATCAATAAACCGCTGCCTAGATGAAGGATTTGCACACAAACCGTAACAATTGTTGCCGAAGAATAATCATGTCTACAATGCACATAATGTGCAAGATGTTATTTCTGTCTGGTTTGGCCTCAATGGCGTTTAGTATTTCTACTGCAATGAAAAACCAGCCTTCCTTACAATAAATGTAGCTGAAAGACTAGAATCTATATGTTCTAGTTGTCCAATAAGATGTTATCACGTCTCAGTTAGCCAGCCAGGAGCAGACCGTGTGCATTTGAAAGAGGTTTCCAGTTTCCGATGCAGCTTTTTTCGGAATTTGCAGAAGCCATACACCGCATCAGCATCTTCCTACCTCGGCTGAAAGCATCACTATCAACAGGCAGTTTGCATAAATCTGTGTTAATTCAACTCTGTCCAGCAGATGGCAACACAGTACAAATATCTGAAAACACTGTCAAGAGTAGTCCGAATTATGAAAGGCCTGATGTAGTTTATGTACTCAAACACACAATGCTCACCATATTTGTATGCACGGAGATCTCAACCAGGATCATAAGCTCATTTTCCAGAATAACGATCTTTGAGCAGCGGTGTCTTTAAAGCTAAATGTACAAACACGCAGACAAACCACAGCAATGTGTAAAATCCCTGTTTCCACAGCAAGCCTCCTGACATGAGAGGTTGCACAATCAGAACAATAATTAAAAAAAACAATCATCCCTAAATCAGGCGGTTAACTGAAATGAAGAGCATGCGCTCATCCAAGAAAGGTAATTGGTTCCTGCAGTGCACTGTGGAGAGATCTGGTGGAGCCTTTCGTGGGAAAATGGCTGCCTCAATGACAGACCAAAGACGCTGAGTCAAGAGTTTGTAGAAACGCTGCTGCAGAATGGGAAGAACCTCCAGAAATGAGGTTCTTCTCCCTTAGTTGATATCAGTAGCGGAAATGAAGCCTTTTTTCTCTGTTTGATTCACTTTAGCTGCTCAGTGATAACAGGTCTGTGCACAATCAAACGTGGAGTAGAGGATATAAACGCTTTGTGTTTGAGCAGAGTTGTGAATGTAGAACAGCATGAGGAATGGAGCTTTTCATGGAAAATGTGATTACACTCATTGAGCAAATCCATTTAGCCTCCTGTGAACTTCCAGTTTAATGAAAAGATACCACGAGGACTTATTTTAGATGTCTGTTTCCCCTTGTGAAGTTCAACTGAGAGGCGCAATCTGTGGTTTCATTCTCAAAGGAGCTGAATTTCAATATTTAGTGTTCTTTGTTGCCGACAGACGGACGGACAGCCTGGCCTACTGGCTGACTGGCTGCTTCCCTGGATGGATGGATGGATGAAGTGGACAATGGGGGGGTGGGGATGAGGAGCAGGACACTGGGTGGGTGGTTGGTGTGGGGGGGGGGGGGGGGGGTCGGGCCAGGTCAGTGAGGTCAAGGCAGGCAGGGTCCACCCCTCTTCACCCATTGGCCAGACCGACCGACGAGTCCTGTGCTGCTTTGAAGCCCTGAAGTGGACAGAATTCCACCACGGCCATGGGGATTGTAGCATGTCATTTGTAGGACATTTTGGCGAGATGGTCCTAAAAACAGAGAGGTTGGCCCACGCTTGTAATGCAGGGTTTTGTAGGCTCCTCTCCCATTGATCCTGAGATTATAGATAGGCAGGTAATAGGGCAGCCTCCATTAACCGACTCCTGCAGGAACCAGTGTTGGTTTGACTTTAGAGGGAGAGGAAGTCCTTCTTTTGATTTGCAAGTTGTTGGCATGAATTTAAAGAATATTTTACTAATATCAAGTGATCAAAACTGCACAATAAATAAAACAACAACAAGAGTATTAATCCTTTGTGCAGTTTCTTTTTTTTCCTGCTCGGTCAGTCATTTCAATACCATTGAACATTGTTCAAACCCCCAAAAAACTGATTTTAAAGTCCTCAAGTTGCTATAAATCTATCAAAAGTGTGGCCGGAATTTTGGGAAATATGTATAAAATGGTGCAACTATTTCAATCTGATAAAACAGTGTAGCCATAAAGAACATGTGTGATTCTGTCAGACAGAGTGGAATAAGATCATTTTTAATCCCTCAAAGCCACATATGGGAAAAATAAGAAATGTATATTTTGTAAGTCGTTTGCCTGCACTTCCAGCCTGTACCTGTACAACACATTCAGTGATTTTTCACCTCTTATCACAGACATCTGTCCCCAGTCTAACTGGTGAAAAGCTCATAAGACATTTCAGAGTCAGTGGCACATGAAGTCAGCCAGCGCAGGTCATTTCAAAAGTGCTGGTATTTATTGCTCATGTTAATGGCAGAGAGGTTCCTTCCCCTTCTTCCTCTTCTTCTTCTTCTTCTTCTTCTTCTTCTTCTCTTCTCTCCCGACCAGGCATTCCAGGCTTGTTTAAATAAGGCCTGCCTGCCTGGGCGCGGGTGGATTCCCCTCTGGCCCTTTGCCCTTTGACCTAAAGTGCATTCCGTATGTAAAGTGAGGAATTCCTCTGAAGTTCAGTTAATGGGGTTGAGTTTTTTCATCCTTTGGACTCTGCTCATGCACTCGCCCGGGTTGGAAAAAAGGGGAAAAACAAGCTCGATGTGCACTCACCAGGCAGCTGTGACTTATGGATGAGGTCGGTTGTTTATCGGTTAAGAATCGATGTCTCCCACCAGCAGATTTGGAGCTTCAATAAAACGGTGTGTGATAATCCTCTGGGATCATGACTAATTGATTTAATGGAGGATATTGTGGAGTGGACACGGAGGGTGTTGTGTGCTGTACAGATTGTTCAGCATCTTGAGGCAAACGTTGAATTGGGGCTCTATAAAAAAAAGTGGGTGTGAAATCACGAGGTATTATGTGCAGAAGGTTTCCTACATATCAGTTCAAAGATTAAACTGGTGTTTTTTTACCACAGGTTTGCTGTTGGGATTTACTTTGTGGGACCATGTGTACATGTTTTTTGCTTAGCTGTCTGTTGCTAAAACGTGCAACTGGAAAAGTCATTTTGTAACCCACTTATGATTGGAGCAGTTATTCTTTCAACGTGTTTAATAATCTTGCAAAACACTTGAATAAAAGTAGAAGGGTTCAATTTTGAACAATTTCCAGAACTTGGTTTTGTAAAAAGACAGTTTTTTTTTAACATTTGTGTTTTGTTGAAATCAACTTAACTTTCTAAAGTACTGAAGAAGTACTAACTGTAAATTCAACCTTTTCTTCTGACCTCATCAAAACCAAAATATGTAGAAAAGTATTAAAGCGGTAACACTTACCCATAAATGAGAAGTATTGCTATTACACCGAATAACCAAAAATGTCATGTTGTACATGTTACTTGAGCTATGCGTGAACATTTCCTTTCCTTTTATTTGCCAAAAAGTCATTCACAGACCAAGAAATCTGCAGCATGTTGTCCTACATAGTCATGCTACTTATGAGAGGTTTAACAGTTTATTAGACCTCTTATGAACAAACTGAGTTATAAAACTCCAACAACAGAAATCCAATTATTTTGAAGGGGTTGTGCTGCGCATGTGCTTTTAACACCAATCACACATACAGAGCATATGAAAATATTATGCATTTCACCAGGTGGTGTCTTTAGAAGTACTGCGACTACAGCTTAACCTCATCAGTTCAAAAAAAACATGTTTATAGCCGATAGTCTGGAAAAGTCGTGAAGCATCATGCTAATGAAATAATTATTTTGAGCTGTTAACGATCACCTGGGGGGGTTAAAGGCAAAGAAGGAAAGAAATGTCATGTTTATTGACTTATTGTTTTACATATCCTGCTCAATGAACTTCTGAGCCTTTGGACAAACAAAATATCAACACGTCTCATCACCTTTCCCAGGTTCAAATCATGGGTAATGGAGAGCTCACCATGGGCTCCTTGGGTGGAGAAGTGTATCTGAAGATGGACCCTGGGTGGAGGTTCTTCTGCTCCTGTGCTTTAGGAGCCCTGTGTACTGTTGGAGACGCTGTAAAAGGCTGTGCCACCCACACAGCTGGAATGTCATGCATGCAGTCCATAGAGTCTGTTTCAAGAGGGAGGCAGTGGGGGGAGGAGGAGAGGAGGGGAGCCCTCTTTGGAAGAGCCAGGGTGCACGGGGGGGGGGCTCTGCGCTCAGGGTGGGGTCTACTACTACTACTATTACTACTTCATGAAAAAAGATGAAGCGGAAAACTCTCTGCCCACCCCCCTCTCAAAAAAAAAAAAAACTTCTCCATTAACCTTTTTTTTTTTTGTGGTGGGAAATTATCAATGACGATCCATCACGGTTGTTTGGTCTTTGGCCGATGAGAGGAAGGAGGGGAAATGTGGAGAGAGACGTGAGATGGAGGGATGGGGGTTGGGAGAGGTTAAAGGGCAGAGGAAGAAAGGAGGTACATTTTCGGAGGATGGGAGGTTGGAAAAAAACAGAGGGAACAATAACTCCCATGTTTAAAAGGTTTTTTTTTCTCAGCCCCCATGACACCTCACACAGGCAGCAGTTTAAAGTCAGGCCGTTCAGCAGGGAGTGGTGCTTTGTGGCTCTTTCCCCTCAGGCTCACTTTCAGAAGAAAGGCTCTCCAAAACATTGTTTCATTGTTTATCTCAGCTGCTTTAAAACAAGGTACATTTCAAAATACTCTGTGCTGTTTCATCAATATATCTTCTACATTTTCCTGCGGATCAAACCTGATTGACCACATCCGAGCTGCTGGTGTCTTTGTTCTGTAAATACAAAATGTTTTTCCAAAAACCTTCAATGAAAATGCCACCAAACAGGAAAAAGAAGTCAAACAAAACCTAATTGTTCAACTTCAAAACACATGATTATAATTCTTTAAAATGCATCTAATGAAATGAGCCGATTTAGTAGGTTAACATTAGTTCTTTATGTTTCAGGAGTATATTTAAAGTATGCTGATAAAGTACTTATTTCAACTATACTACTTGTATTGAGATTGTAGGCCTTGTTCTCACTAAAAGTTGTGTTTTCAACAGCAGTAAAATACATTTACTTACATTACTTTCAATGTACTTTATTCATTATAAATGTATCGTTTGATTTTAAAATGTTACAGTTGTGTTGGATTATTGAATTTGGCATGAAAATAAGCCAAATCTGGCATTTCAATCAGCAAATTGTTTAAGTGGATCTCTGTGAGAACAGGCACATTTTAGAATGAATCATTTGTATTTTTTAATGTTTTGCTGACAATTAATTTCTAGTTATTTAGTGGCAGTTTGATTTTCCTTTTTTAAAGAATGAAAAACATTCAATTTGAATTTAACACAATTGAACGTCAAGGTTTAACATGAAAGCAATGAAAAAGGATTTGAATACATTTGTGAATTAGAAAAAGGAAAATTGTTTCATTATCTTATTTATCTCTTTTAATTGGATAATGTTTTATTTAAAAGTGTAAATGTATAATTGATTTGACATTTTAATCACACAAATCTGATGCAAAATCTGAATGTATCTCTCGGTAGCTACTTTTTTAGTAGATAAACAAACATTTGTGATGAACTTTTATTGAGTTTATTCTATTTTAAAGCCCAAAAAAACGTATTAACAACCAGTCATTTCAACAAAACAATTGTTTATATTTTACATTAGTTATCTTGCATGTGTTTCTTCTTCCATTGTGGAACGATTTCAACAAACACGTGTTGTTGAAAGGAAAAGCAACTAAAATCATTGAACTTCTGTAATCCTTTTAAAATACTTTTTATTCACTTCTTAAACATTTTGAAGGTTTTAAAGGAAATTTGGAATCATGTTCTATAGCTAGGATTCCTTTTTATTCTCTATGAAAGCAGATAATAAATATATAAGTCAATGCTAAATACTTTCACCCATTTAAACACTTTTTGAAATTGTTTTATCTCAGAATTTATTCTCATATAATGTGCAAATTATCTACAGTTATTTCATTTTCACATAATATGGATTCACTTATTTCCACAGTATGAACACCTCATCCTGCTTTTTGCTTCTCTGTGAAGATAAATACTGATAATCAGTGATTTTAAATGTTCATCACGTGTATTTCAGAACAATTCAATAACCTTATTATTCAGGCACTTAAGCAGGAATCGACATTTCTGTCTGTTTTTCATTAGTGTATGAACTAGCAAAGGAAAAAGAGTTCCAGCTGCGGTTATGAAAACAGAAGATATAATAAAACCAAATGTCAGTTTCAGAAGTCTTAACTTCACTTTAGTGTCAAACACTTTGACACTTTGAGTCGAGTTTGATGAGAGTCTTTTTGTAGGATGCAGAGGGGGCATCACTGCTCCAAACCTTCACCGGATCCATCACGCCCCGCCTTACATCAAACTTTTTTTTTTTTTTTTTTTTTTTGCCGACTGGCTGCACAATCAGATCCCTTCTGAGTGGGCTGCAGTCGGGTGGGTGTGAGGGGAGTAAAAAGTGGGCCCTCTCCCACTGGATAATGCCATTATTTCAGCTCCTCTGACCAGGAATGCCAAATTTCACAGCCCGCTACTCCTCTCTGTGCGTCAATCAAAGCTTCGTAAGGGACCGAGGCGCCCGTTGGGTCCGCCTCCAGCACCGTGTGATCTGATCCAACAATTGATCCCTCACAAACCTTATCATACGTGCTCACTCTGCGTACTCAAACCGGGATCTTTGTCTAACTTCAACAACCATTTCGTCTTTTTCGTAGTTGACTTTAATTATCATTTTTATAAAGTTCGCTTATAATGCGCAATTAGAGACATATAGATCGGAATCAAGCGCCAACTACGCCTCCATTTCTATATTTCTATTAAAATTGACTCCTTTAAATCGATCCCTATTAAGGCCTGATCCGCGCTGCCTGCGTGAGAAGATAAACCGGGTTTAGTCCATATTTGAATTAATGAACATCATAACCGTCCCTCCGGAGGCCAATTAAAGGCTAATTATAATCCCCATTGTAAATACACAAAAGGTTTTTGCGCCAAAAAGTAAATAAAATAATTAGTGGTCAAGTATCTAGATACTGTCGGGAGGGGGGGGGGGAATTTGTGAATGGGACACAGTTAATCAGGTATTCGTTGTACGGTGTGACGCTTCTCCGCGCGCAGCCAATCCCGCGCGCGCTGGAAATGTTGAACACGCCGAAACCAAACCAATGGCTCATCATATAGCAAAGACTAGCGCAAGAAGAGGCCAATCAGCGGGAGGCATGCAAACGAGGAATTTGCTCCGGCAGGCTCTGAATGTCAACTAGTCAAAGATGGAGTCCGGATCCGAGAGGCCGTGTGCTTGTGCATGAAGACTTGCGATTTTTTTTTTTCTGACTCTTCGAGCTCCGCACATTTGATCTCCAGTCGCTCGCAGCCGTTCGGGAACGAAGACGCGAATCCACGAAGCGGCTGGCGGCGAAGAGTGGTTTGTGGAGAGGGTTGCTTTTCTTTGTTTTATGGACAACTTTTTCCCTTCTCTTTTTTTGCCTATAACGGATTGTCCCTCCCTTGGCTAGATACTATTCATGATTTTGGAAGGAGGAGGTGTTTGTGCAGAGGGAGGAGGGGAGGGGAGGAAGGGGGGGAGGGTGTCCACTGTGAGTAGTAGCCTATTTTGCGTAAATTGTCAGGAGCCCAGTGCAAACTTGGAAGTTGCACAGGTCGAGATGCGAAGATTGTGTGTTTATTCATGCGACCGAAGGGAAAGGGAACAGCGGTAAGAGTTAAGAGTCGATCCCGCGCGCTGCGCATCTGGAAGCTCGCTTCAAAACTTGATCAGGGCACGATTTAACGTCTGGACGGATAAACGGGTCCTGCGCCTTTTTTTTGGGGAGGGGGGGCTGTTATCGTAATGTAACGTGTCTCTGAGGGGGACATTTCCACGATGCTGGCGTGTGTGCACACGCGTGTGTTTGCAGCCTATAGGCTGTTGTGTAATCTAACAAGTCGTCAGTATTGTACGGTGGGCTTGTGAGCTGGCAGGAATGGCTTGCAGAGCAGTTCCAGCGCTTCTAACGTGAAGGAGGCGTATAGGCCGCTCACGGTGATGTATGGTGGAGAAAAGCGTTCAAGAACAGGTAAAAAAAACCAAAAAAACGAAACACCTTGGTGTGTTTTATAAGAATAATGGGCTAGATCAGACACGAGGACGCTGCACGGTGTTCTATAGATTCACAGCGTCCCCTTTTTTTCTTTCATGGTATAGATTGTGTATGTTATGTAACAACGCGTTGATTGTGCAAACTTGCAGGACCTACTCTGCTCTTGTTTTCGGCGTTGTTGCAGCTCGTTGTTAAGTGATTTTACTGTAAAAGAAAAATGCAACTTTTTCTGAAGTTCTTTTTTTTTGTTGCTCTTTTTGTTCAAGAAATCTATTAATTTATTTCGGTCGAGCCTGCTGGTTTGTTTTCTGCGATCATTCCGAGGGGAGAATTATAATACTTAAATGATTAAAAAAACAACATGTATTTGATATTTTAGGTAGGGAGGGGGCAACGTGACTTATCTGAAAGCTTTGGGAGTGTGTCTCTCCCCCCTCCTTGTCTCCAACCTCCCATTTCTCCCCCCAAATTAGAATGCATGTCATTCACTGGAGAGAATAGTATGGGCCCACATGCTGGGAAATACCCATTCTCCTAGGGAGAGAGTAACCAATGCTGCTTAATTTAGGAAGTTTAACTCCACCTCTGAAAAGTTATATTGTTAAACTGTAATATCCCGTCTGGCTCTGGGCTGATTTTGTTAAGTACAATTTACAAAAAAACAAAAGTTTGCAAACTTAAAAAATCCAGCTTGACTAACTAGTTTCGATATTTCAAAATAAAAGTAGACTACAAGAGTTTATAATTAGTGTAATTTTTTTTTTTTTTTTCGAGTAAATGATGGCTTATTGAGTCAGAATGAGCAGTGGAGTCTGATGGTGCATGTTGTTGTCCACTGCCCTTTTTCTGTTGCACTACTGGACATTGAGAAGAGCAGTGCAATATTAAAAGGGCATTGGCTGATGAAACAGTGACACACACCTTCCTAAACTGCCTTAACACTTAACCTGCACATGGTGCTATGGGGGTGTCCTTAAATGTCATTATGTGTGTGTGTGTGTTTGTGAGCAACAATGTCTTTACTAACTAGCATCATAAGGTGGAAAACGATCTCAACTTTGCTATTGTGCTTTATTTTGTAGCAGTTGAGATAAAAAAAAAATCAAATATAAGTTAAATTTAAAGTTCAACACCTACCTCTTTCTTTTTTTTAAACACCATTTTAACAGTCCAATCAGACCAACAGCATTGTTGCACATTTAAATGTAATTGGAGTTTGGCAGTAAAGAATGGCTGTCCACGTGCTGACACATGCTGAGGTCAGCTGCTTTGACAATGTTGCACTACTGTACCATCCATTCTAGCAGTGCAATAGTATTGTCATAGCATTTGGCCCCAGCTCACACTAAACTGGTGCTAAAGGTCTCGTTTCAAACGAGTTTGTGTAGAAGTGGAGCTGATGACTGATAGCAGGTGGTGGCGCAGAGCAACCCCCCCCCCCCCCCCCCCCCCAGTAAACTGTTTACCCACTTCTGTATTTACAGAAGAGAGTTTACACACATAGATAGAAGGATAGAGGTGCATTGAACAGATGTGCAAAAAACTAATTACATAATGCTTTTTGCAAAACTGTAACATTGATTTTTGTCCATCTTGTGTGGTGGTGCATTGATTGGAAGCCATCATTTACCCACCTTTTTATTTTACGCCACAGCTCGTGAAAAATGGGGCTAATTACGTGAAGTGACCACCAGAAGGGCAAGTCAATAGGTCAGGACACAACTGAAACTTTTCCATTATCTGAACTGGATTTTCAAGTATTTTATAGGATAAATTCACTGGTAAAATCAGTTTTTTTTTTTTTTAAATGGAAGTCAATTTACTGGGTTTGTTTTCTTTACCTGTGTGTTGTTTTGTCGTCACACCAAACACTGTGACGATGTGTATCAGTGTGCTGATGGTAAAATAAGCAGATGGGGAAAAGAAAGAAGTGGGCGGGTGAGGTCGATGTGTGTTTTTGAGCATCCTCGGTGGTAGCAGGTCGATGGGGGGAGGGGAGGTTTGGGAGGAATGTAGGGAGCAAGGCCCTCTCTTCCCCCTCGCGTTTTGCCTTCTCTTCTGTCTCTCTCTCTCTCTTTCCGTGTTGAGATTAGGTGTCACTGCTCCTGTGTGTGTGTGTGTGTGCGCCTCGTGTTTGAACCGTAAAGTAAGCGAGTAAAGAGGTTTGTTTGTTTTGATGACTGTCAGCAGACCCCTCCGGGTGGAAATGTTTAACCACACAGTCCAGTTTGCTGTTGCAAACTGCAGAAGAAAGGACACAAGTATATTAATAAAAAAAACAGGAAGAGGACACAAATCTTCTAGGCACTGCTGCAAATTAAGTGTTTCAGGTGAAAGAATGGTTGTGGTGTATTAAACCCAGTTTGTCTGGTAAGTTAAAGTAGTTTTGAATTCTAGAAGATGTAAAAGTGCATTCATGTGATTGCACACCGAAGGGAAGGAAAAAGGAGACCTCAGTCACTTGACTGTGTGAAATTCTCCCTGAGTAAAGAACGTGACTTGTTTAGGCTTGCTTGCAATGCTTGCTGGGAAATCCTGGAATGTGTGGAATGGGGGACGGTGGTGCTTCTGCAGTTATCTGACTGCACAGAGCAGCAAGTATCCTGCAATGAAACCCAACATGTCAGCGGCGCTTTTTCTGAGCAGCTTTTTTCATGTGCAGATAAAACTACAGAGAATACAAGCTAGTGAGATAATGGCATCTGCATTTCATTAAACACATAAAACAAAACGGCTACGCATGAAATGTTTTTGTTTCTTTCCTTTTTGTGACGTGTCATTGACCCTGCTGTTCGTGACTGGGTGTGTTTTCATTACACTGTAGTTAATTAAGCTTTTTAAAAGCACATGTGAATTCACTGTTAAGACAATTTGTTGGAAAGAAAAGCTGAACTGTCATTCAAACGTATGATTTTATTATGCAATAAAAAAAGTTAAATGTATTTATGTTTTTAATTACTTTTGTGGTTTATGTAACATGTCTCGTGAAAGAACTGCTGGTAATTTTCTCTGCAACTTCTATCTGAATAAAGATGAATAATTAAAGTTTTCAATTTCTCATTGTTATGTTCTTGAAAAAACTCAAATTGAATGTTTAAAATAAATAAACGGTTTGGTGATCAGATGTAAAAAAGAAAGTCAGATATAGATATAGCCAATCTGAGACCTTTATGCCAAATGGAATTTTGCATTAAAGAATTGGAAAACTGAAAAAAAAAACAAGAACGGTATTCCTCCATAAACATTCTAGTATATCTCATTATATTGTTAAAACATTGAAGTTCCAGGCCTAGTAACGGCCTGCTGTGCAAATATATCATCACAGTGTGAAGAGTGAATCTTTACTGTTCTAAGATCAGTTTTGATTAAATAAACTCAATAATAGTCTGATTTTAAACCTCAATACATGTATTAACTCCTGTAAGTGCAGCCAAACTTTGTTCAAACACACACAACTTTATTTTGACATCTGAGGGAATTTACAAAGTTTTCCAAAATACTCCAGAACAGTATTTTGGAAAAATGTAAAAACAAATAATTATGTTACATTCATCTACAATGTGCCTGTTTGATATAATGGCTCAGAAAATAGTTGAAACGGTTTACAAAGCTGAATGTTTGGTGTCTTCTGTGAACACGAATAGCATAAATCTTTTGCATTGTTAATAAAAAAGCCACAACATAAAATGCTTTTTTGAATATTCTAAAAGAATATGAAGCCATAACTGACTCAGTTTCTCCTTGAACTTTAATATTCACACTGATACGATCACTATGACGTCCTTTACCAAAATGTTTCCTCGTGTTTTCTGATGCATTCGTTTGTAGTCGTGTTCAGGGATAAACATCTCCTCCATGTTAATATCATTATCAGAAGTGTGATCATACTGTATTATTGTAAAGTAAGCAGATATGTCAGCAGAGTGACATGTAGGTGAAACTCTAAACAACAGCACAGAGAACCTGATACTTGTCACACTTCTTCAGTACAGGTACGCTGTATGAGAGAAGGCAGCTCTTATATCACACTGCATGTATATTGTCTCAAGGAGAGGAAGGAGGGGTTATAAACTCTGTATGTGTTCGTTTCTCAGGAGAGGTTTTACAACTCAAAAAGCAAGGCTTGTTAACCGACTAAATATTACCAGCAGGACATTTATTTTGACTTGTTTCCTAGGGTTTCTCGCAAAACAATTTGGTTTCTTAAGAGATTAAATTAAGATACAAAGTCCTGAATATCTCCACTCAGATAGACAGCAGTTAAGTCTGGTGTCGGGCTGATCATTCAGCTTCACAGTGGAGGCTTAATGCCATCCAAAGGACGGGACATGTAGCACAGAATCAAAGGTCTGACTGCATTTTCAGCACAATAAAAAAAAATGAAAGTTGAAGTCAATAACTGTATCAAAAAAAAAGATGGGGACTTGTATTACTATGTTACATCAAACATCTGAGGTCAGAGAACTCTACGGCTAGTTTATGTACACATTGTGACAAAACACAGAGGAGAAGTGATTAAAAACCAGATGACACGGTAGAGATGAAAGCTGAGGATTCTAACTGCCAATACATGCAGTGGGCGGCTCCTTATTTAGACTTGCCTGGAATGTTTATTTTGAAAGAATAATAGATTCTCACACATTCATATGAATCGTGTCAAGATTGTCCATAGAAATGCTCGAACAGTCCGCACTTGAAAATGATTTCTTAATTTGTTCAAATCTTTCTCATTTTAGTAAACACAATAAGTGAATTCAGCACGGGACCTTACTGATAATATTGTGTTCTCTTCTGTTTTCCCTCCCACGAGTTTAAGCCAAAGTTGAAGGTGTTTCCTGACATCAATGGATGCTTCATCATATCAAATGTGAGACTGATGCTATATTTGTATTAGTGTTTCTGCAGGAGCACAGCAGGAAAACAGCAATACTGCGCACACACACTTCAACCCTGCAAGAACACCAACACCTTTGTCTTACACATGATCAGGACTGATACCATACACAGTAATGAACAGAGAGAGACACATATTCCTCTCAGCTGTCTCTTGATAAAGGTTCGGCTCTGGTGGGAGCAGGACTGTCAAGAGCCAAAGAGAGAACAAGAGGGACAGAGTGTGTGTGTACAGTTAGTACTTCACAGGTGTGTGTGTATGACAAGAGCAAAATAAGATTAGTTTTATTAGGGGATATACACAAACATGCAGCAGTTTAACCTGCCAGTAGATGAGCTGCTGTATTTGCTGTTTTTGCAGCACATATTTTAATGGATTTGATTGTAAACACAGTGATTCCTGTTATCGTGTGTTAAGAGACAAACCTTTGTTTAGTCAGATAAAACAGTTTTCACTTCTTTATGGTTTTTAGCCAGTTCTCACACATAAACACACACACACACACACACACACACACACACACACACACACACACACACACACACACACACACACACACACACACACAGAGATGGATCTGACCTGAGTCTGTTGAAGAGGTGATTCTCTGCCATCCAGTGGACAACAGATGTAATACAAAGGAACAACTTTGAAGGGTCAGTTCACACAAACACAATACAAGTATATTTCTGAACTTGCTTTTAGAACCTCTTATTTCATCAGGTTTTACGTGATGTGTTCTTGAGATTTCTGGCAGTTAAAATACAGAGGAAAGGATTTTTGTGCTGCTGAAACATTACATTTGAAAAACTCAACAGCAACGTGTCTTTCCCGAAACAGTGTCCTGGTTACTCTGAATAATCCACCGACCGCTGCGTGACCAATTTTCATTGGAACTACTTTCTGCAAAATAAATGGCCCTCGTGAAAATGTCCATTGTGCCACTGACACAGTGATACAATGATTGTGTGAGGAGGTCCTTTAATATCCACTAATCCACTAATGTTTTGTCAAAGCTGTTGTACTTCAATGAAAACAAATTGTATGAATGATTTATTGAAACGATTCAGACGTTTTGCTGCACAAACAACAAATGAAGTCACTTCCTAAAAAACCACTACACAAACTTTAAAAGTGCACATGCACCGCTACATATACCAACAGATTAACACTCATATATACAGTAACCCTGAATCTGTTTAGCTTTCAATCCCCAAAATCTCGTTGCATGGCATTAGCACTTCACATCCACAAGGTGGAGCAATAGGTTAGTTTATTATCTTTAGTAAAGGAGGCACGTCATGGCTGCAAGAAAACCTTTATACAAGCACAGGTGCAAACAGTCGCCTTCATCAGTTAAAAGATTCATTTGAATATTCCTCTTCATGTGATCTTCTTCTGAAACATGTTGGCCAGCTGTGTTCAGCACTGCGAAAGAGAGAAACGATAATAAACCATCAACAAAATGCAGTAAAGAACAAGAGCAATTTTGCTGCTGCAACATAACGATAAAAACCTTAGTTTCTGCTCATCTTGACAACATTGTTGGTGCGAGCGAGCTCTGATGAGAGTGCTGCGTGCTGAGCCGCTGATTCGTGCGGCATCTGAAAGAGTTCATGAGTGAGATGAAGAATGAGTGAGATGATAAATTATGAAAGAATGCAGATTTGTTTTCTGTACAGGAATGTTGGGGGGGGGGGGGCTGACCAGGGTTGTTGGAGCCATGAAGAGGTAATTAAAGGGGTAGTGCAGCAGGTTGATGCAGGTGGAGGAGTATAGATCAGCATAACGCAGCAGCTGGCTGGCGAACAGCGTCTGTCTGGCGCCGCTGCGCAGTAGGCTGCCCATCTGGCCGTAAGACATGTCCATTCTGTAGGTCAGCACCTGCAGACGCAGACCAACGGACCACATCACCAGAAAAAAACCTGGACTGAGTGTTTAAAAACTAGCACTAACTGTTCTAGCCTCATCGATTGACCAGGGTTTGCTAAACCACGAGCACATTGTTTGCTTTACAGACTGCATTTTGTTTACAGTACAATATGTTCGTGCAAGCAGTTCAGTCTGATGAGTATTAGGTAATAAACAAATATGTGGAAATGCCAAAGGCTCTAGGTAACTAGATAATTGTGTTTTACACTTAGAATGTCAGTGTGCATTTTTCACGTGGACAGAGCTGTTTATTTGGTATTTGTGAAAGTTGCAAAGATGCAAAAATACAATTATGTTTTGGGGTTTTTGTATGTAAGTTTCAACAAGGAGGACCCTAGTTTTAGAAATTAACTATTGCAAAAAAACTGTAAAACATCTGAAACACAGCTGCTTTTACTTTTTTTTCAGAAATTGCTTAAGTGAATGTTTAGACAAAAGCATCAAAACCTTAACTTTTCTAAACCTCCCTTAAACCCAAGGCAACAAATGCAACAAATGTAGTTGTTTCTTAAATTAGACACACGTTCAAGAATGACATTTCTTGCAATCAAAACACTTAAATTCAAAACATACCTGAAATTGGCAACACTCTGCTTCACACACATGAAAACAATTAGACATTAATTAAACACCAATCAGTATGCTCAGGTAAGCTCCCCTATATTGTGGGAACGTTGTGAACATGGCGGCAGAGAGAGGACAAGAGCAAGGAAGGTACTGATGTAAACAAAGTTCTCATGCACTGAGTCGGGCTGTCAATAAAAGGGAGGGAGGTAGAATTTGAATGGACAATCAAACCTTAACCTTCGTCCAAGTTAAATTTAGATGTGCTGGAATATTTTGAATGACCGAAGCTGTGTGTTTAAACCCCCGGGGTCTTTAAATGAACCCCTGTGTATAACTTCCTGAAAAAAAAAACTAAAAACGTGTGTTTTGATACGCAGAGCTCACCTTCATTCTCCTCTGAATGGCCCCGATGTCAGGACACTCCGGACTGCCGCTGTCCAGGTGCCTTCAGACGACCAACACAAAAACTATTCAGTCGTTGCTTCGTCTAAATGTGTCATAGGTCTTGTAGAAAGTTAACAATTGAATCCTGATGTCATGGCAATACCGTCAGTAAAACATTGTAGATGTTAAGTGTCACATGTTGCAACTTAAAAACCAACAAACAACAAATATTTTAGAATCAATCAATTATTTGTTAATCACTAATACATGATGATTTGTTTGTTTTCCTTAACATTGTTACATTCCCTACAGCAGATGATGATCTACAAATTATGAATTACTAAAAGTAATAATATATGTAGTAATAATAACGTTTTAGACAATTCATTTTCAGGGTGTAATTGATGAATCGTAGATGATAGTGAATTCATACATTTTTCACTCTTCATGAGTAATTCATGAGTCCAGGTGCAGTTTCTAAACTTCATAAACATTCAATAAGTGTTGTTTACATAACAAGAGCAGAACAACTCACTTGTAAAGTTCGGCCAAGAAGACGTTGAGACGTTTCAGCTCCTCGAACAGATCTGCAAAAACCAAAGAAAGTCATGAAGAGTTGTTGAAGTGATCAAAATGAATAGAGAGCAACAATGTTGTCCACTCCTTCTTACTTTTCTTCTCGTCCCACACTTGCAGCTCCTTGGTGAGCTCCGGTACGACGAGGAAAGTCCTCCAGCCCTGACGCTTCTTAGATTTGAGGATGTCGCCGAAGATGTGGTCGCCGACGTAGAGGATGTCTTTACCTCTGACATCCAGCAGATCACAGATGACGTCTGACGATCCTGCAAAACAGACGTTTATTCAAGGAGAGGTTTGATCTGTGTCAAAGCATGTTATGTGTATGTTATGAACACTGCAGGGATGATGCTTTTGTCTAGTATTTGTTTATGTGTTAAGTCTTCATAAAAAGGGTCAAATAAAAACAATGAATATATTAAAACACAGTTGAATCTCACCTCCGGAGTAAACGGTTCCATGTTGAAGGTCGCCTGTGTACGTCCCGATCCGAAGCTTTCCTGTGTTCTGCGTCCCAAAATGCAACATTATTGAAACCATGCCGTGGTTTAAACATTGACATGTACATAAATCTACAGTGTGAGTCTTTTTCATACCGTGTCCACTTGTCTCAGCACTGTCCCCTCTGCAAAGAACAGAGGCTTTTTGGTGTCCACCACGATGAGGTCAAAGAAGGAGCGCCAGGAGCTTTTCACACTTCCAGACTGGAGATGAAGAGAAATGTCAAATTGACGTGATTCAATGAAATTGGCATTTTCTGATTATTCAAAGAGAAAAGATTAAATTGTCTTACCTTGGCATTGTTTTCAAGAAGGTAATTCATAATGGACTTGATGAGGGAGGAGGAAAAACATTTTGAATGTCTCCACTTTGAGTTCATGTAATATGTGTGAAAGAGTGTTTAGTCATGGTTCGCTATATGTTTAGAGGCTCACCTCAGTGTAGCTGTAGTCACTGTTGGTGGCGAGGAAGACCTTGGCCACCGCTTTAATCCGGGTCAAGAGTACAGGGAGATTTGGCTGTAAAAAAAAAACACATTCATTTGTTGATTATTTCAACTTTTCTTTTGTGATTTTGGTGCAATATCTTGTCAGTTTACTCACATCTTTGATAACGTATTTGTCCAAATTCTTGATAGTTCGTTCCTTCAGGATTCCCTATACAGCACACAGATACAGTATAACAGTGAGAGACAAAGTCTGATTATGCCAACAAGGGGGAAAAAAAACGTTCAAAAGAGATTTGTTCATTTAATTCACCGTGTCGTGAACAAAGTCCATCGCGTCTCGAACATCCTGGAACATGCTTCTGTAGGACATTAACAAGTCGCCGTGCTGGAAACCTTTCAGGAGGCTGGGAGAAATTCAACAGCAGATAAAGAGTGGTGACGTTTAATGACTAATTCAACGGTTCATTTATAATTAATTTACAAAAAAAACGAAAAGGAACAGTCGAGGTTTTATGAGGTAAGCAAGTCCACTCACTTTGTGTATCTGGTGCATCTGGTGTAGAAGTCCACGAGGCAGGTGTGGAAGTAAGTCTCTGCAGGGTGCATGAAAACACAGGTTAGTTACACTTTTAAACGTATACACTTTCCTTTTTTAAATAACTTTTAACTGCAGACAAATACGTGTTTTATTTATTTGTAATTATCAAGAGTTTGGGGTTGCTAAAAAGTACAGACACAAAATATTAATATTGTGTCAAATTCAACATTTCTTCGGGTGCATCGTATACCTGAAAGATTGAAGAGAGTGTTAAGAATGTAGAAGCGGTCGGTGTCGTCTCTTTGAATGAACATGTTGGGGTAGTAGTTGTGAATGTCTTCTCTGTGGAACACAAACACAACACGTATGATAATCTATTCAAAACAAACCAAATTAGACAAACTCGTGATTCAGCTCATCTCAGCTGACCGTCATGCTTGTTTTAATCAAACTATCATTGTAAACGCTTGATTGTCACACTCGCATCCTAATTTAGAGTTTCCAATTTACCCAATCTGCATGTCTTTGAACTACTTATCTCAAGTCACCTCTAATAATTATTTTTTTTCATAACTTTTTAAGATGGCTTTTATCGATTGAACATGTTGCATTGTTATCTTGATATGTGCGTTCGTCTCTGTCTGATCTCAGCTGAGTTTACAGGTGGAGATGTCCACTTAAACCACGATTAAACAACATTTCTGCGCTGTATTGTGTAAAGAGTTTGACTTTATACCCTTTGAGGAAGCAGAAGCCATGACTGCAGACTAAAATATTCCCATTTGAATCCACCTTCAGGAGGTTCCCGAATGTGGTGTCGATCACTAAACCGCTGAGGGGGGAGAAAAAATAAAATGAAAAATGAACAATTAATGTATTATCAGAGTGATTGAAGATTATTATTTACATTAAAAGACTCATTGATTAACTGACTAATAGTTTCAGGTGTATTTTTTACATTTTTGAAATTCTCATCCATTTTTTTCAGTTTTTTTTTCTAGTTTTTATTTTTATTTAATTGTTTGTTAATGAATTTGCCTATGGACCCCCGTTGAAAACAAGATGTTTAATTGAAAGGGTGTATCCTTAAACTTACAAATGTAACAAATAGTTATCTTTGGGCAAAATGTGTTTTGTTGGTTACATCATTCGTACAATATATCAACTTGTGTCTTTCCTAAATTGTGTTGCCCGGACAAGAGACAATGAAAAGAAAGATTGCTTTAATTTCATCTTCTATTTCTGCAGTACCTCACATGCATTCATTACTTCACTGTTGCATGCTCCTCAGTTAGCGAGGTAGATTTAAAACCAACCGTGTGGGGAAGCTGGGGTCGTATGTGTAGCGTAGAAGCTCATGAGGGTATCCGACAGACACCATTCTGTCTCTTATCAGCTCAAAGCCAAGGCTTTCGTAGTCAGGGGACTTATACACTGTAACACACACACGCACACACACACACACACACACACACAGTGAATCTTGCCCAGCCAATTAAAGAGAAACTCCTGAAGGAGTAAAGAATCAAATACGACAGAGTTCTAATCTATAACCTCCTCATTGTGTCACAGAACTTTACACACACACAAAGGTCTTTCTGTTACATACTTGCCATTGTGTAGTCCATGTCAAACCCATAGCACTGGATGTTTTCCAGGGTCACACTTCTGTTGGCGAACACCCTGTGACAAATCACAAGACACCAGCTGAAGTCTGCAGACACTTGATCAAACATGTTTTAGCAATAGACCTAATGGGTTCATTGCACAAGACTGATGAGGTTTATTCAGGATTGGTATGCTGTAGTACTTGTTTGCATCAGTTTTTTCTCAGAGGTTGTGTTCTGTGGGCCTGAGGGGAAGACGTCCTCTAACGTGAAGGGACCTTTTTGTAGTTGTTTTAAACCTTAATGACCTTGTTGTAGTTCTAGCCCCTGGGCTCCTGCTCCTACAGCAGGGGTGGAGGCGTTGGGTGGACGGTAGAGATGTTATCATTGCCTCAACTATCTCCACCACCGTTTCAAATAAATTACAAGTAAAATGATCCAGGCTGTATTTTCGAACGGACTGTTGTGTTGACTGGTGTAACTGTACATGGTTTCCTGTGGCACTTGGTCCCAGATGCTGCTCTTTATCAGTGACACCCTGACAGAGAGAGAGAGAGAAGCCTATCTGTAGCACCTCCAGTCTGCACGGCCCCAGTCCCATCCTTCCCTAACAGCTCATAGATATAAGGTTACTGTAAATAATTAACCTGCAAGCTCTTGTTTTAAGCTGTGTTGCTGCTGAGCTATTGAGGATGTTTCTGTGTGTTTCTGATGCAGGAGCGCTCATTGTAGAGTGTCTGCTGATTAAAGTATCTTGCGATGGGGTGCAAACCATCAGAGGATGAAGTTGAGGATGCTCAGAAAGCACTTGTGACAAACACCAATTATTCTAAATAGTAATAGCCTTAGTATGATGACTTGTTAATAAAGTAGCTCCTGACCTGATTTTGTGACCAGTTAGACACAGAAATTACAACAACAACAAATGACAAAACTTGTAAAAGTGTTATGTTAGTGAAAGCAGTAGTGCTGTTGTTAACTTTCAGAGCACAACAATGTATTCCATTGATATAATCAAATGGACTCACATTTGGCCAAAGCTTCTCTCCACCTTGGGCTCATCGGAGGAGATGCTGGGATCCATTTCGTCCTTCAAATGTTCAGCAAACCCTATCTCCTGTGAGTTGTATTCACATGCAGCTGCGGTCTGCGTCTCGGCACTTTTTGCAGCCGGTCTCCTAATTTCACCCACATTTTGAAGGCGTGGACGTGCATGTTGTTTTTCTTTATTTCATACGCAAGCTGAAACTCCTCCCTGTGGCTATTTGCTGGTTGCTGATGTAAACAGAGACGCATCCAGCCTCTCGCCTTTAGCATTTGTCACGTCCTGGAAGACATTTGGCTTTGAACATGTAGATTGTGTTATCGGAGGCGCACACATGTGCCGGGGCTGCACGCCTGCGTAATATAGCTCGAAGTGTCCCGATGAAAGTCAGTCCCGCCTTTAACCCGAACAGCTTAAATGTGTTCCTAAAGACAAAACATGTCAGATAATTGAATCGTTTGTCTTTTAGTTTCACCTAAAGCTGCACTGCACGAGTACAGAAGTATTGTCAGCAACATGTACGCTAGTATAAAATACTATAAAACATATTGTGTCATTAAAACTATCTACAGATATGTGGAGCAGAACCAAACCAAAAGTCAAAGATATGTATGCACATTCAATGTCAACATGCCTGTCTTAATGATCTCACGAGAAAAGGCATTGCTGATTTAGGGGAGATTGAAGACTATCTTGTGTTGTATTGTGATGATTTAAAGGCTTCACTTTGTACATCTTCATGTCTGATAAGTTCTTCTTTATTCTTATTTTTTTATTTCTTTAAGTTTTGGAGACAACATTCTTTCTTTACAGTGTAATATGTTATGTAAGAAGTTATAGCCTTTTCTGACAGCTGTTGTTTCACCACTGTTTGTGTCCTTTACTGGGACAGGGACCTCTATGTGCATGATTTAAAAAATGACGTTATTAACCAACTGCACTTTACAGTATTAGGCATGTACTGTCGGTGTGAGATTACTATATATTATAATAAAGGATTATAATAACTAATGCAAAGGTGTTTAAACTGACAGTGTTGCTAATCTATAACAACATGTATTTTATGATGACAGTTAGTAAAATAGTCTATTAATCGTTATGGTAAAGCAGTACAGCCAGCTGTAAACACAAACTAATAGCCAGAGCTTATACCATGGAGACCCCACTGATAACCAAAGATAAAGATGAACACGCCTTGTTTGCCTGAGTTTAAAAATAAGAGTTTACACTGAAACACAAAGGAACACACACAAAATAATGTCACAATGAAAGCAGTCAGAAAGAAAGACCAGTCAGAAAAGACAGTGAAGCCACCTTTATTAATGTCGTGCTGCATTGTTCACATAGCTGACTTTATCAAATTGACTGTAATTATATGATTAAACTATATGAGTTGTATCTTGTATTTGAAATTAAATTGTCTCTTTGTGATATAACGTGACCTCTTCAAGCTAAATGTTTGCCCTTTGTCACTTCATGACCAGGCAAAAAATGATCACAGTTTAGTGTCGTCTGTTCGGTTTCCGTCGAGTTTCTGTTCAGTGGATATTTTGCTCTGCGATCTCTCTCCTCCAGATTTGCCGTGCATCCTCTGAAACTCCACAGCAATCTCCAGCGCTGTCAGATTCTTGGTCTCAGGGACGTTAAACTTCACGTACAGCGCACAGGTGGCGCAGAAAAACAGGAATATGAGAAAACAAAAGTATTGCAGTTTCTCCTGGAAAGAAAGCATGTTTGGGGACATTTATGAATCAGTTTGAGTGAAGCATTTCATTCCGATTTCACCTGAATGATCATGAATAATTGTGTCTACATGGCCTCTAGTTCATGTAGATAATAATGTGCTTACCACTAAGAAAGGGAAACATATCCCCAGCAAAAACATAAGTGTCCAGTTTATAACGCAGGCCAAGGTGTTTCCAGCCGATTTGAACGACTGAGTTAACATTTCTGATGGAAGAGGAGGTGATACTCCAGCTGAGGGTCAAGAACACAGGAGAGATGTATACACTACAGTAAGATGCAATCATTGTTGAACACTGAAATGGAAATCCTTGATAAATAAGAAATTGAGTGACAAACATACCTGGTCCCCCGGCAAAAAAGGAAATAAACAAGAAAATAAGGACCATGCTGCAGTACGGCATCCAGGAAAACTGACTCTGCAGAAAATGAAAAGTTGGCTTGCTTGAGTTTATGGGTTATTTGAGTTGTTGTCAGTCATCACTCGTCATCTTTTAACCATCAAAATATGCAGAAATAAATGCTGCTAACAGTGTCTTGTTTTGCGGTGACTCACTTGCAGGTTCAGAGTGACGGTGAGGAGGAGCAGTGTTACAGACATTCCCACGAATCCTCTTAGCAGCAGGACTTTCTTGCCTGTATTCTCGACAACCATGAACTGCAATATCAAAGGACATTTACAGCATTTAACCACAGAGGGGAGCTCTAACTATACATTGGGACAGGTATCACAGATGGAGACATCTTTGAGAGAAGAGGAAAGGTTTTTTGTTTCATAATTGTTTTCCTAAATCACAAGAAGAAATAGTAGAAAAACAGGACATCTATGTCAACATGTCTGAGGGATATTATTATAGGGATATTAAATTCACTGATGGTCATAGATGTAAATAAATGAGACTTACACAGGCTGCAGAGGTGGCCAGCTCACACAGCCCTATTCCCATGTTGAAGTAACGTAAATGATGTTCTGGGATTCCTGCCTCACGAAACACATCAAAGGAATAAAAGTACACCTGGAGAGATGTATTTGAATAAGAACCAAATCACATGTCTATTTGAAAGCTCCTTAAATATTGAAATGTATACTTTTTATCTAAACATGTACAACAGGTTTCAGTGCAGGGTTCAGTGAGAGGCGGGTAGTGGGGTGTTGTAATGTTTCTATTATTTAAAGTAAATATCTTCATTTAAAAGTCTGGTCTGCTTGGAATGGGAAAGTGGGGCTTTCGTGGAAAATTAAGCATTAATTCCAACTTGAGCTTAGTCCCCATATTTTTTTGGTTTGACTGTTCAAATCATTCAAAACTCATCAAATAGACATCCAAAATGTAAGAATAAGAAAACTTTAGGCACATGTGTAAATAGAAATAAGAGTCATTTAGATTCATCAGGGTTCAGGGTGTCCTGATGAAAACTGAAAGTCTTTTTTTTGTTTGAAGTTTTTTTAGGTGAGAAGATTGATACCACTCTCGTATATCTGCACAGTAAATATGTCGCTACAACTACAGCCGGCAGGAGGTTAGCTTAGCACAAAGACCAGAAACAGGAGGAAACAGCTGGAAGTGTACCATCCTACTAAGGTAATTCATTCTTTACACATAGTATTTAGTTTACTTAATTTGCACAAACGACAACAAACAGGCACATTCAGTGTTTTACGGTTGTTTATGTAGCAAATTGTCCTTTTTACATTTCACTTTTGGTTGAGTGAGCTTTAGAGGTGCTGGTTAGTGGATTTTGTTACGTTGAGAAGGAGCCAAGCAAACATCATTGTGCTAAGCTAAACGGCTCTTGGGTTTAGCCTCATATTTAACGGACTGACATGAGAGTTATATGTTTCATCTTATCTAACTCTCTCTCTAAATGTCGACCTTCCCGTCAAATCCTTTTGGCCTTTAATGTGTACAAATACTCTAAAAGAACCATTTGGGTTTACAGCCTCACCATGGTCCCATTCAGTCCTACATGTATATTCTGCCATAATGTTATATCTAAATAACACAGCTGTATATTAACACAGACTGAAAGCCTCAACTTTACTTTAACAATGCAAGTAATAGCTCTCATGTTTGGGAAATACAGGGATTATGCGGATCATTAATTCTACATTACCTAAAAAGAGCTGAAATTTCAGATTATGCAAAGGAACGTACTGTAGTTAACATTTTACTAATATTGTGCAAAACAGTGTTCACTCACGCTGCCGATGCCACTGAGCTGAATTGTGACAAAGAGAACGATGATGGTGAGGACCTGCCAGCGGAGTGTTTGGTTCTGAATCAGCTCCATGACCGAGTGGCTGCGAACGCTCTGCAAGGCAGCCTTCTCCTCCAACATCTCCTTCACAGCCCCGCTGTGGTCAATTTTGCCCCATAGCTTCCTTAGAGCTATAGGGGAGGGTGACAACAAAGATTAAAGTGATAATGACTCTCCAGACCATTATTTTTTTTGCCAAAAATGCTGTCTCACACCTTTCTCGCAGGCCAGGCGGTCCCCTCTGTTCAGCAGCAGAAAGCTGGGAGACTCTGGCAGGAAGGGCAGGGTGGCGCGCTGGAGTAACGCTGTAATACCATTGAATGCAAGCAGCCAGGGCCACCTCTCCCGTGTACCAAGCAACTCACTGCAAGGGCAACGTCATCATGCAACAATTGAGTTATTACAGTGAAATACAATACAACAAACCCTAACTGGTTAAGTGTTTTGTCTTTTTTAAAGGGACCCATATTGAAGGGGGTAGTACTTCTTGGGTCATATTTTTGCAGTTTTCAGTCCATCGTTCCGATCAATAATATTAACATTGTACGGCCTATTAACTAGTGAGATCTCAGTAAAAACACAGTAAAATTACCGAAAATAAGTGGTTATTACAGTGTTATAACTTGTTGTAAACAACACAACCATGCTAGTGGCTCTATGAGGTTGTTAGAACTAAATGCAACATCAGCATGCTAACCTGCTAACAATGACAATGCTAACATGATTGTGTTTAGCAGGTATAATGTTTACAATGTTCACCATCTTAGTGTCCCTGCTCTGAGCTTATGTTTTGTTTGTTTCATGTCATTATTCGTGTTTGCTGTTTTATTTTGTTACTCATCTCCTGTTGTTTCAGATCAATTCACCTCCTTACCTTTGTGTGTTTTCTCGCCCAGCTTTGATTAACTGCCCCGCCCGGATTAGTTTCACCTGTCCCTCGTTAGACCTGCAGTCACCAGACCTCCTGCTCACCTGTTCCCACTTTCCCATTAGTCACTCACTATTTCTACCAGCCCAGCTCCTTTGCTATTTGTCGGTTTGTCTTTTGTTGCTGTATGGAGGTTTGGGTACCTGTTTTCGGTCAGCTGTACCGTTTTGTATTCTGAGCCTGTAAGACGTTTTGTGTTGTTAAAGCGTCTTCATTGTACCTGTCTCTGAGTCTGCATTTGGGTCCTTCCTACCTGTCCTGCTCTCCAAACTGTCACTGACACTTAGTGTAGCATACTACAATTTTGCTAATTACCATCAAATACAATCCAGTCTGGATCAAAGTGGTGGAAGGTCTGTGGCTAAAATGCAAAATATATGTTGAATGTTTGGTCATTATGGTTGACATTTCGTCACACTGTTTTATGAGGTGACTTCAACAGGCCATGCCAAGTAATGTTGCAGTGGGTGAGCAGGCAAGCGTTATGGCAATCAACAATATCCTTATAACTTATATTATTAATATCAACATGGAATACTTTTATTTTCCCAAAACAGACATTCTTTAAGTGTTTTCTTAAGAGTTTGCAGAAAATGTACTGTATTGCAGCATACAAGATTTCATCCATGTCGCCCCCCTACGGAGAACACACAATGGGTCTTTATGAGACATGTGAGCTGTCATTTGAACCTACCACCCAAACCCTTACTTGACTTACAGTATCCATGACGCCGGCCACCTCACCTGATCCCCAGCAGCTGACCACTGAACTTCCCCAAGCAGAGGAAGGTAGAAGGGGTCACGCCCACCATCCCTCGCAGGTTCTTGGGGGCGCATTCAATAATGTACATGGTGTGAGCTGCAAGATTGACTCCTAGAGGCGTACAATAGGGAATCATACATTTTGAGTAAGTAACATCAAAATACTGTGACAAATGAAATCAAAGGATTAAAAAAAATATAGGTTCACCTGAATTGATGCCATAGAGAAATCGTCCCACAATGATCATCTCAAAAGACATGGCTCTTTGGCTCAAGAGCATCAACACAGCTCCAGTTATAGCCACAAAATTGCTAAACAAAAGGGTTTGCTTTCTGTGGGACAGGAAGACAGAGGCTCTGTTAAACCCTGAGGCCAAAACAAAAAGGACAAATTCATTTTGTTGACTTTTTTTGTTCATTTCCACTGACCTGCCAAATTTTGAGATAAGCTGACTGGACACCAGCGACCCCACTAACCCCCCGATGCAGAAAATGGACACGGTGAAGGACCAGATGAGAGAGAGCTGCCACTGGTCCAAGGAGACACTGTACCTCTGTAGACATGTTTGGTTCACCAGCTCCTTTATGAACTGCAATAATCACATTCATGGTTTCATTTTAGTTACGCAAACGTAATGTTGTGTATCAAGTGTTTTGAGTCGTCTTCATAGCTGTATTAAGATAGTTCTTGGCAGTTTACCATGATTTATTTTTTGTATTTTACTTACAGCAGAGGGGGAGGTCATCACAGATACACAGAATCCATATTGAAATGTCCCACCAATGCCAGTGACAAAAATGGCAGCAATTAAAATGGGACTGTCTACCTGCAGAAATTAAACATGTGAACAGTTATAATGATAAATGTCATACATGTCTAAATTTAATTTGATATCAAACATGCTGGATCATCAAACCTACTTTTACTTAAATCTTACATTTGTCAGTGTCTGTTACATTTGCCATGTTGGTTATGTTACTTCTGCAAGCTACAGCAAACACTCTTAATACTTAAAACACTCTTACTTAATATAGCTTATTCCGAACCTATACCAAATACAAAAGACACACCGTTCTCTTAAATCTTACCTACCAGGAGTGATAAGTACTGTGTTTTAGGTCTGGTTGTCGTCATGTTTGGAGTCTTTTCAAATCAAGTCCACATTAAACTGGTGCAGAGGACATTTAACTCCGGACTGAAATGATTAATATACTATACAAACTATGTTGTAAGAGTGTGTGTGTGTGTGTGTGTGTGTGTGTGTGTGTGTGTGTGTGTGTGTGTAGAAGTAGAATTGCTGTGTGGATTTGTTTGCTTAAGGATTTTGTTTGATGAAAGACCTGACGCAGACCGCACTAAATAGAAATAGTCTGAGCACAAACGACAAAGACATCATTTTAGAGCAGATCGATTTTTATTTCGACCAACTATTTATTTTTAAGGTGCGTGAATTCTTCTGATAATCCTCCACACACTCACAGCTGGAAACCTGGTGGATTTGTCCTTTTACTAAAGCTGTGCAATGGACCTAAAGAGATTTCACAATCTTACCAAATTGCATGGCAATCTATCCAATATTTGTTGGGAAATTTCACTCAAAACTGGTGAGTAGAAGAAAAGTCAAGGGATCACCAAAGTCTTTAGGATTCATTCTCTGGGCGCTATAAGTGTTTCTACCAGATTTTATGGCAATTTATCCAAAAGCTACATTTTTTTTTTAGTGAAATAGAAATATTTCACTTTTTTTTTTTTAAGTCAGAGGATCACTAAAGTCTCTAGTGTTTGTCCTCAAGGGACCATGAATATGTGTACAAAATTGAATGGTAATCCATCCAATACTTGTTGAGCTATTGCGAGCATGGCTAAAACATGCAAAAAACACGCAAAAAACTAATATAACGTTTTCTTTGTGCAGGTAGGAGGATAATAAATTCTTCCACTTTAATGCTCTGTCTACAAGTTGAAGTTTTTAAAACCATTCACTTTCATAATGATTTTGTCTTGAGTAGTCAACATTAATGAGAATCGCAGGAACAATCATTGTGTATTGTCTTTTCCTTTTATGGAAATATGTTTTCAGTCTCTAGACTGGCTCGTTCTCACTGTGTAAACGATGCTAACAGTGCTGGGTTGGTTGAATTCCGGAAAGCGTCTGATAAGGCACATGAAGACACCCTGGTGAACAAGCTAAAAAGTGCCACCCTGCTTCTTCAGAGTCAGAGTGAGGGAAACAACAGAGAACAAAGAGGAAAAATTAGGGCAACGAGATGAGAGTGAGAAATATCGGGATGTGCTTCATTGTGTTTGGGGAGGGTAAAGTGAGACCAGACGCTGATTATAAATGGGAACTGGAGTAAATGCTGCACCTGCCAAAGGCAGGGGAGAAGGATGACTGGTTTTATAGCCACTGAAAACCAAAAGGAAATGGAAAAGCCTGAGATTGCGTCACAAAAGAGCCAATCGAAATCCTCAGTTGTGAAACTGATACATCATATTAAGATCTAACCCACCACAAGTTACGCTATCCTATTTTTAAAAGACAAAATGGCCCCTAGATTTTGTTTTTGATGTTTTTTTGCCACCTGCTAATGTCAGACAAAATTACATCACTTGTATAAAACTCCTTACATTGCATATTTTACAAAGATCTGGATCAGTAACAATGTACACAAAGACCAGCTGTTCAACTGCAAGTCAGCTGAACATCACCAACTTTGTTGTTGGATAGAAGTTCTTTTGAGCAGCTGGGAGTCTTTGTCAGGCCTCACACTGAGCAAAACACAGATGTGCCTATGTACAGCCTTACAGAGCAGCCAGCATAGCTGTAGTGACCGTAGATATATTTTTGTTACATTCTATCTGGTGCAAGCCCCCCAGCTTAATGAAAAATGCAACATTAATCACTGGAGTACGTCTTTTTTGAGGTCAGCCTGCTACAGTCTTTCATAACCTTCCTGGAGACAGACGAGACAAATGCTAAATGTCGCTTCAGCATTGTCATGGGAGCTGTTACAATTATCAAAATAGCATTTAATGTTATCTTAGCATTCATAGTCTTGCCTTACAGACAGTGTCTTTTTTTTATCCACAGCTGTGATTATAGTCATACATTTAGTAAAAGTTAATACCTTGGAAAAAGTTTCATTTTTACCTTTTTGTAATATGGTATAACTAATGGTTAAAGTTCCATCAAGCCATATTTGATGTTTCAAAATTTGAATTTCAGTAGAAATCCAGCTATGACAGTTTCTATTCTGCAACAACCCCCCAATGCTTGCTGTGAAAAATCTCAGTTAAACACATTATCAAAGCTTGCCAAAAACATCATCCCTCTAGTATTGACTTTAAATTTGCTATGAGATAGCAGTTGGACCGATGTTCTCTGCATGGACTTCTGAGTCCGAGGTCTTTTTTTTTTTTTTCAGGCCATCACACAAACACTTGGCAGCGGAAACAGACACTTACAAGGAGTCGTGCCAAACTCGTAAGGTCCTTCCCAAGTAGACACAGAGTCATGGCAACGCTTGATCATGTTGAATAATGAATGGCTCACAGGTTCACTTTACAAGGAGCTTTTCAGGTTCAGACACACACTCAATATATTCTCATTATCTGAGTGTGAACTGCAGTCCAGGCAGGGTGACTTATACGAACTGATGCTTACACAACTCCTTTAACTCTGCTGGATATGTAAGAAACAGTTAGTGTGACCTGCACGACAAATATCATTACTATGTAGTAGTTTAAGTTAAGCTAAATTTAAATGAATGCAGCAAATCATGACTTCGTCCACTCTTCCATTGCACTTACCGTATGATAGTCACGGCAATCAGATGTTAAGCAGTTTGTCCAGAAATGTTGTTTTTAACTCTCAGAGATGCAGTAAAACTATGTCAAGTGAAGCACTTAAGCCCAATTATCTGCATTATCTCTGACTATCTGGAAATGTAATGAATAATTTGTCATTTTGAGAAGCAGAGTAGATTGATACCACTCTCACTGTGCACGTAGCAAGAGCTAAATACCATAGCTTAGCATGAAGCATAGAGGCACCGGGGAAAGCTACTCATCAACATGTTTTATCTAGTTTGTTTAATCGGTACACCAAACAATCAAATAGTTGTTTGACATGGTTATGTGCTGGGCTGTTTCTTGACTAACAAAAATGTTCCACCATATACATAGCTAGCCCTGCTTTGTCCAAAGGTTAAAAAAAAATCAACCTACAAGTGCTTCAAAAGTTATGTCTGGAGTTACGTGTATGATGCAATATCTTCCACTGCAACACAAACCCCCCGTTTAACCACAACTTGATGTTTTTACATTTGGTTTGATATAAGTTTAGATAAAAAAAAATGTTTATGCTAGGTGTTTTCACCTGTTTCCAGCCTTCATGCTAAGCTAAGCTAACTTCCTGTTGGCTATGGACAAAAGTCTAGTTGTCTGACTCAAAATTCAACATAACTGCTCTACAAGACTTTGTCTGGAAAAGCTTAATTTCACGTTGATAGTTTGATGTGACTTTTGACAGATGTGCAGACATACTCCTCTGTTTTCTCCAAACATCATCCAGCTGTCAGAGTCTGCTGAAGTGTTGTTCTCTCATCTGGGTGGATGATGGGACGGACTAATAATAGGTTGTAGACCAGAAAAAGATCAAAGAGCAGTGAAGGTGAAAAAGATAGATGGCAGACGTGGGGATAGCTTGAACCTGAGCAATGCCATTGGTAACTCTAATTTGCACATTTAGGTTATCTTTGTCAAACGCAAACACAAAATCCAAAGATAATACAAGCAGAGCTCGTCAAATCTGTCCTCAAAGTCACGTTGGATACATTTTCTAATCTCCAGTGGCAGGAAACAGACTGACACTGCTGAAGACAAAGCAGGTTCAATAAAAGGATTTTGTAGGTATTGATGTTAATAATAATAATAACATTCCTTTCATCATTCAAGTTTTTTTTAGTAACCAGACTTGTCAGTTTGTCAGCAATCAGTAAACACACTTCCTCGCTTCATACGATACATTCATCCTCAGTTGGCCATCAGACACACTTGTGTTTTATAAGTAACAAGACAGACGGACCAATTAAGCTGTGAATATCTGCCCATGCATGCCAAGCTTGTTGCCCATTCTTCATATTACAAATAATACATTTACACAACAGCAATTTATCACTCTGCTCATCAAAATAGATTGGAAACCTGAGAGTCAAAATCCCATGTCGTATTCCTGACCATCATGCCCTTGAGTGTGGCACTTAAACCAGATTGCCAGTAAATCTCCAGCTCAGCACAAACGGCTCTTCTGTCAGGTGTGTCGCGCCTTAAAGCCCTCTGGATTCAGGTGTCAGGGACATTAGAGGAGTAATCGGAGTGAAAACAGGTGCAGAATGCTGGTGGATAGTTTCTCACTCAAGTCAGGTATCAAGTGTCCATATGACTCAAAGCTAAATAAATCATGTTCAATTAATTTCCAGCACACTGGAGGCGGGTGACATTGGATTTTTGGTAAAAAATTGGGGGAGCGGAAGGATGGATCTCAAAGTACAAGTTCACAATTACACTCACAAGTCCAGAAGGACTTGAAAGTATTTTTTTCAAATTTGTTATTTGTCTTGTTTGCTTTTCATTGCCGCCTTGTTTGTTATTTATTTCTTCAAATATTTTCTAATATTTTTCTGTATTTTACTTACTTACTTCGTCGCAGGTGGTTCATAATGCTCCAACAATCTTCTTCTGCCTCTGGCAGCTGACTTTGACCCCAGCTTAGGCCCGATCCCGTGAGAGATCCATCTCCCAGCTCAGCATTAACCATTCTTCACCACGTGGCTTTTAGTCTGCCCCTATTTTGTCTCCCTGTTGGTGTCCATCTGAGGGCACCCTGACTTTGGGGATTCGTTCTGGTGGCATCCTCAGTATATGTCCAAGCAAAGAGAATCTCCATGCCTTCATTTTTTGGCTAATTTGGCTAATTTGAGTGCAAGCATTTGAGCTACATTCTGTCATTGACTTTGGCCAAAATATCAAGCACCAATTAGAATGGCTTCTCATCCTAAGACAGCACGAAATGGAAGAGGCCAATTGGGCGTGCCAGAGGGGAGCCTGACATTAAATCTAATTAAATTAAATCAAATGATTTAGGTTTGTTGTTTTTGTTTGATATTTAGATTAGTTTTTATAAACACTTTGAATCTTTTGATTGTTTGAAGGTTGATTTGAATCGTAGAGTTAATTGTTTATTTCTGCCCCTTGTGTGTCTGTAGGCTAACCTTATATCAGTTATATTTAGTTTGGTCTTAAGTTGCTGTTTGTTAAATTGGCCTCAATTCAACTTCAATTTAAATGTTCTAAGTTTTGCATAACTTTCTCTAATTTTCATATTTTGGGTATTCTTAATTAATCACTTAGTATTTTGTTGATTGTTGAGGTAGCCGTGAAGGAAAAACAACTCCCAGCATGCACTGGGGTAACAGACTCCTGGAGGTAAGTTATTAGTTATTATGAGTAAATAAGGTTAGAACATAAGTGATGTGTGCATGATTGGTGAACTGCTCTATAATGTGGGTGCAGAAAACAGTTAGCTTCAGGTGTAATAATCAATCGTCTCTCCGGGAAAGTGTTTGTACCGAGAACTCTCTTCCTATTATCAGTCAGGACACTGAACTTTAATTCACTCTTACAGGCCAGAGGTACATGACCATGAGTGGGAGCAACTGAGCTGCAATGACTGCCAATTACTATCCCTCCACACAAATAATGAGCATTATAGACAACACCAAAATCTGAATGAACAGTCCTAGCAGATGTCTGGTCCCTTCAATGTATTTTTAACAAAGGTTATACAAACAGAGTTGTATTGTATTTGCATGAGTTGGGTGGAGCTTGATATTGATAATCTGATAATCCCTAATGATAAGATATTAAACCTATTCCTTTTTATAATTATTATTTATATATTATTTATCAATAATTCTATTGTGCATATACAGCAAGTTATGGCCTAGAGATGACCTTCTGACCACAATAGTCGGTGTCCGTCATGGTGGCAATCTGAGAAGCCGCTGGTGGACACCAGCAAAACTCAGATCCAGGAGGAACAATGCGGATACTGTTTGTCACTTGACACAAACACGTTTCTGTTTGTGATTTTCAGGGATCTCCAGACACGGAGAGTCTATTTCAGGGATCTCAGAATTGCTCCGGTGCTCTTTGCAGATGATGTGGTTCTCTTGGCTTCATCGGGTCGAGATGAGCGTCAGCCCCTCCAAGCCTGAGGCCATGTTGTCTGCCAGAAAACGTTGGTTTGCTCCTTCCAGGTTGGAGATGTGTTTCTGCCCCAGGTGAAGGAAACCAGTTTCTTGGGGTTTTGTTCATGAGTGAAGGCCAAATGGAGCGTGCCATCGACTGCTGGATTTGCTTGGTGTCAGCAATGAGGGGGGCGTTGAACCAAACCATTGAGGTCAAGAGGGAGCTGACATGAAATTTCTGCATTATTTCACTTTATTTTCATGAAGCAAAAGATTGACATTTCTGGTGCTTTTTCTGTCTTTGAATCATTTATTTTGCAAGTGCATAGTGTAATAACAAGTCCATATAACTTTTAAACTGTCAAACAACTGTGACCATTACATTTTTTATCAGATTGAAGTTACTCAATTTAAACAAGACCTGCAAGCAGGAAGTTTTGTTAGCTTTTTAGGATTTACCAAGAAATAGTAGCTACAGAGGATATTTTGTTTTGCTCAAGGACTAGAGTTTTTTCTATTTACAGGCATTGCCCTTTTGGCCTTGTTATCACCATTTGATCCACAGAGCCTTGAAAGTGGACTGCACTGTTGTCAGACAACAGCAATCAAGATGGTGTCTTAATCTGATTACAAGGTCAAACTTTAGAAAGGTCAGAACGGCCTACAGCAAAACAAAGATAGGAATCACATAACCTTGCCAGAAGTTTTTTATATATATATATATACAAATGTATGCGTTATCCCTCATGATCAACTTGTATCTCATCAGAGTTTCTCACATATGTTGATAATGCAATTTTGTTACATAAAGCACATGAAGTGCAAACATAATGACATATTTATAGATCGATTTAAGCCAAGTTAAACCAGTCATTCCAACAACGGTAATGGTTTTAAAATGCGTTCAACGTACATAAATAGACAAGTGGATTCCAGTTTACTAAAACTTTTAAACCACACGGTTTGTCGTCATCTTGTCTATTGTGTTACACAATAGCATCATTTAGCATTTAGCTTCTTGATCTTTGTTTTTGCTCTGATCTTTCTCATCTGTGGTGTCAGAGTCACCTGAGGCCTTGATGTTATCAAGAAGAAGTCCTGAATCTATATGAAACCTGCGCAACAAAACAAAAGCAATCTCACCTCATCATACTGTGAAAGAAAAGCGATAAATGTTCTTCGAATAACCAAAGTTATAAATGTACAGGAATTTGTCATGATGACATTTGTGTAAATACATATTGATAATTTTCAGAGCACATATTGACAACAGTACAACTGAGACACAGACTGCCTCAGTTATGCTGCAAAGGGATTGTGCGCATTGGACTCTTGAAAACACATCCCACTGCTGTGTACATTCAAACAATATGGCGTACAGTTTAGATACAGCTTTGCAAGAAACAGAGGCCGGTGACCGATTGTGACTGAGAAAATTGCACTATAAATATGTTAGATTCCATACATTTATATATTATATTGTGTGAAGCGTTATACTCTCTAGTGATAGAGAGTATGGGATTCATATACATGAATGTGAGACACTGAAAATACAAGTGGTAACATTGTTATGTACTGAAGTGAAACTCTGTCTGTGTGTTTTCTTTTATATGGAACAGCCTTGCAGTAAAAAGGTTGGTAAAAAAAATGCCTTAACCCTCAGGAAGAAGCTATTGAGGTCAAGGATGTTCGTGATGTTCTTGGTGTTAATGGGCCAGTACCAAGGAAACTGGAAAAAATTACTGCTGAACGCCTGAGAGACTGTTTGTGTCAACCTATGAGTAACTTTGCTACGTGCCTCACGAGCTGCACAAAGCGAGAGAGGGCTGTAGGCTCACAACTCTGAAACAAACTTTTTATTTTACATACTTTTTATTATCTGCAACATTAAAACCGCACTTGATCTGAAAGACATTTATAGTCAAATGGGAATGAGATGACATTTCTAATCAAGAAAGGCATCTAACATCTACAGCTACATGTCTAGCTATGCAATAGGATTCAGCCAACAGAGTAAAAATGAATAAATGTGAATGTATATCTCTAAATGTTTTTTTTTCCATTTGAATTAGTGATTCTCATACCATATGATTTACATTTATATATTGTATGTGGGATTTGACCTGTCTCTTGTATACATGTCATCTGGATGGTTTTATCCTAAAAAGGGTAACATTTGTAGATGAATGAATACAAGTTCTCATGTCGGCCCTTTGTGAGTCAGCGCCTCATTACAATGGCTCTACACACCTTTGGTGAGACATGTCAGTCTCAACAGTCGCTTCCACCACAAGGGGGAGCAACAAGCAGCTCCACACACACCAACACAGAACAGAAATGACTTTTATGAATGCACTTCCACTAATTATAGTGCATTGATCATAAATCTCTCTGAGTGAATGGATAACTGGCCTTGAGGAGACTCCTGGGACCTTAACGATGAAGGTTCATCTTAGATCTATATATGTCGTGTTTATCTATCTATATATGAGCTATTTTGCCACGCAGTTTTACAATAATGTATTTTGCTCATGTTGGAAAGGCGAGGTTTTGTGCTGTAAGACACATAGATAGATAGTTAGTGAGATAGATAGATAGTATTTCCATGAAAGTTCAATTCACTTTCAGATTCCTTAAAACTAAATTCATAACTGCTGGTGAGCCTCGATGGTGATTATGAAGCTTCTGATTAGATTACTGGGAAGAAACTCATGACATAAATGAGGGGAAAATACAGACTATTTTGTGTGCAATGTGAAAGATAACTGGAAAACATGCACGCCTCCCCGTATCGTACTACCGTGTAAAAATATCCCCATTCTGCTTAAATGAACAACTCTCCGGCGCTCTTTCCTCTCTCTCTCTCTGTCCCCGCCCACAATAATAACATGTACGTCCGGAGAGGATACCGTGTCCGTCCTGTTGAAGATACGTGGCTTGAATGTATGCAGACCGACTTCATTCACTGGACTCCACTCACAGAGAGGAGAAAAAAAAGCTGGGAAGGTGAAAGTGTCACGTGGTATGTGGACCCAGCCAATCAGGAGTAAGTGCGCATTGCGATCCTGTGCAGAGGGCTTGTTTTATTAAAGGGTTGGTAGTGATCAATGAGCGAGTGGAGCTGTCCACGGTGCTGAAGTTAGTTCACGATGGACTGACTTCCAGCTCCACGAACAGCAACACATTCATAAATCCTATTCAAAAACAATACATATGACGATATGATCATAATATGACACTACATGTATACATTTTAAACTCGTCCCCTGCAACTTTGCAGTTGTTTCGATTCTTTATTGGTGTTTGCTGGTCTCGTGGGTGATGTATATGTAGAGAGAGACAACTTAACGACTCCAATGCAACTGAAGCAAGGAGAGCCTTGTGAGCAGACTGCGCAGCTCTAACCATAATCCCCTTACAAATAGACAAAAACATAACTCCAATATAACCTAACAGTCCTAGACTAAATTTGTTGCTGCTGCATACGCCAGGACGTGTGGATGATTGGGTTTCAGCCTTTGGTTTATGCCTCCACAGCTGCTCAATCTCGGGCAGTTGGCTGTATTTCCTCGGGGTGATATAACTCTTCTACTCCATTAATAACGTAGCCACCAGCGGTCACATCAGTCTGTTGCTGCAGACACGAGCCCTGGCCATGTAGGTGCTACAGGCCTGCACGATCACGTGGTCACCGGTCCACGAGCTGAATGTCGGCACACGTGTATATCAGCGGTGACAGCGAGCTACGCGTGTTTCCTATGAAGTCAATAAATGGGAAATCAGTCAGGAATTCATGATTAGCCATGGCCTGGCTGATGGCTATTGTGTGCGAAAGATAAATCACACCTGTGGCAGTATCTCACAATGCAGAGTTGTGTACACAAGGTGATATTTAATAGCAGTACAAATTAGACACACACCTTTTATATGTTTTCAATTTACACTTTTAAGATTCTCTTCTTTCACTCTCCTTTTGGCTGCAGTTTCAGAAAAGTTTTAACAAAAATACAAGTTCAGATCTCTGTAAAGGTGTAACAGTGCAGGTATGATCTTAAAAATCACAAAGCAATAATACTGTTGATCCTGATTAAATAAGGCTGGGCTTCACATCTCATGGTTGCAACCTTTTCATGACGTCGAGGCAGTTGTTTTGGTCCCCCCCTGCCCAATCGGAGGCTCCGCTCACATTCTACCGGAGCCGAAATGGGTCTATTCATGCAGCGGTCCTGTCCTCCCGTAAGTACCATAACGCCCTTCGTCGGGTGCTCTGTGGTACCCGACTGCTGCTTTAAACGGCAGCACTGACATGGAAACCCCATTGCAGCTGCAGAACGATTTCTTTCCAGAGCAGCAGTTCCAGCACTGTAAGTACCAGCACTACTGCGGGTGGGAGGATCGGATCGGCAAGCAGCACGACCAATGCTGCACCTGCAATAACTGCACCTGTGATGCGAGAAAAAGCCTCATCTTTCGCGGGACGTCGCCGACCACTGTGGGAACTTTAAGGACACCTTCGGAAACGTCTTCGAGGCAAGGTTGCCAGTACAGCGTCTGTGAGTTCACACCCTCTAGTCATGGTAGTTCATCCAGGCATCATCATCCTCACCATCAGCAGCAGCATTGCCGAGATCGGCAGCGGGGCAGCCTGTGCAGCAGCCACAAAGACAGTAACTCCTACAATGAAATAGCCATGAGCAGCTGCAGATACAACGGCGGCGTAATGCGGCCGCTGAGCAACTTGAGCTCGTCCCGCAGAAACATACACGAGTTCGATTCCGAGTCACAGCCTTTGCAGCCCATCTCAGCCGCAGATGCGTCGGACACTTTAGTATCTAAGCCGGAGAATAATTCCACCACACTGATGCCTTACGCATCGGGAGACGGAGCGGGAGGCTGCGGCCACAGCGGCGGTAAATCGGGGAAAAAGAAGAACCAGAACATTGGGGAAAAGCTCGGTCATAGGAGGGCCTTGTTTGAGAAAAGGAAGCGGCTCAGCGACTATGCTTTAATCTTTGGGATGTTTGGGATCGTTGTTATGGTTATAGAGACTGAACTCTCATGGGGAGCTTATGGAAAGGTACGTATTTACACAAAGCCCACGCCGTTCAGAGTTAATTTAGTTGCATGTGACTGACAGAGCATGTCATTCAAAAAACTTATGCTCAAGGTGTTGTAGAAAATCAGTCACTTTAAACAAGTCTAGGCTCACTGCAAAGTGTCCCATAGTCACAGGCCAAAAGGCCCACTGCTGTCCAACCACCCAATAGTGCAAAAATATGTCATATGTCAGAATTTGTTGCAGATAACTCGGGTTAGTTTACCACCATCAGAATGTGATTTAATGTCATGATGTTTGTTGTTTGGCTTTAGTGTTGTTGCTCTTTTCCAGGAGTCGCTGTATTCTTTAGCTCTAAAATGCCTGATAAGCCTTTCTACAATCATTCTCCTGGGGCTGATTATCATATACCATGCAAGAGAGATCCAGGTAATGTTGTAACACTTTTCTTATTCTTTAACTGTTGGTGTTGAAGGGTCAGCAGCAGTCTGCGTTAACAGTAGATGTCTCATCGCATTTAGTACATGCTCAATTTAACATTCAATTAACGCCTTTACAACTTTTATAGGATGCCACAAATTGGTGTGGTACTGAATATGGTTAGCAGAATATTTTGTATTTTCAGATTAGAAAAGATGAATTTCATTGACTTGCCAAAATCTAATCAAATAACTTATTGTGAAAGTAACTGATGTATTACGTTTGAGTTTCTATGCAGTGTGGGACAGTGTAATTACTCAATGAAGTCATATTTACTCTTCATCGTAGTATTCTTCATTCCCCAGCAGAAATGTCTAATGTTTGTTCCATGACTCCAGGTTTTAAACGACAGAACATCTGTTCAGTCCTGTGATTGCATTAATGACTATAGACTGTAGTAGACTGATCATCATCTTTTGAAGCCACATTAAAAGTTCATTACACATTTTGATAAGATTTACGGACTCCTCACAGGGCTCAGTGGATGAGTGTAGATTGTCAGCCTCTCCTGAGATGTTCCAACACGTGGACCGTTTTATGACCTTGCCTCGGATTGTTACATTACTTACAGTTCTCCCTTCTCTTCAGCATTTGTCTCTTTGTTGTACAGCCACAAAATGAATGGTGACACTGTATGCGTTTCTGCAGGGTGGACGTATGTTGCCAGAAAGCTCTCATGAATACGATATATATATTTTTTTGTATTAATTCAGCTTAAAAGAGAAGACTTGACTTGAAAAAAAGCATAACTCAAAGCATTTTCTCAAATCTTGAATGACATCATGTTTAATCTTAATGACTGAAATATTGCGATGTTTTTTTTTGAATGCCTTTAGCTGAATAGTTTGAGCTGATCCAGCTGTTTTCATCTGCTCTCATTCAAGATGTATAATATGTTTTAGTAGAACCAAAAAATATTACATTTGGACAAAACATGAGGTGGCTTTTGCGTTCAAAGTAGTATTAGCTACAGTATATTCATCAGCCTTGTTGATATATTTAGTGCTTACAAGTCCCCGGGGAGTATCAGTCATTGAAATAGCCCAACAGTAAAATGTTTCGCCCCCTTCAGATGCCTCATTGTAAACCTTTCTTTATGAGGGATGATAGAAATGCACAGACATCATTACCATATTTCAATGCATAACAAAAGTGTTTTCATTTCCATGGCGGACAGTTCCCAGTTGCTCTTTATAAATTAGAAAGCATACTGTAAGTTAACATGAGTATCATGTTCATTCTTCCACACCTTTTAATTAATCCTGTGTAAATTATTCAATTCCTAAACTGATCTTTTTAACCTCTTGATTGTCTTGATGTTAAATTATATATTGATTTAGTTGTGAATCTTTCAAAAGGGCATTTTTCATCACAGCAGGTTTCCATTAGAGTGAGTTTCATAAGCAAGTGTTGTGCATGTATTTTGACTGATGCAGCAGCACATCTGGATTGGTAAATATGTTGACGATGGCAGTTTTTAAAAGCTTGAAGCCTCGGTTTTACACATTCAAAATGGCTGTGAAGCAATATTCTTTCTTTCACTATAGGCAATTTTTTCATTTTAGCTTAAAAACAAGCTTTTCTTCCCATTCTTTTAATTAGTATCTGCGCATTTAGCCCACAGGCGGGCTGTTTCAAACTTCTTTGATCCAGACACCTCTGACAGTCACGTCGATATCTAAAACGTTTTTCACCCTAGATAACCTTCTCTCTTCCCGATAAAGATGTTTCCCTTCTTGCTGACCTAGAAAACTGTATTAAAGCAATTGTTTGCCCCAGAGTGGATGACTGCAATGCACTTTTCATCACATAACCCCTCTCCACAATGATTTATATACAATTTATTCAAACATAAAAGCCTGAACACCTAATTCATCATGTCCTTTTTGGAACAAACCATCAGCCAGTTCCTGGAACCTGACTCTGTCTTTTATTTGAAACCAGTTCCTAGTGTTTGCTTTAACTTCCACCACACCAGCTGCTTCTTTGCTACCCTGCCTGAGGGGATTGTGTGCCTGTTGTTCTTGTATGCCTATTTCATTACCTGGTTACCACAGACTGACATATGTGCTTGCATACACAAACACACACACACACGCACACACACACATTTATTAAAAATCTATCTTGCTAATGTGCACAGACACGCACACACAGTTGCTCTGGATGGGTGTGTTTCCCCTGGATTTTCTCTGTGCTTTTTTTCATTTGCATCTGATAAAAATGAATTGTTTCAGCTCTATTTCTATTTCACCCTCTCTTTCTTACTTCATTTTCAAACTTGTAGTGTTTCCATCCAACCGACGCTGACTCAAGTCACCTTTACTTTCTTTTGTTTATTTACTCTCGATGAGCAGAATGTGTTTTGGGATATTAGTAGAGTGCTATTTCTAAAGTGTACTTTTCCATGAAATGAATGTTGCTCCTGCAGTGAAGTAGATTATGCATGCACATCCGTGTGTACTCGCAGGTGCCTGTCAGATGTAGTTAGAAGCGTAAGTCAGGATGATGAAATATTTCCTCACCACTTCTAACCCCGTAAAAGTAATTTGCTTGTCAGACTCAGTAAAGACTGTGCCCTCTCATTTTTATAGGGTACAAAAACAAGACGTTTTTTTCCTCCTCAGAGTGACTGAAAACTCAAAAGGTCAGGTCAGGCGGTGTAGATGTTTGACTCCAACTGTCATTTGAATTGTTTATGGATAAATCTGCTGCGCTGCAATGGCAGTGATGGTGACCTACTGAGCCAAGTGTATCAACAGAGGGAAACAGTGTTTCCATGTCCAGCTAAATGTCCTTAGACTTGTACCCACATCTACAGTTCCAATACGCAGCATTAATGTTTAATCCTCTTTTAAACACATTGATGTTGTTCAGCATTATAGTGTACTTCTCCTTCAAATGTTATCAGCCTGATTCAGCCCCAATGATATCTTTTGTTAACCGCTTTAGACTTTTTAGTTGAGTTTGCTGCGTTGGCAGGCGGAGACTTACTGTACAGTGCGAGTGGAAATGGAGGTTAGAGTCTGTAGCTGCTTCGTGACTTTGATTTGTTTGTTTGTCAAAGTCCGATATGCGCTACGAGCCGCGAGTATATTCCTGCTCTCGCTGCTAAGATGGTTGATGAGTTCACCTAATTCCCAAAACAGACAGAAACTGACATTTTGAAAGTTTTCTCTTCTTCTCACATCAAAGGCTCGCTTGCCGAGAGGCATTTGTGTTAAGGCCATTGCTGTGTTGCTGTACCTTGTGATGACAGTTCTGCTGAGTTTTCTTAAACTAATGCAAGATGCTTTTGCGTCTGTTCTGTCTTTGATGTGCATTTGTTTTTGTGCTAAAAGTCAGCGCTGATGTTTCACAATTGCACGGTACTATATTTTACAATCTGCAGAAAAAATAAAACAGCAACACATCGCCAAAACTCTGCCAGTGAAGTCGAACTTGGCCATGCTTGTGAGACTGCCCCTGGGTGGTGTGTCTATGTCAGAGATATGGTCTAACAGCAGGAGACGCTTTGCATGTCTCACAGTGAAATCTGTCCTCTACCTGAGACTCCAGACTGGAGTCAGATAACCTCCACTGGCTGGTGACCTCAATGTTTTCACTGAACCGGCTTTCAAGGGCAGAGACACTCAGCCTCCCAATGAGTTGAGAATCCTGAAAATGATTTATTGATGGCGTTTGAATTTTGTTCTGCATTTGACTTTAAACATGTAGATGTTTTTAGGTTATCAATGCGTTTTGGCTCCAGCAGCTATAAGACAGAAAGATGTATACGAGCTTTTACTTTGGTTCAGAGTGGCTTTACTTTGTGTATGTGTATGCAAATGTGAGACTTAATTTCAGAAACAAAAGCAAACTGAATCAGCAACAGCTTCGGATTTACTCAGCAAAGTGGCCTTTTAGTGGCTCACTTTGATATCATAAATAAAGCATTGCATTAATGTCTAATCGGGCAGAACCTCTCAACCTAATTCGCTAATGAGATTGAGCGATTTCATCCTCAGTGACAAGATATATGTTCCCATCTCCACATTACACAGATTAAATATTGAGCCGGACTCCATTAGTTATATTGAGCGTCGTGAAACCAGTAACCAACCCAGCTTAGCATCGCAGGTGAACTCCTCTGAGACTACACCGATAGACGCGGGACAGCGGCAGGCGGAGAATGATCCCAGGACATATTCAGCTGTATTGTCTCTCGACCCGACATGAATGAAACTTCCCCATGACGAGCGAGGGGCCTGCACTCTGAGTGATTAGACTGTATTTGGTGTCCATCAGAAAACAAGCTGAGAGAAGCTTGATTTGACCCTCAAATCGTCCTCATGGTCGCTGTATCAGCTGTTTGTTCTCTGAGATGTGTTGGAGAACTTAATGTATGTGTACTTTATTGTCACTGTGAGGATGCCATTTTTGGAAAAGAGATGGCATTTTGGCCAGGGTTAAGGTTAGAATTGGGTTTAGATCAAATTACAAAAAAAAACATACATTGTTTCCAAATTCTTTTATGAAGGTATCTGGCTATGCAGATAGCTTTGATTTGCCCAGGTTGTGATTAATTCTTCTCTCTCTCTCAGTTTGGTGTGAGGGACATTGTTTCTGGAAAGAAATGTTGCCGTTGATTTTTCTTTTAGCCATGATAGTCGGGCTGTCGTTGGGTCAGTCCTCCACTTTGGTCCAGATGGAAATCTCCATGAAACTTTGTGCAGATATTGTGATTCTCCAGAGGGTGAAGCCTATCGACTTTGGTGACCCCCTGACTTTTACTGTAGGGTCCTCATGAGGTTGACATTTATGGTTTTGAGTAAAATGTTGAAACTATTGGATGGATTGCAAAAAAGTAGAAAAGCAGACATGCCTCTCCCTTATAACCACCACTGAGGTTCCATTGAGCAAGGCCCTTAACCGTAAGCTCACTCACCAGATGTAGACTGTGGGTATAAGCCTGCCATTAGCCGCCTATTTCAGCCGGCATCCTCCTTCCCCTCATATCCTATGTTTAACGCTACCCAAGGTGATTGTGATTGGTTTAAATAAATACAAACGAGCCAGAGCATTTCTTTTCATGGCCGATTGATAACGTGGTGGACCCAGACCACTCTCTAGCGCTGACACAGCACTTTTGGAGATGGATCTGGCTATGCGAGACTCTCTTAATTCCAACTGCTCAGTGGAGCTGCTCAGTGGCCAGCAGACTGGTTGTACTGGACATCTTCCAGGTGAAACTGTGTAACTGTTTGAATGTGATCAGGGCGTTCCTGAGAAAGAGAGCATTGCTTTCAGTGAAACTGAGATAATGAACTGGAAAAACCATCAGCATGTTAGCTTTTTTCCTTGTGAGCATGTTAGCATATTGATGAAGAGCTATTCCAAAATATGGGCAAATAAAACCAAAAAACGACCTGCATGCCATGATACCACTAGTGCTTAGTGAGAAAATATGTTTAATGTTTTTTTATTTGGGTGCACTGACCCTTTAAGTAACTGAATCAGCTGACAAATTATCCAAACTTTCATTTAGTATGTTTTTAAGGTTCAGCTTGAAATTGATGTTCCCACTTGTTGATGCAGATTGTGTACATTTGACGTTATTCTGAGACCATTCGCCTTTTGAAGAACAATTTCTTCTCTATTTTTCCCCTCCTTGTTGTATTCTCGGTACACATGATTGCCTGATTTATATGGTATGTAACTACTTGACCAACACAAATTAGATTAATTTGGAGTCTTTGAGCCTCTAATAGTTTCGGGGTTGTGATGCTTTAAAACGCATGTGTCATAGTGCTGATTGCCAGACTGCAGTCTTCTTTGCTTTCATTCTTTATTAAAGACACGTCTTAAGTGAGTTCACATTTAAAATCCATTTACTTGCTCTGTTTAAATTATCTGTCAGCCTCCTGTAACTAATTTAGTGTCCTGTTTCATCAACTGTCTGGTTTTAGGCCTGACTCTCACAGTCTTCCTCCGTATTTTGACATGATTTAAACCACCCATTGTAGTTCCTCCACCTCTCTGTCATAACTGTTGGTTCTGCTGCTTGAATGGACTATTTGATGCTCTGAGGTAAAGGGCCCTTGAGTATTGTATTTCAGCTCATCCATTACCATAATTGCTTTTACCCACCAAGTAGGCTTTCCTTATGCAACCGGCGTGTAAATGTTTAATTACATTGTTTTGACGTAACAAACTTTGTAACTGCCTTTGACAGGGTCGGTTTGTTGTTTAAAATGTAAAATAAAACGCTGCTTGTTCTGTGTGCAAACAATAGATGTAGCTGCTTTCAGAGCTCTAACTCTGTAAGTAAGAAACCGCAGCAGAGTGGAGTCACAGCTTGTGTTTCCATGTCTACATTACACTCACTTGGAAAGCGAACAAGACGAGCTGTGGTTAGAGTTACACACTTCTCGGACAGATGTCAGTTTGTTAAAAGAGCTTGGTGTTGCTCATTTGATATGAACAACTGCCACTGACAATTTAATTTGTCTGTTTTCTGTGTTTGGGGGAAACTTTGATTGTCACCTTTAAATAACTATAAATGAGCAGCAGAGGCTTTGTGGGTCAGTTGTACCGTTTGTTCGGGGACTTGTATTAGCTGCAGCTTGTTCCGTTTTTGTTGTAATGTGCCGGCTTCTTGACAGTTGATATTTCTTGCACAGTGGCTGTTGGACATATAATTGGATCCGAAGCTGTAATAAGCGCGCTGTGTTTGCTGTTGTGGGTTCAGTGAAGGTTTTTGTGTTCAAGCAAAGCAGGCGGCTGTAGCTGTAGCGTCAGAGCGCCTTTGAAGCTGTCAAGCTGGAGTATGTGGAGCATTCATGTATGTCTGTGAGAAAAGTGTCAGTGTTATGTTATTGCCTTTTATGTGCTTTCTTTGTCCTTGAACATGTTGAATAGCGCCTTTTATTTCAGTGTGAAAAATATGACTTCGTCAGCATTTTACGTTACATATCACTGATACATTTACAATCTATAGGTCACTGATCCCATTAGCCCTCCAGGATTGGAACAGTTTTTACTTCTATAATGGGAATGTCCAATTTAAACTAAATGGAGGGTAGTTGGCAAGATGCCGAGTTGTGATGTGTGCTTCCAGTGTGTGTTAGATATCATTTCTAACATTTGATAACATAAATCAATAAATCCTACATTTCACACTCAAACAGCTAAGGGAGTGTGTGTGTGTGTGTGTGTGTGTGTGTGTGTGTGTGTGTGTGTGTGTGTGTGTGTGTGTGTGTGTGTGTGTGTGTGTGTGTGTGTGTGTGTGTGTGTGTGTGTAATAACTATAAATATCCATATCTACTGTGTCTGAAAACTGACATATTGATGCCACTAGAAACTAGGGGGGAAAAGCCCTGATACAGAGACTTGATTGTTGTCCTCTGCATGTGGCAAAACGTACACTCTAAATTATTTCACCGTAAATTAACGGTAACTTACTGGCAGCAGGGACGCCAGTAATTTACAGTTTTTTATGGCGCACTACCGTAATTTACTTTTACGGTATCTTACCGTATACTGGATTACGGTATGTCATAGTAGGATAACTGGGTTTTGCCGTTATTGTACCTTATATGCCAGAATGTTACCGTTTATTTACAAAGGGTAATACAACCCGCTACTTTTGCATTTAATTCCCAACAAATAAAAGAATCACAATAGACATTCATTACATAATTGTTGCAGTTTATTACATGTTCTCAAAGTATAAAGGTACATTGTATTACATCACAAAACTCACAATGTATTGCATGTTTAGAAGAAAACTAATAAACCAATAAAATCATTAATGAACAGCTTAACTGAGCTCATTAGCATCAACAGTGTAACATTGAATTAAAATAGCATCAACAGTGTAACACTGAATTAACAGAACAGACTATGTGATGAGCTGATTACGCTAGGTGAAGAAATGAAGCTAAGACAATGGACCACAATGGACTAACGTTCAACACTGAAATGAGTTTGATCTGGTGTTAATGTTGCTCCTGAGGTGACACACACTAACGTTACTGTTAGCGTTAATTAATTACTAAGCATATAGGTGTTCGACAAAATGTAATCATGTGCAGTTTTTCTTTTCTCCCCTTTAGAAAGGCTTCTGCTCTTTTGGCAAAAACAGCCGCCAGGAAACCTCCCTTGTATTTGCTGACAACAGCATTTTGTGAAATATCTATTGCCAGTTGTGACGGCCTGTACACAAGCAGAGGACCTTGAGGCGATTGAGTAGATGGAGCAGGAACAGCTGTGAGGGAATATCAGTATGGCGTGTCAAAAAGAGGAATTATTGGAGAAATGTAGGAGGAGCTAATACAATCTGATAGCATTCAATCTGCAACCCAAACCTGCAAATAGAAAACTTGAGAGAGTGTATCTACGTCTGTAAGCATGACCGGGGATCGCTGTGAGTGAGCTGGCGATGGCGGTCATGGGCTCAGCCGTTAGTTCGAGGTGAATACACCGAGCAGTGAATCTTCTGGCCGAAGATAACTGTAGATTGGATTGAAAGCGTTGAGGAGGGGAGGGAGGGGAGGAACAAGAGGAGGGAGCAGCAGCAGCAGAGGTGACCAAGTGAGGAAGCAATGACGGAGGACAGGGTGGAGAAGACTGATGAGGGCTGTTGAAATCCACCCACACTGAACTCCCCAGTGGAACAGCCTACCTTCTGGTCGGGGTGGCCAGGCGATCAGAAGCTAACGCTAATGTGGAAGCGGCAGATGTTCTCATCAGTATAACGCTTTAAAGTTGAGAACGCAAGCTGTTAATGTAACGCTTATTTTTTAAATCCTTTTATATTCAAAGGAGTCTGAAAGCAGAAAGAGAAACCGCATCATTTGTGGACTATTTGGCCTATCTTACTGTAAATCACATATTGCATTCATTCTTTCCATTTGCTGTTGAGTTTTAGATGCCTGAGCCCAATGTGAGGTCTTCAAATGTCCCATATACCCAAAGATATTTACTTTACAGTGATATGTATGACACAGAAAAACAGCAAATCGTCTCTTTTGAGAAGCTGGGACCAAAGAATATTTGGCATGTTTTCACTATTTTTGCTTAAAAAGTTAGAATTGACTAATCGTTTTAGCTCTACCCTTCAGACAGCCGTTGCATTCCATCCATTTCACTTTAATTTGGAAATCATCCTTGAAAATGCTTGAACCTTGAGATAGGTTAACGCAGGGTTTTTGTACTAAACATAAATGAATAGCGTCAAATGGCAAGCCGTGAAAACATATAGAATACCATGTTTTTCTTTGTATTGTGTACTTATATTCAGAAAATCTAAGTCGTGATATTTCAGTGTTGCAACCTTCATCAGATATCTCAGTGCCTATCTGAAGGCCATGTTTGCCCTTGACAGAGTGTAGCGTCGTCCCTTTATCATATCACTTGTTTATTATTTTCTTTCTTCCTCCAATTAAAGCACGGTGAATTTTACGCTCTTGAAAATGTTCAAAATAACGTTTTGTATGTCATTTGTCTTAAATAGGCGACGACATGGGGAAAGAAACTGCAATGGTCTTTAGAAAATGTAACAAAAAAATATGATTTAATGACTCAAGGCTATTCGTGACTTATTGTTTAATGGGGTTTAATGATTTCCTGTAGCTTGCTGTGTCGGCATGATGGAAATGTTACCCTCCATCGGCCTCACTGTGCCCTTTCCTTGCAGTTATTTATGGTGGACAACGCAGCTGATGACTGGAGGATAGCCATGACATATGAGCGCATATTCTTCATCTGCCTGGAGATCCTGGTGTGCGCCATCCACCCCATCCCAGGGAACTACACCTTTATCTGGACAGCACGCCTGGCCTACTCCTACGTATCATCCAAGATTGATGCAGATGTGGACATCATCCTGTCCATCCCCATGTTCCTGCGGCTGTACCTCATCGCTCGTGTCATGCTGCTGCACAGCAAGCTCTTCACGGACGCCTCGTCACGCAGCATCGGTGCGCTCAACAAGATTAACTTTAACACGCGATTTGTGATGAAGACCCTCATGACCATCTGTCCCGGCACCGTGCTGCTGGTCTTCACCATCTCGCTGTGGATCATCGCAGCGTGGACTGTGAGAGCTTGCGAGAGGTGCCTGGATCCGTTTCTCACGCTATGCAGCACTGCTCAGCATGAAACATAGATAAGGCATAAAAATAGAACACGTGTACACTTCATAGCCCACTCTGGGTCTGAACTTGAAGATTAAATGATTTACAAGAAAAGATTAAAGCTCTGCAGTATTCAGGCACATTTATTCACATGTACAGTACTACATTGATTTGGTTTCTTTTTATTGAATGAGAAAGCGTCATGAGGTGAAGCTGGACTGCATCGGGTGCATGAAGGTCAGTCAACCTATTGCATTTATCATTTATTACAGGTACCACGACAACCAGGACATAACCAGCAACTTTCTAGGAGCCATGTGGTTGATCTCAATCACGTTTCTTACCATTGGATATGGGGATATGGTTCCAAACACGTACTGTGGGAAAGGAGTCTGCCTCCTGACTGGCATTATGGTGAGAAAGGCAGACTGGGTGCTCCAGTGTAGTTTTTGTTCTGTTTGCCAGTCAATATTTTCTGATATTGACAGAAAGCCTTGATATTTTTCTGAAAGTAACTAACATGCCGCTACTGTTTCATGACTGGAAATAGATTGTAAGTTACGTTGTTGTGCTTGTTGTTTCTTGTTATTTCACAGGGCGCTGGCTGCACTGCCTTGGTGGTGGCTGTGGTGGCAAAGAAACTGGAGTTAACCAAAGCTGAAAAACATGTCCACAATTTTATGATGGACACCCAGCTATCAAAAAGAGTAAGTGAAAGCTCCCAAATTTGGTTATTTTTGACATGAAAGGTATTTCACCTTTCTGCATTCTTAACTCAAATGTTACCCTTTTTTTTTGCACTTTAGGTGAAAAACACAGCTGCGAATGTTCTCAGGGAGACGTGGCTCATCTATAAGAACACCAAACTGGTGAGGAAGATGGACCACGCCAGAGTCAGGAAGCACCAGAGGAAATTTCTCCAAGCCATTCACCAGTAGGTACCCCGCTCTTAACCCCTGACCTCGCCACTCATGTCCGTCTAATGCCTTTTATCCCGCAGTGTATTCGCTTGGTTTACCGATGCGACACCAACCTGAAATCTGACTTGTTTGACACCTGTAGCAAAAATATGTGCTTGTATTGTTGAAGAATCTTGTATTTGTTTCACCTGACTTGACTAACTTTAAATTTGCAGATGTGATAATGAGTTGGCCGGTTGATTCTGCAGCATAAAGAGTGGCAAAATATGCGAGAAAACTACATTTATGTAAATAGTATTCACTGGTACACTAGAGGCTCTTTTAAGCCATTTCTATCAAAATAATTGTGAACTGGCATTTTCCTCTGAATGACATTTGGGGAAACGTCCCAGAAGCTTGTTGGTATATTATGTAAATAGTCGGTTCTCAGTTTTACAGAATTATTCCAGAAACTAATTTTACCTTGAAATATTCTGAAGTTACAGAATTGACAGCGGTATGATATTGATCTCTCTCTCACCTTTTGCTGTCAGATTGACTCTCGTGTTTGTTTCGCTGTAAATCAGATGTCGGGCTGACACGTGGGTCTCTGCTTTTCTAGCGGCTGGTCAGACACTTACCTGTCAGCTAGTCTTTTAGTGGGTCCCCGAGGACCCCCGAAGTGCTGTCTAAGTATTGATTTTAGCCTCACCTCACTCTTTGGTTTTTCTTCAACCTACAGTGCTTAGAAGCACATCCAGGTTGTGGCTTCTTGCAATTACTGCTTTATTAGAATAAGTCACTAGATGAGCAGGGATTTTGTTATTATGTAGCGTTATGCTCAAGTAAAATGTCCCCTGTTTGTATGTTTGTTTGCTTTCTGTGGTTTTATGTACATATATGAGTCTTTGTGGTGTGCAACTTTGATTTGCTCATTAATCTTACATTTATGTTTCAAAGACATCAGGGTTTTTAATTACAAGGGTGTAGAGGTAGAGAAATACACAAACTCTCTGCTGCTGCTGCTGCTGCTGCAACCCACATCCAGATTTTTGTGTCATGGTTGCTTTGTCGAGTCATTATGTCCTTGCTGTGTTATTCATCCGATTTGCAGCGGTGATGACAGCGTCACATGTCCACCTCCTGTTCTCTAGGACAGCCTAATAATGGGAATCTCTCTGAGCTAAAGCTAAATCTATAGAGAACCAGATTCAGTGGGAAAAAACATCACGTCCAGCACTGTGTGCAAGGACAACTGCTCAGCATGGTGTCAACATCCTACCGTCACACCTTTATCCTCTATCTGTTTACTTCATGAGGTAGTGTGTTCACAGGCCTTATCTTTGAGAGTTTTAAATGTCGCTTGTAGGTGAGATGAATATAGGACAGGAAGCGGCCTGACAGCCAGCAGACCGCTCAAGTGGAGAGTTGGAAAGGTCCTACAGCCATCATTGACCCGTGTTGAGGCGATAGCAAACATCAAAATCAGATATCATTGTTCCTGTTTCCTCCGGTCAAAGCTGTGAAGGACTTTCTCAGAAGTCTTCAATCACTGTAAAGGATGTGTGGTGTAAACAGTTGTTAAATGTGGCCATAGACGCTCGGAGGCACTGTCTTGCGTTGGTGAATGTTTACAGGAAAGTTTGTTTTGATTTGACTTTATTTCTGATAACCAGGACTTGTGTGGAAAAAAGGGATTGGACTAGGAGAGCAAGCAAAGCTGCAGCTAAGCGTAAACAGTCCAAACACAGAGAGATAACACTTCCTGCTTGCAGGAATAAATAAGTCAAGAAAGAAGTGTTCAGCTGCTGTTCAGAGGTGAGGTGACAGCGTAGAGATGAGGGTTCCAGCAGCAAGATTTGAGCAAACAGATTTTTGCCGTCTGAATATGTTTATCTGATGTTGTAATAATTCATTTGTCTACTTCATGTTTCCTTTTTTTCCTGTTTGTGTCGACACAATGCAATAGAGCTCGAAAGTAAGTCTTCGCCTCACATGTAGATACAGACCTGTTGTGTGCATGCTAAAGACAGCTTGTCCTTGAACCCAATAATGTGACTAAAAAATTACACTCCCTCATTTGATAAGTGAAATTCATGCCATGAAAAAATGTGGTAGTTTGCAATGATTGAATGGTTTCACATGACACAATCATAATGTTGCCAGATTATTTCATTTAAGCTGCTACAAAGGTTTTTATTCGGTGTCTGTTCAACTGAATAGCATGCCAATTTGATCAAATACACATGAGTCTCACATTTTTCCTTCAATCTTCAGCATTTTGCAAACAAACAGCTTTAAATAACCAGCAAAAAACACCTTTTCAAGTCTTATTAGTTAGTAGACCCATGCTGCACTTTCTAAACACACCCACAGATGAATATTAAGTGAATTTCAATTATCGGTGATGGAGGGTGTTTTTCTTTCCATTTCTGCATGGATGTGATGAGAATTTGATTTTTAATCAGAAAGCCACTGATTAAACTCCAATCAACTGTGCTTTCACGTACCGAAGGATGACGACTAGAGCTCCACAGGAGACAGACCTGCAGTAACACAAGTATATGATTTACCATATTCCCTCAAGTCATGTTAAACAACGTAGCAGTCGTGCTCATGCAGATCAGGGCTCAAGGGTCATCTTTCGGCGTGTGGAACCATTGTTACGCCTGTTGCTACTTTTGCAGCCACATTTCCCCCCATTTCTCTGTTGGATGACACAGTAGCAAAGACGCTGAAATGGTGTTATCATGGCTGGTAAACAGCATAATAACACAGGCATACATACGGCTGTCATGCATTTCTGCACTAAGAAGAATTACCACAGTAAGCTGTAGACACAGTTGTATCACCCCTGAGTTTATTTGGATGGTGCGGGGCTATCACACTACAGGCATGATGTTGCACGCATGCAACCAAATGTCTTACTGGATGTAATGTTTTAGGCCATTACAGCTGGTGCAGTCAGACCATCCCCTTTGGGAGCTGTCTCTTTCCATCTACAAGGTTGAAGTGGGAATCGTAGCAAGAGGCAGGGCAGTGAGTGCCGGTTAGCTCAGAGATGAGAGGATTGGAGACACGGGAACGTGACCCGAGAGGAAGGTCAGGGTAAAGTCTCCGAGCAATCCCGTTTTGAGCCCGAGGGGCCGCGACTGTGACCGACGGGCATGAAGCTGTCAGCGGGGGGCAGGAAAAAGAATGATGAGCTGCAGAATGGTCACCCTCTCCATTGCACTGAAGAGAAATTAGCATCTCAGGTCATGACAAAGAAAGCAAGTTGAGAGGGTAAAGAATATGGTGCAGCACTAACTGAGATTGCCTTAACTGATTTAGTGGGGTATTAAAAAGCTTAGCGTAGCCGTTTTCCGTTGATGAATAGCAAGCAGATTTAGAGTGGCCATTGAAAAGGAGAAATGCCCGTGAGGAGTGATTGATTGAGGGAAGGAGACACATAGAATATAAAAGACAGGGCACGTGGGCTTCCTTGTCCTGACCTCAAGCTGCCCTGTGCTTTGACCCCATCTCAAAGCTATTGGTCATCCAACTGTGAAATGTGTAATTTTTTAGGTCTTACATCAACTGCAAAGTCATTTAACATGAAATACCTATTAACTTCCATCATTTTAGATGCCCCCGTTTTTTCTTTCATTTGAATACATGAATAACAAAAGTGCAATAGTTTTCTATTCTTATCTTTCGAGTCTGCTTTGTATGAAGCATTTCGGTCCTCGGTTGTCAGGACACCGTCCCTTGCCTGTAGTTTCCTTTAGTGACTCCCGTGGCACCCTCTGTTGGTCTAACCCTGTCATCTTCACTCCACATCTGCCTGTCTTCAGGAAACAGAGAAATGATCCGGCATTGCATGAGAATGGGTGCATCTCAGCTAATTAGCAGACTACCCCCCCGGGCCCTTTAAATCCCTTCTCGATATTCATTACTGTTTGCCTTCGATTCACACACAACCTTGTAATCACCTCAAACTGCATTCATGTCTCAGTCAGTTAAAGGTGGTCTTTATTATTATTTTGTTGAAACGTTTGCAAACTTGCCAATGAGATGCTATTCTGTGTATTGTGCCAAGTTTAATTTAGCATGCGTGGGTGATTCTGGAAAAAAAATACCTCTTTAATATGTTGAAACCACGTGTGGTCGACACTCTGCAATACTGCATAGTTGCTGTTTTTGAGCCCCCTGAGACGATGAGTAGAACAGGCTTTAGAAGCCTAATTAAATAGGAGATGTGAATTATTTAAGCATGTTGTATGAAGTAGGCAAGTTAATTTTTGCAGACTTTACAAGTAAGATTCTTTTTTTTTTTTTTTTTAAGTGGGCCATAAGTTTACTGTCACTGGAAAAAAAATGATGACTTTTTTAAAACAAGTCACGTTTAATTTTCTAGTCATGATTCAAGATGAACAGGATTCTTTTAAGTGGCAAATTGTGAAGACATACTTTTTCTCAATTCTGATGCAACAATTATTTTGTTGTTTGTATTGGAAGTCTCAAAAGGAAAACGGTCCACATATGTGCAGATTGCTGCTTTCAAAAGATGAAAGTTTAGTCTCTATGTTCACATAAAACAATGTTTGATGTATGTGGCTTTTTGAGTGACTAAATAATTCATATACTCAAACGTTGGTTTTAGAAGGAGAACTTGTAGCCGTTTGTGGTGTTTTATAATCTGACACATCAAGAAGCTAAAGGACTTGAGTGGTATGAGTCCGCCTCGTTCCTTTATTATGGTTGATGTGTTGGTTGGTTTGGACATCAAGCTGGTATCATTCTCCTCAGTGGCAGCTCTCCCACCCGCTGTGGTCTCTTCTCCACGTGCATGCAACTCAACCAAACAGACTGACCCCCTGCATTCTCTACACACACCCTGTGCATGTCCTAGGAGTGTTCTCCGTGTGTATGCCTTGTGTGTGCACAAATTTAATGACAAAATTCTGATAGCGTTAATTTATTGGGTTCTGAATGGTCTTGTGTTCAGATTGAGAAGTGTTAAAATGGAGCAACGCAAGCTGAATGACCAAGCAAACTCACTAGTGGACCTTGCTAAGGTAAGCTAGACTTACAGTCTACTGCTGCATTGTACATTAGGACACACAGCTACCCTGATAAGTGTCTTTCCTTTGTGTGATTGAATTCAATGCATGCTATAGTTCACTCGCTGAATTAGTTGTGTTTTCTGATATGATCAAAGTCTACAGGTGTCAAATAAACAGACAGGCTGTTCACAGGGTGATTAAAGATACATCTGTGTGATGCTTGTGGTTGTCTGCACTCACCTGAGATTCTGATTTGGGTTTGAAAAAATAACATTTTATTTCACAGCGTTAATTGCTATCCCCAGGACACTTTCTCTGCAAAATTACTGAACGAGAGTGACAAGACCCCTTTTTGTGTCTGTGGCGTTTTTGTATTCTCCGATGTTTGCCTCCAGATGCCACGAAACAGAAGCTGACAAACCTTAGGGAAAGACCAGGCAGCTCGCCAGCCTGACACAGCAGAATCAGTAACCTGGGAAGGGAGACACACTGTGATCTGATGATTCAGCCAGAATTAAAGGCAGAGAGGATAGAAAGGCAGAGAGCTTTGACATGCAAACGTACAGCACAGAACAAACTGGATCCAGGCCAGCGTGTCATGAAAGGTATTAGCCTAGTTAATATTGCCCAAGCACTTGGTGCTGTAAAAACGGCAGCGAGAGTCGGGATGAGACATTGGATGTAAAGGTGGCTAAAAGCCAGTGCCACTCAGCTGGATCTGTAATCGTTGCTGTAAGAGTCTGTTGCCATAAGAGGGCAGAGTAGCTTCAGTCTCCTCGTGCTCTCAGTGGAAAGACGAAATAGAGCCGAACATATCATTGGCAGCTGCATCGCCACTGCAGTGCAATGTGAAATCCCTCAGATCACAATGTATCCCCTTAACTCATTATCTCTTCTACAGTCTAATATAGAATATGGCTTTTCATTTTATGGGACTCAGGTGATGCACTGTTTGGGTGAATGTTTTTCTTTCCACAGCATTTTCTTCACTTTGTCTTTCAGGCTGAATTAAATGTCCTCATTGTCCTCAAATTACTAAATTGCTTACTCAAGCTGCAGTTTGAAACAACCTCTGCCACTTTCCTCTCTCTTTCTCTCATTCCTTTGTCCAGAAATGGGTTGATGGTGTCAATTTTGCGGTTTTACTATGCAGTTAAAGTGGATCCATAACAATGGCATATATTCTTGCGCCATCAGTTTCATCCTCTATTGATTATATTGGTTCCCTAATGGTTTACTAGGCCTCTTTTCTTGGTCTATAGCATTTCACACCATCACTTTTTAATTAGTTCTTGTTACACTTCATGATTTACAGATGAGGCCCAGACTTGGGTCAGATCAGCTCCACATGCAATCAACGTCTTAATCAAAGGAATGATTGCATGTGGAAAAGATAATACATCAGAATATTTTAGTGTTTGGTTAGCATTACACAAACTGTTTAAATGTCAAATTGCATTTATATGAGCCACTGATTAAATCTATGCATGACAACAAGTCAAGGATTAGATTAGTGTTTATGTAAGTAACACAGTGAAACCCTTGTCTCCACTAGCCGTCAGGTTCGAGTGGTGTCAGCGCTTCTTTAGTTTGCATTAATTCAAATAAACAACCTATCCCATTATCCCCCCCCCCTCAAATCAGAAGAGGACAAGGTAAGTGATAGATGGCATCGCCTCCAGGCTGCCAGGGATTATTAGTCCTCTGCTGAATAATACCTCAGTAACCGCCCACCAGCAGCATCACCCCCACACCACATCTGAAATGTGACATGGATTTATTTAGTGTGCTGTTGACTATTCTTGAAAACTGAACCTCGGAGATTAAAAAGCAGCAGCTAACGGTACATTTAGAGGTCCGTGAGCCGATGGTTGATGGATCAGGAGAGCAGAAAGCATCGTGCAAACTCTGCAAACACCTTCCCTGTCTCCTCAAGGTCACAGGCTAATGTAATCTGGTCTGCATGGAAACATGAACTCTTGTAAACTGGTCATATAAAATCTACCCCTCTCAGCCAGCTTTTAAGGGAAAGTTGTAACATAACATGACATTCGACTGACCTTTGTTAATGTGGAATTTACTCTCCTCTCGCTGGGAAATTGCAGCCAATGAAATGTATAACATAGACTCTGTGACAGCGTCATAATAAAAGCATTTAACTTGTAGAATTGGATTTGCCCGTTTGACTTGATTTTCATGCTGATAGCTGATATTTCCATAACCATTCCATTTGGCATTTTATGTTAGATGCTGAGATTATAGGATAGGTTCACATTTCTTTCAACTTTGCCGTAAAACAATACAAAATGCACCATCCCTGTTCTGCGCAAAAATGCATTTAAAAGGCTTCAGCAATCTCAGTCAGTCACATCAAGCAGGTGTCTTCCAAAGTGACTCCGTTCTTCGTGCAAAATTCCCTCTTTGTTCCTTTCTTGTCACCGTAGCTAAGAAAATACTGTCCATTGAAGCACTAAAAGGAAACTAAAAAGGCCGTAACTTTAGAAGACACCCCCTTGACTTGTCTACCTCAAACTGCTGAAGCCTCATATCGGCTTCGACCGAACTTCAAAATGACTGTTTAATCAATGAAGTCAAATGAACGCTTTCAATGTACATATGAGTACAATATATGAATATTGTATTTCCAGACAAACTGGAAAAATGTGAATCTATCCTTTAATTGTTTTTATGTAAGACAATAACAGTTGGTAATGGCTGTTCTATTCATGTTTTTTGATTTAAAGTCTGAACTGAATGTGTTGAAAGTGAATCTCTCAATATGAAGCTCACAGTCTTCCACTTGATCTCTTTGAACTGTATAGTTATTGACGTATTAAAGAAGCCTGTGTTTTTTTTTTCTATATATTATCCTGCTTGTTAATAATGGATACATATAGTATCTCTAGGTTGTCCATCACAAAAAAAAACACCAATTTGGAAAATGATCATGTTAAGTGTGTTCCCTCTCCCCTCTTCCAGACTCAGAACATCATTTATGACATGATATCGGACTTAAATGAGAGAGGAGAGGACATGGAGAAGAGGATTGCCCTGCTGGAGACAAAGCTGGAGACTCTACTGAGTAACTTGCAGGCTCTGCCTGGACTCATCAGCCAGGTCATCAGCCAGCAGCACAGGGACTTCCTGGAGGTGCAGCTCCAGCCTTATGACAAACACAACCCTGAGCGCTCACAGTCAGTGTCCCGACGAAGGTCGTCTTCCACAGCACCGCCCACCTCCTCCGAGAGCAGCTAGAGTCCGAGGGGAATGCCTCCACTGAAGACTTTTGCCATCATATGGCCAAGTTGCATTTATCGTAAAGCCTTATGGTTTCAATAAGTATTATCCAAATTCTGATGACAGAATCTAAGATACTGTGGACAATGCATTTTAATGGATAACTTCATGCTGTTGTTTGTTTTTTATTACCTCAAAAGATGATGTTATCCTTGCTCTGGTGACATGACCACAAATAATGGCTCTTCCTTCAGTAAAAGGCCTATCGATGGGGGTACGATATGAACTCTACTCCATCTCTATGCAGAGATAGCCAGTTTTAGGTGGCAAGGTTACCATGTGTGAAACTATTGCACTAAAATAGTGCTTCTCACAGACTTTGTGCTTCCGCTGGCTTGATTCAGTTGCCGTTTTCCTCAATGCAAACTGAGAAACCACTGAGAAATCAGTCAGGAAGCATGACAGTGATTTTGGGGAAAAGTGCTGTGTTTGATGGACTGGAGTGAACTGAGAGCAGACAGCAGATGAAAATCGCTCCTGCACACTGTCACTCAGAGATAACTTAAGAAAGCTTGAAATGAGGGGGAAAAAAGCATATATCTTTTAGGTTAGAAACAGCATCAACTATAGCGGTTTTCTTTTGCAGAGTGCCCCTGTAGAATGACTATTTTTGGGGCGACATTGCAAACAATTTAATCCTCTCGTCAAAATGAATGCATCAAAATCTGTACTTGCACTTACTTTTTAATCAATGCACTTCAATGCTGACTGACGTATGATATAAAGATGCGTTGCTCATTAAAACAAGAACATTTGAGATGTTTGGGCATGGGTTTATTATTGTCAATTCTCAAGTTGTGGCTAGTGTTGAATCAAGTCAAAGCCCTTTTTTGTTTTCCACAAAGAAGCATTAACTTAGACCTGTAGCGGTCTACAGAAATGTATTGAGTGATCACAAACTCAGTAATTATCCAATTACCCCTTGTCTTGCTGTGTCTCACCTCCTGTCCTTTCTTCCTGTGCTATGTATGCTTGCTGTTACCCCAGCAGAGCAACAACAGATGCTGAACAACAACTCGCTGAAACCGTATCTACCTTTTAAAAAGAAAATGCCTATTTTTATATATTTTGATGAGGACAAGCACACCTCCTACAACTAAACAAACACTAATGGGGATGTATGAAGTGACAGATTCAGCATATCTAGCACATGGTTTAATATTTCTTGGACTGGAGTTAAGATACATAAAGTTGTTTATTAGGTTATTTCCTGAATTTGATTATAGACTATTTAGAAATGGCATTATTCTTCAGATTGCATTTATTTTTTACAGCAAAGGCTTTAGATGACACTGTTGGCTGAGCTGGAAGAGCAATATTCAAGAGCTGGTGGATCTACCTACAGTGGCTGGCATTTATTAGGTTTGGAAGTTTCAACGTTAATGAAATTTAGATATTTAGATTTGATTGAAATATCGTCATTGGCCTTTCATACAGTCTATCTGCGTATATCAACTGTGTGAACAGCCCTGATGTGGCCAATACACCCTCTAGACAATATTATTCACAGTATGAACATAGTTGGTAACAGAGCATAGCATGGGTCATAGGAGATCATCAAATCAGCAGCACTGATCTTGTTAAACCAGCACAGCCACTAACCAATAAGTCAGTCAGATGGTCAACAGAATGTTCAGTCCACAAACTTCAGCAACATAGAAACCAATGAGAGATTATACTGTATGCGACTTAAACAATAAACAATTAAACATAAAAAATATACAATTTGACTGGACTGCATCCTTTTTTATTGTGTGACAATTTGTATTAAATAGTTTAAGTTATGTGTGTGTTTGTGTCGACAAATAATTGTATACGTTGTGGTCAAAATCACTTTCATATTTTATTTTATTTGGTGTGACAACCTTTCTTGATTTCTCACCGATCGGTAAGTGGAGACAAATGTAGACGTGCATTTAAATTGAGGGCAAAATGTGCCCCAGTTAACTTACAGGCTTTGGAATGTCAACTGTAAGAGTACTCTTTTGCTTACGTAAAGTTACCAATACCACAATGTAAACAACTATTCCATTACAAGTAAAAAATGTTAAAATTCCTACCTGTAAAACCACACGTGTTTCAGCTGGTCGACTTGTACCAGTTTTAACAACTTTACTGTATATACAGTTAGTTATCGTAGTCTAGTGCTTCCCAGCCTATGGGCCATCTTAAGGCTCACAAAATAAGTGAGCTTAAATAAGGGATGCTTCTCTTTCGTGGAACATCTAACAACTCACAAATATCTAAAACCTGTGATGAGGAGCTTCAAGTAGACACTGCTCTTTCATAAAGGGACACGAGTCCTAAAGGCTGGGAGCCACTAGTTTAATCTTTAACAACACATTTTCTTTTGTAAGATTATCATGTGTTATTTCATTGAAATTGTAACAAGTGATTGCATCTGTAGAATTAATGTAGTGGTGTAAAAAAAGTACAATATTTGTACTCTCATTATGTGGGGCTTAATCTTTGGCAGACTGCACAGACTACAGCAGCAGCTCAGACCGCTCAGAGGAGCTGAGGACGCCAGACTCGGTACCAAGGGTTGCAAATGATGGGCAGCGGCCTCCTCGCAGAGATGAAGGCCACGCAGGAGAGGAGAGCACACAAGGTGAGGCGGTGTGATTTCAAAAAGCAAAAGATACAAGAATAAGGGAAAAGTAAGGTACTGATGGGAGAAATGTCTTGTGCCTGATTTTAATTTCATAGGACAAGATGAATATGCCCCCCATAATCAAACACAGAATATCTTTCTCCTGCAACATCTGTTTTGAGTCGTAACTTGCAAGGCAGTTACAAAGTGAGGTTGTAGTTGCAAAAAAAAACTCAGCTCAAGGTCGAATTACCTGCTTCTTTTGGAGCTTTTTACCATATCACGATGATCCTTTACATCAACTTTCAGGTCAACATGGATGAGATGATAGTGGTGCTCAGAATCAGTTTTAACGTCTAAACTTCCATAGAAATAAGCAAACTCAATCTGTGGACGTGGACCATGTGATTTGGTTGGAAAAAATGAAATAGTCTATTTTAAGCCAATTCTGTCAAATGAATGTCAAAATAACATGACAGTAAAAGATAAACTTCAAAAGTAAAGTGGTATGACAGTGAGATATAGAGGGATGCTTCTTTAAATATTTTAGTTTTGGGGACAAAGTGCTCTAAGTGTTCAGTACTGAAGATAAGCGAGAAGGCTGACATGCAAATGATCTGTCATGGCTCACGGCAGGACATAAATGTCAAGAGAATATTTCACCTATTTAAAAATCCCACATTCACTAAGACGCCTTAAACTACCAAGTGCTCTATTTTCTACAGTCACTTGTTCATTTCCTAAAAAGCATTAAAATCTAAATATTGGAAATAAATCGAAAGGGAGCAGAGTGACAAATATGTGTGTGTGTGTGTGTGTGTGTGTGTGTGTGTGTGTGTGTGTGTGTGTGTGTGTGTGTGTGTGTGTGTGTGTGTGTGTGTGTGTGTGTGTGTGTGTGTGTGTGTGTGTATACAAGTGTAATGGAGACAGCTATTCAGGAGACTACTTAATACAAAGCTTGGGTGTGTGGGCATTTTCTAACACAAAGGCGCCACCTCCTGTTTGAATGTTGCTTTGCTTTACATGTACAGTCAACAATAAAAGCTTGAAACTCCAAATATACTGTATATAAAACTGATTGCAAAGTGTAAAATATACCAGCAAGACACTTTCAGATGTCTTGCTGACACTTGCCTGTTCAGTTTGTATAATCACTTCACCACTGCACTGAATCAAAACAAGAACGTTCTCCACTCATGAATATCGTAATACAATATTTTGTCCTTGTGTCTTCTCTAGTCTTCCAGCCCCGACAGACCTGACAGCAATGCAACAGGTGAGAGTTTTTTATGTTGAGATAAACATAGGAAGAAAAAAAACCTTCTAACGCAACACTTAATGACTCAGGCAGACCTGCGGCTGGTTTTAGTGGATTATTAGTCACGTTCCTGTTTTAGTGTCTGGTTTCATACCCATATGGTACATGAAAATCGTTGTAAGCATGATTTTAATTTATTTTTTATTTTTATGCATGCCCCATCATCTCAGAAAGCCGGTCTCCCAGTGGCTCAATTAATAAATCAGATCCTCCGACTGATTCTCCAGAGAAGACCCCTCCTCGAGGCGAAATGAAGCCTGACAAGGCCCCTCCTCGAGGCGAAACGAACCCTGACAAGGCCCCTCGTCTCAGGGCTACGTCCTCCTCGAGTTCTCCTGGGGGGGCCAGACAAAGAGGGCCAGACCAGTCTGCAGTCAGGAGGCTCTACGAACAAAACCACTCAGGATGGTGGGTCACAAAATCTGTCTGTCAAATTCTTTGAGTATCTTTTTTTTTTTCTCCTTCACCTGAAACCTGTCCTTTGGCCAGAGCAGATTTCCCATTGAATCTAGGGGAATTGTCTATGGCCTAGACAGACTGATAGATGTTTGATGTCACTGTCAGGTTGTGGCAGCAGTATTATGTAACAGGCAGCCTGGCAACTTGGTGATTTTTAACTGTCCTTTCCCTCTGATGTTTTTATACATTATGTCCTCTCCTTTGGTCTCCCTTTCTTCTCTCTGCTCTTCAAAGGACAACTTCTTTTGAAACCACTGGCTGCTTAGTTTCTTTTGTTGTACCATCAATAGAAGTTTAATAAAATCAGTGTTTTTATCCAAATGCATATTGAATGATTCCAGAGACATAAAAGCTAGAGGAGGTAGTTTCTGTCTGCTTAGTGCAGAAAGTGCAATGTCAAAACCTCTGCGCCATCAGATGGATTCTTGGACAACACCTTTTTTAACCAGAAAAAAACCTTTGCCCATTTTAGATTTAATGATGCTGGAACAATAAATGTAGGACATTAGAGCATTCAGGGCTTTATAAGAAATGTTTAAAAAAACAAAGACTTGCACATTGTCCTCCCTTGTCTGAAAGCACTGTACATATATGACCATATGCGTCAGATGCAGATCAACGTCAGTCTTTGGATCGTTTGCCTCATTACAGAGTCAATCGAGAGCCATTAGGTGGCGGTATACACAAGGGGATGTTCAGTTGCCTTTTGCATGTTGAAGAAGACCATCAAGAATAGTGAAGTGGCAGTGTGGAGCAGAATCCCTTTTAAGTACTCTATCCCAGCATGCTTTGGGCAGAGAGTAGGGAAATATTCTTAAACGATTATCAGTCAATCAAAGGGATAAAAATCTGTATATCCTCAAAATTCACAACTTGTGCTGTATATCTAAGAATCCATTGTTTCTGCTACAGTTGTAATCATGCATACATAACAAGGCATCCTATAATAGAATCACATCACTGGTGATCACTGGTGATCAAACCATAACATGTATCACCTGCATTAACTTGTCACCTGTGTGTACAAGTTGTATCCAAACTAAATAGCAACAGTTGAACTTAACATAAGAGGATTCATCTCAAGTCTCAAATCTTTGTGGACTCATACATGAAGAAACTTCACTGAAACCAGCCAGAAAAAAAAGGTGACAAGTTAATACAGGTGATACATGTGATGCCTTGATTACCAGTGATGAGATTATCCTATAGGATGCCTTGTTATAAGGCTTTATAGATACATTATAATGTGTTATGATTGTGCTTATAAAGCATTAAAGACATGAATTTCATATATGAAAGACATGATGATGATGAAAGACATGATGATTTATTATTTTACAGTGATAAACATACGTAAGCATTTTTAACCAATAAATAATTCGTATCAACTCATTTATCAGAAAGTAAAAAGTAAGTAAAAATATCTGCTGGTAAACTGAAGTAAAAAACGTAAAAAACTGACTATGATCTCTAATATGAACGTGTCTGTTTTATGTTAACTCTTGTGGACACAAATGACTGATCTGATGACTGCAGAGAATGATGGACATTTATTGAGCAACAGTGAAAATGTTTACACGTACACATAAATCTCCTTTAGAATGTTTGCACTGTTAGTCAACGCAGTGGGCAGAGTGCTCCATGTCATATTCTCGCGAGAGTTCCCGCGAGGCAGCGCACAGCTGCTCTTGCGTGGTGTGGACCCGTGTGCGTGCTAAGCTGATGCTAACCAACACCTAACTTTGCTAACTTCCAATAGTAATATATTTCCAACTGTTTTCTGGTAACGTTGGCTGTACAGACGAATCTCCGTCACAATGAGTATACTCGCCAAAATATCAGAGATCGAAAGTGAGGTAAGATAGACAGCCGGCTGGCTAACCCAGCGAATCAGTCACGTTGTAGCTGCATGCTGTTCACGCTAACTGCTAGCTAGCTGTTCACGCTAACTGCTAGCTAGTTGCTCACGCTAGCAACTAGCGTTAGTAGCCTAACTCCTACAGCTGGGACACGTATTACAGCTAATATTTCGGGCCCACAGTGTATTGACAGGTTACAGGTTACAATTTGCCTTTCGGGCTTATTAGACTTGCTAATGTTGTATTAATCGGACGTTAGATGAGTTCCTATACCATCTCGTTAGGGCAGTTAGTTTCTTCTATGCTAACCATTTATTGTAGCCCACGAAACAACCAAACTGAATCCTAAATGATCTTAACATGAAAGAAAACAGAGGTTTTTTTTCGACGTGTCAGTGTGTGTTTCCTCCCATTAAAAAGGTCTTTAAAGAATTCGAGTAACGTTATCTAACTTGAAAACAAACTTATAGAGGTTATTTTCGGCATTTCAATGCTTAAACGGTTTGAAAATAGCCCTGGACACGAACTTTAGTCTGGTGCTGTCTTCAAATGGCTCAAGGCTTTGACACGGATCCCCATGGTTTGTAGTTATCTTATATAGTTACTTTAACTCTTAAATAACTAAGAGTTATAGGGGGGGGGGCACATCTACAGCCTCCTTTCTGAAAAAAAATATATATTCCAAAGTTTCTCTATAGCTTATCACAAGCTGATGATTTTCTCTAATTGTGTCATGTTTAGTTCTACCTGACTGCATACAGTAAACACTGTCTTAAAATGATGCTGCTCACTGGTTACTACAACACTGTCATGTAAAGAATAAGACCTCAAACGTTGTTTCTGTTAATCGTAGATGGCCAGGACGCAGAGGAACAAGGCCACAGCTCACCACTTGGGTTTGCTCAAAGCTCGTCTTGCCAAACTTAGGAGGGAACTCATCACACCGAAAGGAGGCGGCGGTGGTGCAGCAGGAGAAGGTATGATCCCAATTTCTAAAAAAAGTTTCTACTCTTTTCTAGGTATGATTATAAAAAAATCTTCTTTTTCTATCAAGTTTCTGATTTTCTTTTCTTTTTGTCTTTTAGGTTTTGATGTTGCAAAAACTGGTGATGCTCGTATTGGCTTCGTCGGTTTTCCTTCAGTGGGAAAGTCCACCCTGCTAAGTAACCTTGCAGGCGTGTACTCTGAGGTTGCCGCCTACGAGTTCACCACTCTTACGACGGTACCGGGAGTCATTCGCTACAAAGGGGCCAAAATTCAGGTACAAGAATGTCTTGCTTGTCCAGTACCTGCAGAAGTGTTTCCAGTGGGTTGCTTGGTTTAATCTCTTGCGTCTTCCCTCTAAGCTTCTGGATCTCCCTGGAATCATTGAGGGTGCCAAGGATGGCAAAGGCAGAGGCAGACAGGTCATCGCAGGTAAACATGGGATCTGTGTGGTTTCTGCTTAGACAGGTTTTCATTGACTAAATAGAAGAGAAACAGAGGATGATACCAGTACATCTGTATTGTGCATTCATGTTCCACTTGATGAGACACTTTTCACTTTTTTCATTACTGTGTGCAAGAGGTAAAATAAAACTTCATAACGAGTGGAACGTGATGTATAGAGGCCAATTTAAACACATTTATTTCCACCCAATGTTGTTTTGTTTACCACAATAGGGGCACACACTTGCCTTAACAAAGTTTTAAATGTTATTGGCTTACAGCTAAAGCTTTAGCAAACAATATACACTGTGACAAACACATTTAAATGCATTTTCTGTATCTGTAAGTTGTTGCAGATACTTACTCTATCGACTACATAAACTATGTGATTTCCTTCATCCATTTTCCTCTAACCACTGTCTGCTTCTCCCTCCTCTCTTCTGTTTTAGTGGCTCGAACTTGCAACCTAATCCTGATAGTGCTCGATGTGTTGAAGCCTCTTGGTGATAAGAAGCTAATAGAACATGAGCTGGAGGGCTTCGGCATCCGACTTAACAAACAGCCACCCAACATTGGCTTCAAGAGGAAGGACAAAGGAGGCATCAACTTCACCGCGACCGTATGTCTCACACAGAATTACAGAAATATGAATACAGAAATGCAGACTTTCTCAATTCTCACCTCTAAGGAGTCACTGAAATGTTGGATTTAGTGTTTAGTGGTACTGATCTGCAGAATGAAATGCAGACTTTTAAAAAAAAAATTACATAGAATGTGTATCACAAACACTGAAACACTTTTCAATGCCGCCCTCTGGTGGCCATGTATGAGTTTACACGTCACTAAGTAGCTCCTACACGTTTACTCTCCGGACATTATGCATATGTATCAGCATTTATTTTGTATTTGGTGAACACTATGATTACCTTTGGCTCGTCACTTTACTGATGGATTTTCATTACACTGCACTTGAAGCATTAGTCAACTGTCTCGATGTCTTTTGTTGATTCCCATCATGCCTTTCATCCCCTCTCTTTAGTGTGTACAAACCGAGCTAGATGGCGAAACTGTTAAGAGTATCCTGGCAGAGTACAAGATCCACAACGCCGACATCACTCTGCGCAGTGACTCCACAGCTGATGACCTCATTGATGTGGTGGAGGGGAATCGGTAAGCTGCTGAAGTGCCAGAATGTCATTCTCAGTGGGTGTGGCCAGTTGGAATCTTAAATCTCAATTTCCACGACACCACAATGCTATTCATGGGTTCAAAACCACACTTTCAATTTCAGACCGCGTACCATTTTTTCATACGTGTGTGTGTAATGTATAAAGTTTAGTTTTGCAATGGCTTCTCTTACTTAAAGAAATATGGGATAACTGTTCCTCAATGGTAATTAGATATAAAAATGTGTTAAAATCAAGTATATGGGCAATGTGGGGTGGGGCATGTGTAGTGGATCGACGTCTGTGCTGCGTTGTATGTTGGAAAAGGACTTCTCTTCCCTGGACTGTCTTGTCTGCATTTAATTGCGAGGCACCCGGCACGGCAACAGCGTAGAACCTCCCTGCAAATGTAATGAGAGCATTCACAGGGTCCCTTCTGCATAAATGCTCTCTGTGCATCCCCAGGGAAAAGACCGGAGCATACTCACTCTGATTCTAAAAGAAACAAATAACCAACGTATATTCTTTCTGTCAAATACAACAACATAAATTAGCCATGCAATAACCCACACACCTGCAGTTCTATAGTAAATCATTCACAGGGTCTCTTTTGCATTAATGCTCTCTGTGTCTGTGTAACACCATGAACGGAGTCGTGAAACGCTCAGACGGGTCTCAGCGGTACAAGCTACACAGCACTCCTACCGCACACGTTCTCTTCTAATTATCAGTTTCACGTAGTTAAAGCAGACATCACGAAGCTGTGAAATTCACTTCAGACCACATTGTTTGCTCTCAATGCAGACATTTCATGGACCGCAACCACTTACAGTCTCTTGTCCACAGGGTCTACCTCCCGTGCATTTATGTGCTCAACAAAATCGACCAGATCTCCATCGAGGAGCTCGACATCATCTACAAGGTGCCCCACTGTGTGCCCATCTCAGCCCACCACCGCTGGAACTTCGATGACCTGCTGGAGAGGATGTGGGACTACCTCCAGCTTGTGCGCATGTAAGCGTTCTTTACACAGTCCCCGCTAGGGAGTGTGAATGCAGGGGGAAAGGGTTGGGCATTTAAATGGTGCAGCGCGAGGAATCTACTGTATGTGAAATTTCATTTAGTTGGTTTAGACTGTAAGATTTGACGGAGATCGTGTGTTCATTTGCAGCTACACCAAACCCAAAGGCCAGCTTCCTGATTACACTTCTCCTGTGGTTCTCCCTGAGGATCATACTACAGTCGAGGATTTCTGCTTAAAGATTCACAAGAACCTCATGAAAGAACTCAAGTAGTAAGTATTTGCCTTAAATCTTTCCCTTCTTTAAGGTTTCTTTTCTTTTGGCGCACAGATTTGATCATGTGTGCAAACTTGAACACTATTCCCTACAGGATGTGGTTTTTCCTTCATCCTTTTATTTAATTTTCATGTTTTAATTTAACAGGTGGTGTTTATTCAGTACATCAGAATAAAGTGTGTGTGTGTGTATATATATGATCTGCTTTATGACAAGCGTTCCTTACTACGGGATGAAACACAGTCTCTTTAATCACAGCCATTGCCCTCTTTACGATGAGATGCAGCAGATAAGCATTCATTTGAGTCTGGATCTGAGATGATGTGTCGCACCACCCTCTCTAAATGGGAGAGCTAAAATCATCAATCTTATCGATATGTTAGTGCTGCTGAGCATTACCCGTCCTCAGGGGAATTAATGGGTCAAACGGTGACACACGCAATTAGAAAGCCTTTGTAACTAAAGGATGTCATTGTACCCTGTAGGTTACTTTATCGTGCAGAACCATTGTTGCTGTAGCAAAGGAGGAATAATGGGGAGGTCATTTATCTCAATGGGGCCTTCCTGACTAAATACAGGACGAATATCAATATAATAGAATCTGTATACATTATTTTCTGGTGTAGTTAAGGTGCGGATCGCCACACGATGAGCTCTGTCGTCCTTTTTTCATGGTTCTATAAGGTGGTGTAAAATTACGAAAATCATTTATGTAGTTTAATTTCAATATTTGTGTCTTTCAGCGCACTGGTGTGGGGAGCATCTGTGAAACACAACCCTCAAAAGGTGGGCAAGGACCATGTGATGGACGATGAAGATGTTATCCAGCTGGTGAAAAAGTAGAGTCGTAGTCTCTACGTGGCCCGTGTTCAGTACAGTTGCTCAGTGATAATCACCAAACGTGTCCATGAGAGCATCTGTGTCACGCCATTCCCAGTTCTTTGCTGTAATTTAACAGCAAGATGACATGAATGTAAGTGTCTCATTTCAAAGAACCCACCGTTCTTAACACCATGAATAGTTCATATTGAATATTGGTTACGGCTTGCATTGAAATAAAACAATAAAAACATGGAATCAAGGTATTATGCGTTTTTCATTCTTGTGCAACGGTTAGCTTATTTTTCTTTTTATCCAGCTTTTAAAATTACAACACGTCACACAAACCTCCAGTTTTATTTAACATTTTCTTCTATCTTGCCTTCATCGGGGTGGATTCAACGTGAACATGTATGTGTCAAGTGTAGCCGGGCACAGTTTTTCTCTCTTTTTTAAATCAAGATGATCTAATGTGGTACATCTGGTCTTTCTGAAGAGCGTCACAGAAATGTTGCCTCATTAAATCCTGCAACACGCCACACAGTCTCCTTCAGAAACACACCATGCACTAAGCAACAACGTTACTGCGACCATTTCTGTCTCAGAGAAAAGAAGTCATTTGAAAGCCCTGTCCAGCTAAACGATTTATGTGACATTGATGATGAAGGCAGTTATTCAGGCTGGTGGGCCACCCCCCCCCCCCCTCCCTCTCTGGAAGTGGCCCGCCACTCAGGTTAATCAGTTCATTCACTCAGACGCAGTCTGGGGACATCACACGCCAGCTGTTCAAAACTAACGAGACTCCACAGAACCAAATAAAGAGCATTTCATCAGAGCTGGGAGCACTTCTGGTAGTTTGCAGTATCTGATGTCGATATGGGCAACCGGCATGAGGTGTGGCGGCCATTTTGTGTCCGAGCGCTCCTCATACTCGCCAGTGACTCAATGGATTGCGCCACTGCATACGTGAGATTGTGGTATAATATAGAAAGATTACAATTTGAAGAATTAAGACTACACTTTATTGAACTCTACAATAAAAATGCGTTGAATTCAGCTGAGCTTTCCCAGAGCTGTATGAGCTGCTTTCATTGTGCTGCAAAGATGGCCTTTATTATTTTAGCTTTCTTTAAATAAACTGACCTTTACATTTCATCTAATATTCCATCAAATGTATCAAACAGAAAAAGATGGTTGTGTAAAGATATTTAAAAAATAACTTTAGGGCTGTACAAAATACAAAACGGTAACTTCAATCTTGTATATGTATTTAGATAAGAGATAAGATAATCCATTATTAGTCCCGCAGTGGGGAAATTGACCAATTTACCAAAAGACTATATTATAGCTAGGACTACAATGTGAAATGGTAAATAAAAAATCTCAGTAATTGAATCGACTGCGGTCGAGGAGAAACACTGCTTTGCTCGACCACAAAAAGAATATTTTTACGCTCTCATACAAGAAGCCATTTCATTATCAGAAGGGCTATTCATATTGTCTATTAATTACTGGTTACACCCGTTGACACTGTCTGATTCTGAACAATGTTAATCTTGAGAGGTTCACAAAGATGTAGATATGCAACAGGACTCCGGTTCATCGACATGTAAGAAGCCAGACAGCTCACAACGCTATAATGGTCAATGAGGATTCTGTCGAGTGTTTTTTACGTTATAAGCTACAGTTCTTACTGAGAAAATAGCTACTTTTGTAGGAAAAGCTGCAGTGGTTGAGGTTATTGCATGCCTGTCCTGCAGCAGCAGCAGGATCAACCCTCCTCAGACCCCCCCCCCCCACCCCTTTTTACCCTGTAAATTATAGCAGCACTTTAGCTAATGAAAGAGTTGAAGACCGGGCACTAATAAAAGCCATTAAGTGAATAAAGCACTTCCCCTCTAACAAAATTAAAGAATCTACCCATTTGGAGAGGGAGGACTCTGTATTAATATTTATGAAATGCGGAACCGGGGGCCCCCCCAAAACTCCCCAACTGACGTCCAATCCCAGCCTGACCAAGTCCTCCTTGCCCGTGCACCTATCCCAAGAGAACATCACCAACCCCTCCTAGCTTGAAGGAGGGGCAGGATGAGGACTTGAAGGGTGCTGAGGACGCAGTCAGGACAGTCTGTCTCCAGTTGAGCAAGCTGGAGGACCCCAAGACACAGCTCAGAGCTCCCAGTCGACTTCGTCACCACTCAGCCGGCTGCAACTACCTCCGACTTTGGGACCAGAGGATGGGAAGGTGGGTTTCTTGGAAAGACCAGATGTACAGAAGTGAGTTTCCAAAGACAGCATCTGGAGGTTGTTAGTTAGATACAGAGTAGGTTATGACTAAGTTTCATTTTTGTAGCGTTGCATTGATAGTTTGTTGGGTTTTCACCCTTATTCTGAAGAATATTTTACTTAATTTCTTTGCTTAGAACAAGATATTTTAATGATAAATTGTTAAGAACATAAAAAACAGTCTTTAGTCAAATTTGCACGCATGAGTTTGAAATCCAACTCCTGAATGACAGTAATTGTGGTGTTCCATGTAAGTTTTTTGAAAAAGAAAAACCACCAAAAACAAGGTAAGGACGCATAATTGTGTATCACAATCATCCATGCATAAAAACCATCACGCCATCCCATCAGCCACACTGCATCCCTTTGAAACATCCTCATTGTTCTGAAAAACAGAGGTCCGTTTCACCGCCGCCGCCCACCGGTTTCACCCAAAGTACTCCCATTTTCATGCCATTCGGTCAACTACAAATGCAGAGTTTCTCTTTGGTGCATCAATATGCATTGTGGTGTAATTTCATCACACAAAGTGGTTCAGTTGCCAGAGCTTTAAGTTGATTATCGCACCATGCCTTCTCATTTTAGTAAGATGTCCCATGGGAGCTGAAAGAGACACAAGAGAAGGTAACAAGATTGTCAAACCTTTTGGCGAAACAGCTGCCTTAGCTTGATGGTATCATGACTCTTGACATTGCACTCAGTGACCGTTAACTTAGTTAGGACTAAATTGCCAGAAGGGGTTGTGTCTTTACTCTAAGAAGACGGCAAATGTCTGAAGATGGACAACGGCAATATAGCAATAACTATCATTCTTGCATCCATTGGTATCTCTAGACTTATTTTTCAGTCAATTACATGTAACATTTCAGAGACTGGACTCTATGAGATGCTGCAGTTCCTAACAAGATCGCTGACGAATTACCCAAACTCTGTTTCCATTGATCAGTTGAAGAACAGCCAACAGACTGATGGAAAACTTATTAGATTAAGCCACCATTCGTTAGGCCTGCTGTACATCTTTTTTGGAAAATGTTTAATGTTTTAATGTTTGTTTCATGAAATAGTGAGAGAGGTTTTAGACTTTTTTTTTCAGTCGTGTCTGGTTGAGTTGGGCGTGAAGGGCGGGAGGGTGGGGTTTGACGCAGTTTGTGCGCAGGAAGGGTGCAGCCCTTTTTACCGCAGTGAGTGTGACCTATGACTAATCGCTTTTTTAAATTATTATTATTCCGCAGATGGTCTTAACTGCAAAAGGGTACAATTGTTTTCCAATCGTCGTGTGAACCAATGGTGAGATTTGTCTTTTTTTGCATTTTTAAATCCATCCATGAGCTTGGATCTCCTCCCTCACACCTTTGGACTTTTTTCGACTCTTGGACTGCAGATACGAACCAACCCGTGGGATTGTCCTTCAACTGCAAGAAAATACTTTGATGATAATGTGTTTCTTTTAGGTGTTTTAATACTTGATGAGTTGGTTGACGAAAGCAAAACGATGTGTTCTGTTTCATTGATTTTCTCCCTTTACTTCCATTTAGATTCAAACCAAATGAAAAATCTTTCATGTTCCTTGACTGCAGTATTTTGAGCTGGATCCACTGCTGTCTGTGTTGTTTCTCTGTATTTGCCCAGGACCCCATTGTGCTTGATCTAACCATGCAGTGCATCTTCTGTCCATGGTTTTGCCAAGCACCTTGGAGGCTTGTGAGCACTATCAGCCTTCTGTTGTGAATTCCTGAGCAATTTAAAAAGTCAGTAATGTACAGTTTGTGCAATTTTTGAATTTAGACATAAGCATGAAATGAAATCTCAAATAGGGCAATAAACCTGAAAACGCTATAGGGTGAACAAAAGGACCATCATTATGTAATAAGTGGCTCTAATTTTGTTTTTATTCTTATTCCGGTTGATATGTCTTATGATGTACTCCAAAATGTAGGTCCATGACCAATAAATATTATCTAAACATACAGTGTGTTTGATTGGTACTCATTAAAATGTCGAATGAAGGGCAAATATGGATTTTAAAGAGAGAGTGGGGGAGAGGGGGGGGGAGAGAGAGATCGGGGCTCAGGGTTTACAGCATTCATATAGATAAAACATTTTCTAAAAAGCTGGTTGGTGTCATAAAATCAGATTTATGGAAACGATCAATTACTGTAAGTGCTCCGTGGCTTTTAACTATGGCTAAGAATTTCAGTGCTGGTCATACATTAAAACAATGTGCACTCTGTTAAGACATCACTGATCTGAAAATCAAACCCTGAGACAACTCCATGTGCTTTAGACACACACACACACACACACACACACATACTGCACTAATATATATATATTAGTTTTGTTTCTCCAGTGTGCTGAGCATCTTATTTTTCTATGTTGTACCATAAGTCAAATCACAACCAGTGTATTTAACCAATACATTTAAATTGATTAAACCAGACTTGTCCTTTCTTTATGACTCTTATTTTAATGAACTCAGTCTTCACTGACACTTCAAGTACATTAAGTAGCTACATTAACAATAGTATGTAAAACGTCTGAGTTAGAATCAATGTCAGAATGACCATTAGCAATGAAGTACACCAAGAACCTTGGTTTTATCATGTTGTGGTCAATTGATTATAAATACAATTTATTTAAAAAAATTAGCAATGGCCCTTTTCACATCAGACATTTTGCTTGTCATAGAAGGAAACACGTGTTAAAAACATTACCAATGGTTCTAATCAAGTTCTATTGAACATGGTGGGTTTCCATCCAAAGTGGTGAACATTTTAAATGCGGATGAATGTTCGTTCTTATTAAAAGTTGTTTCATCGATGTAATAGGTGGCTCCAGTCGGAAAACCATTATACCACCGCATAAGAAGTGGGCGCCATAAAATGACGTAAATAAAACAGCGCCAGTCGGAACGTCAACGTGAAAACCAGTGCAGAAAACTACATGTATATGTGACATTTCTGTTTGTTTCATGTATTAATGTGAGGCCAGTTACGTCAGATATGTGTGGAGCCATGAGGAGACTTTTTACATGTGCTGCTATGTTACGTCATCATGCTTTCGCGAGATGTTTCCATTGCACGTTGTCACATGTTGCTTTTATTTATATTTCTCCTCAGTCAAGCTTAGAAAACTTATACGCGATATTTCAAGTACTTTTTTTCTAATTGTCATCAAGCGGCTACATTCGGTGCTGATAAAATAAAGCCAACGCGGAAATGTCACAAACTGCATTTCCTTAAATGACTACTTGATACTGTCTCCATAGACCCCCATGTTAAAATGTCTAACTTTACAGCGAAAATAAACATGTATGCAGCCTGGTACAAAAAACGGGGTTTGTCTCTATTACAAATATCTCACTTCTTGACAACTGTACGGGGTGGATTTTAATATAACTATAATATTAAAATGTAAAAGACTTAGCGTTAAGCATAATTGAGGGTGTGGCCGCTTTGAGTGACAGGCCGGCCCTGAATTTAAGCTGCTAAATTGAATTCAACCATCATTAATTTAATTGTTTACACCTGTGCTTTTCTTACTGCCATGTGTCAGCATGTCTTCCATGAAAAGCCTACTGAAGATTGTTTTGTGAGACTAAAATTCTACATTTAAAAATTTTAAAAAAGACCACAAGATCACAATTTCAGGCATACAATATAACACACATTTTTTTTGTCAGGTAAGCACATCAAAGCATTTCATATTCAACAAGCTTCTCAAACCAAAAGTTTGATCGACATCAAACTGGATGGATATGACTAGATTTTAAAATGATTAGCTAAAATATTAGATTCTGACAATCTACCTAACTACGCACACACCCTATATCTCAAAGCCATACTACATACTGATCATAAGCAGGTTTTGAGTGTGTAGTGTGATGGATGCTATTCTCCCATAATGCAATGCTCACACAACTAGCTGTACTAACCGCTGAAACAATATACAATGATGATTAATATGAAGTGCTTGCTGTATTTAATTAGTTTGTAGTGTGGATTTGTGACACAGCTGCAGTTGTTTGCCAGTAGAATTGATCTGGTTCCAAGCTGATCAGTTGAGCAGACAGTGCTTTAGGTAAACGGTGGAGCCTCTCTGCAGTCTGTCGCTGACCTTACGCCCAGACAGGGAGTGTAGGGTTTACAGATTATCCCATTAGACTGGACTACGCTGGCTGCTTGGCAATAAAACAAAGCCATTCACCCTTTACTCTTACCAAGACAAGGTCAAAACCAAGAAAGCTCTGCAATGAACAGCTGAACAGAGACAGATATTTGATTTGTTATATATATATATATATTCGTTTATTTGATCTGTGCACCAGATATTTTCCTCACAATATTTGTTCCTGTTCTTAAAGTAATCGTGTGGTAGCTAATCACAAATGTTTTACTGCCTGCAGAAAGAAAAAAACAGCATGTGACAACTAATTTAAACTACTGCAGGTGGCACACAGGTGTCCACAAATGACAGAGCATTAACAGTTACAATACAGTCGACAGCTGAACATTAGCAAACGTTGCATTATGTGTAATTGGGTTATTGTGATCTCTTAAGTCTGTTTTGTGTGATCATACAAGAGGTAAATATAAAAACGTTCAATTTCCTCCCTCAAAATAATTTTATTGCAAAACTTACTCCGCCATTGTTATTTTAAATCAAATAGCTTGAAATACTCCAGTACAGAGTAGAATTATACACATTATTGACACAGTGGGGATATAATATTCAATACTCACACATGTTGGACCTGATTCACTCTTATGTACCACCATCACATAACATTTTAGTACAAGATGAGACGTTTTTTAAAATATAAATGAATTTTTTAATATCTGTGCCAGATTGTTTGGCTGTAAACAGTGTACTTTATTAGGCCATATTTTACTCCACAGAATTGGGAAGCTCTTTGTACATTCATAACACCCCCTGCAACATGAATCACAAAAGCAACAAGGATGATTTGGATGGATGAATTGTAGAGATTCAGTAGGACCCACATCAATAACAAAAACGATGCAGGATAAATGGGACCGAGCTTGTTGTGAACAGGGATTTCCAGTATTCAGGCAACAGTTTCATGAATGTACAAGACCCACAATATTAAAGAAAACACCAACACACACAACTCACACAGTACAAACTCCTGTGATGTCTGTAGCAGACACCAGGATAAAAAAACAAAAAACATTCTGAGCAGAATGTGACAAATTCATATTTTTAACTCATGTGAAATGCAAATAAGTTGTGATGTGGCAGAATAGCTCCAAGTTTCTCTAAAGAGGGATATTGATTTATTAAAATGCATCTCTGGGTTGCCTTGTTTGTAGAACTAAACTGAAGTGCTTCTGAGGATTTATGTTATAAGACACTATGTTGAAGGACTGGTTTATCTTCAGAAGGCTGCTTTTGTCAACGCCGGCAGTCTTGAACATGAATTCTCCACCTGTGCCGACAGCAAAACAACACCATCCCCAAAAAACAAAGAAGTTTTCATTTTAAATTCTGTGGACAAATTTTCCCAATAATGGCATCATTATTATTTTTTTAATCCACCCCACCCTGTCACATAAAGATAATTTATGCTGTTGAATCCATGAAATGAAGAAGCGTGGTAGAAAGTATTCCCCGCAGACACCTCGATTCTTCATCGGTCGGTGGCCGTAGTTTAAATACAGTGATAATGTCCATCAGAAGCCAGTCAGTTACCATTCTATGTCCAATACGGCACAACATCTCACCGCAGACCCCGTTTAATGTGGCAAGACATAGAAAGATAGAACGAGAGACAGTGTTTTGGCAAAATCATCTCTACAATTAGGAATTTTGGCTCGATCATACCAACAGACACATTGTTACCAAAAAAAACATTAAAAATGTGACGCCGCATTGCCTGGCTAAGCAAAAATAGCGCCATTGCCAGCAATCTGGATGAAAAATTCTATGGCAACAGGCCCATTCCCAGGCAGTCCATTGTTCTTGTGACATCTCATCTACAACCAATGTAACCATGTCTACGGATGGACATACTGTATACGTGTCCTAAATGTAGGTCGCAACTTCCATTTGCAGCTCATGCGATCTACCCATAAAGTTGGGGCTGGAGGGTTCGATTGAGGTTCGTATGCATGTGAAAACACACCAATATAACCCCCGGTCTATAAAATGTCTGTCTCTCAAGCATAGATATGTCCCGGGCCGCCTGTGTGCGGCTTTTCTCCACTGAGGCGCTCCTGGCTCGGCTGGCGGTTGGCGTCGCTGGATTTAATGGCGCCTACGTAGTCGTAGATCCCCACCTCCAAGTTCTTGGCCCTCAAGGCGGCAGTATGGAGCTTCTCCAGAAAGTCAGGCATACCTGCCAGGTGCAAAGAGAGAGTAGAATACCCAAACATGAAATGTATGTGGAGGAAAGTAAAAATGCACAGAAATCTGAATGCAACAGCAAACTAAATAGCAAAAATTTGCAGTGTGAGGATCTTATGTGTGAGGATTCGCTGCTTAATGTCATAGTAAATGGAATAGGGACAAAATAGTGAAATATGATTGTGAAAATAATCATTACATGTAGCCCCAAGAAGTTTTCAAACAGCTCACCACTTGACACCATCCAGTTCACACAGTAACGAGGAAAGACCGTCTGAGGATCGTCACTGTAGGTCAGCAGGTAATCGAATCCATTCTGTTAAGAACAAAACACAAACTCAGCGGCTACAAAACAGGATCCTGGATGCAAGTTTAAGTAATTTGTGTAGCAACACGTTCACCACGAACCTCATCAAAGGACTTGTGAGGGCGGATGACCATCTTTGACTGGTATGAATGGACTCTCACAAAGTTCTGAGTCTCCGGGACTCTGGGATGCTCCACGGCTCTATAACAGAAGTTATTTGTTAAGCAATGTATCAAAAACTAAAACAGTTTTTGACCCCAGAGACACATTATTCTTGAAGTTCTACCTGGACACCAGGACCATCAGGTTGTTGTCTACGTCAACATCGTAGCGGCGCACATACACGTAGTCCCTCGAGTACAGGGGATACTGTTAGGAGAGATTAAACCGGATTAAATAACAGCTGAGGAGTTGATTTTAACCACATGATAAACCAATGTCAATCAGTTTGCTTGTACAACAAAATAAAGAAACAAAGAAGGAAAAAGTTCTCTGTAAACACACATTATGTAGGACAAATAGCCTCCCCCATTAACTACAGGGGTATCGCGTGTTTGTTACTATTTCCTATTAGCCGAACTAGAATGCTGCGGTTGTGTTAAGCATACCGGTGGTGGATGAAAGACCGGATAGACCAGATTGAAAGATCGCTTTATGCCGGCTGATTATCCAGTTTATCACCTGGTTAACTTTTGTCTCTACCGCGGCTTCTCTGCTCTGCTGTTGGCTGATTTCTCTGTGCGTTTGTGTAGTCGGGAGGAGCTAAGCCCCGACACAAAGCAAGGGAGATGTGTGCTGCAGTGTGATGTTACATTACACCAAAACATTAAATAGTACAGATGAAAAGAACCAAAAACGTCTGCGCTTATAAATACTCCAGTCTTCAATAATTTTGCCCCGGTGCCAGTTTGATACCGGGTGTCGGTACCCACTCCTACCCTTAACACACAGTCAGCAGAAACTCACGGGAAAGTGTGTCGCCCAGTGCACAACTTCAGAGCCTGTGCAGACATCTCTGTCCACCACGTCCAGCTTGATCACCAGCGCATCCCACTTCTTTCTGTACTCTGTATCCAACTGGGGGAAAGGGGAAGGCATAAGTCAAGGGTAAGGTGCTTAATATAGCACCGAGCGAGTGTCACAGTGGCTTTTGTCCTGCACACAAGCACCTTGGTTGTGCAAGTGCAGCTGGTTAATGTGAATGACAAACAATGCATACCATAAATGCAATCCATGCACAAATTAACATGTAAAAGGTCCCACACAAAATGACTACCACTGCCAGTTGGATCCGCTTGCATAATTGCCATTTTGTTTCAGTAATACAAAGATTTCCCATAGTTGGCACATAAGGACATCAGAAAAGTCTGTACCTGTACGTTGAAGAACTGCCGTGGGGTGACATCGTTGTAGGAGCCCAACACTGCAAGTAACACACAGAGAACAGGTCACACCAATACAAACTAAGATAAAACTCAAGAGCACAGAAGTAACTCGTGAGATTGCGAGTGGGCTGACCTCTGTATTCATAGAGGTGACAGTCGGGTATCGGTCGCTTCCACACTTTGAAGCCTTTCTTCTCCACCACGACTTCCCAGCCGGGTTCAAGCAGTCCTGCCTTCGTCCCCGAAGTTGTGTTGAGACATTTTATAGCCTCCATTGCCTGTAGCTCAAGTCCACACCTTCAAATGGATGCAAACAACAGGACAGCTTATTTAGCACACTGCACAGCTGACATTACAGTCACATAATGCTGCATTGCAAATACAAAATGGAAAGAGTTTCTTTAACTCTGCTAGAGGGATGAACAACATTCTTTAAAGGATATTCCCATATGTGGGGTTCTGGTACAATGGCTGTGTCTAACAAGATGTTCAACTTGTTTATTTTTTTGCATCCAGTGTGCGTTTAAAGAAAGATTAACCTTTGGATTTCCTCATCTTGAATCTTCTCACTGTCCCACAGGAAGATTCCAGCCAGGGCCGCGACAAGTTTCCCAGTCGGGGCGTGCTTGCTCTGAAATCTCCGCCATATGTTGCCGACCAGGGTCATCCTGGTCCGCTCGGAGTACAGGTTGGAGTACAGCTCGCCGATCTGGCAAGCACGCCGCAGCCTCTGTCCGGTCACAAAGCTGCAGTGGTCCGCAAATATGGAGAGCAAACCCTTCCTCTTTTGACCAGATCCTGCTGCGGCCTCGCTGGCATCGACACCTGCCCTCTGGAGCCAGGACAACAACAGGCCCATGCCCCTGCCCAGCCACGGGACCCCCTCAACTGTCTCTCTGCCCTCCTCGACGGTGCGCTTCAACGACCTGCTGCTCCGAAGCCTCATTGTATTCACACCGATTTCGCAGATCGGACGACGGGACACAGAGTGAAACATGACGGCTGTGACCGTGACACAAGGTTCCCAAAGACTAAATAAAAGTCAAGTAGAGTAGCTTCACGTTGGCTAACGAACTTCGCAGCGACAGCTAATGATATGTGGACATGCACCATGCATTACCGTAGGTACAGTTGATAATACGGACCTTTGGCTAGACAGTCATACTTATATTCTGGTTGTAAGGTCAATTATGGAGCCGTCTAGTGCATGCGAGCACGCGACATGTAACATTACAGTTAGCATTAGCTAGCGTTATCGTTATCTGCCTATTACTACGACACGGACACACCACGCCCGATACGACAGCACGTACTTCTTAAACTAAACTCGTATAACGGTGCTGTAAACTATATCGTCTACTGTACCTTCAACACAATAGTCTACCTGTGAATATTTCCAGGAGACAGCCTCACGTTTTTTAAAACTCTAGCAGCGCATTTGACCTCCTCTTCCTAGTCACCCACACACCCACTCGGAAGTCCCGCCTTACAATATGTGGAGCGGGCGTTCATTGGACGTTTGTTGCTCTAGGCTCATTCTGATTGGTCCCAGCGGGAGCCAGTCTTAAATGTAGCTGCTCGGGTGCCAGCAAGTACGCAATGTACATATTTTACGCCTCTACCTGAAGCTCCCCCACTTTCCAGTTTCTTCGATGAGCTGGGATCAAATGTTGCGTCCCAGCTCCTCGGGTTAACCATAAAGTTCAGGAGGAGAAGGTTATTTTCAAACATAGTCCAGGATCAGTGTCAGAAAGATCAGACAGAAAGCTGAGACCACACTGGAGAGAAGTATAGTGTAGCCATAGAGTGTATCATACTCAAAGCCACAAGTGATTTCACCACGTGTGTTTGAGCTGGAAAGACTATTTATTGCACGCAGCAGTCATACTTTTGTGTTAAAACGAACTTATTTTATTGTCTGGAAATATAACAATTTGTGATATTGACTAAAAACACCACTTTCTAGTTAGTTCTTGCAGTGACCTTGCTGATACGTTACGTTTTAAAAAGCACTTTATAAACATACCCAGATTACTGTTCTGATAACACTTTGTGACAAACATTTTTCATGACATGTATTTGTTATTGCTGTAAAAGGAGCATTGATTAATTGTTACTTAAGTCTTAACACTTCCTTAATGTGACAATTTGTTGAAAATGTCCCTTAGTTGTAGTTGTTTTTTTTGGGGGGGTGGGGTTTTTAAACTATAATAAGAGAGCAATTTTGACATTTGAATAATCCCGAATGCTCATACAAAAGGATACAAGCAGAGAGAGAAATCTTAGTTATAAAACTGTTATTACAGTATGACGCCAGATGGCACTGTTTAACCATGCAGAGAACTGGAAGTGTTGACATAGACCTGCCTAGAATCCTGCACATAGATCCTGCATGTCTGATAGCATACAAGCTAAGTAAAAACTGCACAAATAAAACTTAAAAATATTGCTAGGTATATCAGAGAAGGGGCCTCAATGAATCTGATCAGCAGAAGCATAGTATACACTGCACTCAACGGCTCTATGGTGTCATTAGGCTCCCCAGGAATCAATGGAAGCAACAGTCGAGTGTGTATTTATCCAACCATGTCATTCAATCAATTATCTTATGCAGTCTAACATGTCAGGAATTGTAAACAAACAGGCCAGAGGTAACGAAATAAACTTTATATTAACACAATATATAGCATTATTTTTGATCCGAAGATTACATTGACGAAGTTGGTGTAACTAGGACAAATACTTCAGGCCCTGTGTTGGCTTGATTTATCTTATTTTATTATGAATCACGTGTGTCTTGCTCATGAAACAAGCTTTGAAGGATTTCAGTATCATAAGACCGTTGCCGGACTCAGGCTGTCTGAGGGGCAGTGATGGAAAAAAATAAGGCACCAGCTGCATGCGGTGGGGCACCAGCGCTCAGAAGGTTTTCTAGCATATAGGGCAGCCTATATGACACTGCATCGTGTTTTCAAATTTTTAGGGCCGCCCAGAGGGCATTTCATCATGTTTTCTATACTGGTGGGGCAACCTATAGAGGGCCCTTCATCATGTTTTCTGGTAGGGCAACATAGGGGGCACTTTATTAACTTTAATCTACCAGGCACCCAAGAGAGCACTTCTTGAGTCCACTGTACACCAGTGCATAAGACCATGAGACAAAATGTTTTTAAAGAACCTTGTGCAAACACAGCATGTGCCTTTGTCTCATTTTTCTTATCCGTTACACAAAACAAGTCCACGATTTTCTCACTGCTCTAATGCATAATTTTGCCTATATATTGCATTAAGGAAAATTACTATATTCCATCAAGTGTCCTTTCTGTGAGTTTGGCATTTGACCATTGTTAAAAAATAAGCAGGCTCTCTGCAATTTCAAGTATGTTTGAATTAGGTCTTCTTTATGATTATTGGAGTAGAAGCTAGAAAAACAAACATCAGTAAACATGAATTCCGAGTTATTTTATGACATTGACAATCTCACTATCTTATCTGTCATTACCTCGAGGTTACGTTTCTGTTTACTGGCAAGGGAGTAAACAAGAAGGCGCATTACTGAGTAACAATGTTTTTTCTGAGAAAGTAGTTGAAGAAGACGCAAGATATATCTTTTGAAGTTGAAGTTATATCAACTTCAAAATATTTCGAAGATGAGATTATATTTTATAGCGAGAGTAAAACTCCCCGATCGAGTGGTTATGAAAAATGCGAAATTGCAATCCATTCCTCTGTGAAACGCTGCCTTCAGGTGCCAAGACAAGGATTGTAAGTGATCGCATTGCTCAATGGATTGGGAACGGGGAAATTTTCCATGATCCTCAAAGGCAGTGACGTCAAGGAGAGACACCGGGGAGAGTGAGGTCGTAATACAATAATAATTATATGTGCTGTTATAACAGCATCGCCCGATGTAAATAAAAAACTGTAAGTTTTGTGAATTCTAACCTCGTTGCTGTCATGCAAATACACGTTTTGGCCTAAACTATTAGTGAGTCAAGTTGATATATGCCTATCTAGCAGTTCTTCCATTTAGCATATCACGTCTCTCTTGAACACAATAAAAGAACAGTCACCAAAGAAAACGACTATTGTTAGAGGGTGAATGTTATTATCATTTCCGGTCGGATGCACTTGAATGAATGACACGTCTTCTGTAAAGCAGTCAACATCACCACCACCGGGTGTTTTTCCGCACTGTTTTGACGGGCCATTGTTTGCTTTGGCTGGAAAAACAGTGGTTACGAGGGTTAATTGTATTTTTTGTCTATTATGTGCATTCAAGGTTTTGTCTGAAAGTTGGTCACATTACAAGGTATTACAGTTAGAATTACTGCATTTAAAATGTCAATTAAGTAACAGTATAGCCCGTTACCAGTTATATAAAGTAGACATAAAGTGCATAATGCAGAAAATAGTGTCAGTGTGATTTTATTTTACTCATTTTACTTCTTGGATTATTATTAGTTATGCATGTATGTTTAAAAAGGTTGAGGTAAAGCTAATGATGTTGGGTGGATTAATCCATAGCAATGAATTGTAAACTCAGGTTTTGAGTCCTAATACTACATAAATACACATAACTTATTATCCTAGAGGCATGGATTCAAACCAGATTATTTTAATAGTGGTGGCAGCAAACTATAAAGTGAAGGAATATATAATAATATAAAGTTGTAAAAGAAGACTCGTGTGTGAAGTAGGATATTCTGACGAACATCCACTGAGCGCGTGATGAGTAAAAAAATAAAAAGAAGAAGTCTCGCCTACAGCTGGCCGGTGGGGGGCGGGGCTTGTAAAGGGTGTATCCAATAAAGAAGAAACCCCCTGTTCCGTTTACCGGTATGAGCGAGTTCTACACACACGCTGCGAAGCTCTAATTCAAAAGGAGACGTTTCTGGATTTTGGAGTTATTTCACATCGAGTCGGATAGTCGTTAATAGCCTTTGACGTAGTAACTTTATCTTCTAAACGCAAGGCATCATTTTTGAAAGGGAGTTTGTTTCCGTATCCGTTTAATTTGTTCGTTATCCCGCGCGCGCTATCGTAACGACACGGTCTGTGCGCGCGCTATTTAGCTTTACCGGATAATCTTCACACAACCGACAACTGGAACGTGTGGTAAGTTTTAAGTTTTATAATTTAGACTTTCTATCGGGAGAAATGGCTCTTGGTGTTTTGTGTGCTGGACGCCGTAACGCGTCGATGATAAACGTAAAGCTAATGCTAACGCTAGCCGGAAAAATAAATCATTGTTCTGTATATTCACCACTAATTATCTGAGTGTTTGCTAGGTAACGTAGCTAACGTAAGTGTACGCGAGAGTTGAGACCTAGCTAACATCATTGTAGCTGCTAAGTTAAACATCTTGTTTGACCTAGGAGAGATGATGGTTGTTACCGTTAACATTAACACCACAACAATGTAACGTTTGTCTCGAACCAAGGTGAACTGAGGACAAAACTGAAATCAAGAGTATTTTACGTTAATTTCTGACGTTTACGGTATTGTCCATCTGTCCAGCAGACACGGTTTAAAAGGGCACGACACACAACGGTGCCTGCTTCCCCAGTCAGTCGGTTATATACACAGTCTATGGTCGGAGCTTGTGTTTCCTCACACTGAGTCACTTCCGGTTGCACCCCCTTTTAACAAAAAGCACGTCAAACATTCGAGAAACTGCGAATAAAAGGCACAATAGCCATTTAAACGGACGTAGTCAAATAATTAAATTAAAGACTCTGACGTTAGTCTGGTTTCTGTTTGATCCCGTGAAGCGGTGTGAACAGATGGCTCTTGTGCTCAGGGCTGTGTTCTATGAATGGATGACGACACGTGCACTCGTAGAAACGATGAACGATTGTAAAGTCTACTATGGATAAGGCACACCGTATCTTGTAACGGTAGTCATGGCCAGCAATACATCATGTATGTATATACAAGTCTCGGTACAATTAGACGACGTTCGTGTAATATAACCCCCGGTTTCTTCCTGCGACATTTACCAAAAATGGCTTCCCGTTTGGTTTTCAGTAAAGACATTTACTAGAGACCCTTGTTCCAGTGCAAGTGTTTACTAATGTTACTGGTTTTCCACGGTCCCTGTTGTTTATCTTATTCAGTTTTTAAAGATGCTGGTTTGACACCCTCCCTGATGTTGTCGGTGTCTTTTCTGCACGTGACCCTTCACATGAAGGTTGAATGAGAAGAAGCTGTTATTAAAGTAGGTCTTTTCTGTCTCTCTTTTCTTTCCAGCATGTACCCCTGCTCATCTGCAGTTACAGTCGCACAATGGCAGTCTATTTAATCAGTTTGATGTCTCAGCACCAAAGAAACAGCAAAAAATCTAGTTTAATTACAGGATAGCAATAGGCCCACACTTTACCTCTAGTTTTCTGGTCAGTACCAGTTAAACGCATTAATTTGCACAAAGAACCCTGTTAAACACAGGCAGTTCTAAAGAAGTTAATTATTTATTTGACCATTTACCTCTTCATTTTACAAGCTGCTGTTTAGAAACCGCTGCTATTTTGACAGGCATTCATTACCTTTAAGATTGTGAAGGAATTTCTCTGTAGCCTATAATCATGGTATCAACTACTGCTTCTGCAATAATACTGGCCACCACGGTGGGGCTGGCCAGTACCCACACTGCTCTGACGGAGTACACATGGTTGCTGGTTGTCGGCTTCATCATCGCCTTCGTCCTAGCCTTCTCCGTGGGTGCCAATGATGTCGCCAACTCGTTTGGCACAGCCGTCGGCTCCGGAGTGGTCACCTTGCGACAGGCGTGCATTCTGGCTACCGTGTTCGAGACCGTGGGCTCTGTGCTCCTTGGGGCCAAAGTGAGTGAAACCATCCGGAAGGGCATCATCGATGTGAACATGTACAACGGCTCCGAGCATGTGTTGATGGCTGGATCTATCAGCGCCATGTTTGGTGAGTACCTGCAACACATCGTTCCACCTACGGTCGTTGAACCCTGTGAATAGAAATTGTCAGACCAAGATAAAATGCCTAATGTCACTTTATTTATTGTCATTAGGTTCTGCTGTGTGGCAGCTGGCCGCCTCCTTCCTTAAGCTCCCCATCTCTGGAACACACTGCATTGTTGGTGCTACTATAGGCTTCTCGCTTGTTGCCAGAGGCCAGCAGGGAGTCAAGTGGTTTGAACTCCTCCGTATTGGTAAGTCACACACTCTTAATCAACTGACCTAGAAATGTCCTCAGTGTTTTGCTTGTATAGATCATAGACTATATTAATGTAACGACAGGGTGTGATTGATAATTCATCAGCCAGTTTTGTGTTTGTGTTGGGGAGCTTCAATACTGGGGTCAACAATCAGGTGTTCGAATTTTATGAATGGCCGATTAAGAGCTAAATTCACAACACCTAAAATATGAACTGTATTTCAAAACTTAAACTTTAATTATGAGTATTTTGTTTATGAATCAATAGTGATTCCAGTAGTCTCTAATGGACTATCCACTATCCATGAGCTCAATGCACATCAGAGAACATGGGGCAATTTTACTTTACAGGAAAATAAAGTGACAGAACTAAATTCACACGTTGTTGCATCATATTGTAGATTTCAGGTCTATGTTGCGCTGTGGAAAGGCCCAACCTGATGTAAACCAGACTTCCCATTTTTTTTGAAAAACAGAATCTGAAATAATACCATTTTAATGTTATTCAGTTATGGAAAGGGCTTGAAATGTTTATACTGAGGGCACAACAAGAACTCGTGCTGATTGATTGACAGAAGTATAACACAACCCACCGTGCCGGTCCTCGGGACAGGTAGCTATGGTACCAAAATAGCGAAAGAACGTCTCCTTTATCAGGGAAATGGTTATGGTTGCTCAATAGTTGAAACTGGCATGACCTGACACACAAAAGCTGTGATGATATCTCCTGGAATTTTCAAGGGAGTGTATAAGGGTGTGTGTTTTTGTGAAAGAATTGTCCGATATTACGTTTCCACTAAATTGCAATGCTCATATTTTTTATAATTTGCAGTTGTTTCCTGGTTCCTGAGTCCTCTTTTGTCTGGAATAATGTCTGCCGTTGTTTTCTACTTTGTGCGCATGTTCATCTTACGCAAGGTAAGCTGTCTTTTATCAGATTGTGATGGTATGCGTTTTTGTAAGCGAGACTCGAACCTTCCGGGGTGATACGTTTTAAGTCTGTTTCAACACTGCCCTAGTACGCTGCCAAAATGAAATGTTTGTTACATGGTGAGAATGAAGCTACTGTCCTCTGAATCTGTTCCTTATCCACATCATACAGCTGGAATCCAATGACTGTAACCTGACAGTAGAATCTCTGTTCATACCTCGTGGCTTGTTTTGTCCCTGCAGAAAGACCCGGTACCGAATGGCTTGAGGGCGCTGCCTGTCTTCTACGCTGTGACTATGGGAATCAACGTGTTCTCCATCATGTACTCTGGCGCTACGAGTGAGTATCATTGTTTCAGTCACTTTGCTTTGCATGCCTGCCCACAGCCTAAAATAAACTGCTCCCTCAGACAGCCGGATGCCCACACGTACTCCAGACTGAACCAGACTGTTTACCATTTCTTTACAGAAGCTGTGTTTATTTTAACATGTTTTTTTGGAGCTCTCGTGCTTGTGGTTCTATGTGGGTCATAGCTGGAATGAAGTTTTAGAGCGGTGCACATCAGGGAGATGGAAATAAAATTTCGCTTAACTTGACGTCACTGTCTGCCCTTCAGGAGGAAAAGAGAAGTAAAGACGTTGTTGGAAACTGTCATAGTTGTCGACAGATTTAGTCTAGTAATGCTCTAAATACTTGTTGGCTTTTCATCTTCCAGAATCTCTTCATTAAATGAGCAACTTTTGCTCCTTTTTGTTTTCTTCTCTCTGCAGGGCCTAAAAGTTCAAGATGTTAGCTGGCCTGGGCCGTTAAATGGCACTACAGGCCAGAGTTTGACCAGATATTGTGGGCTGGTGTGTGCGCGTACACATCAGCAGCGCACTCACAGAGAGGAGAGCACTCGCAGTTCCAGCATAGCCCTTAACCCGGCCTAGTCAGGCGCATTCTGTACAGCTGTGTGAAGTCCCCCACACTGTACACGAGGACCTGTACTTGGGTACCTCACATAAAAAAAAAAAAGGTGCGAGATTGCATTTCAAACACCATAACAAACCCAGTGCGTCCTCTTAAACTGGTCACCACTCACACATCTCATTGTCAAAGCCCCCAGGAGACCACACTGGAGCCACTTTATTATCCAAAGCCAGACGTCCCATGTTTATTTCAGGCCACGTTATGGATGGTGTGCTACACTGGCACACAACACAACAACGGCTCATTATATTGCTGGTTTATGACCTCTTAGTTCAACTGTGATATCTGCACCCAGCGGAGTACAGTACATTTGGTTCCCTAATCTAGATCTTATCACAGTGGTGCGATTAGACACCAGGCATCCCACAGCACATTCCTTTACTCAATATATATATATATATATATATATACACACACACACCAGTGCCAGAGACCTCAAGTCAGCATGTGCATGCAATTTGGGCCAAAGAATCTGAGGGTCAGCTGTCGATCCTTTACAGATGAAGCTTAGCGTGACATGGGTTCTTCACACCTTGTATATCTCATGTGCTGTCACTCCACTGCAATTGAAAAATTATAAATCTACCATATAAACAGACTTGGGATATGATTGATACTCCCTTTAAGATGTTTGTCACATGGATATGAAGACGTGGTGCTTTCTGAGTCAGTATGAAATCACTTTAAACTCCTTTTAGAGAAACTAGTAACAGTTTTTTACTACATCAGCTGATTTTTATCCCTGAATTCTGTCCATGTTGTTGGCCTTCAGACAAAAGCCTGCTTCATATGCTAGGTCTAAACAGTTTGTATTGCATACCAGTGTATGTTCCCCCTCCCCGCCACATCAGCCTCAATTGATGAGCTTCAATGCGTTTAGCTGGATACAAATTTTCTGCCTGGGTTACCCTCTGAAAAACAAACACCCAGTAGCGTCGGTTGCTCTGTGGACACAAAGCAAACAGCAACCTAAAACTGATGCACACGTTTTAGTATACGTGACTTATTTAAACCCGAGCCACGGTGCTTCCGAGGCTGCTATTGTCATGGATAGATACTTATTGTCAGGAGTGGACGTTGGGCTAACGGATCCTTTCAGTGCTGAGACTGTCGGTTGATCATAATACTCTTGCTAAGTGCCAAGAACACCTAGTTCTAGACAAAGGTGAGGACAAATGCCCAAAGGTTCCTTGCCAAGTGAGTCATAAACTGCCACTTTAAGCCATTGTGATTTAGGGTTGTGGTGAGACGCACATACGGCAGTGGAAAAAAACAACAACAAACCATGTTATTGTGTAATGTAGGCCATGGGATACAGAGGTTTAAGGGAGGGGTTTGGAACGCAGCCGTGGTTAAAGTCAATTTCCTGTGCAGTCCCATTCATCCCACTGCATGGCTGTGGTATAAGCTCACCCCTTTGTGTGGGAGTGTTTATCAGACCTAGGCTTGCTTTTTAAAGCCGTTCTTTTATATTTTGTAAGAAGTTTCCTACAAAGAGTATTCATGTGACTTGCATCAGGCCCCTTTTGTCAGTGGCAGGGTTGGGTTTTTTTTTTGTCCCGTATTTCGTTGAATTCCTGGTGGTGCCACAGCCCGGTACTGTGGAGCTGAATCCCACCTGTTACTGGGTGTCCCACCACATGTGAGCCGATGCACCCCGGAGAAAGACGGGAGCCACAGCTGTTACAGAGCCTCCTCTCCTGTCCTGCCGGGAGTTAGCTTCCATTGCGTAACTAAATAAACATCAGTTAGGTGCTCTGCGGTCTCATGCTGCAGCGTGACTCAGTTGAAAGAGTGCGCTGTAAACTCACATCAACATGCCGACTGAGACTCTTATCACTTAGCATTGGCTCTTCTGTTTATCTTAAATGCAGTCCCAAGCTAGTGGAGGTGTTTTTTTCATGCATGGTCAAGGTCACCTCATCCGAAGTGGTATTGTTGGAATTTTCCGCAGCTCTTGTTTTTGTTTTCTCCTCACCACACTGCAGACTTTCATCCTCGTTGGTATGACAAAGACCGCTGCTTCCCTGGGGGAATGTGAATAGTTTCTTTCTGCTGGCATGTGCTGCATTAACTGTACCTCTGCTGCACCAGCTTTGCTGCAGTCTTGGCAAGAGGGTGTCCTTATTGCTACAGTGAAGGACCCCCCCCCCCCCCCCCCTTCCTTTTCTCCTTTTAATTAACGGCTCCTTTTAAGGAACTCATTGTCATGTGCAGTGCGTCCACAGGGCATTTTGGGGTCACGGTGACATCTTTTTGCTCTTTCACCCATTTCGGTGTTGTGGAACTGTTCACATCTAGGGGTGCACATGCTTTCCATGTTTAACTAGGATGTGGCAATGCAGCCGTGCTCTTACCAACTAGAGCCCAGATGTTATTGAAGTCTTTGCTATATCCCTGTAGTTGACTTTCATCCATTGGTGCCATCCATGTTTAATATAAGAGCACAAGTTCTTTCAAACCTGACCTCAACTTTTTGTGTTGTCCACCAAGAAAGGTAGCACCGGCTGCCTTGTTTGTTAAACCTGCCTTTTCTCTATTCTCTTGTGTGTGTGTGTGTGATTCTGTCCGGGGCACCTGGCGGTCCTTCAGTGCTCGGATTTGACAAGGTCCCTTGGTGGGGCACCCTGCTCGTCTCATTGGGCTTCTCCGTGCTGACCGCACTCGTGGTCTGGTTTATTGTCTGCCCTCACCTCAAGAAGAAGATTGAACGTAAGTCACATTCATGTTTTTCTTTCTTTTGGTCACCTGATGATTCAGTTTTCAAATCCCTGTCACCAGTTTCTGCTGACCGCTGAAATTATGGTTTTCCTCACCGCCATTGGACGCGGGGGATGTCGCATCGCACTTGTAACCTCCAAACTATTCACACTGAGGTCTCATTTAATCCAGCAAATGGAGCTCAGGGACATTTTTGTCGCTCTAATGAAAATCAACTGAAATTATTGTCACCATTTTTTGTTCTATAATCCTGGATTAAAGTAAAACCCCTCCGCATTAACGCACCAATAGTGTGGTTTCTAGTGTGCCAGGGCAACGCCATTCATTTTAACCTTCATGAATGTTTAGTAGTTCCCTCAATTGTTAACAATACAATGCTTTGTATTCAGTTGTCGCTACGACAGGTCAAGGCTTGCCTTCTTACTGCATTAACAGTCACAGAAATCTCATTAATACCATTTACAAAGCGTATACATTAAAAAAAAAGTTAGTTTTCTTTACTTGTAGTAATGTTGATAAAACTGTCACATAGACCGATCTTAAAATCGTTCTGATATTGACCATACCTGTCAAGTAACAGAGAAACGGCAGCCTTTTCTGGCCAAGCACCATCAGTCTGCATCGGCCTCCATCCTGCAAGACTAACAGCCTAATTGGGTCGTAGTGATCCACTAATTGGTCTTTACCTCCTTGACTGAAATAAGCCGAGCTTGGCTTAAGGCGTCGACGTGGCGTTTGCGCTACATGTGTGGGTGGAGTGTTGAGGGTGACTCAATGCTTCATGTCCGGCCTTGACCAGTTTGGATGATGTAATGTGGCCAACTGGTCAGGATGCTCCTAGGATTACCGCATAGAAAATATTGGTACAAAGTATCTGATTCACTTTAAACCCACAAACAAAAGTTACGTGAGCCCCAGGCTGTGCAGAGTCTTATCATCTTTCATAAGTTAAGCTGCTGGCGGCAGTGTAAATATGTTCCTTGTAAGGTCATAATCCATTTATCGGATCTTGTGAACACGGGTAACGTTGCATTTATAGGACAACGGTGTTTGTGGTTCTGGTTATGTCATTCTCGTGACTCCCTATAGCTCTGGTTGAGAGGGAACACATGTGCTGTGCTAGTATTTCTCTGCTGTACACTGTGCATGTTTGGACACGACCAAATCGATATCTCATTCCCAACTCCTCCCCTACTAGGAGATATCAAGTCTGCCAGTCCATCAGAGAGCCCCCTGATGGAGAAGAGGGAGCTGAGAGAGGCCCACTGTCCAATCCTGAAACAGACCGCCAAGGAGACGTCCACGCCCCCCGCCCCAGCTGTCAATCAAAGCCCCTCCGAGCAGTCCCAGGCTGCCCCGGAGGAGCGCCGGGTGGCATTTGACATTGGAGATTGTGACGATGCTGACAATAATAAGGAACGTAGGGTGGCGTTTGACATTGGAGATTCTGATGACTCGGACTACAGCAATGCAAATGGTGGTAAGTGTGCCAGCAACATTTACATGTAATTAAAATAATGCAGCCTAATGGTAACTTAAGACTTAAAGGTTTGTTTGTTTTGTTTTTACCAATTTCTGCAGCCCCTAAACAGGTCCAATCAGACAGTCAGGTCAACAACCAGCAGAATTCGGCCAATCAGGTCCAGTTCAACAAAGAGGTCCAGTTCAACAACAGGCCGGCACAGATTCCCAGTAACGGTTACAGCCAGTACCACACAGTCCACAAGGACTCGGGCCTCTACAAGGACCTGCTGCACAAGCTCCACCTGGCCAAGGTTGGCGACTGCATGGGCGAGGGGGGGGACCGACCAATCCGGCGCAACAACAGCTACACCTCCTACACCATGGCCATCATCGGCATGCACGGAGACTTCAAGCGTAAAGAAGGGGAGTACCGTGCCTACGAGGAAGGGGACAAGGGCACGGGGGCAGCGGGTCAGGAAAGGAAGCGCGTGCGTATGGACAGTTACACCAGCTACTGCAACGCTGTGGCAGAGCACACGACTCCTGAGGCTCTGGGAGAGGGAGACGTGACGCTAGAAATGGCGAAGGAGGACGCAGGAAGCAGCCAAAGCTCTCTGGATGAAGATAGGCATGACGCAGACAAGCCAGAAGTGTCCACTCTCTTCCAGTTCCTCCAAATTCTCACCGCCTGCTTCGGATCCTTTGCCCATGGAGGAAATGACGTCAGGTATGCAGAGTCCTTTTCTCAGTCATGAAGCCGGTGTCATGTTTGGTCATCAGGCTGATGGATGACATTTTTACTTGTCAACGATTCTGACTTGTGAGTTGTACCTTGATATCGATGTAATTCTTTTCCTCTGCAGTAATGCCATTGGCCCGTTGGTAGCTCTGTGGCTGGTTTACACAACCAGCAGTGTGACTACAAACGAACCCACACCCATTTGGCTGCTGCTGTACGGCGGCGTGGGCATCTGCGCTGGACTCTGGGTTTGGGGTCGCAGAGTGATCCAGACTATGGGCAAGGACCTTACTCCCATCACCCCCTCAAGGTATAGACTCCACAGACCACCTTGTTTCTAAAAACCACATCCTCTTCAGACATGACCAGACTTTTAATTTTAGCAAAGCATGGTCAGACACAACTACAAGAGAGACATGACGTGTTGTTTTTATTTCCCCTGCAGTGGTTTCAGCATCGAACTGGCCTCAGCCGTGACTGTCGTGGTAGCCTCCAACATTGGCCTGCCTGTCTCCACCACCCACTGCAAGGTAAGCGGGTCAAACCCTGTGGTCTGGGAGCTAGACTGAGACACGGAGGAAGAGGCTAGTTAGTGTGAAGTAGGCTTCGGTAAACAGGATCCCAGTCTGGGACACCATCCAAATGGGGAGCAACGTTCTCCTCAATAACATTTTAGGGATGCAAATGGAGGATTTCATACGTTTAAGTAAGAGGATGGGATTGATCGGATATCTTTGTTTCTAGGTGGGCTCTGTGGTTGCAGTCGGATGGTTGCGCTCAAAGAAGGCGGTAGACTGGCGTCTCTTCAGGAACATCTTCCTGGCGTGGTTTGTGACTGTGCCCATCTCTGGTCTGATCAGTGCCGCCATCATGGCCATCTTCATCTACGGCATCCTTTGAGCCTTGGGCTGCACCCCCAACCAGGGGAGGAGAAAGAAACCGCTTCAGTGCGCACCAAAAGAAAAGGAAAAGAGTTGGAAGGCCAGAATATATCGCTTACCTCGAGCCAACAACTTTGGAAGAAAAAGGAGAAAAAAATAGAAATATTTGAACAGGACTTGTGATTATGGGCCTGTGGTTCTTGGCTGCATCATTTTCAACCTAGAATTTGCTGTTTGTTCCATTCTGGCCACATGATTTCTAGCAGGAAGCTTGCATTTCCTTGTTCCGACTTGCTTTTTCATATCTCATCATTCTGTAACGAGTTATTCTAAAAGAGTCGACTCATTTTTATTTTTGTATTTTCTTTCAGTTTCCTATTTTACTTTGCAATTATGTAAATACAACCATGTTCTGTTTTTAACTTTGTTTTACACGTTAGAAAGAAGTGAGCAACTGAAGATGCAGTGTGAGCCTTTTGCAGATGTAACTTAAGTCATAACACATGCTGAAAGTAACGTAGACGCAAAAGCAGTATTTTTAGGTTTGAATGTGCGTGTTTTTTTTTTTCCTTCTCATTTCTAAGTAATTATTAATGAAAATGTTTTCAATCTGGCTTGTACCTCCTAAACTGTGGTACATTAGCTATTCCCCTTCTCTTGTTATATAAGAAAAGTCACTTTAAACGGACTGTTAATTCAGAGAGGATGCTGACGGTGTTTTCTAACATACTTAAAAACATGCGGTCACATTTCTGCATAATTGTCTAAATAGTTGACCGCGGTGGAAGTACCAGCTGTACACACTGCATGACCACCTGCAGAATGTGTGAAATACTGTAGCAATGGCGTAGAAGTCAGTCCGCTCTGGCAGGAAATAACACCTGCAATCCAGTCCTTTTTATCAGAATGGCCTGAGTTTCCACATTCTCGCTCTTCGCCTGGTATTATTGGTTACTTGAATTTTGAGAAATGTACCACCAGAATGTTATCGAACGGAAACACATGCTCTCAAACGAGTCTCCTGTTAAAACTTGATTGCATCATCTTTGATGGTTTAAATGCTTAATGCCTCCTCCAGCATTGTTTTTCCAGGTCACCGTGTATTGGCTACTTCCCGGTATGTTTTCTTTTTCTGTGAAATTTGCACCTGCCTAAAGATTTGGTTGTTGTAGCTATCCGCTCTCTTTTTCTCATCCTGAAGGCAATTTAAGGTTGTAAAAGAGAGCAGGAACCCAAAACTGGAAGTTCTCTATCTGAGTGGTTTGGTGTTAGGCTGATCTGGTCTCTTGTTTGAATAAGGGTGGACATACGTTGCATGTGTGGTCATTTGGCTGCAGTACTAAATGCATATCAGATCTATAGCTGCTGTAGTTGCCTTAATTGTTTTAATTTTCCCTTTAGGTACCAAAGAAAAGTTTCTTTTTTTTTTTATTTCTTTTTTTTTTAAATGCACATCAACATACTCTAGTCCACACTTGTGGATGAAAAAAAAACCAAATAAAAATGGGAAAATAATGGTGTTTAACTTGTTTTTGTTACTAATTTATAATAATATCAAACGTTTCTTTATATAATAAAGTATTGCCACTCTAAACACAGGTTCTTGTAATATACTGCTGTGTTATTGAAGTACATATCCCAAAAAAGCAGTTCAGAAACACTGTTCAGAAGTATTACAACATGAAACAAAGGAGGACATGTTCGGATAGTTGGAATAGTTCCCGTCTTTATTGGCAGTAAGCGCAGTGCAGCTCAGGCACCGGGAGAGGAGTGAGGGTTGGGATCCACGCGCTGCTGTGCCGTCTCACTCCAGTGCATCTGTGACGCAAAGACAGACAAGAGAGAGAGAGGATTCCTTTACGCTAGCTTTACATCACACCACAATGCAGTAGGTTTCCAGGGCTCTGGACAAATATATGACTCAGATATGACTCACTCACTCCTGCCTTCTGATGAATGATGGCAGCACCAGTGCGTGATTGTTACTGCTGTTAAAGCACAAAGAGGCCTATTCTATCGCCGGAGGATGAGGATTCACTGCTAAAACCTGAACATGTAGAGGTCTGCCTTCTCAGGAGTTTGGCTTTTCTCATCAAGGAGAGTATAAAATACAACCTTTTATCACTGCCTCGGTAACCTTGAGGCAGAAGCATTCTATCAATTTTAAAACAATCCTTCTGGCATCTTTCAGGGCAGGGACGGTGCATCCTTGGTCCAAAAATAACCAGAAGCAGACGATACAGTATAAATCAAGCACAATAACTACCTGGGGACAGACTCCTCCGAGTGTCCTGGATTCGTGTCCTAGATTTACTCCCATTACAAGGAGGACTGTGCTCAAATAAACAACCCCAGCATCTTATTTTTTGGGGTCAAGCATCCGATCGATCTTTTCGGTGACTTGAATATCTCTCTAGAACATTTGTTTCTTAAACAAATGGTTTTAACAAGCTGCCGAGTTGTACATTTGTAATTGCTCTTGAGGCATTTTTGATTGTGAACCCAACCCAAGTCTTCAACACTATTTCAAACGAGCTGAGACCGGCTTTGACTGGCTCTGTTGCTCACAGTCTGTTCATTGCATAACCTACAATTTGACTTTCTCTAAGTTACTCAAAACAGTTCACCACATCTTGCACTCAGCCTTAAGGTACATTATTAGTGTGTAGCATTCAGAAGTCTCCACCTTGTTCCAACTTGGTTGAATCATGACGGACTCCATCTGCAGAGGAGAAATGAGAAAATGGAGAGTTACAAACCACGGAGTTCTAGCGAGGGATTCATTGGTGCAGTGAGTCAGCGGCTTTACTTGATCTTACCCAAACTGCTCACAGTCTCTGGCACTGCCTCGTGGTGCTCTAAGGAGACATTAGAATGTATTGTATGCACAGTACAATGCTTTAAAAATGGCCTCAGGCCAAACTGCTGTGTACTTTCTATTGTTGTTTATCTCTCAATGTTCTTTCAAAAGATGTTTTTAACAACTAAACATTCAAAAAGTTGTGGTGTAGTAGAGTAGATTTGCATCACTTACCCCGCCTCTGTCTCCCTTATAAAAATAATAAAGACACACATTGTCATTGATAGGATGACAGAAAGCTGAAATTACATCTTTAATGTGCTGAAATACAAAAAACCTTAATGTCACAAACTCACCATCTGCTTCCTCAGAGGACTCAGACTGGGATTCTGTGGGGGGGGGAGAGAGAGATCAGTCACATGGTTGTGATATTTTACATGTAAGTGTACTTTAAAATCCCGCAGACCTTTTCCAGTCTGTCCTTTAACACCATCTACAGGCTGAGACTTGAACAGTAAAACCTCTCACCTTCAGGAGCTGTTGCGTCAGAGTTACCGCCTCCCTCTGCTGAAGGAGGATTTCACAGTTATGCAATGTTTGAATCTCAGAAAGATCATATGTTGTCTTTTTTTATAAGCCAGCAGGATGTGTTTTACACACCTGTGTCGTCGTCCTCTGCTTCAACATGCTCCTCTACTGTTGGAAACATTTCAACAGGTGGCATTAAACACACGATCAATATGTGGTTCAGGTGTTATTCATATAAGTAGAACTTACCGGATCCTTCTTGAACAGCTTCTGTGTGTAACATATTTTGAAAGATTTGCATTATAAACTGCAGCTGAATTCATTGTGAATGCGGTCAAAGCTCATAGTTCCTCTTACCAAGGTAGCGGGTTTCCTCATTCTGTTTCTCTGTAACTTCACAGTGGAGGGTAAACAAAAATAGATTATTGACGGAATGGATGAAAGACATATTTGCTTTTAAAGGTCACCTTGTTTTGGGTTATGGTCATTGCCCTGGACTTTGGTCAAACTTACCATTCATCTGAGCGGTCTCGTTCTTTTGAGCGGCCTCGAACTCCATCTGATCTGAGGAGACGGAGTGATACAATGATGCCAAACAAGACTACAGGCAGTTTGGGTGATATTAAAAATGAAGAAATGTAGTGTTACAGATATTAACATGAATTAAATCGAGAAAAATAAAAAGTGTCTGGTAGGTGGCTTTAACAAACCGGATCGTCTACTTGTGTCATTACAAAGCAAATGAAAAAGAATGCTGCTCTTGCTGCCAGGTGAACAAACAGACTTGAACATAAAACATCAGTTTTCACACTCAGCTCTCAATTGGACCAATGCACCGTACCTATTTTCTGCAGTTCAGTTGGCCCATCTGCATGAAAAAAAGACATTTAGATACATTTTGAGGCATGCGAGTCTCATCGCCTTACATGATTATTAATAACCAATTATTCTTGACAATAATTCCTCACCGTGTTGAGCAACTACTTCCTCTTTCTCTGCAGATTCCAGAGATGCTGAGAGAGCTTTGAATAGTCACAAGTACATCAGTCAGGCTTCAAATAAACACACATAACTGAACATCTTCTGTAGTAAAGAAGCATGAATCAGTTCTCTCTAGAGGCTAAGTTGCACACATTATTATAACAAACAATAAAAAAACAAAACAATTAAAAGACAAAAATGTTATCTCCCAGTCTCCATCAATGGAGATCAACCCGTTTAAAAATTGTCGTCATATTCTAAATCTTAAAAATCAAATCATAGCTATTTCTTCTTCTTACCGGAGTGAAGCGCTGCCACAGCGAGGAAAACACACAGCGGCACTAGAAATCTCATCTTGGCTGTAGGTCTGGGTACTGGAGGATTTTGGGTTGTTGTCAGTTTACAGCCTCTTATATCTTCAGTGGCATCACATGTTTTGCATGGACAGGCGGCTCTGGTACCATTGTCCCTCCCTACCTGAGAGGGCAGCTGGGTGGCACATCACCACACAGACGTATCCTTATTCAGGCCGTCAATGCCACCCATTGTTGGCTTTTCCAGTCACACGGGCCTTTATTTGGGGGGGGTTGCTGTGTCTTGTTTGATACAAATGGGAGTCCTTTGCATCTGAGATGAAAACAATGTTTATTTCCTGTTGGGACTGGCAGTGGTGATTTCACCACACATCCTGTGGCTTGTGAATGACGGGTCACAAGCCAAGGATGCAAACAGCCGCAGCTATTGAATGCTTTCACCTCAGACCTTGATCCGTCATGAAAACAAGTGCTTCAAAATGAGGATGAGGATATGGTGAAATGTGTACAAACTGAGTATGAGCTTCTAACATGAAGACAAGAATAAAATGGTCATCAATATTAACTTTATCTATAAGGCAAGTTTGCTTCATAAGAAGTGATTCAAACACAATTTAAACAAACCTTTAATAAATACCTGATATGGCTTTGTAGTAAAGCAAATAAGAGTACAAAGCAGACAAGGTTTCATAACTTTATTGTGATCGTAAACACTTGTAAAACTGTTCGGACTGGAAGGTTTCAGTATCGTTTAGAATCTGATTCAATCTGAACCTTTAGATTTGTAATTAGAAGCCTCGTTGTATTTGTGCAGAGGAAGACAGTTGTTTTTCAGGCATTTGCCAAAAGCATTAAGTGTAAAAGTGAAACTTTTCTGTCAATTAAACGGCGCTATTCATTTTTTTTTTTTTGTTTTGCGACAGTGCGTCTTGACATATACTCAGAAACAGGAAACTTCTATCAAAAATCTAGAAAAATACACCTTTCTAAGTGCTTTAAGAAACAATTAGCAAACTACAACTTTCTTCACAAAGTGGCTAAAAAAACAAAACATGAAAGAGATTTAGATACTGTAGGTTTTGAAGCCACACGACACCCGATAAGCCTCTTTACACGTTACAACAAAACACAGTCTGGTCCTCGTGGCCCGACTCCGAAGGCAGTTTTCACTTCATTCAAAATGACGTGAAAACCCGAAAGACAAATGATTTCTAAAATGATCGGGAGACTTATCACTTAATAAAGACGTAAGCCAATTACTCTGATATCTTTAAGGCACCTTCGTAGTTTTAACAATTTCAATTCCTACAGTTCTTCAGTGTAATTAGACTGTCCAATTAAAGACGTATAAATGATTAGTACAATTAAATAGGAGGAGAAAACACAGACTTGTTAATACATAACTGACATCAATAACATATCATTTAGAAAGACAACGTCTGTTGCTGACGGCCACGTAATCAATCAAATAAAAGGTCATCTCGGTTAATGTGGCTAGATGTGAGCTGTACCTCGTTCATAACAACATCTGGGCACATTAAAAAACAAACACATGTAGACAAAGGAACACTTAAATGTGTCTACCCTGGAGTGCAGCGTGGTTCACAGTGATTACAAAATTCAAAAAACATTACAAAAATGTTGAACCATCTTTTAGTGTGATTTCCTCTATTGTTGCTGGTGAATGATGACCTATGGCTGCTGTTAGGGCGATTAAAAGGGTCATTACAATTTGTTTCTTTGTTTTGGTCGACATTTCTATTTGCAATAACTGCTTCTGACTGGAAATAATGGCCACCACTACAACAATAAGAGAAAAGTTGTAATAAACTATAATTGTGTGGGGTTTAAAGTGGTAAGAGCACTCCAGATACCTGAATAAGAGTTTGGATTTGCCCTGACAGGAGTGTTGTTATAGTGCACCAGGCTTGTCCACGAGTATCTGTGTGGATCAATACTGTGCTTGATTGATTGTGTTGCTTTTAGCTTTCTCTCTTCAGAGTTCCCCTCTTAGTCGGGTGTGCAGGTCCTCCTGGTCGATGTTGCCGACCTGTTGGTGCCAGCGGTGGTGTGCCAGCAGGGCCACGTTCCTGGCAGAGATGGCGCTCATCTCCATGGCACTGGCCGCCCACTCCACAGCGTTGAGGTAGTACAGCCGGTTGTGCAGGATGAAGGGAGGCGTCTTGCGGTGCGGCGGGCGGTAAGAAGGATAAGCCAGCCACTGAGTCTCCGACACCGAATCCCAGGAGAGGAACATGTCCCGCAGCTGCTCCTGGGACAGCGGCTGTGGGGAGAACACCTTCCACACTTTGGTCTGGCTGGCAGGGGGTCGCTTGTAACCCTCAGGGATGTGCACAGGGTCAACAGAGCTCAGGCTGTTGATGACGGAGTCCTTTGAGTCTTTGGTGAGGATGTCAGACACGGTAAACCCAGAGGCTGGCTGTGTGGTGCCCAAGTAGGACATGTTCAGCATGCCGTGGACCAGAGTGGAGACAGTCTGGTGGTAACGTCCGGGGTAGTGGGACGGGATTGGGGGAGAGAAGCCTGAGAAGGCGATGTCAGACTTTCCCTGGTGAAGCGCTGTTGCTATCACCACTATGTCATACAGAGAGTGTGCTGAGCCTGACTCTCCCACATAATTGACCTCATAGAAACTGGCTGTGGTGCCTAAAAAACGGGAGACGGAGAGTTGAGATGAAGTATTTGACATTAAAAATGGACATGAGAAAATCCATCAGTGGCCAGTTCTTTACCAAATGAAGGAATGTCAAAAAGGTACCTGTCTTGGATGGTCGATTTTTGAACGAAATGGAGGTCACTCTGGCAGGGATGAGCTCACTTTTGCTGTTGTACAGCAGTCCTGAGCACACTCTCTTATTGCCTCCATCTACTGCCCACAAGCCTGGATCCGCTCCGGCTAATGACACCGCCCCTAGGAGACGAGGCAGACGGTAAACGTTACCTCTATTTTACAGCGTTTTCAACTAAAAACCTTTGTGTTCATGAGCCAATCCAAACTCTTGACACACATACCCACGAAACCATTGATGCGGACGCTTTGGCCGTAGTTGATACGAGCGATGGGTGCGACAATATCGTTGAGGAAGACTTGGGAGAATCCTTGGCCCATCATTGCTTCCTCCAGGGTCTGATTCAGCAGGGTAAGAAAACCATCGCCGCCCATGGCGTGAAGGAGCTTATCCACACTGGAGAACGAGTAACCGTACTGCTGATACTGGTAGATCCTGTGTGTGTAAAAAAAAAAAAAAAAAAAAAAGGTTTCACATGATCATCTATGTTGATAATCCTGGATCTTATGCAACAACAAAAATGACAAATGCTTTTCCTCCTCACCGCATGAATTTGTCCAAAACACTCTCCACCCACATATGCATTCTGATATAGCTGAACCCAAATCTCCAGAGCATACGCAAGAAATTGACTATAAACCAGTCGCTCTCTTCAAACGTGAGCTCCTTTCCATCAAAGATTGCCATTTTAGACGGAACATCTGTCCTCGGAGGAATACCTAAAACAATTAAATAAAACATATATTAAGAGGGTTTTAGTTGCTTTAAACTTTTGTGATTCTGTTTTTGTGACAATAAGTTACCTAATCTGTCAATGAAGTGCTTCATGTGTAGGTTCAGAGGGTGGATCACTGCGCCTCCCGCCTCGTACTCGGAATCTCCGATCGTCACTGTCGCAAGTCGTCCGCCAACATCGCCTGGTTCAAACACATCGATCTTCACCCCAGCTCCAAATTCCTGCCTCAGGTAAAACGCTGCAGATGTGCCTCCAATGCCCGCTCCGACCACGGCTTCAGAGCAGCAACGACAACACGGTTGAACACATTTGTGATATTTTCATTTGAATAATAAAACTGGTTCTACTGCTGTCGCTCCACATGCACATTTGTAGGCTGAACGTCCTCCAGTTTAATTTGATTATGATAAAGTTGTATTCCATGTGAGGTACCTAAAATAAACACATCTTGCATTCGGTAGTCTCTTAAGATGCCTTTTTAAAATGCTGTACTACAGTTGCAACTAATATGATTATCATTGACTGGCATGTGTCTTTGCAACTGTATTCTGGGTTATGTCACAGCGAGGTTTCTCCCACAGTAATATATTAATATGAGGAAGTATTTATAGAAAGGAGGATTGGTGTGTTTTTGTTTTGCACCTTAGGGCAGACTCACCTATCTTTTTGGGCTGATCTTGCAGCTCTGGTGCTGAGGCTAGACTTCTTCTCCCAGCGTGCCAAAGCCCCAGAAACAGCAGGGCTCTCAGTGACAGAGTTCGTGGATTCATGGTGCGCGTCTAGTTCCCTGCTGCATCACACAGCATCTGTACAGGAGGCATAAACATGGTCAGTTCCGCATTGACTCTCTTATATACAGTCTGAGTTCCGCTAATTACTCGAAGGCAACAGTCCTTATCAGTCTCGGTCAAAGGTTACTCTCGCAGGAGGTCAGACTCACGCATAGAATAAGAAAGGAAATAGTAACTTATGTCAAATACTTAGAAACTTTATAAAGAGAACGTGTTGAACGGTGAGGACTCACTATTTCAAAATACAGTTGTTGATCGAGAAGTAGCCTTCACAGCGTAATCTTCGATACACTATAAAATAATAGTCAACGTCCGGTAAAACAGAAAACTGAACTGTTGTTATTAGCCACTAAGACGAGAAGTGTCAGCAACTAACTTAACTTGTTTAACGGGTGCAGCAGGTCGGAGCGCCGTGAACGTCTCTTAATACCGAGACACACTTCCGGGCATGCTTACGTTTGATTTTCACAATAAAGGCCGTAATATCTTAATTTGAGATAAAAACTGAATAAATGTGTAAAGTTTTAAACTATGGCAATTGATTTGAGCCTAATTGCCAAACATATTATAATTAACATTTCAAATTATATGATGTATACATATATATGAATATATATGTGTGTATGTAACGTTATGTGTGTGTGTGTTTATAAGTATATATATATGCTCATTTAAAAGAAATGTAAATAGACTATAAACAGTAGTTAAGCACAAGTAAAGTCGAGTTAGGAACTAGGATAATGTACTTTTCACTGACCTATGAAAAAGGTCGTGGAGGTTTAAAGGAGCTGAGCGGAAGTTGTCATATTTCTTGTAATTTCTCACGAAAAATATAAAAACCCGTTCATTTGCGAGAACGTCAGTATGCAATTCTGCCCATCCAAAATCGGGAATTTACTGGAACCCAATTTTGAAGAAGAAAAAAAAAAACGGAAGAACATTCTGTTGCGGAAGTAAAGCGGAAGTGGCGGAAGTCTACTCATCCTGAACCATGCTTGAATGGAGGTGACCTTAGTTATCAAATTGTAAAGTAAAGGCACTTGCTGTGGACATCACGGATACTTCGGGTCAGTCCAGTCTGGTTTAGATACTAAACTTAAAATATTAGTGGTGTGAGCAGGACGAACTGAGATGGCAGAGGCACATCAGGCACGCGTGCATGGTGCGGTGGAAGAAATGGTCCAAAGCCTGGAGAGGGACCACATCCGTGTAATGCAGGCAGGTTTTTATTTATCCGTGGAAACATGATCTGTGCATGTGGTGCTTTGTTGTTCTACCACACCGATCTGTGCAGCACCTGTATCCATCATATATATATGTGTGTTCTCGCTGCAGGGTCGCATGTTCAGGTGCAGTGCAGACTGCTGTGAGCGTTCCACGGACCCCATGTCTGTGGTGCATCGGTGCATCGAGAGGTGTCACACTCCTATGGGCCAAGCTCAGGGCCAGGTCACTTCAGAGCTGGAGAAGTTTCAGGTGAGGGGACATTTGACTGAGTGGCATTTTCAATAATGGACGTTTGTTAAAGTCCTCGGTCAGGCCACATGTAAACAGCTGTTCCATGCTCTCGAATGACAAGGTTATATATCAGTCTGATATTTCTAATGGAGTTGGTATAGTTAGGAAGATGTAGTGACTATATTATTCTTATTACTGTGTTGCTTCTTTTTAGAGTACTTTTTTAAGTCAGTATATAAGTAGAGATTTATTAAAGTGGCAATACTTCAGCACTCTTAATTTTAACATAAACTTCAATGTGCCCGAGGAAAAATAATCTTTATGTTTGCAGCCAGGAAGTTAAAGCACTAAACCAAATATCAGGTTGGATAACAACAGCAACAGCAATAGCAACATAGCACAGCTGAAATCATGTCTGGAAATCAAATGTATAACTGAAACTAGATGAAAACAGGGCCATTCTCAGTAAACAGTCACTGAACAATAGAAGGGTAATGCTCTTTTTTTGTGCAGTGCATTTAATAATGTTCCACTTTCCCCGTTTATTCCTTTTTACTTGCACTCAAATATTTTATTTTTTTATGACTTAATGACATTGATACTGTAATTCCAAAAAAAAAAAAAAAAGCCCCTCTTGAAAAAAAAAAGGTGTCCTGGCACATATCCTGTATGAAAATACAGTATGCTTAAATGCTTAGCTGCCTTGTCACTTGCAAATCCTGAACATGTCTACTGGGACTTCTATCTTGTCTGTTTTTATTAGGTCTAAACTATCTCTCCTCTTTGCCCCATCAGGACCGTCTGACCAGATGCACGATGCACTGCAATGATAAGGCGAAGGATCTTTTTGACTCCGGCGCCAAAGAGCCAGCTGTTCGATCACTGATGGACAGCTGTGTGGGAAGTTGTGTGGACGACCACATAAACCTGATCCCCAGCATGACCCGAAGAATCAAAGATAATTTGGACTCTATACAGCAGTAAGGAGAGGGATGGATGACTTGTCGTCCTTCCTGGAGACTCAGTCTGAGGTCATTACACATACAGAAGCACAGGGTCACTCAACTCGGCCAGTTTGGACAGTAATAACTGAAGAATAAAGGGCTGAAATACCATGAAAGGATTGAGAGGGAAGTTTAACATGGATTGTGTGATACAAAAGAGTTTTGACAAGTTCTACAGGCTATGACTCTGAATGCTGCTGTTGTGGAGATTTAAAACTCTTCACTGTGAGATTTATCTTACTATGTGTAATCTACAATCTATAACCTTCCTGGATACTGGGAACTGAAAGTTTTGTTGTTTGGTGCTGGTTTGGTAAACCAAGTGATGCGTCTGGTGGAGCATCATTGTTTATGATCAAGATGCCAACTCAAACATGCATTGAAGAAGAGAAGTGTGCATTTAAAAAAAATGAATAGGAAAAACTCACACACTACATATCCGAGTATCGCATTTTAAAATACCAGTATAGAGTACACCACACAATGGTCCACGCGTGCATCTATTCTTGCATTTTGAATGTACTTAATGTTCAACTCTTGTCAGTGATATTTGATTTCTGAAGTTCCTCTCCAGTATGAGCCTTCTCATCCCTTTCATTTTTTTTGTCATTTCATTGTTGTTGAGTTGTTCTGTGATTGTCTGACCTCATGATTAATGTATCTGTATTAAAAGCACTGTAGATGTACCTGTTTTTGGACTGCATTTAATGACTGCGAAAAAAAACGTATTTACAAATAATGGTACAAGAAATGACTTTATTCGACATGCTTTATTATGACTTTTTTATGACGTTATTCAACATGCTATACTATGACTTTTCGACATGCTATACCAGGGGTATTCAATTAAATTTCCAAAAGGTCCTGATTGAGAAAATCTCCTCGTGCAAAGGTCCGGAACATTACAATAATATCTAACTTGCACTATTTATATTTCAAGAAGCCTAGTAGTAACAACGTGTCTGTGTAGTCAACTACTGTCAAATCAAATAAAGAATCAATTATATTTAAACAATTATTATTCTCAGTTTTCAAATTTAACTGGATGGATTATAAATGATACATAGAAATACATAAATAAATGTTCTTCTCATTTCAAGTAACATAAGAGCTGGATTAAAGAATAACTGAAAGAAAGCTTTTGAAAAATGTGCATCTTAAAATAAAGTACTTCATTTTAGAAAAATCTATTTCACTGATTTGTTCTGCAGCTTTAAATTCAGTTCATTCAGGTGTGAAGTGATGTCAATCAAAAAAAAGTCACAATATTATGTTTTTCTCATCTTCTAACAAGAGAAATTATAGTGTGCAACGACTTTATCTGTGGTTATTAAACCACTTGTTTCAGCTCTATTCCTCTCTGTTAACATCATTGGACAGTGAATGAATGTATTAATATTCTGATCATATTGGGCTCTTAGCTTTATTTTCTGTGTCTTCATTTCAGATGTGAGTGGATACGTTTACTCAATATGACGCATACTGTTTTTAAACTGCCCGTGGTAAGAATTCACCTATAATAGTCTGACCATTCCTGGTTAAAGACTCTGGTCTGACCACTTTTCTCTCTTTGGAGTACGTCTTGTGAATTAACTTCTTGTACACAAGCAACTTATCTCCTGCTGTTCTTACTATTTCCTCGTCTCAGCCCCGTGTGTCACGGTGTGTGAACATCTCACTTGAGTCAGGAAACTTGTCAGAACACCCATATTTGATTGGCTGCGCTGCATCACGTGATGCGATTTACAACGCATTGGTCGGCGTGTTTCCTGCACCGCTGAACAAGTGCCGTAAATGCTGGAAAAGCTGCGCCGGTTAAAATAGAAGCGCTCCGTCAAAATGTAATACTTCTCAATTATCTATCGGTTTTAGGTCCTGGGTCTGGATACAACGGCGTCTGGGTCCGCCAATTAGTGACCCCTGGTATAGCATGTCGAAAAAAGTCATGAAAAAGTCATAGTATAGCACAAGGGTCACTAATTGGCAGACTTGTTTTCCAATCAGTGCAGGCAAAGCAGGACTGTAGCTCCAGCTTTGCCTCGTTGGTCCATCTCCTCACAGTCTTCACCACAGGCTTTGCAGATGTTAATTTCATTTTTTTTAAATTGTTGTTGATCTGCTCAGCCAGGTGTTGGAGCACCTCACTCACACAGGCCTGAGGTGGGATGTAAACACAGACCAGAATGAATGAGGAAAACTCCCGCGATGAATAAAAAGGTTTGCAGTCTATGAAAAGTGTTTCTAAGTGAGGGCTGCATGATTCCTTTGACACTGTGACATCTGTACACCAACCTTCGTTAATGTAGAAGCAGATTCCGCCTCCCCACGTTTTTCCCTGTCCGGGATGTGCTCACCGAGCCAGGTTTCGGTGAAGCACAGGGCGGCGGATCTGCTAAAGTCCTTTTTTAGTTTGTTGAGGAGCAGCAGCTCATCCATCTTGTTGGCCAGAGAGCGGACATTCGCCAGGTGAATTGACGGGTATTATGTATTTGTTTCCAATACGTTGAATAGCATCACTTACATATGAATTTAATGAATCACCTTATCTATCAGTGAACTATTTAATTAGTAGTTAACCATTTCAAATGTATATCATTATTATAGTCACTAGGTGGGTTTCCATCCAAATATAAAGACAATTTTAATCCATTTTTGAGAAGAAACAAAAGAAAAGGCAAATGAATGCTTGTTACCACACTGTGATTATTAGGAGTTGGATCATAGAGATAAGCTGTTGGTTGGAGAAAAATGTATACATCCTCAGAAGGGAATTTAATGAGGCAATAACATAAAATAAAACAAAATCACCTTTGTGATTCATGCTTGACGCATCTAAGTTAGAAGTTAGGTATCGTTTAGAATCTAACAATGACATGTCTGTCAGGTGTGATGGCTAATTTCCACTATGACTTATCTATCTGATTTTTATTGTCTGACCACTCAGTGTTTTGGCCCTTTTTGTATTAACAAAGTTAATCATTGTCAGACATGGTCAGTATGGGGTCCTCTCAGGTTGAGTAATATAGACTGCCACGCCAACAAACCAGACTTGCTAGCTACGCACCCCTAGCTAAAAAGACCATGCTAGGGCATTAAGCATCTTGTTATGGTACACTGTCAACCCAATTGTGCATATTTCCCCCTTTACTAAAGCGAAAAAACGTACTATTACTTCATGAAATGTTTCACTCAATCATATTTAATGTGTTATTGTGTGTGGCAAATGACTGAAGTGCTGAAGGTTAAAGTAGTGAAGGTAAGTTTTTGGTTTTCACAGCTGAAAACCTTGTATTTGTGTTAATTGACACATTGGGTTCTTCCTTTTTAATGTAAATATTCAGTTTTAGGTTCACTTTATTCTCTAATAATGTTTAATGTTTTAGCTACTAACACATAATATTTCATCACTGTGTTGTAAAAACCTTGTATCTTCAATGTAAATGATTATCATGGTCACAGAAGAGTTGGAGCATTACATGCACCTGCAGGTTGAAGACATATTGAAACCGTTCTAAACCAAGACTTTTTTGATAAAAATGTTAAATAAATCAAAATGTACTTGTTTACATTGAATACATTTTTCTCACATGGTTGAGTTTGGTTTAAAGTAACTAATTTGCATATTCGGAACACAGAGCAGAACACATGGCTTCATGATGACGTCATAGAACTCATGTCACTGTCATAGAACTCATGATGACGTCATAGAACTCATGTCACTGACAGAGAAGACATATTGATAAACCTCTCCACAAATCGAACCAACTCGACTGATCAACACGACAAATATTTGATGATGGAGGTAAGTCGCTGTTTGTTTCTCCCTCATGTAGAAAAAGTGTGTGACAACTTTAGATAGACGATGTATTCTTCTAGAAAACTGTTAAAGATGTGATGAAACACTCAAAGTGTAGGGGAACTCTCACTTCTACTGCCGTCTCATTGTGTGTGTGATGTGGTTCTCACACAATCCATATGTGCTTGTCAGGAACATGAGGAAATACACTGCCTCCTCCCCAGTAACTATACGCTGACGGAACGTCTTGGACAGGGAACCTTTGGAAAAGTATTCAAATGTCTCAAAAAGGACACCAACGAGACTGTTGCTGTAAAGATCCCCAATTGTGACAAGTCCCTCAATGCTGAAGTAATTACTCATCAGCATGTTTTTGTCACTTTTATCTAAATATAAAAAAATCTTTCTCCTGAGTTTCAAACTTGTGTCAACAACTAATCGTCACACTTGTGTTCCCCAGTTGACTATCCTGAACAAATTAAAGATGATGAACCTGGACGAGCGGAATGTCGTCACCTTCATTGACTCCTTCAAGCTGAAGAACCAAACAACTGCTCTCGTCTTTGAGTTGCTGGATCTGACTCTATGGGACTACCTGAAGAAATTTAAAACCGTGAATGTAGATGACATCAGGAGTGTAATCCAACAGGTATGGATACAGTAGCATCGGACACAACACTAAAGTCAAAAAGCTGTGAGTCCACCCTTTGAATGTCATTGCTGATCTTGCAGATGGCCACAGCCTTTGACGCCCTGAAGACCATTGGAGTGATCCATGCGGACCTGAAGCCAAACAACATCATGGTGGTGGACAGAAAAGCTCAGCCATTCAGGGTGAAGCTAATCGATTTTGGACTGTCTGTTCTGACCTGTAACGTGGAGCAGGGCAGACGTCGACAAATAAGACCCTACAGGTGAGCTACAGATAGACTCAAATCATATTCTTCCATGTGCGTATAGGTGATGTCTACCATCTGCTCAAATATGTCAGTGTTCTTTACTGTCTTGGACATTTGTTTCATTTTCAGGGCTCCAGAAATTGCTTTGGGACTTCCCTATTCAGAGGCCATCGACATGTGGTCTCTAGGTGTTTTGATGGCATACATGGTGCACGGACAACCACTCTTCCCGGGCCTCGGTGACTACAGTGCGGTAAGTCATTAGTTGCCTTTTCATTTACCTGTTTTTAATGCGCATTATCAATTTGCGTTTAAAGAAACTTGAGTGGAAACGCAGAAATTTGGAAATGAAAACGCAAAATGCGACGACAGTGCAATGAAAACAGATTGAAATCCATTGAAGAGATGGAAAAACGCTCCACGCAGATCTGATATAATCTTCCTCACATTAACATATTTTCACCTTTTGATGTTCGACTGGCGCGTTGTTAAATACCTTGCGCCCTTTTTTTCTGCAATGGTATAATGGTTTCACCGACAGGAGAAATGGAGCCACGTACTGCTTTTCGTGATGAACCAACTCCTAATAATTGCATAACGCTGGTGTATGGAAACAAGCATTCATTCTTTTTCTTTTGAAGACTTTCTCAAATTTGGTTCAAATTTGCGATACATTTTGATGGAAACGGCTACTGACTGCTTCCCTTTTCCTCTTTTCCTATGAGATTTGTTACTGCTGCATCCACATATTCTTTGTTTTGTTATCTTAAGAGCGATTGGCTCTAGATCTTAATAGGGATGCACCAATCAAACACTGATATCAGATATTGGGCCAACTCTAACATCGTGGATCGTGTATCAGTGGCAATGGTACCAATATATTCAATTTAATTATATTTGTACGCCTGATTTCATTACGTCATTAGTCAAAAGCGTGCAGGCTGCATAGCCGAGGGAGATAACAGCAAACATGTCAGCTGTTAGATGGAGGTATTTCCTGCTTGCTACGCTAACAAGTTCTATGGCTATTTTATGTCTAAAATGAAACGTCTACATACATTTAGTCTTACAATGTTTCGAAAGCAATGTTAAAGTCAATGTAGAAATCTCTAACTTCCGACCTCCAAGCGTTCCAGGTGCACGATGCCTAACTTAGACAAAAAACATGGCTGACAAGCTGATGTTTCTCTAGAAAATGGTCACACAATTCTCAGCAGTGCAGCCTCCACATTTTTGGACATTTTTTACATTTTAGCAATTAACTTTTGTGCAGAGAAGATAACGTTCAGAGATTGTTTACTGTAACCAGCTACCTAATAACCGTAGCAACATATTTTGACATACATTTAAATGCAGGACAGGTTTAACTATATGATAGTAAGTATTATTTTGATTCATTACAGTTTAGTTTACAGCATTGTTGTTTGACGTCAGACAACTTCTTCTTAATGAAGTTGTGGTAGATGGATTTTCCCCCAGGTTCAAATGTAGGATATCCGACTTTAAGTGGTGGAGGTCAGAAATATTTAAGTTTGGTGGTGTCTGGAATGCAGCATTAGATCTTGCCAATCATGAACTTTTAGGTAATCCGATTGTATGAAGCAGCATTTGGCCTGCTGTCTGATTTTGCTGAATCTCTGGGGCAGATGTCATGTAATCTCTAATCTCTAATCATTCAAAATTATAGATATTATTTTGACTGTGGGAGATGAATGGCATCCTGTTCTTATCTTGGTGTGATGCTGTGTTTTGTCTACAGATATGGGGCATGGTGAAACTCCTGGGTCTACCTCCAGCCCATCTTCTGAGTGCTGGGATGCACTCCACATTGTATTTTGAAGAAATGTCTTTTGGTTGCTGGAGACTGAAGGTACGACAAGATCTTGGACCATTATTATTCCTTATTTATATTAATGATTTGTCTAATGTGTCAAAAAGCCTTTTCCCTTAACATTCTCTTCTCTGGTTAAGATTTATATTAATCAGTTAACGTGATTAACAGCTATCTGAAATACCTTCTTTTAGGGACCTGAGGAGATCCTGCAAACCTTTGAGCTCAGGGGCAACAGAATATCCCGCGACCTGGACGATTTGGAAATGGTAGGTGTTTGGATAGATTGTTCTGTCACTGCTATAGATGAGATTTTAATTGATTCTGAATCAGAAAATAAAAAACACTGCTGGATTTGCAATTTTGTTTCCCGCATTAGTTTCCCCAGAACAACCTGAAAGAGGTGGAAGCTGATGTAAAGATGGAGTGCATTGACCTGCTGAAGGCAATGCTTCAAATGGAGGCCAACAAGAGGATCACCCCGAGTCAAGTCCTCGCCCATCCATTCATTACAAGAGAACCCCGCCAGCAGAGCACTGGGTAAGTGTCTGTGTTTACAAGTGGGCTGAAATATTTTACTACTTCATATACAGCTAATTTATGAGTATTGAAAACATTTTAGGGCCCCATTGTAAAAAGGAATTTGGTCATAATGTCTCGCCTATAACGCTACAAACAAGTTAAGTAGGTAGTTAGGTAGTAGCTAGTTAGCCAGGCATGATAATGTTACCCGTTTGCGTTAGAGCAGATATACAGTACACACTGTTTACATTAATTCCATACACTTTTATCTTCTATGTTTTTGGATTTGGAAAGGTGAAAAAACGCTTTGCACAACAGGTATCGCTCTTACTTTAGCCCCATGTACACTCTTTTGACATCTGCTGCATCTTACAGTTGCTGAACTATGATTGGATTAATTCAAATTAGTTATTTTCACCAAACTAAATATAATTAGAGATGTCTTTTATTACTGTTCTGTCTCCTCATGAATGGGATCTGAACACATGATGAAATGTGGTGACGATATCTGTGCTTTCAAGAATTTATGATCATTAGCATGTGATGCATTTAATTTGAATTGTAGCTTTGGCGATCATCAACATGTAACATAACTTGTAGTAGCTTTGTGCCTCTGAGTAACTGTGCCTGTCTTCATTCAACAGCATGAATGAAACATCTGCAACAGCTTCACCATTACCGCCAGCTGTTCTCTCTGCTGAACCTCCACAAACTGACAGCAAACTGACAGCATCGTCGGAGGATGGAACTTGGTGAGACTATTTCCTTTCCTCATGTCAGCCATTTTCACCAGTCTAAATACAATTAGAGATGTCTTTTATTACTGTTCTGTCTCCTCATGAATGGGATCTGAACACATGATGAAATGTGGTGACGATATCTGTGATATCAAGAATTTATGATCATTAGCATGTGATGCATTTAATTTGAATTGTAGCTTTGGCGATCATCAACATGTAACATAACTTGTAGTAGCTTTGTGCCTCTGAGTAACTGTGCCTGTCTTCATTCAACAGCATGAATGAAACATCTGCAACAGCTTCAGCATTACCGCCAGCTGTTCTCTCTGCTGAACCTCCACAAACTGACAGCAAACTGACAGCATCGTCGGAGGATGGAACTTGGTGAGACTATTTCCTTTCCTCATGTCAGCCATTTTCACCAGTCTAAATATAATTAGAGATGTCTTTTATTACTGTTCTGACTCCTCATGAATGGGATCTGAACACATGATGAAATGTGGTGACGATATCTGTGATATCAAGAATTTATGATCATTAGCATGTGATGCATTTAATTTGAATTGTATCTTTGGCGATCATCAACATGTAACATAACTTGTAGTAGCTTTGTGCCTCTGAGTAACTGTGCCTGTCTTCATTCAACAGCATGAATGAAACATCTGCAACAGCTTCAGCATTACCGCCAGCTGTTCTCTCTGCTGAACCTCCACAAACTGACAGCAAACTGACAGCATCGTCGGAGGATGGAACTTGGTGAGACTATTTCCTTTCCTCATGTCAGCCATTTTCACCAGTCTAAATACAATTAGAGATGTCTTTTATTACTGTTCTGTCTCCTCATGAATGGGATCTGAACACATGATGAAATGTGGTGACGATATCTGTGATATCAAGAATTTATGATCATTAGCATGTGATGCATTTAATTTGAATTGTAGCTTTGGCGATCATCAACATGTAACATAACTTGTAGTAGCTTTGTGCCTCTGAGTAACTGTGCCTGTCTTCATTCAACAGCACGAATGAAACATCTGCAACAGCTTCAGCATTACCACCAGCTGTTCTCTCTGCTGAACCTCCACAAACTGACAGCAAACTGACAGCATCGTCGGAGGATGGAACTTGGTGAGACTATTTCCTTTCCTCATGTCAGCCATTTTCACCAGTCTGAATATAATTAGAGATGTCTTTTATTACTGTTCTGACTCCTCATGAATGGGATCTGAACACATGATGAAATGTGGTGACGATATCTGTGATATCAAGAATTTATGATCATTAGCATGTGATGCATTTAATTTGAATTGTATCTTTGGCGATCATCAACATGTAACATAACTTGTAGTAGCTTTGTGCCTCTGAGTAACTGTGCCTGTCTTCATTCAACAGCATGAATGAAACATCTGCAACAGCTTCAGCATTACCGCCAGCTGTTCTCTCTGCTGAACCTCCACAAACTGACAGCAAACTGACAGCATCGTCGGAGGATGGAACTTGGTGAGACTATTTCCTTTCCTCATGTCAGCCATTTTCACCAGTCTAAATACAATTAGAGATGTCTTTTATTACTGTTCTGTCTCCTCATGAATGGGATCTGAACACATGATGAAATGTGGTGACGATATCTGTGATATCAAGAATTTATGATCATTAGCATGTGATGCATTTAATTTGAATTGTAGCTTTGGCGATCATCAACATGTAACATAACTTGTAGTAGCTTTGTGCCTCTGAGTAACTGTGCCTGTGTTCATTCAACAGCACGAATGAAACATCTGCAACAGCTTCAGCATTACCGCCAGCTGTTCTCTCTGCTGAACCTCCACAAACTGACAGCAAACTGACAGCATCGTCGGAGGATGGAACTTGGTGAGACTATTTCCTTTCCTCATGTCAGCCATTTTCACCAGTCTAAATACAATTAGAGATGTCTTTTATTACTGTTCTGTCTCCTCATGAATGGGATCTGAACACATGATGAAATGTGGTGACGATATCTGTGATATCAAGAATTTATGATCATTAGCATGTGATGCATTTAATTTGAATTGTAGCTTTGGCGATCATCAACATGTAACATAACTTGTAGTAGCTTTGTGCCTCTGAGTAACTGTGCCTGTGTTCATTCAACAGCACGAATGAAACATCTGCAACAGCTTCAGCATTACCGCCAGCTGTTCTCTCTGCTGAACCTCCACAAACTGACAGCAAACTGACAGCATCGTCGGAGGATGGAACTTGGTGAGACTATTTCCTTTCCTCATGTCAGCCATTTTCACCAGTCTAAATATAATTAGAGATGTCTTTTATTACTGTTCTGACTCCTCATGAATGGGATCTGAACACATGATGAATGTGGTGACGATATCTGTGATATCAAGAATTTATGATCATTAGCATGTGATGCATTTAATTTGAATTGTAGCTTTGGCGATCATCAACATGTAACGTAACTTGTAGTAGCTTTGTGCCTCTGAATAACTGTGCCTGTGTTCATTCAACAGCACGAATGAAACATCTGCAACAGCTTCACCATTACCGCCAGCTGTTCTCTCTGCTGAACCTCCACAACCTGACAGCAACCTGACAGCATCGTCGGAGGATGTAGCTTCGTAAGACTATTTCCTTTCCTCATGTCAGCATATATTTTTTTACATCAAATAGCGGATTACTTCCTAGTCAGCTATCTGTTGAACTGCTTGTGTCATAATTCCACAGGTTCAGTGCCACCAGTGGATTTAGCGGATCGACCCCAGACACATTTTATCCGAATGTTGTCGAGTTGCGATCTACACCGGCTGAAGAACGTCCAGTGGAGCGACCCCCTAAACGTGACCTCCCTCCCATTCTGAACGTGGACTGTGACATGGATCAGAAACACAAGGAAATCACTTCCACCACATCTGGTAGGAAATGCTTACCTCACCTCCACGCGTGTCTGAATTGTCGAGTTCTTTCACATTGTTGTGGATTCTACTGACATTTCCTTTTGTTTTTCAGACGACATGGAGACCAAGAAGAGAAAGAAGAAGAAGAACTGCTTCAAGCGCTTGTTGTCCTGGACGATGAGGACATTCTGCTGCTGCATCACTTTCGTTGATGATATATATATTGCACCATGAACACAACACCTCTCTCGATGGATTTCTACACAGGAAATGTAGAGAGTAAGCGTGTGATGGCACCATGAGTGTGTTAAAAACTATCAAATTAATTAATTAATCTACTAATAGTAGATTACAATAGAAGAATAAGATAAAAAAACAATTAGACTAAAAATATAAACACATCACGCGCATACTCTCTATTGACACTGGAGGCCATCTGTCAGGAGGGGTGCTGTTCATAGTTGCTGAGAGTATGAAGGCAAATCAATGTCAAAATCCACGAGCACAAATGAGATCCACGCACGTGTGTGTAGAGGTCCTCCCGTGCGTGCCAATCGAACACACACTATCCTTCACACACGACTGTCCTCCGCACACTTCTGTCCTCCACACACTACTGTCCTCCACACACTTCTGTCCTCCACACACTACTGTCCTCCACACACTTCTGTCCTCCACACACTACTGTCCTTCACACACTACTGTCCTCCACACACGACTGTCCTCCGCACACTTCTGTCCTCCACACACTACTGTCCTCCACACACTTCTGTCCTCCACACACTACTGTCCTTCACACACTACTGTCCTCCACACACTTCTGTTCTCCACACACTACTGTCCTCCACACACTTCTGTTCTCTACACACTTCTGTCCTCCACACACTTCTGTTCTCTACACACTACTGTCCTCCACACACTTCTGTTCTCTACACACTTCTGTTCTCTACACACTACTGTCCTCCACACACTACTGTCCTCCACAGTTTTGACATTGATTTGCCTTCATACGAGGGCAGCACGGTTGCTCAGTGGTTAGCACTGTGGCCTCACAGAGAGCTCCTGGCCCCTGTTCCTCTCTGTGTGGAGTTTGCATGATCTCACCGTGTCAGCGTGGGTTTCCTCCGGGTGCTCCGGTTTCCTCCCACACTCCCAAAACATGCATGTTAAAAAAAATAAATTGACAATAAATCTGATTCTGCCTTATTTTATTTGACACTACTGGCTGCTCAGGAAAATGTCCTCCAAATACTTCTGTCCTCCACTCACTACTGTTCTTCACACACTACTGTCCTCCAAACACACCACTGTCCTCTGTGGTGTCTTTTTAATTTCCCTGTGAGAAATAAATGTGATGAGAAAACTCTCAAAGGACTTTAAGTATTTTATTGAACGGACACATAGAATAATTCAGCTGAATGGTCAGAGCTCGTCTTACCCCACGGATGGTTCGGAGGTCTAACAACAAGTCAAAAGTTTTTCAAAGCTTTTCAAAGCAGAGTATATTTGCTACACACAAACTAAACTGCTTGTTCCAGCTGCACATTATCTTGTTTCCCCCCTCCAACCCCCCTCGCAGGCTTACTCTCTTTTCGGATGGAGCTAAGATGTCAAGGCCGGGTCCCAGGCCTTGGTAGGTGCCCCTTTTTCTGCTTTTATGAGAAAGGCAGAGGTTATGAGCTCTCACAACCATCAGGTTGAGTTTACAGCAAGACAGGCCATTTTAGTATTTACAATTGATCAAAAAATCAACACATATTGCGTTGTTAGCTGTGCAAACAATACAGGTTCTATACAATTCTTGGGCAAAAACTTTGAACCCTCTTGTGTATCATGCTGAATTAATAAAATTACATAATCACATGATCTCGACCGTGAGCTAATTTAGCACAACAGTGGAAGAGAGCATGTGACAAACAGGGCCTATTGTCTGGGCCAATCCATACATCATTTTTGTAAATTGCACCAGACGAGGCCCAACACTTGCCCTCTGCAGGGGTAGCCAATGTCTGCAATACTTTAACATCATAAGTTAGAGGGGGGGGGGGGGGGTTACTGTCACGATTAGGCTTTGCCTTCTGTGTTCTGTGTCCTTGTCTAGCTCCCACCTCTCACTCACCTAATCAGTTCATTCAGTGCACCTGCCAGTCACACTCACCTCATCAGCTCATTACTCTCACTTGCTCACTCTGCTTCCTCCACTATTTAAACCCCTGCCTCACACACACTCACTGCCAGATCATTGCTTCATGCCTCATGCTTACCTGCCCGTTTTGCTCGTCCTGGTCCCGGTTTTCCCGTCTGCCTGCCCGTTCCTGCTGGATTATCCCCTTCGTCTCCTGTCTTGTCCGTGGATCCCCTGTTATGTCCTGTGAGTTTCCTGTGTTGTTTAAGTGTTAAATAAATATCGTTTGCACGCTATCTGCCTGGTCTGCGCTTGAGTCCTTCACCATGCCCCGTGACACACTGACTTTTTTATGACTTTTATCGACATGCTATACTATGACTTTTATCGACATGCTATACTATGACTTTTCTTATGGCTTTAAAAAAAAAATACTATAAATTTGACTTTAAATACTTTCTTCGACAGCATACTATCACGTTTTCATGACATACTCATGACATAATATAATCTGACTTTTGTAAACCTTTTTTACATTCCATACTATGTTTTATGACTTTTTAGACGTACTATACCATGACTTTTTTTAATGACTTTTCTTTTAACCTACTGTAGCCTACTATGGATTTTCTATGACTATTTTTGGACATGCTATACCATAGTAGTACCATAGACTTTTTTCGACATTGCATATATACTATTATACTTTTTTATGATCTATATACGACATTTTTTATGACTTTCTTTCAACATAGTATGCCAAATCTTTTTTGTACACACTATACTATAACTTTTTTTCATCGTATACATATACACACATCTATATTTATATATTACATATAAATTAAAATGATACATGTATGCAATACAAATTTACAGAATGGTCATCACTTCAAGTGTTAATCACTTCCATTAATAGTATAAACCTCTTATGCTGTAAGTATGTCCTAGTGAAAGTTGCAAAGTAATAAATCAGGCAAGAACTTTTGTAATATCTACAGAAACATAAATACATTAATAACTGCAGCTGTAGAAAAGACGTATGTTGGAAAAAGAGACAGGATCATGTGATAGCACCACAGCCTACCTGAATGGGCAGTTTTATTGGCTGTTTAGAATTATATTTTCTTTTGCAAAAAATAAATCCATACAAATGAAGTAAAAATAAATAAAAACCAAACACCTTAAAACTTCGTTACAGATATACAGGTGAGTCTTACTGACTAGTTATCAGTACATGTCTACTTTACAGGTTTGAAAAACAGCATGAGGTTACAGATTTCCAAAATTGCCAAACAAATAGTGACCTAATCACTAATACGAAAGTGTAAAACAACAAAACAGGCAGTGGACTCTGGTAACAGCAGTAAATGGACATTTGACAGCGTAGCTGGTAAACAATACAGAAATTCTCAAAATCTGAAGTCCGTCATTCTGCTGTGAATATCAGAAAGCTGGTGTCCATGAACAGACAGCCAAGCGTAAACAGTTTAAATGAGGCTAACACACTCCTGAAGGCTTGGAAAAAAAGATTTAACGATGTAGGTTTACTTAGAGGTATGTAACATCAGCGTGGTTACCTGGGCTTTGTGACATTACTTTAAGCACTTGAATGCAATGTTGCAGTAAATGTTATTTACAAAGTACTTCATACTGGGTATAACAAGGAAGTGGGGATGCCGTTTTCTCCAATTTACAAAAGCTTGTGTAAAATAGCACACATACATGTCTAACTTAAGACTGCATGAGATGGACTTCCAATGGTTTAATTAAAGACTGATGGACACTAGCTGAAACGCCTGCCTTTACTGCATCTTTCAGTTTTTCACAATACCAAAGTGGATGTCTGTTGAATGTAGTCGTCAGCTGCCCTCCATTTGACTATGCACACCTCTGACTACATCTCTCAGTCAACAGACTTGAATCTTCCCATACAAGTCACTAAAGGTCCAGTTTCACCCTACAGAGCAGTTCTCTGATGTTCCCATGAACATAATATATTAATATAAGTGAGTTGGTTGTTTTTTTTCCCCCATCTTGAGAACTTGTCCAACATCCCAGAGCAGAGAGTTCATTGCAGAGGTCCAAAGTTTGAAGCTGCTCTGAAGACAAAAGTGTCCTAATCTCTCCTGGCCACTGTCTCTGTTACACTTTAAACCCCATGTATGCGCAGCTTACTCTCAATGTCCAAAACCTTTCCCCTTAAACATCTCACTGTGTTACATAGCATGCAGATGGTATGTCCAATGTCAGAATGATGTTAACTGTGGCGATGGATCGTACGCACAAGCCGGTGTCAGTGTCTCAGCATTACAAGAGTAACAGTTAATGGCTGCTGAACAGGCATCAAGACACGCAGCGAGCAGTGCTCTCTTGTTCTGAAGAATCTGGATGGTGGTCCGAGTGAGGTGATGTATACAGGAAGTTACAGCACACGTAGAGGGGGAATGTCAACAACCGGCTGTCCAGGTTCATCACCACATACTCCTGAGTCATTGAAGGGAAAGGAAGAATATTAAGCAAGTGGAAAAACGGCATCTTATATAAGGTAATGAATGCCAAGACAATTGAGCCGTCTACAGGTTAACTCACCTGGTCTTTCTCAAGGGTGAGAAGCTGGTAACCCGTTGAGCGACTGCAGACCAACTTTCCTCGGCTGTCAAAGGAGGCAAGACGTAACCTGAACACATAAAGATCGTCAAAGGAAGGTTAGCGACTTTCCCAGATTAAAGCTGCAGATACATACATAACATTATAAAGGAAGGATTTGAAATTTTGGGAAACATGCTCATTTGTTTTCTTGCAGAGACTTATAGAATATAATAATTTATTCTCATGCATGCTGCTCAGAGTAATCGCACTTTAATAAATACAGTTGTTTAAAGATGTTTTTCACTGCAACATAATATAGATATTAGAGAGGAAATCACGACCTGTTTAACTTACTAACACTAGCTCTAAGCAGCTTATAATATGTAATTAAAACTACTAACTAAGATTCTTTAAAAATAAAATACATTCATTCATTTCCTAATCATTTGAATTGTGTGTTTTTCTGCAAACAAAACACCATAAATGACAATAACAAAGTAATTAAGTAAATATAAAATACTTTATATTGTAATTTTAGCAAATAAGATCAGAGCACTATAACGAGTTTATAATTACAATACTATTTACAGTTGATTATTGCTTAATCATCACAGAAGTTAACAACTACTCATTTCAAATTCAGATGTACACATGAAATGAGGAAAAGGATCCCAATTCTACTGCAGTTCAACTCTAAAACGTATCCTCAACTTACAAAGTCCCTTTTCAGTTTTTGTTTTGTTGGCTGCGCTACACACCTGAATGCCAGATGCCTTCGAGGTTGCAGACTCACAGCGCCCCCACATGGCTGACTCAGAGTATTTCTCTTGAAGACGATGAAACGGTTGGTGTAGGTCACCAGCAGGTCAAAGCCGAAGTTAAAGCCTGTCCACCGCCAGCAGTACTGAGGAGAGGAAAACACATATTAAAACAACACATTGTACAGGAGCACAAGTTGCTGTAGAAGTGAGTCTGACTTACGTCTCCATCTTTAGTCAGTTTTCTTCCGCACCTCATACTGCTCAGCTCAAACTCATCTTTGTTAGCTTCCTGGGGACTAATGACAAGACGTTAAAAAAAAAACAGTTTTTGTACTTGTATAAAGATGCAGCAGGTGAAATTAAACAGTCCACTGACGTTACAATTGTTCAGTCTCAGGTTCTCACCCATTATCGTTGTCAAATTCTGTCCGGAGCATAGCGAACCACTGGTTTTTGTACACCGACGTTAACCAATCTGGAATAAGAAATAAGAAGATATTAACAGCGCATAAACACAATTCCTAGAGATATAAATGTGAGGATGATCGATGGAAACTCTGCTTTATAATTTACAATTTGTCTACATGTTTTTGTTAAATTATAGTAAAATTTAGGCCTGATTCTTCAAACCACTAACAACAACTTAAGCAACTGAATTAAGAACTAAATTGGAAATAGAGCACTGACGTACATAATTGGGCTTATTTTTCCTATTTTTCCAGAGCAAAGAACTCTAGTCAGACTTCTTACCAGGGGGCAAAATATTGTCTCTCTCCAGGATGCGTGCAGATGCGAGATCGTTGATGATGTACTGGAGACGAACGTATCTGAACACTGAACGAAAAGGTTCGCCCTCCTCCGTGTTCAAGAAGGGCTCCTTCTCACACAGGTCTGTAGAACAAAGTCAATCGGAAACAGAGTCAAACGTCTTGCGCGTGGCTACTAATGAAAAAGATGACATATGAAGATCCCTCTTTCACAACACGTGGCCTTCGCTGTACCTGTCCTGCGTTTGCAAAGCCAGGCGTCAGCGTCCGCCAGAAGCTGTTTGATCGGGCCGTCCCATGAAGGATTGAGCTGCAGAAACATCCACTGCAGAGAGAGAAATGGCAAAGAGAGCTCTTAGAAACAGGTCTGATGCTACAGACAAATAAAACATATATATTTTCATGTACCTTTTTCAAAGCCGTGTAAACATCCATCTCCACCTGCATGACAAACAGGTCGGAGGACTGGATGAGCTGCTCCATCACCTCTCCCCTGTAAATGGTGAGTTTGATTTGAAACATAATTACTAAACACAGCCTTATTAAATCGGTCACAGCACTAAAGCTATTTGAGCTACACAGTTTAATCATGAGGTTCATGCCGATGTGATACCTTCAGTATCAGAACAGATACAATGCTACCTAAAGAAAAGACATAGGCCAGAAGATGATGTAGAAACTACAGAACCGTGAGCCGAGCGCACACACACACCCAAGTTCTTTCATCAGGTCGACATTTTGATGGGTCATCAGGTTGTTCAGAAGCCACTCAAGACACCTGCAGAAAGAGATGCACAAACACATAGACAGTGTGATGCGAGTACACAGTATAAGATACTGTTTTACCCTTTTAATTACTGTGATTCCAAATAACAAAAATCACACTTTTTCATGACTAAATCCAAGCCATAGATGCTGGCACAAGCGTAGTAGCCACACACGGTCTTCGCACTAATGTTTTCCTTCATGGTCTCTCCACACTGCTGGATCAAGCCATCCTGCGGACAACACAAAAAAGGGACTTGATTAGTTTCTGAGTGCATTTGCAAAAATAAAGATGGTCATTTTATATTTGACACAATAGTTTTTTTTAATAGTGTTAATTCAATATACTGACCAGCTGTAGCATACAAGCAGCTGCAAGAATACTGACAACTCTGCTGGGCTTGATCAGGACATCATCCCGGTACAGGGATCCAAATACGACCTGCAGAGCTACACACACACACACACACACACACACACACACAAAAACAGTACAGTTCTATCAGTAAAACACATAAACAAACAAACAAACAAACACAGTCAACTGCTGCTTTCTTTACCTTCAGTGTCGATGTTCTGGTCCGGGATCTCCAAGTTGATCTCCATCATGTTGGACTCTTTCCAAGAGCCGCTGAACATGCTGGAGAAATACCCAGACTACAGAATGCAAGGATGAGGGAGAGAAACAAGAAGAAGAAACCATATTAAAGGACAGGCAAAAATAACTAACGTGAAAGGATATATCGCCGGTTGTCTTTGTGCTGTTTTACCTGGCACAGGTACACTTTGTGGAGGTTCCACTCCTGTCCCAGAGCACAGATGCGAATGTCGCTGTTTTCTCCATTCAGGAACAAAGTCTGATAAATGTATCGTGACGTGCTTTTCAATTTCTTCCTGCTCAAGTTTGGAAAACAAACAACAGAGTAGAGACAATAACAAATGTAAGACAAAATGTTGATGTCTTAAAGATATTTGACTCTGAATTGATTTTAAAACCAGACTTGCCTGCGAGGTGCGTCTAGTATGGCATCGTCCTCCTCTTGCTCACTGTCACAGTCACACTGGGCGTTTCGTTTCCTCTTCTTACAGTCACATCCATGCTTGTGGCTGATACTTGGGCCCTCTGCAGCCTCCTCTGGTCCCTGAGAGGGGGACTGGAACCTACTGCTCAGACTCCCCATCTCTACACCTCCAAAGAGACCTAACACAAACAAAACAATCTGTAAAAATAACAAGTCTGCTGTCCTGTATCTTGACATTGCAACAGATCTGCATAGATCAACAGAATATGAAAATCATTCGAGCAGATATTGTTAGGGACTTTGGCCTTTGACAATTCATTTTGAGCACATTCACTTTTCCTAAAGACTGCATTACAATATAACAATGCATCTGTATTAACTTGTCTGTCTTATGAAATACATTGAACATTTTGACTATTTCTTAAAAATGTGTGGTGATATTTTGAAAGTACCACTAAACATCTTCAGTTTGGTAAAAATTAAACATGAAGACATAGTTTCATTAGCAAAGGTACACTTGTACCTTTACCAAGGCTCCCTCCTGCAGCATATGGAAACCAGATGCACAGTATATTTAACAGAAACGACCACATGAGCTAACTTACCTGATGCTTAGCAGGGGACCGGCTGAGGGAGAGGTGTGGGGTTAATTTGGACTGTAAACACCGATTATCTCAGTTCAGACAGTCTGCCAAACGAGGAGCTAGCTAGTTAAAGAGGAGCTAACCTAAGAGCTAGCTTAGCTACGAATTCACACACGAAAACAGGTCTGAAAACAATAACAGCGCTGCTTCTGACAAGCTTCTGTTCCACACACGCCTCCAGACCGCAAAACCCTCTTGGGTTCCAGTTACATGTTTCTAGATTATCGCAAATATAGACACAGAGGCAGGAGATGTTGTGCTACTGACCTAATAGGCTGTAGCTGCTTTTTAATACTCTTCTTCTCTCACTATTCACTGTAGCGTTCTACGACACAGGCGGCTGCTCCGCTCAACGTCGCCACCTGCAGTGAGACGGAGGGATTACATAAACCTGGGAGTGTGTCAAATATCACTACGTGTTTGTTTATTTGTTTGTATATGTCTAAATGTTTTGAGAGGAAAATTATAATTCATTAATTTGTGTCCAGAAAAAAACATTTATTTGGGCTATTAAATTACATTTTGTTTGTTTGTTTTTAGTTTTATTTAATAAGCTAACTTTAAGAACGTAACGGCTTCCACGCGTAACGCGCTCACTGCGTAACGGATTTCATGCGTAACGGATTCCACGTGTAACGGGTTCCGTGCGTCACGGATTCTGCGCGTAACGGGTTCCACGGGTAACGCGCTCACTGCGTAACGGATTTCATGCGTAACGGGTTCCACGCGTAACGGATTCCACGCGTAACGGATTCTTTGCGTAACGGATTCCTTGCGTAACGGGTTCCACGCGTAACACGCTCCACGCGTAACGGGTTCCGTGCGTCACGGATTCTGCGCGTAACGCGCTCACTGCGTAACGGATTTCATGCGTAACGGGTTCCACGCGTAACGGATTCCACGCGTAACGGATTCCACGCGTAACGGATTCCACGCGTAACGGATTCCTTGCGTAACGGATTCCTTGCGTAACGGGTTCCACGCGTAACGCGCTCCACGCGTAACGGGTTCCACGCATAACGGATTCCACGCGTAACGGATTCCACGCGTAACGGATTCCTTGCGTAACGGGTTCCACGCGTAACGGACTCCACGCGTAACGGGTTCCGTGCGTCACGGATTCTGCGCGTAACGGGTTCCATGCGTAACGCGCTCACTGTGTAACGGATTTCATGCGTAACGAATTTCATGCGTAACGAATTTCATGCGTAACGAATTTCATGCGTAACGAATTTCATGCGTAACGGGTTCCACACGTAAAGGGTTCCACGCATAACGGGTTCCACGCGTAACGGATTCCACGCGTAACGGATTCCTTGCGTAACGGGTTCCACCCGTAACGGGTTTCACGCGTAACGGGTTCCGTGCGTCACGGATTCTGCGCGTAACGGGTTCCATGTGTAACGCGCTCACTGCGTAACGGGTTCTGCGCGTAACAGGTTCCGTGCGTCACGGATTCTGCGCGTAACGCGCTCACTGCGTAACGGATTTCATGCGTAACGGGTTCCACGCGTAACGGATTCCACGCGTAACGGATTCCACGCGTAACGGATTCCTTGCGTAACGGATTCCTTGCGTAACGGGTTCCACGCGTAACGCGCTCCACGCGTAACGGGTTCCACGCATAACGGATTCCACGCGTAACGGATTCCACGCGTAACGGATTCCTTGCGTAACGGGTTCCACGCGTAACGGACTCCACGCGTAACGGGTTCCGTGCGTCACGGATTCTGCGCGTAACGGGTTCCACGCGTAACGCGCTCACTGTGTAACGGATTTCATGCGTAACGAATTTCATGCGTAACGAATTTCATGCGGAACGAATTTCATGCGTAACGGGTTCCACACGTAAAGGGTTCCACGCATAACGGGTTCCACGCGTAACGGATTCCACGCGTAACGGATTCCTTGCGTAACGGGTTCCACCCGTAACGGGTTTCACGCGTAACGGGTTCCGTGCGTCACGGATTCTGCGCGTAACGGGTTCCATGTGTAACGCGCTCACTGCGTAACGGGTTCTGCGCGTAACAGGTTCCACGCGTAACGGGTTCCACGCGTAACAGATTTCACCCGTAACGGGTTCCACGCGTAACGGCTTCCACGCGTAACGCGCTCACTGCGTAACGGATTTCATGCGTAACGGATTCCACGTGTAACGGGTTCAGTGCGTCACGGATTCTGCGCGTAACGGGTTCCACGCGTAACGCGCTCACTGCGTAACGGATTTCATGCGTAACGGGTTCCACGCGTAACGGATTCCACGCGTAACGGATTCCACGCGTAACGGATTCCACGCGTAACGGATTCCTTGCGTAACGGATTCCTTGCGTAACGGGTTCCACGCGTAACGCGCTCCACGCGTAACGGGTTCCACGCGTAACGGATTCCACGCGTAACGGATTCCTTGCGTAACGGATTCCTTGCGTAACGGGTTCCACGCGTAACGGACTCCACGCGTAACGGGTTCCGTGCGTCACGGATTCTGCGCGTAACGGGTTCCACGCGTAACGCGCTCACTGTGTAACGGATTTCATGCGTAACGAATTTCATGCGTAACGAATTTCATGCGTAACGAATTTCATGCGTAACGAATTTCATGCGTAACGAATTTCATGCGTAACGAATTTCATGCGTAACGGGTTCCACACGTAAAGGGTTCCACGCATAACGGGTTCCACGCGTAACGGATTCCACGCGTAACGGATTCCTTGCGTAACGGGTTCCACCCGTAACGGGTTTCACGCGTAACGGGTTCCGTGCGTCACGGATTCTGCGCGTAACGGGTTCCACGTGTAACGCGCTCACTGCGTAACGGGTTCCGCGCGTAACAGGTTCCACGCGTAACGGGTTCCACGCGTAACGGGTTCCACGCGTAACAGATTTCACCCGTAACGGGTTCCACGCGTAACGGCTTCCACGCGTAACGCGCTCACTGCGTAACGGATTTCATGCGTAACGGATTCCACGTGTAACGGGTTCAGTGCGTCACGGATTCTGCGCGTAACGGGTTCCACGCGTAACGCGCTCACTGCATAACGGATTTCATGCGTAACGGGTTCCACGCGTAACGGATTCCACGCGTAACGGATTCCACGCGTAACGGATTCCACGCGTAACGGATTCCTTGCGTAACGGATTCCTTGCGTAACGGGTTCCACGCGTAACGCGCTCCACGCGTAACGGGTTCCACGCGTAACGGATTCCACGCGTAACGGATTCCTTGCGTAACGGATTCCTTGCGTAACGGGTTCCACGCGTAACGGACTCCACGCGTAACGGGTTCCGTGCGTCACGGATTCTGCGCGTAACGGGTTCCACGCGTAACGCGCTCACTGTGTAACGGATTTCATGCGTAACGAATTTCATGCGTAACGAATTTCATGCGTAACGAATTTCATGCGTAACGAATTTCATGCGTAACGAATTTCATGCGTAACGAATTTCATGCGGAACGAATTTCATGCGTAACGGGTTCCACACGTAAAGGGTTCCACGCATAACGGGTTCCACGCGTAACGGATTCCACGCGTAACGGATTCCTTGCGTAACGGGTTCCACCCGTAACAGGTTTCACGCGTAACGGGTTCCGTGCGTCACGGATTCTGCGCGTAACGGGTTCCACGTGTAACGCGCTCACTGCGTAACGGGTTCCGCGCGTAACAGGTTCCACGCGTAACGGGTTCCACGCGTAACGGGTTCCACGCGTAACAGATTTCACCCGTAACGGGTTCCACGCGTAACGGCTTCCACGCGTAACGCTCTCACTGCGTAACGGATTCCATGCATAACGGATTCCACGTGTAACGGGTTCAGTGCGTCACGGATTCTGCGCGTAACGGGTTCCACGCGTAACGCGCTCACTGCGTAACGGATTTCATGCGTAACGGGTTCCACGCGTAACGGATTCCACGCGTAACGGATTCCACGCGTAACGGATTCCTTGCGTAACGGATTCCTTGCGTAACGGGTTCCACGCGTAACGCGTAACGCGCTCCACGCGTAACGGGTTCTGTGCGTCACCGATTCTGCGTGTAACGCGCTCACTGTGTAACGAATTTCATGCGTAACGGGTTCCACGCGTAACGGATTCCACGCGTAACGGATTCCTTGCGTAATGGGTTCCACGCGTAACATGCTCACTGCATAACGGATTTCATGCGTAACGGATTTCATGCGTAACGGGTTCCACGCGTAAAGGGTTCCACGCGTAACGGGTTCCACGCGTAACGGGTTCCACGCGTAACGGATTTCACCCGTAACGGGTTCCACGCGTAACGGCTTCCACGCATAACGGATTCCACGCGTAACGGATTTTTGATAGGATAAATTAATGGGAAATGATGACCGATATGTCCCTCCTACAAATGGTCATAACTTCTCAGAAAAAGGTTGAAATTGCCTGAATGTTGCATGAAACCTTCCAATTTGATGACTTGAACCAGCACATTGAGTGGCTTGTCTGCAGGCCCTTGGGAAAGCTAACTCCTTTTAGCAGCATGCTAATGAGATCAATCCAATTTATCCTAGTAGAGTATCCTCTTGTGTCCACCATATGCTAATTTCCATCAACATCTGTCTTGTAGAAATGGTTTTATGGCACCCAACAGAAACAGAAACATGTATACGTCATTAACAGTCTTTTAATTCATTGAAAATACTTTAAAGTAAGATAGAGGAATAAATTAAATCTAAACTAATCCCCGAGTTGCATGAAGTGTTTAGTCTACAACCATCTGCAATGGCCAAAACATACCACCAGCTTCTACAGAGGATTGAGATTCAGCAGAGATCCCTTACCCATCCCCCTACAGAAATAAATAAATGTTATCTGGTATTGTAGTTCAGTACATTTCTTTTTTCTTGTGTGAATATAGTCACACCTTAGGGTATCTCATATGTTTAATTCAAAACGATGAATTAAAAGAGTGCTGCCCTCTACTCCCCTCTCTCTCTTAGCTGCACAGTAAACAGCATTTAACATCAACAACTCTGACATTGCCACCTGGCCTCTTACTAAAATCCGGAGATTAAATCCCTTATCTTTTCTCTGGGTCAACAAACAAAACGCTGGCAAACAGATATGAACATACAATACGTGACTGCTCTCCAGTGGTACTCTGTGGTATTGTAGTCACGACAGGAGCTTGAATTACTGCAGGAAAAAGAGTCATCAGAACAGTCGCAAGATATGTGTGGTGAATTGTGATTTTGAAAAAACAGTGTGTATCAAAGAGCACAGATGGCGACAGTGTCACATGCTGACGAGGGTTTTCAAGATACCTCCAGCTTTGTGCCTCTGCCTATGCAGTTGTAAGGTAATGTTATTTTCTTTAATTATTTTCAGAGGAAAGAAAGATTAAAAAGGAGGAAATGTGGCACAATATATGTAAATGTAACCTGATTCCCGCATAAATTATACATAATATACAACAGATAAAAATCGATTATTAACGATCATTAAAACATTTTCAGGTTTTACATTTTTATTTTTTCATTTAATGTATATTTAATGTTTTTTTTCCTCAGATTTTTATGAACTCATTTGTTTGTTTTCATTTCATTTTAGTATGGAGGTGCGGTGAAGTTGGCGCCGGATATGACGTTATGTTGCGCTTCTTAGTGGGCGTTTTTATTGTAAGAATCAGCCAATCAACGACGAGCACTTCTTTCACAACATTCCAATCCCTCCCGAAACGTCCACCTCCTCTCCCTCTCTCCCTCCCTCCCTGCCCTGTCTCGCCCGTGTGTGCGTGGGACTGTGACACGTAACTTTGTCCCCTTCATAGACGTGTGCAGGAAACGTCCACCTGGGGCAGGGAGACAGGGCTATCTTAAAACCCATGTCCCCGATCAAAATCCGTTTCTTTCTGAACATTTTGTAGCATGGAGGCGAGAGACGTATCTGCAGGTGAGGTTTAGTCAGCAGTGACTGTCAAGTGTGTCGGTGTGGTGTTGTTTAGCCAATGCAATAACCAGTTAGACCAATATTTAACCAAGGAGACGCTGTAATCTAAAACATAGTCGGGCTTGGTGTGTAAATAAGAGCTGAATGTTTTGTAAATCATGCAAGGATTTTCATGGTTTGTAAATAAATACACAATCATTTCGTTGACAAAGTGTTCTCTACACACTATCTTGCTCACAGTCATAAAGCAACATATTACATTGTATCTCGTTCATGGGCCTGTTAAACCTCTAGGTGCTCTTGCGAGCAGTGATGCAGAGGAGCAGACTGCAAAGAAGGATACAGCTCCAACAAACGATACACCACAGACCAAAAGCAAGATGGAGAAGATCTTTGGGTTCAGGAAGGAGGACCTGACCTCCTGGCACAGCCTGGTGACCCTCCTGAACCGCCCCACTGACCCTGCATCCCTTGGCATCTTCCGCTGCTTGTTTGGTAAGTTAAGATATAATTTACTCAGACCAGACTGCCTGCTGGGTTTAAGGGATGTTTGTAACAGGGTTGGAATAGCTCCTAGGAGCTTTTAAAACACGTGTGCCCTTCCAACTTCACTGTGTGTCTTTCATGCAGGTCTGCTCATGGTTATCGACATCACGCAGGAACGTGGCCTCAGTCACCTGGACTTTAAATACATGGATGGTGCCCCTGTGTGCCGCTTTCCCCTCTTCAATGTCTTGCAGCCACTGCCGCTGGATTGGATGTATCTGGTGTATGTGGTGATGTTCTTCGGTGGGTCACACTCCTTATTTAATGTTAGAAACTTACCGTATGTCCAAAATGTTACAGGTTAAAAATGCTCACACCCCACCTCACTGAGGCTTTTTGAGTCTAAGCGGATGCAGGCGTTTTATTGGAGACAGCCTCTGTGGGGTGCCTGTCTACGGGGAAGATGAAAGCACATGAAACCAGACCTGCAGTTTTTCACTTTTATTCTCCCTTTAAGCCAACGTGAAAGATTATGTTTGAGTCTTACAAAGATTTTGACGACTAATGCAAATGTGGCATTCACTGAAGCAAGAATGCAATACAGCAACAAACACAATGACAATCAAAGTGAATAAATACTGATACTGACGAATCCGTGTTCTACTCCTAATCTCGACACTTCCAGTATTACGTAACATTAGTTTCACACCAGAGAGGAATATCAAACCCACTTAATTCTTGACATTTACAACATTAACACTGTTACAGTATTGTAGGTACAGTAATACTGCTTGTTTTGTATGTGGTATTACATTTCTATATGATATTACTTATATACAACATATTTAAAAAGGGGCAAAAATGATCTGAGACAAAATAAACATTGAACATAACACAAATAGACATTAATGTTCATGTCCAAATCATGTAATTGTATGTATTACGATGCAAATTATTGTTACTGAGTCTTTGTTTTGTGATTAGTTAATTCACTTCAATTTTTTTTTTAATAGAATTTTGACAACCGTCTTTATTTTGCCCATATTTCTTCAGCAGATTTTATATTACACTTCCATAACGTTGAGGGACTTGCAACAGACAGATATTCCACAATACCCCGATGATGAGTCCCTCAAAATCTGAATGCCTATATTTCCCATAATGCAATACTATATAGCATCTTTTGGTTAGACCCACATCTGTCAAACTCCACACCTTCATTTTGTAACGCAGCCTTTCTATTTTCAGCTCTACAGTTGTCCACAGAAGACATTAAACAGCTATTTTTACCGGCTGAGTAGGACTCCCTTTGGACTATGTGTAAAAATAGAATAATGAATAGTAACAATAACTGTTTTTTATTGTTAACTGACGTTGCTATTTATGTTTCTCCCTGAAGGTGCTTTGGGCATCATGCTTGGCTGTTTCTACCGTCTCTCCTGCCTCATGTTCATCTCAACGTACTGGTACGTCTTCTTTCTGGACAAAACGGCCTGGAACAATCACTCGTACTTGTACGGCCTCATCGGGTTTCAGCTCACACTTATGGATGGCAATAGATACTGGTGAGATGATGTTTTATTTAAGTCTGTGTGTTTGCTTGAGCATTTCTGGCCCGTTTACATGTGAGAGCAGAGGAAGACCTTAATGTCTGTGTCTTATTTGTAGGTCAATCGATGGATTGCGGCGGCCTTCTATAAGAAATGCTCATGTGCCTCTATGGAATTACACCTTGTTGAGGATACAGGTTTGTGCACCAGTGCCTCTTAACAGCTAATACTGTCAATTCTTAAATTCTTCATGAACACGGCTTTGGTACAGTTGGTCTAATGATGTCAATGTTTTTTGTTCCTCAAAGATATTTATTGTATACTTCCTCGCTGGAATCAAAAAGTTGGATGCAGATTGGGTGGAGGGATACTCGATGTCATACCTGGCTCATCATTGGCTGTTTGATCCTTTCAAGTAGGTTTTATTGCTCAAAGACTTTTTTTTTTTATCACTGACTTGTATCTCAGTACTCCACCTCTGATCTTGTTGTTCACACGTTGTTTTTCAGAGTGATTCTCCCTGTGGAGTTAATTAACCTGCTAGTGGTGCACGGAGGTGGTCTTGTTCTGGATCTGACAGCCGGCTACCTGCTGTTTTTTGATGCCACACGACCGTATGCATTTGTCTTTGTCTCCTACTTCCACTGTATGAACTCTCAGCTCTTCAGCATCGGTGAGTCTGCATTAACAAAAACACCTTACTTGTTTTTATTCTGCCTTTAATTTGTGGGGCATCCTTTTACCTCTATCTTATTGAGAATGTTTATCCTCGACAGGGATGTTTTCCTACACAATGCTGGCCACCAGTCCCCTCTTCTGCTACGCCGACTGGCCAAGAAGATTCTTCGCTCGTTTCCCAGCATTCCTCCGGGCAGTCCTGCCAATCACCTCACCGGACCCTCAGCCCAGTACTTCCTGTGTTTACAATTCAACCCAAAGCACCAGCACCGATCCCCAGGAGACCCCCCCGCCTGTCGCCAAAGCTCCCAAACTGAGATTAAAGCACAAGCTGGCAGCCATCTTTACCATTCTCTACATAACTGAACAGCTCTTCCTGCCTTACTCCCACTTCATCACACAGGTACATTAGTCCATCCACTCGTTTTCCTAAAAGACTTTTACAGCTGACTTGATCCAAAGAACCAATTAGTAAATGGTTGCATACTGATCTTCTGGCCCCTTCTCTACACACAGACATTCTGTTTAATAGGATTGTACTTTGCTGTCAGCAATAGCCTTTTAAACCCTCTCTGAGTCACCAGGCTGATTGTTGCTCAATCAGAGTCAACAGTCATTGATCCGCAGCAAACAACAGCTCAGACTGGTGTCGGCAGAAAGGTGAAAGCCCCAAAGAAGTAGATACTCGTATGTTCTTGGTTCTTTATGAATTTAAAGTCTTGGTTTATATACAGCTTAAATAAAAACTGGTGAAAGGGTGAGGAAAGAAATGTACAGAGTGATTTCTATTAGCATGGACTTATGCTAATATTTAGTTTTTCTGCAGGGTTACAACAACTGGACCAACGGCTTGTACGGCTACTCATGGGACATGATGGTTCACTCCCGCAGCCATCAGCATGTTAAGATCACCTACAAAGACGGAAAAACTGGAGACACTGGATATCTGAACCCCGGGGTGAGTTACAAGGGAAAAAACACTGTCAGGCACAAAGTACGTCAGCAGTACAATTCATCGTAACGGTATATCATGCAGCGTAGACCGCCACGATGAGGAGGACGAATGCGCAAGAGCTGCAATGCAAAGCGTGTAAGGTTAATTGTCATGATAAAAGACTTAAGGTTAGATAACAAACATGTTGACGAAAAAAACGATATCACTAAATATACCACTTCCTGAATTGACCTTCGAGATTCAGATTTTCTCTTAATTTCAGTTTAGCCGACTGCTAATTAAGAAATAATTACACTGTCTGTGTACCGAAGGTGTTCACACAAAGCCGTCGCTGGAAGGACCACGGAGACATGCTGAAGCAGTACGCCACGTGCCTCAATCACTTCCTGCCCCGCTATAATATCTCTGATCCTGAAATCTACTTCGACATCTGGGTGTCCATCAACGAACGCTTCCAGCAAAGGTATGAGAGATTCTTTTGCGTGAGAAAAAGATGCTATCGGTATAATGAATTCAGATGCATCAAATGAATAATGTAAGAGTGTGTTTTTAAACTTGCTCTGGACTTTTCTCTCAGGATCTTTGATCCCCGCGTGGACGTCGTGCGGGCCGATTGGTCACCTTTCCGACCAAGCACATGGCTGATGCCTCTACTGGTGGACCTCTCACCGTGGAGGACCAAGTTTCAGGAGATTGAGGGCAGTTTGGACAATCAGACAGAGATTGTCTTCATCGCTGATTTCCCAGGTTTACGAATCTCTTCTCGTCCTTTTCATTTATACGGAACAGTATCGTTATGTTTTGTAGTTTGCTTTGTGCTAACTGGCAGTATGTTACCTCTCAGGTCTCCACTTGGAAAACTTTGTCAGTGAAGATCTGGGCAACACCAGCATCAGTGTTTTGCAGGGCAAAGTGAATGTTGAGATAGTGGAGGAGAAGAAGAACTACACTCTCCAGCCTGGTGAGCAGATAAAGGTACGGCAGCACACTATATCATCCCCATGAACATGAAACTGTTTAACCTGGACACACTCAAAGCATTTACCATAATGTGTATGTGTGTAGGTACCGGCTGGAGCTTACCACAAGGTGTACACAGTGTCTGAAGACCCATCGTGCTATATGTACATCTACGTGAACACCACAGAGGCGGCGCTACAGGAGAACTTCACCAAGCTGTACGAGCTTCAGGAGCGCGTTCGCAACGGGACAGGTAAATGTTAGGCAGTTAACACTATGAAGGGGAGCACTTAATAGTGGAATATTGTATGACAAAATACAGTGCGTTGCTCCAATGCAAACATGATTATCACTGGATGCTGACCGGACTGTTCTGTCTCCTCCCATAGAAACCGAGCCTCTTCCTCCTGAGCTGCAGCCTCTTATCGCTGCAGACGGGGATGAAGGGTCGGAGGTCAATGCGACTGACCCGATTGTGCAGCTGTTCCTGAAGAGACAACGGCGCATGAAGGAGGTGAAGAAGCGCAGGGAGGCTGGTGCACTGGAGCGAATGGAGCGCTTTGCAGTGAAGAAGTACTACACGATACGGAGGGGGTGAGCGCTGTCTTCTAACACAGTAACATACCAGGTTTAGTTGTATTTACACAGAACATGTCCGTGAATGCATCTCATTAACTCCCTCCCCTTCTCTTTTAGATTCTTGATGACAGCCATCGCTATGAGGAACCTGGCGGTTGGTCTCCCTTCTCTCGAACAGCTGACAAGAGAAGTTGCCTTCGCCAACATGAAGGAACCTCAGGCAGACGGCAACCAGGACGAACGGCTGAAAGACGAAGTTGGTCACGGAGAACTTTAAATCTGTCGTAGGGACCGAAGTTGACTTGCTGGATCACACGTTCCAAACAGATGTGCGTGTGTGTTGTTACTACTGGACTGTTACTGGGACAGAAATCAAAGGATTTTTATTTTTATTTTCTATGCCTCTGAAATGTTCAGATTATTTCCAAATGTAGAGCCAGTATTTTGTGATAGCATTTCTTTATGAACCTGAATTTATGCAGAGGACATGTTTCTGTTATGGATGCAGAATCCTGTCGACAGATTCAAGATTACATTTCCTTTTTGTTCAATTTTTGCATAAGAATTTTATAATTACAAGTATGTCTGGGTGACTTGACCAAAAATACATTGACAACATATTGAAAATGATATGATCGATGCATTATGTGATCTGCCGGAGGATGGTAATTGAAATACTCTAAACTATAAATTCTTCTTTGTTTTGAATGAAAACAAACGAGCATGTTACTGTAGGGTTTTGAGTTTTAAGGGGACAGATCTTGGCGAACATACTGACATAAACAGGAACAGGTTGGTCGATAACTCCTCCTGTTGGTTTATTGTGCAGCACGAATGTCAATAATTCTGTCCCGACTCATAACAAGCACATTAAAAAAATACAAAGGATATGTTGAGGTTTACTGTTTTGAGGGAATATACTTCTCTGATCTTTTATGATAACCCCTTTAATGTGATAAAAACTGACTGAAATACAGAACAATTGTTAGCATGTCATCCGACGGCCTTTTCTAGTGACTTTTCTAATAAAAGCTTGTGTCAATTCAGTTATTTGAATTAAAACTCTGACAAAAAAAAGTTAGTGGCAATAATGAATTTTATTGGTGTCAGTATTTAACATTTCGCCCATCTTAAAGTGCTACAGTTGAATTCCAGTGTTCACTGTAGGTTGACGTTATGGCACATAAATGACACTTTTCACATGTTCAAGAGCACAAACAGTACAATGTTGAAAAATATAAATAAATATAAATCTATGAGATGGATCCCTCGGAAATGATTGACTCTGTTAAAACATAAACTCATGATCTGTTTAGTTGAGGTTAATTGCTCAGGATTCATTGGATTCAGTATAAATATGTAGTTGTCACCACTGGAGGTCCAGTCACGTAAGAAAACTCTGGCCGGACAAGTGTCATCAATTACTGCAAACGCTACAAGTATCTTCAAGAGTACACACCGGGAGACGTTTGTAAAGACAATCTGTATTTTAGTGACATATTGCACAGTGTTTTACTGGTTGTTAGTCTTTTAAATCACCGTCTCTCATTTAAAAAATCCGCTGTAAAACAAAACACACGTTGCTTCCCTTTTCATGATGGGTGACTAGACTTCTAATCACCACAAGTGGAAAAACTGGCCTTCTAGATCATGTGTAAATTCAACATTAAACTTAACAGGACTGGCATTAGTGTTAGATACTGGCCTTTAAGTGTTATCAGAAGACTTTTATTCCCATTAGACTAGTACTTACATTTTGCATGTGCTGTGGGGCCTCAACAAACCAGCTCATTCTCCTGCTTTACGGTCAGCTATCAGTCTTCATATCTCATCGTTGCATCTTTCGTAAAAACATGTTTTGAAGTGCAAGTGAAGGAAGGAATGAGACATGAATAATAAATGGAGAAGTACCCTCGAGCTTGCCCTAATCCTCTCTTAAAGGGGAACTCCACTTATTTTACACACCAAAGTCTGTATACAGGTCTCGCAGAGTACTACTGTATATGTGTAGTGAGCCTTTTGGGAGCCGCGCCAAATCGGATAAAGTCTGAAAATAAAAAAAGAAATCTGTCTGTCGTGGTTACATTTCAAATAGGCTTTGTGCCGAAAAAACCTGAAGCTCCAGACTGAGCCGCTCCTTCACAAACATCCACATCACAACTCAAATCATCTCCACCCTTACATGTGGCACATAGCCGTCAACTCCACCAGAATGCACAAACACACTCTAAATTGTTCCACGCTCCCCCCCCCTCGGATGGCTCAATGTTCACAAACTACTGGTGCTACAAAGGGAGGGAACACATCCCTGTTTGCAGGCCACACGATCCAGCTCCTCACTCCAGCCCTGTGCTTTCGTCTTTTACAGGGCCCCTCTGTGTCTGGCAAACTAACCTTCGGTCCAGCTGGCATCAGCGTTTCCTTTCTGGTTCCCCTCAGTTTCAACTTCTGGTATTCACTTACTAAAAGCTTTCAAACTTCTCTCTACGTTGAGCTTCCTCTTCTCTCTATTTCCAGCTGATCCTGCACATTTCACTCAATTCTTTCTTAAGAAATAAGGAAGAAAAAGTGAATTTATTAGCTACTAAAGAAATATTTTAGTCCTTACTTAATTACTTTGATTCTAATGCGTCAATCAAGTTAACCTGTCACTGTTAATGTTTCACTGTTTCATATATCGTTACATTTTATAGCTGAGAAATCCATTGAAATATGGGCCAATATTGCTTATTTTAGGAACAACTGATGGTGCTGGTGCCAGTTATTTATCGAAAGAAAGGAACCTAAATGTATGGATTTTTGTTTTATGCTTTGCTAAATGTAAATGAGGCTCAGTGCATCTCCACATGTCACATCCTCCGTGATGGGACACCTAACATGGTGTGCAAACATGAAGCATCGGTTTGTAGTGACGTGCCCTCAGAGACGGCTCCGCAGCTCTACCTTGGTTGAAGATCTGGGTAGAACACTCCGTGGACCACACCTTCAATCACAACATTTGAAAATGCATCTGAAAAGGAAAGAAGAAAAGAAAGTTTTTCACTTTGAAGGGAAGATGAGGGAGAAGCTCATCCCCACTTTCTGCTGAAATGATATTAGGATATAGGCGCAAGTAGCCTGAACCCACCGTGACTTGGCAGCAGGTAGGGGTCTCTCAGAAACAGCAAGACTGGCTGATGTGAAAGTTTACTGAGAAGAATCCAAAAAGGAGAAGTCAGAAGGTTTGTACATAAATGAACAGGATGCAGAAATGTAGGTGGTGTCACTGACATGCTGGGTGAAGTTCAAGTGCAGAGCAAATAGGGATTCAAGTTTTAACCGGTTGGAAACGGTGCTAAAGAAGAATCTGACCGGCTGTTTCATACAATAGTTTTTAGTTATATTCACTGAAAAACGCCTCACCTCGATTCCTCCGATTCTGTATCAAACGACCTTAGAGAAGGAAAATACAAGTTAAGCCACAACCGACAGATCTTTTTTTTTTTTATTCAAATGCCACAAAATTGGTCTTTTATATCATAGAGTCAACTCACCCACAGCTTTCTGTTTTTGGCACTGAAGGAAAATGGCGGATATTGAGGAAATCCAAGAATATCTTTGGAAGAACTCCATTTTCCATAATTATAGTCTAACAAAACAGACAAAACAAAAGCAAATTGCAATGTGCACATGAAGCAGCGCCGCTGAAGTGACCTGAAGGACCTTTTTGATGAACGGTTCGTATAATCACCCGACATCTGTCCAATAGTTTTATGTGTTTACTTTGAGTTAGAGACAAAATATGCATTTGGTAAAAGAAAGAAAGGCAGTGTTCATGATACTGACTCCACATTAGTGTGGTCATGATACTGGAACTTCTAACTTTGATAGAATACCTTGAAATATAACAATATTTTAAACCATTTTTACTACCACAGGGAAAATCGACACAACTCAAATGTTGAACCAGTGTCAATACTTCGATATTTATGCATAAAGAAATGTCACGTTTCAGTTCCAGCAGGTGGAGTGGAGGTGTGTCAGAGTACCTGCAGGTAGAGCTCCAGGCCTTGCCTCCTCTGCTCCACCACTTTGGGAACCCAGTTTCTAACATGTTTGGAAGGGATCTCAGGTGGCTTTATGCTCTTCTTTAGCTGGAGGGATTTAAAAACATCATTCAAAGACATACATATAGCCATGCTAGCAGCATATGCTAACATGTAGACTGTTCAGCGGGACAGGAAGAGGAACTCATCTGTAACTCTACAACCTCAAACGATCTGGTATGGTGGACGTGGTTCACCACCAGGGAGCTCATTCATCATTTATTTATTTGCTGCTGTGATTTCCTAAGCACGTCTTCACACTTCTGAATTTAGTACTTGTAAATAGCTAAATAGGCAATTCACATTTCTTCATCCGTCTGTTTTTTTCATGTTTTGTGAAGCCCAAAATATTGCATCTTTTTGTATGAAATGGGCTGGAACAATATAATTGTATCAATTTTATTTATACGTTTTTTACTACTCAATTAATTGTTTACTCTTTGAAATCTCCGACAATTGAAGATGGAAGCTCATAGAGCCCAAAGTGTCATCTTATAATTGTGTTATTTGACAGAGCAGCAGAAAAAAACAATTAATAATAATAATATGAATATGCTATCTACAAATATCTAGCATTTTCATTTGATAGTGATAAATGATTAATAAAATGGTTGTCATTACATTTTCAGCAGTTTGTTGATTGATTAACTGACTAATCCTTTTATTATGCAATAAAGCTCATATATTCAAATGTTTTTGCAACTCATATATCAGTGAGAAAAAACATGGTGGTCAATATGTAAAAATCTTTATATTTCACTTATGGTTAAGGACTTAAACACTAAATTAGAACTCATGAGAAAGGAGGACTTTGTTAATACTCAACATCACTGTAGCTCACCATTTTATGCAAAGCGTGGAATTCACTGTAGCGTTTCTCAACAGCGTGTTGTCTGCCATTCATCAGCACGTCAATTCTAAAGACCTGAAAGAAAGAAGAAACTCTGTACTAGTCTTTTGACAAACAGGGTTGAACTCTGTCGTTGGGAGTCAGTTAAGGGAATCATGATTTATCACCAGAGCACATCAGCCAAATAGGGCCCCGCCCGGTGCCTACAGTCAGTGTGTGACTGACTGACCACAGTGACCAGCTGACTGCAGAGCCGTCAGTTACAGTCAGTTACCAAGAGGAAACATCTGGCATGCTGTTAGATCTGTCAGAATTACTGTTAACATCCCTAAACAGACTTCTCCTTCCGTCACTCTGCTGGATTCTTCCGTAAAATGTCCCTCTCGGTGCCAGAATTATGTAAATAAGGAAATCCACTTATAAATGATGGCAGTGTTGTTACTGCAGTTCAGTACTGGCAACACAGCCACATACTGTGTCTCCTAAGACAGAGAGCCAGCAAGTACAAATTATTAACAAATGAACAACTCAGAGAGAAAACAGCACAGCAATGAAATGCTGTCATTACTGTGTGAAAACGCCTGATGACGGTTGAGACCGTACAGAAGTTAAAGGAAGATTATTCGCTTTCTTGCCTGGAGTTAGATGAGAGGATTAATACCACTTTCATGTCTGTATGGTAAATATGAAAATTTGCCTGGCTTATTGTAAAGAATTGGAAACAGGAAGGAACAGCTACAAGAAAGCAAAATAAGTGTATTTCCCAAAGAGCTAAACTACTCTTTTAAATTTGGGAAAAGAGGGCACGGGGGTCGGGTCAGTAGAGGGGAAGTAATGCAAATGGCACATATTTGTGACAGAAAGTCTGAGCATTTAAATGTGGAGGTGTGGAGTTTGAAAGACATGAGAGTTTGGGGGAGCATAACCAAAACGTCTATTGAATGCATTATGGGAAATGTAGGCTCCAACATTTGTGGAGGTTGACCAACACACTAAGGAATAAACATTGTAACTGTGTCTCGTTTCTGGTATATTCATTTAAAATGACTATTCATATACACCTAATCTGAGGTTCCCTGTGAAATGAATGATGTCATACAGCTTTATTTAAATAAGTCGTTAATCCATGTCAGACAGCTGAAGGGGGGGAGGTCCTGGGTGGGCTGGTTCACAACAGCCTACAACACAAATCCACAAGTCTTGCCAAACGTTACATTTAAATGAAGAGTAAACGGGGTGTGCTCTTTAACGTTGACATGTTTACACGTGAACAAGGTCAATTCGCGACTTTGTAGCATCTGAACAACAGCGACATGAATAAATCTGAGTGCAAAATGTAAAAGTGATGACAGCAGCAGAGCAGACGACACGGACAGACGGAGGTTGTTACCGAGCAGCTTACCGTGTATCCTTTCTCGATCGAGTTGGTTTCTGCACGAAACGACGGGATCGACACTCTGACTGGGTGCATTTTTACAAGAGTTTTTTTTAGGTAATATAATGTCCTATGGTTCACACACACTCACACTCACACTCTCTCACACACACACACACACTGCTGGTGTTTGACTCCAATTTCTTTAGCAGCCTGATCAAAATCACTGGATTCAAACCTGAACAAAGTCTCAGTGACGCCTCCTGCTGCACCGGAGTACAACTACGAGAACCAGGTTGTGATTTTAATATTTTAATATTGTGCAACACAGATCCACATTATGGAGCCCAAAGTGTTACCTATTAAACAGCTACATTAACCCGTAATTATTAAGCATATTATTACAATAATATACTGCATATATACAAAATATATAAATGAGTGAATAATATCTGCAAAAATGCCAAACATTTTCTCATTCTAGCTTCTCAAATGTGAGCCTTTGCTGATTTTTTCTCTGTTTTATATTTGAATGAAGATGTTACGTTGGGCACTGGGAACTTGTGATGGGCACATTTCCATATTTTCTGACATTTTATCAACTAAACAATTAATGGTTTCATGAAAAAAATATCATAATGTGTAAAGAAAATAATCAGAAGTTTGCAGCCATTTAAACCGTTTGTATCCAGCCTTTTTATATAGTGGTTGTGTGTTTGTGATTCAGTGTGTGTGTGTGTGTGTGTGTGTGTGTGTGTGTGTGTGGCAAAGACAATAAGAAATAGAAAAAGATAAGAAACAAAGGCAAGACAGGGAAGTCACCTCAATCTGGTCAGCCCAAAACAAGTTTTATTCAACTTAATTTCAACAAAATCTTTGTAAGAGTTTCTTTCGTATAAATATAACAAATACATTTCCTTTACAGCTGGTTCATTTTAAAATTGTGATATAACTGATATGGATTTAACAATGAGGGTAAACTGGTTCACACTTTATTCTTTAACTATCCTCCAAGTGGTATAACACGCAAGATTACAGTACAATGCAATAGAAGTGAGACATTTAAAATATTCTCATGAAAAGATGAGATAACAACATACTTATCAGTATGGAGAAAAACAAGCAAAAACAAATTCAATCCATCACCATGGCGTCCGATGATTCCTACCATTTCTTTCTAACTTGGGAGTGTTTAATTAAAAAACTAAAATGTATATATCACAATTTTACATTTATTTCATGACGCTGTCATATGCAGTCCTCTGCATTGTCATTTACAGAACATCTTTGCTGAGTTCCTGTGAGTGATGTTATGTTATCTAATACCTGAAAGAAAGAAGAAACACCATGAGAATTGATAGACACAATGCAAGAAATATCAAAGAAACATTTGTCCCTTACAACATGATACTCACGATGACATGTGACAACCTGACACGTAGGCGTAGTTGCCAGTGTAGCGAACGTCACAGCGCACAACGTTGTTGCTGTAGTCTGATTCTGGGACATGATAATGCGGATTAACACTGACCTGTGGGGAACAACATACAAACAAAATATAAGGATCAATAACAAAGCAACACACGCTAAATAAACAGCATGGACTTAATGGGATTACACACAAGCAGCTCTTTAAAAGGGGTTTAGTGTCCGACAAGGAAGACAAATGTCTTCTGGCATTTCTAACAAACCTTGAGGATAAAGTTTCCAGGTTTCACATCTGTGATGTCAATCCACTGGCAGTCGATGTCTGCGTTGTAGGTATCATAACACCCTGGGCTCAGGCCCTGCACATTGGACAGCATCCACATAAAACATTATTTAAACAAACACACTTCTTATGAAACAATATATGGATATTATATTTTTACATAAAGAACTGTAACAAAGATGTTAATGTTTTATTACAGTATGATATCTTATGGTAAGACTAAAATAAGAAGAAAGAGAATAAAAACCAGCCAGGAAAAATAAAGAAAAGAGGATGGATAGTGTGCCAAACAACTGATCAGACGTTCAGGCAGGTGGGATCGTCTGACAGGAGGAACAGGAAATGTTTAATCACCACTGGCTCGTGCAAAGAGGAAATACTAAAGGACAGCTGCCTCAGTACAAGAGCACTTGTTTTCTTAGTTCACCTCTCCTTTAAAGAAATGTAACCAAATTCCTATGAGCAGGTCATTCAACGAAAAGCAAGTCAGTAAAGTCATTATCCTCTATTTTGCTCTGAACCCAAATGAAACTAAAGCACTATAGTGTTTTTAGTTATCTCTATAGCTATATTCCTCAACGTGAACAGGCTTTTATTTTGCAACCACTATAATTCAATCGATCTTGTTCTCTGAAGACATTTTGACATGTCACAAAAGGAAAAGCACAGAAGTAAAAGACAAAAAACTTGTTTTGGGTTAGTTAGATGTTGGTCGATTCAGAATGACTTTGACATTGTTGCTGTGCTAGCTAACAGGAGCTAACAGGCTAAATATGGTGTTAGATTGTGAGCTCAAACCTGCATTCACTTGTTTGTTTTTTGGCCACTTGGGGGCAGCATAACAAAATGTAAACAGAAGACCGATATATCATAACCTTACAAAGTAGCAAATGTGTTTGCAAAAAGGTTATTATATTTACACATGCAGCTGACACAGAGCAAGAAGGAATCCAACATTTACTCTTCTTTAAGCTCTGTGTTTGGTCTCCAAAAACTCCTGAGGGAAAATTCTGTCTTTATAGCTGCTAAATTCTTCACTATGTTCCCCAGCAAGTGGCTAACTTTGTCTGTCTGCTTTGATGCCGTGCAGGAAGCATACAATTCATTTAACATATGTGTTAGCTGCCTGCTGTAGCCAGAAAAGAGCAGATGAGAGCGGTGAGAGTGAACCACAACAGTAATGTTGTGGGCAGTAAAACCAAGACAGAGAGTTGAAAGATGATAAACACAGAGGAGAGAAGAACTGTAGAGCAGCTTTAAAGTCAGTAACATCAACATTTCTTTATCTTTTCAGCGGGTATCATTGAGACCTGGGTATGTGAGGTGCAGGCAAATCGCCTGTAATAGCCGTAGTCACAGGAAGTGTCCTCCAGGCAAAAGCTGGCTTTGTGGCCTTCAGCCACCGAGTGGTGGGTAGAGGCATCCAGCAGCTCGTAGTGGCTGAACTCATCCATGCTGTGGAAGTGCCTGTGGATCAGCAGCAGCAGTGTTCAACAACTCCGGCATTTTTAATCTACAACAAGTGAGTTCCAAAACAATCTGGGACTAATTAAAACAACCAGACACCGTTTGACATGTTGAGATCGTCTTGTTTCTGAGCTACATTTACACAATTACTGATTAACATTTAAGTATATTTTGTTTCCCAGTATTCACTCAAATTGAGTCCCTGTGACGGCAAACATCACAGGTATTTATCATGTACATGTAGCACTACACTGTATCTAAATCTGCTTTCACTCTATTATCTTAAAGTCAGTTTGTTTAATGAGACAAAACAGTCTGGATTTTAACACAATTTGACTTTCAAAACACTGGCAAAAATATATACAGTCTACAGTAACAGCTTATTGCAGCTTTGCCAAATGTGCTCCATGTTGGGAATAAGCACAGTGGACTGGTTGTTTCACAACATAACTATGGACTGAGGTAGTTTCTGATAAATCAAGGAAAGCTGGCACATTTCCAAAAGCTCAATAAAGGAACAAACACACCAGCGGTTTTCCTTTCAGGCTCATTATCCTCATCACACAGCTTTATTTTACAATGTCTGGCTTTGCAGCTGTATAGCAACTGAATGATGAGGTCATATGAAGTTCAGTCACGTCATCTTTCGGTTTTACTGCCTTTATGCTGAGATTTAAAAAATATAAAATTACGTCTTTAAAAGCCTAAAAATACAGATCTCAGCAGAGCTATAAAACATCCAGAAGTAAAGCCGTCTGTGGTTCAACAGGGGGTGCCATACCACAACTACAGACTGGACAAGACGAATAGTGTAGTGACTAATATTATCTCTTGGAAACAACTGATGTGTTGAACAAATTAAAACAACTACGTAGAGTTACAATGTGTTCTATATCTGATTCAGACACGGCTTTCCAAAATTGGATCCGGATCTGGTTTGTGTTTTCATGCATGAAATCTTCACGTGAAGGCCTCTAATTCATGTCAGCTTGTTGGCCAGCGAGAACAAATGATACAAGAAAGCAGCCACAAGTCAGAGACATTTTCACTTTCTGTGTGTGATGGTGCGGTGGACAGCAGTGAAATGGCCGTATATACTCACTGGTGACAGCTGTGCCACTCCCAGGAGTAACGTGGCCTGCTGGGGAGGAAGTCCGCCGTCCCTTGGTTCTTGACTCTCTGAGGAAACCTCAGCAGCATACGGGTGTCATAGTCTCTAATGCTGGCTGTGTAGGCTGAGCTGCAGGCACAAAACAAAGGTAGAGCATAAGTTTGAAGGAAAAAAAGGTCATATGTGGACACTTCACTGAGATTGTTTTTCCTGCTAGAACCCCCCCCCCCCCCCCCCACCCTCTGAGTGGAGCAGATTTTCAGTGTCTGAGTGAAGGCAGTCAGTGTGTAAATGATGGGTGGAAAAACAATTTGGAGGGATGAGGTTGTTTGGGTTAGTTTTCGATAATGTGTTTACCATTCAGGCTTTCTCTCCTCGCGGCAAACTATGATTATACTTTACAGAAATCCACCACTCCACCCGTCTGCACCATCAGTGGCAGGATTCGGTTAATTTTACCTCGTCTCATGGTTCCACTGGGCAGCCCTCACCCACAAACACTTTAGGTTGTTATGGCTCAAAGCTCTGTGAATCACACTCAAACTTGGATGCAAACCCTGTTTTTTTTCCCTCGCTGTGGATAAGTCCTGACAGCAGTCTACCTACCTTGACAAACAGTTTTCCTCAGCTGCACATCTCAGGTTGTACATTGGGACTCTCTGGACATAAGCAGAGGCTTGAATGTAGTACGGGTCCGGTACCAGATCAGGCAGACCTAAAACAACAAATTATTTACATAAATTAATATGTTTCATATACAGACCAACACAGTAACAGATGGCAAATAGATGCAGCAATGCAGAAATGTTGAACCAAGACTGACAAACGGATTAATTAATAGACCGGGAGCATTTAAACATCATAAACACCACTTTATTGGTCATATCTATTTTCATTAATGTTGTTTTGAGAACCCAACTCTTACCATACTGATGATACCTTGTGCCATATCCGGGTCTCGATCTCCGGCTCGGTCTATCGTAAACGTCATAATGATTGTAATATGGGTTGTCACTATCAGTGGACTTGTAGGGGTCGTAGGGATCATCGCCGACCATCATGTCTTCTCTCCGGGGCAGAGGCGGACTGACAGTGACCTTTTCCTGGGTCTCATTGCTGCTCTTCTGCGTCCCCGTGCGCTCACCGAGACGGTCATTGTTATGCTGGCGGTGCTCGTGCCCTCTCACGAGCCTTTGGAGCGAAGACGGGAGCCCGCGGGGGGTGTGCAGGTCGGTCGCCGGCCGGGAAGGCTGCTGCTGCTGCTGGACCACACGCTGACTCGAGGTCTCCGGATGTCTCACGTCCGCATCACGAATGATGGTGACAGGTCGCGCCTGCACTTGTTCCTGAGCTGCGCCCCTGCGCTTCGGTGGTTGATACTCCGAGCCCTGGCTTAAAATGCTAAAAACCTTGCCGTTGTGTGACCACTGTAGCGTCTGTCGGAGAGCTTCTCTTTGGTTATTTCCTTGTTGGGTCCCTGAATTTGTCTGAGACTGGACAGCTTGCAGGAGGAAAACAAAAAAATAGACGCACGCATATGCGTAAAGTGGCGTGCCAAATATGCGTAATTCCATTATGAAACTAAAGGAGATTGAATGTGACAAAGCGAATATTTCAAATGAGCTGGGGTTGCCGCTTGTCTTTGACTTAAATATCCTTCATCACTATTTGAAGGATATTCATTCAGAAGAGAGGAAAAGCTAAGTTTAAATGTATCCGTATAAACTCATATCGCTCTGCTCCTGCAGCCTGCAGTGAGATGATGAGGAGGAGAAGGAGGAGGAGGAGTTCAGCATTTGGCATTTCTGAATCTGTTACACAAGTCTGTTGCTGTTGGTCATATAACCACTGAATGGATACGCGATGTGTGATCATTCCCAGCCAAATGTGTTTGATAACTGCTCAGTCTGGCTCTTTGAAAAGTGGTTAATGTGTGTCAGTTCCAGGCAGTGAGACATATTTTCTTCCTCACAAAGATTATGCATATTTTGAATCATAACAGTTAGACCAAAAACATGCACAACCCATTTCCACTGCTGTATTCATTTTTTCTTTGACAAATCAACAGAATGTCATGATAAATAGCTTTTTCCTCTGACTGTTGGATGAACTCGCAACCTTATTGCAACACACTCTACCAGGAGTCTCTGCACTCCACTTTCTCATTTTCACAAACCCTAAACATCACTCTTTGATGGCCCTGCAACATTTTCATTTTCTTTCTGAAAAACCATCTCCCACAAATCCCCCTCCACCCAGTCCTGTCTGTGTTAAGCTTTGCTGACAACGTGAAAGATTAATCACGTGCATCCCATAGTAATCTTCTATAAAGTCATAATTAGTCTATTCTGAGCAATAAACAAAATGAGGCTGCCGTGATACTTGATATCTGCATTACTGTGTCTGGTGGCAGACTGGTGACCCCACGCTCCTCTCCTGATGACTCTAAGTCATTTGCTGCAGCCCAGTCAAATCACCACCCTGCTGTTAACACCAGAGGTATAATGCATAGTTTGGGAAACTTAATCCAGGGTTTCCATTTTCTTCTGTCTATCAAACCAAAGACATCTTTCTAGCATCTACACAACTGGCCGCAGGATGGCTGCTGCTAAACCACAGCAAGTGCTCAAAAGGATTTTACAGTTTCTCAAATCACAAAGTTTTTTGAGAGCTACAGACTTGAAAGCAAATCATTTGGATTATTTGAGAGGGAGTTTTTTTTAACATGTACAATTTGAGATTGGTTATGAGCTACTATGTATCTTTAAAAAGCAGCAAGTAATGATCAAATAATCCGCTGTGATAACAGATCAATCCCAGGGTCCTCCCGACACTAGGGGCAGATGACTGTAAATAACATTGGAGGGCTGCAGACTACCCGAGGGAGTTGTTTAGTAAGTGAGGGATTATGGTCTTTCCTTAGACAAAGAATGAATAATGTCTAGAATCACATACTGGAAAAGCACAAACAATGTTAAAACTAAAAGTAGCAAAAAATAGAAACAAGTATTACTAATTTAGAATAATTTTTACAGTTTTTTTTTATTTATAGCAATGTGTCCTGTTCACACTCACACAGTTACCCTAAAGTGCAACTTTAGTCTGATCTGTTTGTCGCTGAGCAGCAACGCTGGAGCAGCAGGGAGTTGAGGGCTTGCTCAAGGGCACCTCGGTGGCGGTAATGAAGGAGGAGAAAGCTCTGTTCTCTCACTCACGCTGCTCAAATGTAACCCTTCAGATTGAACTGGCATATGTCCCGTCACAAATCTGCTTCTCTAATGTTTAAAGGAATAGTTCGACATTTTGGGAAATCCGCTTGCTCACTTTCTGGTTAGATGAGAACATTGATACCACTCATGTATGTTAGCTTAGCTTAGCACAAAGACTGGAAATGACGAAACAGAGAAGTCGGCTCTGACCAAAGGTAATAAAACCACAAATTGTTATTTTTATACTTCCGATTTTGTCAATCAAACAAAATATGTTATAGAAAATAGTTTTATCACCTTTGGACAGAGCTAATTTTTATAAAAAAATGTTGAAACCTGTATTATTTACATTCATGTTTGATAGTTAACAGTCTTTATTGGGCACATTGCTACATTTCTCGGCACATTACCGCCACCTGTATCTCACCTGTAGATCAGTGGAGTGGTGTGACGTGTATGGCTCTAACGTGTATCATATCACCCACTTGCTGTGCGAGAACATGCTTGAGAACAAACAAAACTCTCGTAAAAACTCTGCTCCATAACACTCCACATGGTACCTTTTAACATCGATTGTTGCATATTTAGTTATGTATATTTAACATACAGATGGAACTTGAGCAATAAAAACACAACGTGGTAGTGATTTATACATCAACACGAGCATTTATGATTTCTAGTAGACTATTCTGCCCAAACAGTAGCTGAGAAAGAGACCAAGAACCTAAGTTGGACTAAAAATACTTCACGGTCTGAGAATGGGTTCTATTTAAACTGATATCATGCTGTAATTGACAGTTCAACCAGTTGTATTGTTCTTGGATACCGAGGGCGCATTTCATCTCACTTTCATGTGACGTTACATTTCAGCTTGTGCAAGCTCTGAGGGCCAATCAGAGCGGAGTTATATGATCTCCTGAAAATCTATCCTCCCTGCAGACTTATGTGAGTTAAAGATAAGTGGGAAATGTTTGAAATGATTAAGAAACAGGATTCCAATGGCTCACTCTTCCAAATAAAGATGCTTTTGTGAAACTTTGTGAGACTTGGTTGAACAATAATCAGTTCCTGGGGATTTAAAAAGTGAAAAGAGTCATGAGCTATAAATATGGCTGTTCTTTTGTAAGTGTTTCCTGTTTTGTCTTCAGAGACGCAGTTTTATTTTCATTCACAGAGGATTTGTTTCCAGTGTAAGACACCTACGAATGCCTCTTAGTTTTAACCAAAATCTGATTGTGTTTTTGCTTGGAGGAGGACTAAGATACCCTCCTCTGAATCTGCATACAGAGAGTGAAAACTATGTGTTCCTGGGCTTCCTCCTGTCTCTTCCTTGGGACACCAGACAGACAGAACCAGCTGTACTGGGCCACTGATGTTTTTCTCTCGTAATTCATTGAACTTTCTCCATGCAGAGTTCTTCTTCTCTCCAGCGAGGGCAGCACAGTGTTCCCTTAACAAAGCCCAAGAGACACATCTGCAAGGAATTAGCCAAGTTCTTTTGTCCACGTAGCTGGAATTCACCCCCATTCCTGATATTTTTTGGGCACTCGGCTGTGTTAAAACAATTTGAATATATTCGGGTCTGGGTTGCAGAATACGGAAGGAAAATAGTGTCGAGACCTCCTGCGTAAGACACGTCATTGAGCAAAGAAGGAAAAAAAGAGCTCCTTCCTTTCATGATGCTAAATTTACCATAAAACCAACAGAAATTATTCAATGCTATCACTGAGTCAACATCTGGCAGACATTTGCCACTTTGCTTGAGACGTGAACCCTACATTTAAACATTTACAGCAGCCGCCTTCTAGGTTTAAGGCATACTTTATTAAAATGTGCACTTGCATCTGATATAAAACCCTCATTGCTGCAGTTTTGGTGGCTTTGTTTTCTCAAACAAGGGCTGTTAGAAATCCAGCTTTAGAAGTATCAGTTTGAAAAAATCATTGTTTTCTCCAGATCTGATTATTTTCCCATTTAAAACTTTATTTTCATGTCCTCATTTTGACCAAACAGGACCACACACATCTCTCAAAAACATCCAGAACAAGCCTACTTCCTCTGGTCTCTTCTGTCAGAATCCTCTACTTAAACCCCACAAATTCTACCTCATTTACATCCATTGCTTCTGTTAATTGACATCTCTTTACACTCTTTTTCTTCTTTCCAGTAGTAGATCTTACCGTCTACCCATTTGAAAAGCTCAGCTTACACAAATAAGCTCCGGTTCATCTCAGTGCAAATCTCTACGACAGAAACAGACAATTCAAAATATTCTTTCCTCCTTCATAAATACTGGGTTTCCACCACACACGCACACAGTCTGGTGGACTACGTGGCACTCTGCACATGCACTGTAGACTCTGCAGCCAGAAGGAGGAGCGCTTCATCAAGACACAGCCAAGAAAACTTTACCTTGTGCAACGATTCATGCAGATGTATGTCCCTCCATTCCACAAACAGAGAAGCAGGGATACATTCCAGTGATAAAGAGACTTATTACTTTGACTTGTGATATTGTATGAGTCATTATCTCTGCAGGGATTTATGTGGCTCTCTGTTTCCCAAGAAAATAACAAACTTAACTGCAGGGAGAACTTTCTGATTGTAAAAGGGTAAAGTTACCACGTGACATGATGATTGATTTTCAGTCAATTTCACATTTGTTTTTGGCCACTTGGCGGCAGTGGAAACAAGCTGTGAACACACGGAAAAACGTATCACGATTTAAAGGAATAGTTTGACTTCTTGGGAATATGCTCATTCAAAAAAAAGGTTTAAAAAGATGAACATGTTCTATCTCTTTACTAAGACTATTTGTTGGCCAGGAACTTCTTGAAGTCTCGGAGCCAAGAAATAGTCCGGTGCAAAGCTCCCCTGTAAAAACGTCTCACGATTTACAAGTGAAGTTTTTGTTTAGTGGTGAGCTTTAGAGATGAGGGTTGAAGAGAGGCTAGCTGTTTCCAGTCTTGCTGGCTGTAGCTTTATGTTTAACAGACAAACATAAGAGCTTCATCAATCATCTCAGTGACTAACACTCAGCGAGGTCATGAGTTCAAATCTCAGCACAGAAACGTGTTGTATAAAGTTTGGAGGTTCACCTCCAGTCTCCTTTCGCAGTGTGAACACATGCAGGCCAGGTGGTGGAGATAATTTACAACGAGCTAACCGCAGGTGTAAATGTTAGTGTGTTAGTTTGTCTACTTTGCCCATATCCAGCTCATGGTGGGTACGTTCTGGCCTCTAGTGACCCACATAGTGCAAATGGTGAAGACAATCAACAGAGGCATTCATGTCTTTTCCTTACATCTTGTGAATAAAATGTGACATTTTGAAGATGAAGGTAAGTATGTCAGTTTCTCATGCAGCAACAGAAATAGACTGAGGGAACACTTCTGTTTAAAAAGAGAACGACGGCTCCATCTACAGGAGACACTCTTGCACTTCGGCCTCTGTTGCTCCATTTAGATAACTGAAGTCAATAATAATATTATAAACTAACTGAGCTGTTTTGTTAAGTTTATATATATTCTGGGATGCAAAGTATCCAAGCTTGATCTTTTTTTCTATCACCATCTGCGCAGAAGTTTTTCATTTGACAAACATGCAATTCCTATATTTTGAAATATTTCCATGAAAGACTTCCTGAAGTCTCAGAAAGATGAACACATGAACACAGATTTAATGCGGCTCAGTTCCTTTAGTTTATTCATAGAACTGAAAATACAACAGATACATTTAAAAGTAAAAAAAAAGCCACACAGAGAAGCGCAGTACACATTTCAATGCATGCTTAAATTTCATCAGTGCCAAATGTTTCTTAACAATACTGGTAAATCCCAACATCAACATTTGCTACTGACTAAATTTTGGTACAATAGATTGAACGCTGTAACAGAGTTGAACAGATGTGCTGACACAAATGTAATGTTCATTAGGCAACTATCGAATATTTGTTCATTTGTCAGAAAAATATAAAACGCGTACAGTTGCATGTGCCCCAAACAAAGGAAATTACTATTAATAGATATTTGATATGATTAATGGAAATTGAAGATCAGTGCAGGGAGGCTGAGAAATACAATCAGACCCTACAGCAGAACCATTAAAGGCTAGTGGTTCGGTCTGGAGAGCGCTTGTGTCACCCTGAGAAGAGCAGGTGTCCCGAGAAGTAGCTTTTGGTGCTCAGGCCGGTGGTCCCCTTGCTGGCCTCCACCCACACTTTGTCTCCCGCCTCCAGCTTGAGCACCGTGTCACCTGATGACAAGTGGTTACCTCCCTGATAAACCTTGAAACCGCGCAGCACCAGCTTGGCATTGCACTTCAGGTCCACATCTCCCACACTGACAAAGGATATGCTGAGGAAGCTGAACTGATAGACACCGGGGACGACGCATGTAAACAGGCCCGTCTCGATGCTGTAAAGCTGCTGTTTGTTGTAGATGACTTCACGGAAATGAATGATTTTCTCAGAGGATGGGTTGTACTCGCCCAGAAGGACGGAGAAGGCATATTGTGGCTGCGTAGCATTGGAGTGACGTATTAGCAGTCCAGGAGGGCCTGGGGGTCCTATCGGACCTGCAGAGGAACACAAGTATAGATCTTAAAATACATAAAAGACATTTTTGATCTGGTGCTACATTATGAATTATTCAGTGGAGGGAAGTAACTTACTTAAGCACACACATGAGATACTTGAGTATAGTTTATACTTCTACTTCACTACATTTTAGATGGAAATGTTGTACTTTTTAACGCCACTACATAATTACTAGTTATTTTGAATATCATTTTGATACAACATATATGATTTTCTTCTAAAACATGTTGCATTGTTCAGTCAAAGAAATCTCTTTCATAAAATCATCAACAATGTTGTGAAAGATAAGTGGACAATAATGACACCTGGGTCATGATAATACATCTAAAGGACCTGATTGTACAGTGTAAGTTAAAGTTAAAAAAATTGGTGAAGGATAAAAGATGGGCGTACTGTAGATTTACTGTATATATGAAGATGCCAAGGCTGAGCTTGTTTGTTTTATATGTGGGGTAAATGTGTCTTAATGATGTTGTACGTTTTGTTTTTTCAGCACTATCTACAAGGTAAAAAAAGGCTAAACAGACGATAACTGAATAGATTACCTCGTTGTCCTCGAGGCCCTGGGCGTCCTCCGTATGGTCCTGCTGGTCCGTCTGAGTTGTCTGAGTTGTCTGATCTGTCACAGTCTGTATATCAAGATATGGAAGTTAAACTTTTTCAGCCTCATAATTTAGCCTCAAGATTTGTTCAAAATGTGCTAGTATCAGAAAACAATGACTGGAGTGAAGAACACCGTCCCCAAGATGACAGTGTCATGATCTGAATGTGAACTTTTGTTTTCTGGCTTCATTGTGCTCTTAAAATGTGGCTACCACTTGTTAGTACTTAAACCGACCTCTTTTCCACTGACTTCATTACAGCTATCACCCGGGCCTGCAAGATCAAACACCACATATAAAGAACCATTTCCAATACGATAGAGAAGAAATAAACACACCAGGTTAAAAACAGAATGAAGAATACAGTAGGTGATGAATGAAAGTCTTCCCCCATGGTCAAAAAGTTAGGCGCCGCGCTGTTTTACCTTTGCATGCTCTCTCCCTCCAGGCTGAGAGGTTCAGGCGTCGGAGGTTGGAGCAGCGGACGAGTCGGTTCCTCCTAGTGAGGACGCTGAAGGCGTCAGTGGGGACAGACGTGATACCGGTGTTGTCACAGATGATCCTGGACATGGAGGTCGTGGACAGAGCACTTCTCTGAGCCGCGGTGAAGACGCCCTGGTTCTCGTACCACAGTCTGATTTTTCCAACAAGAGATTAGTGTCAACAGAGACTAGAGAGAGTGTTTGTTTTTGTGTTAGCATCACTTTATGCATCCAACACACATACTAACCTGTCACCCTGGCGGATCCTCTGGAACTGTGACGCGATGAGGCAGGCGAACAGAGGCCCCACACGGCCGCCACGGGCGAACGGCTCTGCCACGCCTCCCATCCAGATGTCGATGTTGTCGGGCGTACCGTAGAGCTGCAGCAGCTTGCGAGCCAGGCCGCTGTTGTTCATGACCCGAGCGAGCTCCGCCTGATTCCTGGGCTGAGACAGGCCACAGAACTTGCGCCAGGCGTTGTAGCCTTGAGGAATAACGAACGAGTCAGCAAGGAGAGGATGAGGACAATTAAGAAAGAGAAGAATCATTACAAAAGGCTACAAATCAGAGTAAAAGGTTGTACCAGGCAAGCCGTGGTCGCGGCCCCTCTCCATGTTCAGAGAGCCCAAGTCCAAAGCCAGATGCATCACAAACTGGAACAACCTCTCCCTCAGAGCGTCCACCATCATGTGATCCTGAGTGTTTAGTTTAGCGGGACGGCCGATCAAACCACGGAGCACAGGGTCAATGCCACCTGGAGAGATAGAATAAAAGTTAGGGTGACAGTTTGAGAAAGCGTGGTTGACAAGTTGCCACCCTTCTCTTTGTACAACTCACCCTCGAAGACGATCCTCCAGGGCGTGAAGAAGGCCTTGAACAAGGGGACACTGGGGAACTGAGGGTTCTCCCTGTAATTTTGATCCAGACGGGCAATGAATGGCTGGATGGCCAAGTGGGCGAAGCGGTAAGCGGCTGTTGCAAAGACGTTGGAGATGCTGGGGTCCACGTTAGCATTGTAGCCGGGATAACGGCCGAGCTGTCTACGCATTGCATCGACACCCACAATGTGAGGCAGGTAGTCCCTCAACACAAACACCTGAGAGAGACAGAGATCTATTTTGAGTAAAAGACAGCGGAGTGTATGACACATGCTGTTGAGATATAAAAATAGAATCATGAATTCTGACTGACTGGTTTTCCTACCTGTGAGTAAGCACCCATGATCTTGCGGGCCTCTTGGTAGAGTGTCTCACTGTCCCACTGTGGGTTTAGTCTCTTCAGTTCACGGGCCAGGCGGTTATGCTCGCGCAAAAACAGTGTGTGGATGGACGTCAGACCGATGTTCTCGTCCACGCGGACATCACCTTACAGACAGAAATGTACACATCAAATAGTGTTCACTTCCTCTTCTGATTCATGTCTTTGGCACCTCTTTCTATGAGGAGTTCATGAGTTGTAGATAATGGATTAACTCATGGTTAACTAAGCATTTATTAATGCTTTGTACATCAGCAATTACACATTACTAAGAACAACATTTGAGTTGCTAAATGTCCTCTAATATAACTCGCCTTCTCTTTTTATTTAATACACTATAATGTGGTTGTATAACGACATTTTTAAGTGTTTATTAATCTACTGTAATTCTCAACAATTATGACTTCCAATATGAAGACATTTTACAAATTTAGAAAGACAACAGGTTTAGAGGCGAGAGCAGGATATACATCAGTTTTTCACAACATAGCAACCCCAAATTCGTATTACTACCCTTAGAGCTTATTACTGATCTTTTAAGAATAAATGATTAATTAACCATTCATGAAGCTATTAGTTATAGTGAACTTGCAAGATGACTAACCTGCAAAGAAACAGGGCACCTCTTGGGCGTTCGTGTTGTTGGTGATACTTTTGCGAGTGGCACACATGTTCGCCTCGAGTTTCTGGAAGGGCAGCAGCTCACGCCTGTTGTCCTTGAACTTCATATTCACGCGCATCAGGCCGCCGTCACTTTCGAGGTCGCGAAGAGACTGGGCGAGCTTCTCATCAGAGCCGTACACTTGGCCGAGATCCATGAAGGCTGTCAGGGAGTTGATCTGCTCTCTCTTGTTGGGTTCTCCACCAAAATTGTAGGCAGAGTTTCCCGTCCCGCAAACAGGGGCGGATCTGAATGCGGGGATGCAGCTCTCTGGGCCAGTGGGCAAGCGGGGGTCGCCGGGAGGAATCTGTTCGTAGGAAAAAGACAAATGTTTATGGAGGGAATCTTTCAGTGAATACAACATCTCTGTGTTTGGGTTTGAGTTTTCGCACGAACCGCGATGGGGATGCATGGCTCAGATTTCTCACAGCTCTCATCACAGTTGAGCCCGTTGCTGAAGGAGCGGATGCTGGGGGAGAAGGGCGTGAAGGTCAGATCGTGGTCGTTCCACTGACCAAACAAGGTCACCATGTGAGTGTACTCTGTGTCGTTGACAACGCCTGCGTCTGTTGTGCGTAGGATGTTGTTGGACACCTGTCGCACCTGGAAGTGGAGTAGAATAGTTGTGTTTTCATTTTAAATCAGCATTTTGCGTGTATTAGTCAAAGCGTGTTACTGAGATTTTAAGGTTGTACCAGTGGGAGCAAGAAGTTGTTGAATCTTCGGCCTTTGTTCCAGCCTTTTGGTTGAGAGACGCCGTCTTCGTATTCGCCAGGTAGCCAGCGGGCGAAGGGGGTGTTTGAGGAACCGCGGCGAGGTTCAATTCTTAAAGCAAAACAGGGGACATGTTTGGAAATGCTGCTTGAGAAATCCCAGGGAGGTGAGCACATCTTCTGCAGTGTACCGCCCAAGATGTTCAGGTGTATTTCAAAAGCATTTCCTCTGAATGTTAGCAAGACTCAATCTCACAAACCCGACAAGTTTTCATTAGTTCATCACATTTCTACTTGGAACAAAGTGCTTTTTACCTACGTGCATGTAGGAAACTGTTATTCTAGAGTCAAAATAGTGAAACAAAGTTGATAATGAAGACATTTGGTAATGTTAAAATGTCCCTGGTAAGTTAAGTTGTTTGAGAAAAACTGCTACATGAATTAAAAAAGTGAGTTTTTTTTTAAACAGCATGTTATGTCACTTGAGTGTTTTCTCTTACAAGTTGTTGCAGACGCTGTTGGCCGTGCGATACTTGTTAAGGTTTGGCGTGGTGCGGCATGATGGAAGGCTGACTCGAGGTGAACATCCAGTTATTTCACCAAGTCTTTCCAGGTCCTCCCTGGTAAGCAAATCTGAAAAATGATGAAAAAGGCATTTCAAGGATGTGTCGATGTCCAAAACAATTAATATCAGACCCTCAACCAGGACCAGGAAAAGTTGTCAGAAAAACAATGTGAGCACTTTGTTTGACCTGTCTTACCTGTGGCATTGAGTGAGCGTTTGTGCACATGATTCACCCTCTCGCGCAGCAGACGGAGGGTTTGTCCCATGTAGTCTGCGGATCTCACAGCTGAGCGAGTGTCACCGCGAGGCTGCTTCAGGAGACGAAGAGCATCATGAGGACGCACTACCTCCCTGCGGACTCGTCTCAGACTCCTAGATGAAAAAAGTCACACAGTCAAAAAATGAAGTACTAACTGCGGGATTTTTTTGGAGCTCCTGTACTTTTTTTCGAGGAATTACTGTAATGAATGGCTTCCATGACAAAGAAATAGCTTTTCAGTGTAGATTTCTGCTGAATTAATTTAAAAGACAATCTACTATTTTACTGTGTGCGATAAAACAATACTTAAAAGGAACTCACTCTTCTCTGGAGTACTTGTACGCGTCATCGACGATTTTCTTTGCGTCCTCAAAACACTGTTGAAGGAGAGGGCTGCCGAGATATTCTTCTGCAAAGAAACAACACGCTCATCAAATAGTTCATCAACTGTGACAAAATGACTTAAAACGGGACCAGTATGCAACACAGACAAATTTAGGTGGAGATCAGAAACGTGTTTACAGACGAAGGGATGTCGCCTATACCTGCAGGTTTGCAATGGGCGGGAATCAGGCAGATGCCCAGCAGCACAATAAGTGCAGAGAAAAGCATGTCTAAAACAAATAAATAAAAGTCAGTATAAAAACTTAATTCGTTGCACGGAAATTATTTCTTCAGCACCATGTAACATCGAAAATATCGAAGCATCCAGCGCAAAAAGCTGATCTCGTTACCTGCGTCTGTGAAGCTTTCAGATGCTCCTGGAGATGTGGAGTTAGCGGCGTTGACATCGTCTTTATATTTTCTGTTCGAGGGGCGAGGCCTGAATAGAGTTTTCTAGGTGAGGCTCCTGTCAGTAAAGAGCAGTTCCTTCTTCCTCCTCTGTCTGCTCAAGGAAATCCTTTACTCTTATCAGTTATTGTTGGGTGTCACATTTGAAAAATGAACTATGATTACCAGTATCAGTGGCGGTAGTGATAGTGGTAACAGTAAGTCATAATAATAAAATGGCATTATCAGCATTTGTAGTTGCTTTAAGAATTTTAGTATAAAGCTATTTGAATAAATATGTTTCTTGTTCACTATTATTATTTAATGTGTGTTTAAGGAGCATTTCAGAAGCATGTTAGAAGTATGTTTACTTTTTGACATCCTTCTTCCTTGAAGAAATCATACACACTTTGTTTTGACATAACTGGACCGAGTCTCTTCTCACTGGACAAATAGTTTTTAGCCCATTTTTCTGTAATAACTTTTTTACTCCATTTTTTTTTCTTCCTGTATTGATAGCAAACAGTAAATAGATTTGCAGCATTTGGACAGTTTTCTTTGTGTTACTTGTTTACGGATGTCGCCATGCTGTGGCTGTTGGCCTTTCCGTGTTACCACACGGAAACTGATGGACTTGAGAAACTATTAGAAATGGGGAAGGAATGCACACTTGTTCCTACTGACTAATGCACATTAAAAATGTGGAATTCCCACCAGTGTAGCAGTATCAAATTAAGCTATTAGCCACAGAGCATCACAGGTAAATAAGTAATAGGTTGCATATGTGATCCACGGCTGAGCAATAAGGAAAAAGAAACAGATTAAAAGTAAAATTTGATCTGTGTGTGTGTGGGTGGAGAGCCCTGTGGCTGCTGTAGATACAAAGGCTTTTTCACAGCTGTCACGCAAAAGTGTCACTGATAGCAAAGCAAAGAAGAAGCCGGGACAAGCCTGACTTACAATAAATAACTGATAACATGAATAACAGGCTTTGGAGAGTATTACATAATGTACTATTTAAGTCCAAAACACACCAGAAGACCTTAAAAAGTCGAATTATCTATGAAAAAAACCAGCATCACGTATTTAATTAATTAAAGATTTCAGCTGTAGACTAACACACACAGCTGAGACTATACAGGATGCTGTTGGATTTTGGATTTATTTATTCATACTGTATGTTTTGAATCAGGAGTCGAGTGATTTGACTCTTCAACATCCTGCAAATTGAGCCGTCGTCCCACTGATGGCCTTCATTTCAACCAAGTCAGGTGCTGAAATTATTTAAGTCAAAAGAGAAAAAATGTAAATTTGCACACTTCCAAAAATTGTATTGATGCAAAGCTTTGACATACAAGGTCTGTGGACGACCTTTACCCGGCTGCGGGACTGGATGTGCACACTACACCCTTCTTTTCTTTTTTTTTTAAACAAATTTGAACTCTTATGGATGTATTTCCTACAGTAGACATTGTTGAAAAGTTGAGGAAGAGGTTGTACAGACATAAAAAAAAAAAAAAAAAATCTTGCACATCATGCTAGAGCATCAGTGACTACAAGTGATTGAAAGTACTTTATTTTAATATGTAAAGGAAATGTAGGATGAACAAAACGTTTTTATGCAGAAGAAAGAATATTTTAATTCTCATCAATTTCAATGAGAGTTCAGTTAGGGGCACTTTTCTGTCAGCACATCATTGTGTTTGCAACATCCACAGGACAGTTGCACGAATCGTCTCCAGTTCCTTCTTTGAAGGATGTCATAAAAAACAGAAACCAACGGCAATGACTGAAATGTTGTTAGTCAACCTCAGAGTTTAGCAAGAAATCCTATTTCTCCAGATGAACATTTAGTGAGCTGGAGCTTTAAGAATGCCTCACGCTCTGTTAGTTTTACGAGTAATAACTCATGGTCCAGGAAGTAGAGCTGTTCTGGTCAATGCATGAGTCATTTACGCCGGTCCCAATAACAATTGGTTTAGAAATTTTACAGTGAACATGATAAGGAAGCAGTGTATTATGCATTCAAGGTGTCTTCCACCAGACTGATTACGGAGTTTCCAACATGCAGGAAATCTTATCCTATTTGTGATTAGACTCCAATCACTTTCATTAAACCCCATGCATATGAAAAGCTAGAAAAGAACTGCAGGAGATTATGTGTCCATCCATGTGCAAACCTGAACCTCATGAACATAGACACAATTTGCACAAAGCAAATGAATATGAAATAGTACTAAACAACATCAGTTCTTCAGCAAACATCCATGGACAAAAGAGAAAGTTGGCAGTAAAAGAGCAAAGATAAATGCAGCTTTCTCATTTCATAGACTTCCTGTCTGAGTTCCACTCACCACGGTGAGAGACAAAATGATTGAGGTTAGCAAATATGAGCATCAGCTTACACGCACAACCGAGAAGTGTTTTGGTATTTGTTCTTAAAACAGGGAACTCTTTTGTAAACAGGTTTATCATCTTTACCGAAGCATTAACAAATATTTAGACTTTTCATGCCATTCAATAAACAGAAGTCAATGCATTTTATGTGACCCAAGTGTAAATACAACTGTGGCATGTCTTACTAAAAGCCAGTTTGAGGAACAAAAGGTCACATTGTTTTTTTTCATGTATATTTCCTTTTTTTCACACAAAGACCAATAAGCTTAATTGGAGACATGCTGTATGGACAGCCTATCCGTTTGTCCTCCCTTTATTCACCAATTTCTGCATTCACATGTTGACATGTTTAGCATTTAGACCGTTCGACACCATTGACCATTACATCCTATTACTGAGACTAGAATATTTCTTAGTAGTCATAATTCTTCCATCATTATTATACGTACTACTCTCATTATATGAATAATTTCTGTCATACTCATTGAATGTGTTGTAACTCTGTCATGTTGTTTATTCTGTACACATGACATCTATTGAACTTCTGTCCATCCTGATAGAGGGATCCTTCCTCTGTTGCTCTCCTTAAGGTTTCCTCCCAGTTTTTTTTTGTGGAGTTTTTCCTGTACCGACGTGAGGATCCCGGGACAGAGGATGTAGTATGTGTACAGACTGTAAAGCCCTCTGAGGCAAATTTGTAATTTGTGATTTTGGGCTGTACAAAATGAATTGAATTGAATTGAATTGAATTTACACTCTAAAATGCTTAATTACATTACATTTTTTTTAAATAAATGAACTAATATTTAGGTTCTGGCCATGATTGTTGTTGTTACACACAAATACAGATATTTCCTTGCCGTCATTACATTTATCCAAGTGACTAAGCCAAGCAAGGATCTGAAGTTACTCGTTTTCTTTTCTTTTCCCTTTTTGATCTGAATGAAAAGTTTGGAAAAATGGCCAGCAGAGCTCAGGCAAAGGTAAGAGGATTTTTGTTTTCTGGTGAATGAGCAATTGGTCAGCATTTAAGGAATCAAAATCTGCTGAAATGTTAAGTTCGGAGTTAGAGATAAAATCTAAATATTTCCTGTAGTGTCAATATAGCTTTAATTATTGTGTACATATATAACTAAGCTATTAATTTCCTCAGTGTCTCAAGATCCCTGTGGATAAACTGGACTGTGTCAACAATAAGCGGACAAGTACAAATAGTATTATTACACATAAAAGAGATGTTTGTACTTAGACATTTACAGAGTGCGACTGTAAAGATACAGTTTGGTTTATATTTCGGGATCGTTAACAGTCGAAAACAGCACAGGCAGCATCTCCATGTTGCAGGTAAAACACACTTAGCAAAGAAAAGCTTATAATTCACCTGGAGCTCTTCTTAAACTTGCAGATTCTGTCACAGATTCGGAGCATGCAGGAAGCATAAATGTGCAGAGCATCAAAAAGATTTCACAAGCAAAGCTGACACGAACACAATACACCTTGGAAAGTCAGAAGGAAGAAACTACGAGTGGAACAATATGTTGCAATGATGTCATCGACTATTATTCCAAGACAACCATTGTGACGGCAAATACTTTGAAACAGTCAGCGGCACATGAACAATGCGATATGCTATCAGACTCTTTCAGCACCTCTTGTTTGTACTTCCCCTTAAAGTGTGTTATAGGCCGCTTACCTAACTACGCTCAACAGGAAGTAGAATTCTACGTTGTTAAAGTGCACAACTAGCCAACATATTCACCTCGAGAGGCTTTATGTTATAGTATACAATTTAAGATTGGCACAATTCTCTGGAAGCTGCTGCAGAGATATGAATTACTGGAATGACACACTTGTTCTACCATAAAGTACCGGTCATAAAGATAAGTTCCCGGAACATTCCAAACCAAGATAAATGGTTAACGTACACAGGTAATTCAGGCTGCGACCATTTGAGGCTATACCACTCAGTACACACAAGAAAAAAAGTGAGATGGCTTTGTTATTATCAGAACCTCACCATGTGGACAGCAAACGCTAAGGTTAGCCTGAGGGTGGCACCAGAGAAGCAGCCCTGTAAAACCTAAAAGACGTTCACAGGAGGCCCGATCTAAAGCCTGAAACCCTGAACCCTCAGGGACTTAACCAACGTCACCTGTAAAACAATTGTGTGAGGGGCTGTAAGGGCCTGAAATGGTGTAAATACCAACGGGACAGCACTTTGCTGCAACATATCATGCTACCCCGACAACATCATAACATGTTATGTACACTTGTAGGTATTTAATATACTTTTTACTCCCTGATTTGAACGTCTTCTTTTGCCTCACGAGATGATATATATAATTGTCAAATAATCTATTTACTGCACTAATCTATAATAATAATAATGATAATAATCTATGCACTTTGAGGCTGAATGCTAATATGCTACATTTATCATGTTAACATGCCTACATTTTGCATAATAAATATGTTAACGTGTCATGGCAATAGATTGAAGAGTTGTTGAGATTTTTCAGTCCAGACCAAAGTGGTGGAACGACCAGCAGGCCAACCGACAGGTATTCGGGGGGGGGAAAGGGGGGGGGGGGGGCACTTGGTGTGAGGAACTGAATATGAAACTTGACTAATATTAGGTACAGAGAAAAAAACAGTTCCTCTGTGCTGAGAACAAATCATATCTTGGTGGTGGGCCCTGTCAAATATAAGCTCCAGTACACACAGTTCCCCGTGCAGACCTCAGGAGGGAGGACATTCAACTAAAAGCCTGAAGATAACAGACGATGGCCTCGCTCAAGATCGCTTTGCTTCTCTTCGTTTGTCTTGAAGCCTGTGGTGAGACTATAATTAATTGTACTAGGATGATGATGAATTATGAAGTAATAAAAAGTCAAGTGACGAGACATTACAATGAAGATTATGATTGATGAATATTTCCCCCTGCAGCTCTGACTTCGGCTTTCAACATCGCTGGTTTGCAAAATGTTCCAGATGCCCTGAAAGCAGTAAGTTTACTATTTGGATTTCTTGTTATATTTTGCATTCAAAACATGAACAACAAACGACACATATTTTACGATGCAGCTTCAAAGTATAATGTGTATACACCTTATCTTACCGATAAGAACGCACTGACACACGACTTACCAAACAACAAATATAACTTCAAGTAAAAAATACTTTATTAATTACAAGAAATTCAGGAATCTTCCATGAATTCTTAGAAATGTTTCTGAAAGTATTTTGTATATTGAGTGCTAAAGGTAGGTATTATCATCAAAATGTATTTAAAGTATCAAAGTAAAAGTATATGCAAGTATAAAAGTATATGTTATGACTACATATATGTAAATACATGTCATAGGTTGAGCTGTTTAAAGATAGACACAGTGTGGGAGTTCAACCGTCACAGTGAGAACTGAGATTTGCATTTCTTCAAAATGAGGAAGTGTCTTCAATTTTGCACAGTTCCACTCGAGGAATATTTAAAACTGAAAAACAACTTTCACATGTCTATTTTACGGTTTCACTTTTGAATCTAGAAGAACTGTTACAGCCACGTGAGGGTCTTCCTCATAAAACACAATATACACATTAAGATGCACACCTATCACACATCTCATGCATGCAACAACCAAGAATGAGGCCCCCAGTGTGCGTACGTGATTAAATCAGTTTAAAGTGTTCATTCGTTTTCATTATGTGACTTCTACTTTATAACCAGACTGGGGACGTCTGCCAGGACTGCACCCAAATATTTGAACTCCTTGCTGACATGTTTTCCAATGCAGACCTCCAGGTGAGTACAATAGTGGACTAAGCAGCAAAGACGTCCCAGAGGACTAATATTAGCTCACTGATATTATTATTGATTCTGTTCATGTCTATATGCATGAGTCAAGATTGAAATAAACATTAGCTGAGGCCCGTTCTTCACATTCAGTGGTGCGTTCAGTGCATTCAAGCATGCACAATAAAGTAAAGGTCCCCTTTTCTTTTTGGTGCAAAGCCACTTCCTATTTTCTGTCAAACAAAAAGTTGAAATGAAATGTTGAAATGAAAGTTTGTCGCCTGACCTCAAAGATCCTCTTTCCTCTGAGCTTCATCGGGTCTGTGAGAAATCCCATCTGAGTCCAAAGAGAGAAGACTTAAATTGGTTAATTTCCATGATTTTCTTTCACCGTTTTGAACCACATATCATCATAGAAAGACATTTTACCGCTCACCTTATCCTCTATTTTGCTGAAAACCATCAGTTTGGATTGGATAGCTGTGATTAGAAAAAAAATGATCTGCAAAAGAAGAGTCACAGTTCTTAGATTATAAAAGCAAACAAAAAAGTGTACAGTATATAAGACATATTGCTTAGTATGGGGACCACATACAAAAAATACATTTAAAAGTCTTAAACATTTCCACTCCTTGCTGTAAACAAGGTCTTTGCAGAGAGATGTGGTTCGTAAAATGTAATTTTGCTATGAGCACCACAAAACAAATTACATTAAACTTAAACTTCCACATGTGCATGCTTAGATACCACTAGGGGTGCATGGTACTACAAAATAGAATAACATAAATAGTGTTAAAGACATAACTAAGACGGTGTGGAATTTAATCTTATGGAGAAATACATAAAGGAACCAATAAATGGTGAAATAGCTCATTTAAACTCAACTAATTATGAAGTTTTTTTATTTTATTTCCATCCAAGCAAGGTTTCAAAATGTCCAATAATAGCACTTAAACTGTTCACTCAATCCTTTGATGTAGGTTGAAAAAGGGAATGCTGTCTCCTAAAATCAAAAATCCTGTTTAGATTGATATCAGTAATATTAATATAATATAGCTTTGTCCTGACGTTTACAGAACACACAACACCTAATTCGGCGCTTCTTTTCAGAGAAAGATGATGGATGGCATTGAAAATCTGTGTGACCACCTGCCTGGACCAGCTAGTACTGCTAAACTCTGCAAAGACGAGGTGGAGAAGATGCTCCCACTGGCCATCAACTTCATCGCTGGTATCGTAGTAAGTTGCATGCTGAATTGATCGTCTTAGTTGAGTTTCCCCAGAATAAGAAATAACAAAAAGTATCAGTGCATCCTGTAGTCAGTGTGTTCCTGATGAGATGTCTATCCTCAACACATCTCTTTTCGCTGCAGAAACCAGCAGAGGTCTGCAAAGTCATTGGACTCTGTGGCTCCTGTGACAAGCAGGAGAAGATGCTCAGCTATTTCGTCAAGGAGGCCCTTCAGGTTGCTGCGAAAAGTGAAAATGTCAGTAAAGTACAAGTTCGAGGGACACAAGTGAAAAGAACATGTATTTATATGCATGTGTGTGTTTGTGTTGTGCTTTACTCCCTCTGCTGTTTGAATCAATCAGGTGCAGTCCACACCACAATGCACCTTCTGTCTTTTCCTGATCAAGACTTTGGAGGACTTGCTCCCTAAAGAAAGCACCGAGGTGAGTTACGCTCACGCAATGAAAGAACACACATGAACAAACACAGTATCTCTTTGTCCTGCACAACCACCGACACACATGTGCGTAGACACCTAAATGCCTCCAGATGGCACTGATAACTTTTGGCTGACACAATGCAACTTCCTCCCCGTCACTTGTTGCAGGATGCCTTGATCAAGCTGCTGGGGGAGATTTGTTATATTTTGCCCTCCACCTACCGAGATGAGTGCGAGGCCGTGATTAGCAAGTTCAGCAAGACGGTGCTGGATGCGATCCTGAGCTACGCCACCCCTCAGACCATCTGCACTCTCATCCAGCTGTGTAATGGGCAGGAGGCTCCTCTTGTAGGTCAGTCTGCCTTCTCCTTCTGTGTCGTGTGCAGGGCTTCATCTGCAAATAACTTACTTCATCCAGCCTCCAGTTTAAAACCGATGAAGACGTTTTTGTCCATCGTTTTTTAGTAAACCGTGCCAGTGAGGAAGCAGGACAGTCGCTAAGGCTCCCGAACTAGTACGCCGACAGTGAATGCAGCCATCATTAGTGTGACACGCGTTTGATTATTTAAAAGGGCCGCTGTGAGAAAGCTCTCATTTTTTAGAAGCTGGAAGCAGCAAAGGATTACTTGATAAAGGATGATTCATCGGTTATCACAAAAGAAGTGATCTGCTGTCTTTCAACAAATCTATTAACATTCTAATGCCCCTGTTTTTTTGCACTCTCAGACCCATGCACTTTGGCAACCTACAGGTGCAGAGACATGACGACTGCCCTCAAATGTGGAGTAAGTAAAAGACTATCAAGCAGTGAACTTGGTTAGCTTCTGAATGCTAAGTAGTGATCCTATTTGTCTTCTTTACGCAGACTCTGTTTTACTGCCAGAAATTTGCCTGGAAGCCTCTCAACACACTTTAAAATGTTACGGTAGGTCGAATTTTATGTCATTTTTGTGCGAACTTATATCCACGTTGTTAAAACTAGAACACACAACCTCACATAAAGTGTCTCCAAATGTTTCTATTTCAGGGTGGGCCTAAATATACGAGTCAAACTCAGTGTGCCCATGGACGACTCGGATCTTTCAACATCATACTGCAAATATTACTCGTACTGCTTGACAAATGTGACATAGCATGTGACTATGTGACTGTCTCATAGCATTTCTTTCTGATTTGATATCTTACTGTCTGCTTTGAGTGAAGAAAACCAGGACATAGCTTTACAAAATATCACGTCAAAAGGATTATTTGAACTTCTGTAGTAAAAGGAATGTGGATCAGATATGAAAGCTCAGCTGTAGAATCAGAAAGTTGAATTATTTGTATAAAAGAAAATGTTTTCACAAATATTCTGTATACTTGGGACTTTTCTATTTTAAACTTTTGTACTAACCGCTATATAAAACGTTTCTGGGCTTCATCCACTGGTGGGTGGGTCTTCTATTCTGCCAATAAAGGAGCATTTAAAAAAAGTAACTTTTTTTGGTGGTCTTAATCCCAAACCTGGTGATAGTAAAAGTCCAACTTCCACGCTAAGGTTTCTGAACCTGAACTTTAGTATTTGCAGTTTTAACGTAAAGAAGTGAACGTGAATTATTGAGCGTAAAGGTGTGTAGAGAGTAATCACTGCTGTTTATCAACACAAGTATAAAAACTAGAATAGAAACTTTTTGTGTCAATTTATATTCTACCTGAGGATGTGATCATCTTTAGAGCTGAATCATATTGATACCTACTTCTCTGCCATCTTGTTTTACCATTTTGGTTTCCATATACAACATTGTCATTTGTTGTTGGCCAGAACCTTCATATAGAAATGATCATTTTTGATTGTACACTGAGACATGAAATCACTCAAATCTGCTTTATGATGCAAAATAAACAGCCAAAAGCCCAGCCAACGAGCACAAAGAAGAGTGCAGTTTATTTTTAAAGGGTTTCAGAGAGAAACGCAACAACAAATCAGACTCCTCAGTGAGTGTTATGGAAGAGGGAGATTCAGCAACCTCAGGGTAGACACCGGGGGAGAATTCAGCAGGTAAGGAGTTAGATATTTGGGGCAGGGGATAAGGGCATTGCAGAAAATGAGAAAAGGCACTTTTTCACATTCAGCAGCCACACTAACAGACTTACTTCTGATCATTTAAAAAAATTATTCAACAAAAAAAAAAAACATGCAACTCGACACCCTCCACAGGAGACGATGTAAACAGGCTGGTTTCTCTGTACAACACCAACCGATCATTTGTCTCTTCTGTGGATGAGCTAGAGGATGCAAACATATTGTAAAAAAAAAAAAAAAAAAAAAGATCTTTGGGAGGTCGAGTCGTCTCACCAGATGACCACTCAGACTTAAAATGCTCTCAGCACCACTTGAACGGATCCTATCTGAGCTTTCTCTGCAGGACACTCAAGGTGAGTGCAGCGGAGCCAGACTCAAGACGAGATATCAGTGTTATCAGAGTAGAAAAAAATAAATGTCAGCATTTTATGTGAGGACACAGTGCCACCTAGCTACACACTTTAGACACACTAACACACACAGCTCAGACAAAGTACCAACCGTGGTGTTTTAAGATGAATACCAACCTCACAGCTGGCTAAGGCTTATCTCTGCAACTATATTGTGAGGATACATGTCAAGGAGGAGGGCAACTGGGGAAGCATTGGAGGCATATGCCGTGTATTCAAGTCCCTGGCACACATCTTTTGTCTCTTTCTGAATTTCCTCACTGAGTTCTCGACAAAAAGCCTTAAAAAGAACAATGGCAGGGACAACGCTGACAAATCTGGATCGTTTTAATTGAACTAATCAGGAAGTATCAGACTTGTGCCATCCATTGGGTATAATGTAAAGAATGTTTTTTTAAAACTAATTTTTAATAAATTAAAAAGAAAAGCTTCAGCTGCAAGCTCAACATTCATTTTGGAACTGCTTTACATTGAACATCAAAATAGAGGCCTTTTCCACTTCTGGTGACTGTGAGAGCAAATGTTGCCGTTCAATTCCAGTGGAAGGTTAAAAATCCACAAACATAACAGAAACATATTCCGTTATGTTTGTGAATCATTTCACGTCCTCGTGTGTACAAAGCTAACCTCTTCTGAGCAGTAATACGACGTCTTACATTCACTACGCTGACTGTGTACCGTCTTGGTCGGTCTTTGGCTCTACTCGTCATGTTCTTCCATGCCAATCCACCTTTCACATCGTGGTGCAGGTGAGACTGAAGGCGCCAGGGCAGCCTTATTATCAATCACACTGCCCTCTTTCTTGGCAAGACCCGGCCTGTGCAGCGTTCCAAGCGGTAGGATTGGCCAGGCGTCCATGCTCGACGAGGTACTGGTAGCCTGATTTGTTTTGGTCCTATGGTCTGACCAATTGGTTATCCTGACCCTAAATCCTCGAGGTATACGCCCAAACTTAACTAATCGTCTCCGTCTAAACCAGCTTCACAGGGAGGGTCTTGCCAATAACGGCACAGCGACTCATCATTACGCGTCGGGACACAACATGTGCGACTGAGTTGAAAACAGCTTTTAGATAGAAAATCTTGCGGCACACATCACTCAGTTGTCCTTCCTTGCTGTTAGGTCCCACAAACAGTCAAACACCATTCTCCAAATTAAAATACGATTTTGCCGTGTGATGAAGGCAGCCCCTGTCCAGAGGCGACTGAGCCGGGTTTCTCTGTAGCTACACCCAGAGTCAGTCTCAGGTAGGGGGAAGGGAGTACTGCACCGTGCCTTTATCTTGGTCAGTGGAACATTAACACATTATGGAACATTCACATGACATTAAACCTACAAAATAAATTACAAAAAAATGGAGCGATTTCATCGCGCAGCCCAACATAACCACAAGGTCATTAGCAGCTTCTGACTTCTCTGTAAAACGTCAGAAAATAAATGGCCTGAAGGGACAGCACAACTTAGGAAATGAGCAGGTTTCGTATAAATTGAGAAGGGTTTGGCCCTCTTTGTTCCATCAAAATTTCAAAAACAGAAGGGAAGGGTATGAGGGGAACGCAGCGGATGTTTTTGCAACGCTAAACTGGAGAATAACATGTTGCCATTAAAGAAAAAGCAACATAGGTTTCCAACCACTGATCACTTATATAACTACACTTCAGTGAGATTCTGAATTAAAAAAGCTGAGGAATACCAGAAATGTCTTACAAAACACCATCAACACTGGTTTTGGAAATCTTGCTATAAATATGGTTTAAACTGCAGAGATCAAGTCAATCCACTCATAACTAGCAGTGTCACAAAGATGAATAGAAGCTGGCAGCACTGCTCAAATCTGTGCGCACAATTTATCCCAACATGCTCGTTCAACTTAATATCTGCAACTGAAATACTTTTGTTGTCTCATGAAGATGTGTAGAAAACTAACAGGTGGAGAAGGGGCATTGGTTTTATGAAGTAGAGGCTGTGGGGACGTGGCTGTGTGTGTGAGCAGAAAGAGGGGGGGGGGGGGGGGGGAGAGGAGAAAGGAGGGGACGTAGACAGACAGGTGTATCTGTAGTGCACCTGAGGCCCGCTCAAAGACAGGAGGAGGGGTTCAGTATTTCAGCACCTTGGGCACCTCCCATGAAAAGAAGTCACGGCCAAAGTGACCATAAGCTGCTGTGCGCTGGTAGATTGGCCTCTTCAGGTCAAGATCCCTGAGACAGAAAAAAAAAAAAACAATTTAAAGAAACCTGAAGCATATGTTATCCTAACTGCATGTTTTGTTGGCTAACATCGCAAATTAGACAGCACAGGATACCTCACGATGACTCCTGGACGGAGGTCAAAGTTCTTCTTCACAATTTCCAGCAGCTCCTTCTCGCTCCTCTGGGAGGACCCAAAGTGGAAGATGGAGATGGAGAGTGGATGGGCAATTCCAATAGCATAGGCTACCTGAAACAGATCATGTGCACATTATGAATTATGCTGAAACAGGAGAGACATTTTAAAAACTAGCAAGAAAAAAAGAATGCTACTAACTACTGTAATACATATAGATTTGGGGCAAGTTATCCCTTCAACACTGATTTATTGTCCGCTCACCTGGACCAACACGCGCTTGCAGAGCCCAGCTTTCACCAGAGATTTGGCCACCCAGCGGGCAGCATAGGCAGCAGAGCGATCTACTTTTGTGTAGTCCTTCCCAGAAAAGGCTCCGCCTCCATGAGCACCCCAGCCACCGTAAGTATCGACAATGATCTTACGCCCAGTCAGACCAGCGTCACCCTGCGAGAAGAAACACGGGACTTTGAGGTTTATGCACATTTAAAGACATATTTTTGATTGACATGATTTTGTTCATTTTGACCGAAGCATTTTAAATCTTTGTCTTGTGAATGTACCATAACATCGTAAGATGTCAAGACAACATGTGTTCACTGCAATCGGTTCATTTAACTTGTCTTGGTGTGACTTAAACACAGTTTAAAGACGTTCTTGTCTCACCTGCGGTCCTCCAATGACAAAGCGTCCACTGGGCTGCAGGTGGTATACGGTTTCCTCATCGAGGTAGCCACTGGGAACCACAGCTTTCACCACCTGCTCCTTCAGACATTTGCGCATCTCATCCAAACATACAGCCTCATCGTGCTGCACCGAGACCACAATGGTGTGGACACGCAACGGCACCATGGCTCCTCGATCCTGTCTGTACTGAATAGTCACCTGAGGGGAAAAATAAAATAAAAAGTTGGAAGAAATGACAGTCTAATGCTCTTTACATTTTCTGACATCTTATAGCCTATAGAACTAACAAAAAGTATCAACCGATAATGAAAGTAATCCCTGACGCAGCTCATCTACAGTAGTAGAAATATGTCTCTGCACGATGTCTTTAAAAGTGTATATTTGGAAAGAAAACATATAAATCAAATATTAGTCAAATTGCTTGAGTGAGCACACATACTTTGCCAATAAAAGGTGATTCTGATTCAGGGTTTTATTTTCTAAACGAAGCAGATGGACTGTGTGGACGTGGAGGTACCGTTTCCTTGTCCTACCTGAGTTTTGGAATCGGGTCGGAGCCACGGCATTGTTCCATTTCGGCGCAATTCAGCCATCTTGGCGTTGAGCTTGTGAGCCAGGACAATAGTGAGGGGCATACACTCCTCCGTCTCATCAGTGGCATATCCGAACATCAGACCCTGGGACAGGTGCAGTCACAAATCACAGCATGAATAGAGGTCAAAAATAACATAACATCAAGAACTTGATAACCACCCCATTTCTGGCTACAGGTACCCAGCTGTGGATCAAACACAAACATAAATATGTGAACACTCCGACCTGGTCACCGGCTCCCACGTCCTCCTCTTTTCGATCCAGGTGAACACCCTGAGCAATGTCGGGGGACTGCTGCTCCAAAGCCACCAGCACATTGCAGGTCTTATAGTCGAAGCCTGTAGAACAAGACAACTGAACCTCAGTAACTGGTTTCACCTGTCAATCCTCACCAAGCCCCCTTCACATATGAACTTTAACTTAAAAGCTGGCAACAGGACATCACCTGGGAAAAGGTACAGAGCTTCCAGCGCATCCTGACAAAATTGCCTAACTGGTTTTACCTTCACTTATTCACAATATAGGGAAATAAAAAAATAAAAACTTTCATTGCTACTACTTTCCTAGAACTGATGAAACCCTTTGGAAGATTTAATGCAATCCTATGTGTAAATCTTAATATTCATCGACACAAACTTGAATCATTGCACAGAGCAATGCTGAAGTTTGAAGCGAGACCTTCTAAGTGTCATCGGTGTACCTTTGGAGGAGTCGTCATAGCCTATGTGTTTGATTGTGTCCCTGACAATCTTCTGGTAGTCAACGTTGGCCCTGGAGGTGATCTCCCCCACCAGCAGGATCATCCCCGTCTTCGCAACAGTCTCTGAGGACACAATGTCATACAGTGTGAGGGGTGTATATACATACATATATATATAGATATATAATAGATCATTAAGAACACAGCGGTGAAATAATAGAACATCTGCAAAGGGGAGTTTGCTTCCAGAAGCTTCCTAGTTCCCAGTTTAATGTGGCTGAAATGGGCCTATACCTTACAGGAACCATAGGACACATCAGAACATATGCAATATGCAACTGTAATTGAATACTTAATAAACACCAGCCTGCTTTGCTTTCTGAAGACTTACCACATGCTACTTTGGCATCAGGGTCTTGTCTGAGGTGAGCATCCAACACGGCATCACTGATTTGGTCACAAATCTTATCTGTGGAATAACACACGAGAATTGTTTTTTTCAGAATTCTTGTAAACACACATGCAAACATGGCAATGTGTCAATTTTGCTCATTGATAAATATGCACACATTGTTGGAAAACGTATTATGTGTTGGTTAATATATAATGAAACTATTCTTAAAATTAACATTTATTAATGAATCAAACACAAATATTTAAATTTTTCTTGAATAGAAAACTTCTCTTCATTTTATTCATTCCAACTATTCCGGCTGATCCGGTCTCTGTACACACTGTGGTAGTATAAAGGGACACATAGAAGCATACAATTAGTGGAGATCACCCTGAGGCACCGCAACTGTGTTGTATGTGAAGTATGTGAATGTGTTGCACCCAGTGCGCACTTTACAAATCTATGTCAAAGTGCAGTTATTAAGCTGAACTCTGAACACAGGAAATCAAGAAACTAATATTTAACTGGACATCATGAGGCTTATAACTCACTTATGAACATGGTTTATAACACTTTATAACAAATCACCTCTGGCCAGATCATCCTCCACATAACTACACACTGCTACACTGTTGTTTGCTGGTGGTTGATCTTTGCACTACTGTTTTTTACCTAGTTAGTTAATTTAACACTATTCTATTTCATTGTATATACTGTGCATTTCTGTTATTTTATCTTCTATATTCTGATATTTAATATGTCCTACTCTGTTATTTTACTGTATATATTGTGCATTTTTGATTACTCTGTTACTTTGCTTACTTTGTATGCCTAGCTGCTGTGACATACACATTTCCCCCTGGGGATGAATAAAGTATATATCCATCTATGGTTTTGATTGTTTTTGACAGCAACCACTGGGCAGAATAACACAGAGGACATTAAAGCATCTCATACGTTTGTATTCTTAAAGTCACATCTATCACAGGTGATATCCAAAATGCTGCAACACCGTTTAGCTAGCTAGCTAGGACAGCAGCGTGGAGCTACTCGTGAGTGACAGGCACCAACCACGCTAACGAGTTAGCTTGAACTGTTAGCAGCAGTGTTGTTAGCACGACGGTGCAACTCAACGTCCACAGTAGAAACATTAACGATATCCCAGCCTGTGAATAGTACGTGGTTGTTCTGGGAGTGTGTCTTTGTCTGAATTAAATGCAGCGATGAGACTTCCACAGCAGGTGGATGCACTTGATACCAGTTGACAAGAGGCACAGTAGAGGATGAACAGGGACTTAGTGGACAGCTGACACTCAACAACACGCTGAGCGACCAGTAACCTGCAGCATGACCTTGTTTCGGAGGCTAACATGATGCTATCGGGCTAATTATGATGCAGAGAGGGGAAACATGCAGTTACCTGGGTGTCCCTCTCCGACTGACTCAGACGTGAAGAGGAAGCAGTCTTCATCAATGAGCGAGTTGTTATGGAAACCGTTCATTTTAGCCAATAAACACGCTGTTAGCTAACGAAGCTAGCCGTTCGGATACCACGGGGTAGAGAAACCGGACAGCTGTTCCAGCCTTCACCTGGGGGTCTCCTGTGCGAGTACGTAGCTTCAAAGTTTCGGCTCACAGGGGTGCAAGCGTGCAGACTGGACCAGGACAGCTGTGTTTATATGACTGAACAACTTCTTCAGACCCTTCGAGGCTTTTCTCTGCAGCCAATGTTGTTGCTGAGCACAGACCATGTGGTGCACATGGGCGTGCTCGAGCTCATTAAGAAAAGTCCCTGAGGGGTAAATTAATATCCGGCAACCGCCGCCCATAACAAAACACAAACCCATTTGAAATAATGATGTTACTTTGAAATAGGAACGAAATAGGATAGTTCAATCTTTTTTGTTTGTACATTTTATTTACTAATATGTAAAAAATCTTTCATAATAAATTTGACAAATAATGTATTGAATGTTTACATTTGTTTAAATGTGTTTTGAATTCAACAACAGAACATATTTTAATTAAAAATAATTGAATCAGCTAAATCAATTGAGCAGCTCATTTTTTTCATTTTTTTTATTGTGACAAATACATCACACACAAATTAACTCACTGTCACATGACCTCACCAGGATGTTCAGTGTGTGTCACTTTGGGACTTCAAGAGTTAAAATCAATGATTAATAAGGAACTTTGCAGGATATTTAAAGTGTCTGTGAAAACTGTGTCACCGTGGGTCCTTAAGGGTTAAGCTGCTCAATATTGTACTAACTTGGAAAGTGGGTGACAACTTGTTTAAAGAAGCAACCTGTTAAGTTACTCCTTATTCCAGCACCCTTTGCACTCTGCTCCATTACGCAAATGCCATTTTGTCCTACTTTTTTACAAATGCCATATGTAAATTAAATATTCTTGTTTTGTCTTTAAGCTGCACGTCTGAGCATGAAGAGCAACATAGAAACCACCTCTGTAGAAACCTAAAGCTCTTCTCTATCTAAACTAATTGCATGGATATTCCAAGAGATTGACAGTTTGTTATGTTGTCAGATTCTTTCATGTCATTCGTCTATATGAAACATCAGCATATCAATGATTTCATGCTGGACAAGCTGTTTTCCCTCTGCTGCTGTCACTGTAGTGAATACTGTGTCATTATATGACTCGAGTCCACATATACACACTATTTCTCAAATAAACATGTTTTTTTGTTGTTGATTTCAGTTTTATTTGCACACTCACACAAACACATGACACGTATTTGTCTTGAAGCAAAACAAACACATTAGCCTTAACACCCACTCACTGATCTCTATAGAACAGCTGCTAAGGAAAAGAGCATCGTTCTAAGATTACTGTTCAAGTCACACGGACACATGTACATTTCAGATTGACTGAGGTGGTGAAATGCTCTCTCTCTCTGTTCTACATCAGATTCATTTTATGAATACAGACCAAGAACTATAGAGTCAAAAGTTTATGTGCATGTTTCACACATTTGTTTTAACACAGGCCTACACAAACCCACGCACACAAACACACTCTCTCCGATGTAAAATATGACACTACGTCAATACGTCTGGTCCAGGGTCCTTACTTTGATATGAGACTGTCTACATGGATCCATATTGCTGTCAGTAATCACTGGTCACATCCGTCACAGGTTTACTCTGACTTTGGTTTCACATTCAACAGGTTTGTTTACGTATGATATAGCTTATGAGTCAATAAAAGCACTTGGCGTCGGGAGTCTGGACACATCTTTGACTCCAAGATACACATAGTGTATGCCATGATGGTAGATTCAGAAACAGAACTGCATGGCTATGATGTGGAATGTTTACAAACTACATGAGGAGTCACTGAATGTGCTTCTTCTACGAGCACAGCGACGTCGTGGGATCAGACACTTAATGCATGGATATTGCCGTTGTTCTCCTTGTACAGCGCCTCCTTTTCGCTATTGTTGTTTATAGTCTATGCGGTGCCTGTTTCCCCCGTCTTCCCTATCTGTTTGACCCCTGTGGGGCTAATCTGAGCTGGTCTGTGTTCACCTAAAATGGCAGCGACCAGGGCCTCCGGTGCAGTCACCCCGCCACGTGGAGACACGGGGCTGCGGGGACTGAGCGGGCTGATGGCGGGGGACACCACGGCGATGGGGGAGACCAGTCGCTCCTTCTTAGCAGCAGAGCAAGGGGAGCGGCTGCGACTCTGGCCTTCTTTGGAGCGAGGACAGAGGCTGAGGCCCTGCAGGGAGGGGAGGGGTTTGGTGGAGAGAGCAGAAACAGCTGGGCTGCGGCTGCGACGATGGCGATGGTTGCGTTTTCCGGTTTTGGGGCTCGGGCTGCGGGAGTTTGGAACCAGCAGAACCAGAGTGCTGTCATCTTCTGAGCTGGCGTCTGAGCAGTCGGAGCGATGCGCGGTGGGGCTGTGGACTGGAATGTTGATCTGTTTTGGATGGAGAATTCAAGAGAAGATAAAGGTGTTATTAGGGAGGTTGCTGGCAGTTCTTTCCTGTCACACTGGTTTTCCCAGTTTGGTGTGACATAACTTGACAAGCCTGCACAGCCTGCTACATCAAAGTATTAGGGGAATGACTTGACTTGCTTGAGACTTGGACCAAATGACGTGAGGTCGGGTGTCTAGATAGGTCTGCTGAAACTTACGACAACTCTCACGTGACTCGCTGTGGAAATTAAGGGTAACCAACTAGACGTGACCCTCTTGTCCCTGCAGCCCGGTCCAAAAAACCTTTCCCAGAAAACTTTCCAGGAAGAGTGACGGTTCCTAGCCACATATGTCTGAAATGCTTGGGTGTCCACATACTTATACCCCACCATATATATGTGCATATATCCATTCATGAAAACATAATAAGAAGCAGTGAGATCTGACTTTAGTTACCTGTATTGGCGTTGACAGTCCAACAATGCTGTTCATATTATTACTGTAGTAACCCAGGATGTATTCACAGTCATCTCTCGGCAAATCCTCCTCTGAAAACGTCACCTGGTGAAGAAATGAACGGAAAGAAATGAACCCTGAATTCTGCTGCTGCACAAATTAAAGTTGAGTGTGTCTGACATACCTGTGTTGCATGCTCTCCCTTGGCCCATATGTATGCCTGGTAATCTTTGTGATGTCTGAATCCGACCTGTGCAGAAGTAACAAATGGACATCATTTTAAACACTGACGCCGGCCATCAAATTGTAAGAATTTATCCTGAGCTGTTGAGCAAAAACAATCAGAGAATTACCTTGTATATTGCTACCCAGTCCCATGAGCTGCGCTGATAAGTCGATGCAACAGTGAATCTGACAGTAGCATCTGAGACTTTACACCATTCCTTGTTTAACTGCAGCTCCACCAGAGGCATATCCACCTTGAATGGGAACTAGAAAATAGAGCACAAGGCAGTTGAATAAAACGTAAGCAAGCAACACAACGAGAGATGTCATTCATACATTTGGTACAGTGTATTTTAAGGAAATATTGTCTCACATCCAGTGAGAACACGGCAGAAACAGGCTTGTGGTCGCTGACGGTGTAGCCCATGTGACTTCGGTACACATGCTGTGTCACTTTAGTCGCCCCGCCCAACCACGAGGTCAGACCCCGCTGCAGTGCTGCATTGTGGGTAGGAACTGGGGAGCCGGTACGACGAGGGCGCCAGAGGATGCGATCTGTCCAGGCAGGTTTCCTCTTCTTTGCACTGACAGAAAAGAAGCAAATAAAGAACAGACTGTCATGGTGGGCAGCAACAATTTAACAGGCCTCGGCCTCTAGAAAAATACAATGTGATAGGGGGAAGTTTACGATAAAGGCGACTGGACGAACCTGGTGTCGTAAGTATGAGTGCCCACATCAAACTTATAGGTGGGTGGGAATTTGAGTGGTCCCTCAATGAAGCCCTCAAGGATGGACTCTGTGTTTTTAGCCATGTTGAGCTGTGGAGTAGACAAATGATGGGAAAGGAAGAGCAGGTCACACACCTGGATGACTGTCATTAACCCTGACATAAGGGGATGTTTGTTCACTTTGTGCCACAGCGCCCTCTGCTGGTCGTAGTTGATGACCAAAAAGCAGGTGTCGTAAAGCCTTCAAGTAAAAGTCAAGGGGCGAATGGTTTAAAAGGCCTCACCTGATCTCGCTCCCACAGAAGTGGCAGTTTATTGCTGTCGATGGCACATTTCACCACATGGATGTCATAGTCTTCAATACGGAAATTTAAATCCCCAAACCAAAAAACGACACTGGGGACAGAAAAGAAACCCCCCGCAGAGGGACACATTTCAATATAAAAAAGGAAGGATGCAATTTATTTTTCCTTCTAAGAGGCAATTGTAAAGGCACTTTTGAACAATCTATTTTACTTCATGTTTATTGCTATCCCAAGAAATCAGTAACATTCTTGGTCAAATAAAATGTGTGGCTTGAAGCTCAAGACACATAAAAGATCATATACTGAGACTTTTAAGATAGCTGAGCTTTTTCATCATTTAATAATGGCATTTAGGTGCAAATAAAAACTAAAACAGAGTATTCTATGCATGACTGAATGCAATATTTATAGATGGACAATCTTCAGCTAAACTAGTCAAAGTCATACATAAAAAATGATATCACCCACTCGTGGTCCAGCACACCAGTGGCAGTGCCTCCTTCAAACTGCTGCTGCTGCAGGATGCTCTCAAAGTCCTCCATCCGCTGTTCCAGGTTCCTCATGTGAGCTGGCAGGTGACAGTTGAGAAAGCACACTGGGTGGCCAAACACTGTCATCCTCGCGCTGACACCCCCTTTATTCCCCTTGGAATGAGAAAAAAAAGGGTAAAGAGAGGACACGTTGGGAAAGGGGGGGGGGGGGGGGGCTGTGGTTCAGGAGATAGAGCGGCTCGTCCGCCAATCGTAAAGGCAGCGGTATTCGATCCACGACTCTTCTAGTGTAAAGCCCTTTGAGTGGTCCGAAGACTATAAAAGGCGCTGTATAAATGCTAGGCCATTAGCATGAATAATATTTTCATAAATACGTTGAGCCAGCGTGTATCAACCGTATATGTGTTCAGGGGACAAAGTCAGGATGTTTTTTTTCTGACCGAGTCACAGAACCAGAAAGCCAGACAGCCTGCTGCTGCACTGACCTCAAAGAGAAGGTGACTGCACCAGCAGCAGCCAGGGGTGATGCTGACATCAACACGCACAGGAAGGTCACACACTGACATATGCACCCACGCATGCACGCGCCTGCTGGCAGGAGGGAGCACACACACACCAACCTTTCAACCCCCATCCCCCTAAATTCCCACGGACACAAACCCGCCACAAATTTAGTAACGTAACAAATCTCAGAGTTAAGGGCAGATCACACGTACCCAATATCCCCCAAGTCCTGTGCGTGTGCTCTCAGTCTGCACACCTCTGAGGAATGGAAGATGGCAGAATTTAGAGAAAACCAGCAGCAGCACTCCCTGCATACGCTGGGACGCCACCTAAAGGGATGGGACAGATGCAAAATATGATATCAATACAGTAAACTAGAGTTTATAATGGCAAAAAAAAAGGGATAGGAGTAAAAACAAAATCTACAGTATGACAGATATGATGAGGTTTAACTCCTTACTGACCAAAACATATCCGAAAGGACTCAGCTTGTCCATGCAAAGCTCACTCCACTGGTCTGAGAAAATAACATCCTTCAGTCGCTTGTTTATCATGGAGTTGACTTCCTGGAGTCTGTGTGGTGCCAGAGAAGTAGAGAAAAGTCATCAACAAGTGAAAAAAAACCAAACATTAACAAAAAAGGACAGTGATGGGTAACAGGCGGAGACACATCAAGATGAACACAGATGACTGAGTGGGCACCCGCGGCTGCCTCCCTGGCACTGCTGAGCCTGGTGGAAATACTTGCTTACCCGATGATAAACATGTCAACGCTCCCATCTGAAACATTTGGTCCGAAAAGAGAAGTGATGTCATCTGGAGGGACAGCTGATCCCACGTTCCATGTGACGATGTACACCCTGTCAGGGATTAGGAACAGTGAAAAATGCTGCATTCGATTTAAGTGCTATATGTTGTATACTGTGAAAGAGGAAGATAATCTGTGCTGTAATATATACAGTATACACACACACACACACACAGCATATATATAAAGGTAGGCACAATTACCTCGTTGATGACTAAGGTGTGTGTGTGTGTGTGTGTGTGTGTGTGTGTGTGTGTGTGTGTGTGTGTGTGTGTGTGTGTGTGTGTGTGTGTGTGTACTAGAAGAGAGAAAGATGCTAAATGTCTTTTGAAATTAAACTACCAGCCATACTGTTTTATTACAGAAACACCAGAGGCAACACAACTCATTAGAGCTGCTGCTAACATTTATAGAATCAATTGATCATATTATCTATAAAATGTCAAGAAATAAATGAAAAGAAAGTTTTCGCAAAAGATATATATACTTGTTTCACGCGTTTTTTTGTTGCATATTTCAGCAAAATCAATACAAATCAATTATTTACAGACTTTTTCAAAAGCATACCATAGGATTTGAAATTAGTTCCATTCATTTTAAATGCCTATAACATGAGAATCAATGTACAGTAATTGGACATTTGGAAATATAAACTATCCCAGGAAAAAGTAACATTTATTTAGTTTTTGTCAATGTTCGCTTAAAATCATGTTATTTCTGAACACAATCTGTTTTGAAAACTTCAAGACCACTTTCATGAATAAGATCTGAGAGCTGGCTGTTTATTTTAAGGTCAGAAGTGACCTAATTCACATTTTTCTTTTCAAAATGTTCTTGTTTTCTTAGTGTCTTAGTCTCATTTCCACACAACATAGCTCATAACTCCCAAGTCTTAAAAGCTTATCCACAACACATATTTTCTCTTTCTGCCACATGTGGCTGTGTCACTTTGCCAGGTTCACAAAACTCAAAGTGAAATTTGCAGCTTTGATTCATGTGACATGTAAAGGTGTTATTAATTGTCTCACCTGAAGTCATTGTTTTCTCCACCTGGCTTCTCAGACTGCACTTGGTTCTGGGTGGAGCTCCCGGGTGAGGGGGTCCTCTGAGGCTGAGGACTGAGGCTGGGTTTTGGGTTTAGGCTAGAGTTCAGGCTGGGATTGGGATGGGGCAGGCCAGGGTTAGGGCTCAGGTAAGGCTGGCTGGTGTAAGACTGAGGGCTGCGGGGACTCTGAGGACTGTGACGGCAGAAGGAGGACTCTGTCGGGGAATGTGACAGGACGTTGGCACTTTGAGGTCCTGGGATACAAACTGGGATTAAATCTATTTCCTCGGAGGGGTCCACTGAGATTCTGGTCGACTTCGGAGCAGGTTTAGTTCCGAGAGCAGTCGGTCTTGGCCGGCTTATGCTTACCAGTGTTGCTGGGGTGGTTCCAGACTTTGGCTGCGTTGACTGCATTTGGTCTGTCACTTTTACAGGTGCAGCTGCAGCCTGCATGATGCTCAATCCACACTGTTTCTGGGGCTCCTCCGATGGGCTGATGAGAGGTGGTTCCTGGACTGCGAACTGTGGAGGCGAAGCCGGACTGACTCCGATCCACGCGCAGGGTCCAGGCTGCACTTTGGGTCCACAAGGGTCAGTGCTGATCTGTTTCTGCTGCATGCGATCCATTAACCTGGCAACAGGCAGCATGTGGGTAATTATTACACATTTATCTTCAAAGACAAGTCAAACATTAAAGCAAGTCAATCATTGCAGAAAGCATTCTTTGCCCTTCATCGTGCCTTGAATCGGACTGCACCCAACAATCAGTCAGTGAGTCCTTAGTACACCGGTGCAACAGCAAAGGGTTTGCCTGCATTGAGTGGAAGCTGAGCGAATGCATCACATTATATTGAGCACCTGTCCACATCATGCTGCTCAGGCATCACTGATGACGTTGTCATGAGAAGGCAATGGGGCCGAGGCAGTGACGGAAGAAGTATTCACATCTCTGTTACAAGTAAACGTCTTGCATTTGAGGTAAATGTATGTTTTAGCATCAAAACATACTCAAAGTAAAAGTACCCATTCTGCAAAATGGCCCATTTCAGAATCATATATATCATTGGATTATAACAATGGATGCATTAATGTGCAAGCTTTACTTCTTCTGTTGCAGCTGGAAAAGGTGGTAACTTTATATACTGCTGAGTGGCTTTATCTATAATAATACATCATAATTGATTTTGTGGATTTGATTCCTTCCTCGAATATATCCTTGTTCCCGAGCAACTTTAATTAGCCTTCTGACCCTTTCACAAAGCAAAAGACAGAATTGTTCATTATGAGATGGCATCTCAGTGTGAGCCGGGTTACTCAGGGCACAGTTCACACACAGCTGCAGATCAAGAAGCACACCAGACAATGTCAACAGACTCTGTAGGTCACAAGGAGGAGGACGCGTGACATGATAGGAGGACAGGGGCCTCTCTCTCCTCCCACCATCTTGTTTACGTGCTCCCTGCACACAGAAATTATACACCTCTTTTAATCATTCATGAAATGCAAATTAGGGTATCTCAGTAACAGAGCATCTCATGTGACCACAGTCCTAAACGGAGCGTTGACTAACGGCGATAAGCAGGTTTGTAATTAACTCACTTTAAAAGTAAAAAAAAAAGGCAACTTTGAGAGCAGCACAGTACAAGTGGGCCCTTTTTTAACATTTCATAGTCCATGAGCCTGAATGACAGCTTCATTATCTTCAAAGGTGCGAGCGTGGACTCGTGAAGAACACCACAAAGCACAATGTTACATGCAAATTAAAACAAACACGCAGCTGCAGTGAAAACGTCCTCGTGAAAACATCCGTCTTACCGTTCAGGCGTTTTTTTTAACCATTATTTCATTTCCAAGGTGAACCGCAAAGGTGATCTCTCAGTTTCACGGAGGGGGGAACATGCATCAGTCCGCTTTCTGTCTCGCACGCCAATCAACGCGACGGAGATGTTACACAAAGGCTATACCACGATTTATAGTCTCCGACCCAGCCAGCCTGCAGGACGGACGCGACCTGTCGGTAGCCTGGGCGGACGTCTCCGTCACGGTGCGGTGACCGCGCCGCGGGGCTGTCAAGACAGGAGGCGGTCACCGTGGATGCGTCCGGACTCTTTCATGTTGATGTTTACACTGAGATACAACACAGCTGATTGTTCCTCATCCTACGCGTCACTGTCTATAGCAGAACAGCTGTGCACTTTTCGGTCAGCATCCCGCCTGCACCTCCGGAACACCGGCCGTTCAGCGACCCGTCACGCGCGCGCTCTCAGTGCAACTCTCTCTCTCTCATCCTCTCTCTCTTTCTCTCTCTCTCTCTCTTTCACCCTCTCTCTCTTTCATCCTCTCTCTCTCTCCTTCTCTCTCACCCCCCCTCACTCTCTTTCATCCTCTCTCCCTCCCTTTCTCTCATCCTTTCTCTCTCTATCTCTCTCACCCCCCCCTCTCTCTCTCTCATCCTCTCTCACCCCCCTCTCTCTCTCTCATCCTCTCTCACCCCCCTCTCTCTCTCTCATCCTCTCTCACCCCCCTCTCTCTCTCTCATCCTCTCTCACCCCCTATCTCTCTCTTTCTTTCATCCTCTCTCTCTCTCTCTTTCACACTCTCTCTCTTTCATCCTCTCTCGCTCTCTCTCACCCCCCCCTCTCTCTCACAAATATCTCACAGAAATAATTGAGCATCTGTCCTCTCAGTGACGCATTAATCTGGCATGAGTGCGTCACTGGTGGGGGGAATTGATCAGCATGCCAATATTTAAATTTCGGTTTGGCAAAGCTACCTATCTGTGAAATGTAATCAATGAAACTTATAGGCCTAAAGTTACATTAGTGACTCTGTAAAAATGTGTTGATTAAACATAGTAATTTCATTATAAAGTTTTTAAGATTTTCCTGATTTCTAGAAAAGATAAACTGTGATTATTATTATTTTTGTAGCTTTAGTTGTAGATCTTATGTAAAGGACATAAATTATTCAGCACATGAACTGTGCAGCCCTGCCATAGTCTGGCGACCTGTCCATGGTGCCTTCGCCCAATGTCAGCTGGGATCGGACATATATGGATGGATGAACTGTGCAATGTGTCAATATGCCCATTCAAATAAATATAAAAAAATAATAATAATTTAAGGAATTACTAGTATAAAAAGGAATATTCCAGCTATTATTGCACCTCCATAAAGTCTATAATAAAAGCAGAGACAGAGACTCTCTCACAGAGAGCCCCTAATGTATGTCAAGCTCACCAAACACTGGATATACGTTTTGCCCTTCCTGTCAGTAAACATCCCATATCTTTTAAACTCAATGCCCCAAGTTTGAAACAGGTTTTGTGTTTGTGGGGCAGCAGTAGCTCAGTTCGTGGGCACTTGACTCGGGAGCCAGAGCTCCGGAGGGGCCCTTGAGCAAGTCACCGAACCCCCGAACCCTGCATAGTAGCTGCCTGCTACTCCTAATGCTAAAATGGGCTAAATGCAGAGACTAAATTTCCCTACATTGTGCTCTCCTGCGTTCGATAGTGTGCGACAATGAAAGTTGATTTAGATTTACATTAAAGTTGAAGTCTCGAGCCCAAGGCAAACACAAACTTTATCCATTTAGAACGTCCTGGCCAAATAGTTTTGAATAAAACCCGAAGAGCTGCTGAATAATGTATCAGGCAAATAAATCACTTCAGCATCTACAGTACCATTTAGTTTCATCATCAGTTATAGGTAGACAACAACAGCATGTATAATGGAATGGATATTTATTAAATTGATCTGCAATACTCAGGCCCTCAACGGCATCATGATAACATTTCTTCCCAGATTCTCTAAGGCTCTGACGGGGATTAATGCAGATGTGTAATCTCAGTGGAATGTACTGTTCCTAAGAGCCAGCTGTCCACTGAGAGCACAGACACCCACAAGTCCCTGCTAATACACAAACCAATGCAAATACTGCATTTACAGTAACATAATGCGTCAGCCAGATACATTAAGTACTAAATAGCAACTCTAAGATCAAAGACAAAATGCAAATATTAAGTTGAAAAAGGTTAGCAATATTATCTCTCAGACCTCAGGCTTATAGGTGTAATAATTGTAAAAATTGAAAGTCACTGCCAATCATGAAAGCTGTCAGACTCTACGGTCGCTTTTTGGTTTTGACCAGGCCTTTCTCCACCAGGCAGCGGTAGAACTCCTGGATGTACGTGAACACACACTTCCAGTCGGGCTCCTTCATCCGGATTAAGTCTTCGGCGTCCAGCAGAGGGGGGCAGCCAGCGAGCCTCCTGCGGACAGACGGACAGAGAGAGAGAGAGAGAGAGAGAGAGAGAGAGAGAGAGAGAGTGCCACTGATAAACAACTTGAGACAAGCTATGACCCAGAACTGTGAAGTCATTCTTTAAATCTGCACTGCTTGAGTTTGTTCCAGACAAGATGCATCTGCCTCTTCATATAAGGAATGACAGCTCACTCTGCAGTGTTGAAAGCCAGCTGGAAGTTTTCCCTGGGCTTATTGGGGTTGAGGATTGAGTACTCAAACGCGTCAGGGAAGAAACGGTGCACCAAGGCGCAGAAGGCTATGCCGTCTTTCCAACTTGAGGAGAAGTTACGGATGTCCACCCCCTGTTTCATACCAGAGGGGAATCAGTTTAGAAGAAATAGTGGCAAAAAAAAAAGCCATATGGGGCAGAGCTATGCATAGCTCCAGTGGGCAATAATTCAAAGAGAGTCGGGGCATGTTTACCTCATATGGCTCGGTTTTGGCTCTGCACCAGTCCAGAAGCATCTGTTTGACATTTTTGACGTTGGGTGCTGCAGCAGGAGGACATTTCTGAGCCGAGGCTACAGCGGGACTGGCCTCGCTGAGGAGAAGAGACAAAGATAAGGAGGTACACACCGCATGTACACAAAGTATGGCTTCTCTCATCTTTTAAATGAAATGCTTTGCATAAGAAAAAACGTTTCTATTTCCTTTATTGGGTGGATTACTTAACACATAAGACGACTTTGTTCTGCAGCAATAGAGCTCCCATTAGATGTTTAAGACACTGATGCTGGCAGGCTTATAAAGGCTTTAAATCTGTTTTGTATAGTTAATAAACCCAAACATGCCAAAACTGAGCAAATCATAGACTCACCTGCCTGCTGATGGAGAGGGCTGACCTGACGGCCCTGAAAAGATGCAGAGAATCAAACCTACATCAAGAAGCTCAAATCCTTTAAATGAAACATGAGATATCACAGCGCGTCTTTATAAACGCACTGTTTGCTGGTGGCTGCTGGCTCATGGATGCTCTGCCTATGCTGACAGCCCCGCCTGTTTTCCCTCCTTTGCTCAGGCCCTGCTGCCTCAAGTCCTGCTGCCTCGACCCCCGATCCTGCTCCCGTTTATCTGATGAGAGATGACGGAGGATTTAGAATACGGAGATAGTATTATGGTAACCTGCATGGGGAGCAAGTATCAGGTTTTACCTCTCTTTTTCTTGAGCAGGTCCCGTAACGCAGCACGTATCATTCGCCTCTCTTCAAAGTCGGTTGCATTATCCAGCTAAAAAAGACAAACCACTGGTTAACGTCAATGACCGGGTTAAAGGTCACCTAATTTTGACAAAGCAAGAAGTGAGAAAGGTCTCGGTGTCAGAGTGATGAAAGAGAATCTCACCATCTTGTTGAGAACCTCTTCATCCTCAACAGCAGCCAGTTCTTCGCTGGTCACCGATGCTGATCCAACATCAGGTTTTGACTCCATGTTTTGAGGAGCAAATCTACTGGATGGTGCAAGAAAACACAGCACCAGAGACACATACACAGAAACACAGATTATTCGCATAGAATTGAAAATGACCAGACCAAACACTTTTAGTTATTTACACTAAACAACGAGCAAATGTCACAGAGCATAAAATCACATTGCAGTGATTCAAATACAAACAGTTGTGCGAGTCTTAGGAGACACAAACTGAGCAGCCGTGCAAGGAGATGTTTGTCTTACTCAAGTAGTGTATCTCAGCAACCAGCAGGGCGCAGAAACAGAAGGGGGAAAAACACGTACAAATATAGTAATGTAGTGGAACGAGACCATTCCTAAAATAATCTGATAACAGCGTAAAAATATGTGCTCAGACGCAGCGAAAAAGGAGTCACAGTCGGGCCTAATGGCACAAGACAGGACGAATTAAGTGATAAAATTGTAAAAAAAACACACGCATTGTGGCTTGATTTGTGGCTGTTAATCGCTCACCTGTTTTCAGGATGCAAACGTGTGTGTCTGGTGGACGTCTTTGAGCTTCTTGGAAGTTGTCAGCCTCTCGTCGATCCTCCTTGAGACTGATCTGGGGAGCAGTGAGAGCTCAGCGTTGACATCACACCTCACACTGTGGCGCTTCGCAAGGACGCATGTTTGGAGGAGCAAGTGGAGGTTGCTTACACGAACCACCCAAGCTGGGAAGGAGGAGGAGAAGAAGTCTCTGTCACCCTCAGGAGAGTTTCTCCTCCTCTTGTCACTGCATCCTCGGATGATGTCGTGTGAAACTTTATGGCACTAAACTCTATATGAAAATACAGATTCTCACTTGGCAACACGTCATTTGGAGGGTGCAGCTGGCGACTCTTTTGGGCTGGAAAACAAAGAGTTAACAGGGGGGGGGGGGGGGGGGGGGGAGTGAGGAGCACTGCCTTATTCAGGCAAAAGGCTGACCAGTAGCACTGTGTTTACAGAAGTAGAGGAATCTTTAGGAGAGAACAGAGTGCACACACACACACACACACACACAAACAAAGGTATCTGATAGAAAACATCATTAGCAAAACACACTCTTCAGCTCCTACAGTGATTGTTTATGTTTAATAGTTAAGGCAGATTTAGGGAACGATCTAACAAATCAGAAAGCAGACAAACTGCTCCACCAAGTGGTGAACACTGAGGCTATTTTGATGTAGTTATCAATGTATGACAACGTGTACTTTTACAGGCCAAAGTATGACCCGTCCCCGTTTCTGGAGGTGAATTGCTGACTCGATTAGTGAATTAATTGATTAGTAGATTGGCGGTGTTTTGTGAAGAAAAAAAGATGAAACATTTAACTAGTTCAAGCTTTGCAAAGTAAGGATTTGCTGATTTACATGATTTAAAAAAATAGTTGTTTAGAAGAAACAGCAATTTAAAAGACTAACGGTGAACTTTCAAGGGAAGTCTTCTACATTTCTACAGAATAAATGCTTCATCAAAATCTACAGATTCATCAATATAAATAAACTTTAGTTGCAGCCCTGAAGGCAACTTTGTATGTTTGTACTCTGTATGGTTTTCACCATCACAATGTGTTGTATATTCCCGAATGTCATAGAGTAGTTTTACATGTGCACTGAAAATGTTAACAATTAAGTTAAAAACTAAAATAAATGACCGATTAACAAAGAGGTAAAAATAGCCTTTTATAGCATCAGAAAAACACCAAAAACATGTACTTGTCCATTGTTATTTTTATTCAAGCAATTGCAGATCATGTGTACATGAATCACCCATATATTTGCCCCTAAAAAGAAGCACCTGCTGTTGGCATTCAAAGTATAAATCAAAAAATTAGATAGAATGAGAAATAAAATCACTCCGTTCTTATCTACAGTATGTCCAAATAAGGCATGAGGCAAATGTTTCATTCTTAAATCAGTATAGTTTAAACCAGCCACATACGACTATAAAATACATTATTATCATAAAACATCTATTTACACCAAACTAGCTTTGCAAACAATGAAAACCAGTACGTACGAAGCCTCTTCGTACCTTTTAAGTGCAACAGTTTCTTCGCCCCACACTCACAATCAACATGTGACCAACGAGAACAAGCAGCCAAACTTCAGACAGCTGGAGATCGTTTGAATGAGACTGAACTGAAATCTTCTGATCATTACCATAACGATCAATAATGTGTTTTAAAATATGTTGACCCACCGAACAGAGAGAAATACATCGTTCACATGCTGCAGTTTAATTGTAGTTACTGAAAAGCTGCTTGATCTCAGTCCAATAGTTAATAATAAACGAACAAAAGGGCATAACAAGTCCTATTTAACAGCTGAGGTATTCAATAATGTGAAACGAGTGAAGTGATCTGCTGTACATAATCTTTAAACCTGTAATTGAGAATTATTAAACATTTATCAAACTGCAACTTAAAACCGTTTCATATCTTTCTCGCACTATTTTTAATGACTGAAAAGCACCTCGTGGTCATATACGATGCTTTGGAGAATGATATTTTATAAATGATCAGTTATACGTCAAGTAAAATCTTTCAGCGTACAATCCTACTTGTAGTTATTCTTATGGAAATTGTGGCGAGTGTCATAAAAAAAAAACGTTGACGTATGGCTTTGTTGTTGTCTTGCGAGAGCTCAACTGTATGTGAGAAGTGATCAAGTCAGTATTTCGACACAGTGCGACCAAAAAAAAAAAAGCTTTCAAAGACATTTGGCAAACCGTGAATGCACAGTAACAGACATCCTGGAGCATGTAAGATGCTTTCAGGAGCAGCGACATGCAGCCTTCTGCATAGTATTTATGACTTTCCTCTAAAAAGAGAGACTAGTGTGTACTAATATTACATGTATGCATGTACAAGACACTTGAGGACCAGAAGCTACAGCATAACAAAGCCAGTGACTGCTAAAGTGGTTCAAAAATAAATATTTTCTTCCACATAAATATTTTTTAAAAAGGGAATAAAATGTGTTTGGTCTCCAAAAAAAAAAAAAAATCATATTAATAAAAAGTTTTTCAAATACTAAGAGAAAAAAAAATAACATTGTCCAGCAGAGGTCAGTTTTTCATGATGGGCTAACACAATGAACCTAACAGACGACATTGGCTGGGATTTAAGAAGCAACGTTAAAGGACATCTCAATCTTCTCGTTCCTCTTCTCTTCCACAGGGAACAGACCGCTATAGCTGCGTGACACTCCTTAGAGCGCTCGTGAACCTAATTATCGAGAAGGAGCTGTTGTAAAAGATGGAAAATAATTGGAGTAATTCTTCAGGGAGTTGCCCGAGAACAAAAATCTAAGCCTTAAATGGGAAGTCACACTGAGGTTCATAGGGGGAGGACGAAATACACAGATTTAAAAATGTGCTTCAGTGGAGGAAAAGACGAAATCTCCTTGTTAACTTCTGCCCCGAAAAAGTTTAAGCGTCCTTATTAGCTTCATGGTTCAAATGCCAACAAAAAAAAAAGCTGCCAAAAACCCAGTCCCTTACCATGACCGGGAGAATGTCAGGTAACAGTATCATTAATATCTTTTATACAAATTGTGCCCGTTCAGATTTGAGGCGGAGGTCTCTCTAAGCCTTTAACGTCACACTTTAGAGCCCTCTGTCGATGATAACGTTTTCACAGTGTAGTATGAGTGACAGTGTGAATACCTTGTGAGGTATCAAACAGTTTAGTGTGCTCACGCATGCATATACCGCTAAAGGCTATGGATGAGTGATTTACAGATGAAGGAGGGAAGTTATCCATCACCCTGACATATAAAGGCTACCTTTAGCTCTCCGCGGACTCCACTTCTGTGTGAGGAGAAATAAAAACCATCTGTCACATCATCACTGATGACGGCCTTAAAAAGTCCCACTCACCCTCACATAGCCAGGATTTTAATCACTTTATCTTTCAAAGTTTTATCCTCTCCTTCATCTTCTCCATTCAGTCCATCTTGTCTTCCTGTTTCTCGTACGTTCTCTGCTGATGATGACACGTCGGTTCGGATGCACTAGCTTTGTCCGCGTCCTCTCCGGACTTCTCCGCTTTGGCCCTGCGCGCGTCCATGAAGCTGACGATGAACTCGGAGTTCTGATAGATGAGCATGCCGGACAACGTCAGCACGGCGCCGGCACAGCTGAGGGCGGACAGCTCGGTGCCGAAGAGCAGCTGAGACAGCAGCAGGTTCCCCACCACGCTCAGGTTGCCGAGGATGTGCAGAGTGACGGCGGAGGTGAGCGTGATGACGCAGCAGCTGGCCAGGTTGTACATGACCGAGCCCAGGCAGCTGAGCAGGATGAAGACCCACAGGTGGCGGTCGTAGTGAAACGGCGACTCCAGCAGAGCCCAGTTCTCTAAGGCCAGAGCCGCCACGGCCAGGATGCAGAAGCTAGGAATGGACATCAGGTAGAGCAGGAACACAGAGTTGATTTTCTCCTCCTGGAGTAAGATGCCTGAGGAAACAGAGAACGGTATGTGACGGTTACAAACACGACCGTGAGGCAAAAGAACAGAGAGAGATGTCGAGAACAAAACTCGTTTTTCTTTTACTGCACTTCATACTTCAAACATCTGTTTCAGCAACTACAAGACCTGGTTCTACTCAAATATGCAGTAAGACTGTTCAGGTGACATAACAAGGTTCCTGTGTTTTCTAGTCTAAATAAGAAGGACAGACTCTATCCTATTCACTTATCTGCTCATTCAAAAGTTTACAACAAGCTCTTGACAGAAAATTATGCAAAACTCCTGTTTGGAAACTTGAACAGAACACGCCTTGATGTCTGACATGTAGGGAGCTATAACATATTTTCATGTTTCAGAAAGAGCTATGGCAGCTTGAACAGAGTGCAAAACCTGTAACAATGCGTTGAGTCTGGGCCTATAACAAAAGCATGTGCACTACCACAGTGCGTCAGAGAAAAGTTAATTTATGAGGGAAACTGTTACAACAACAAGAAGTGAAAGACGATGAAAATAGCGTGTTGAAACTTGAGACAACCACGCCCCGGCTTGTTTGGCAGCTCAGGATGGACTCGCATGTTTAGTCATGATTAAAAATAAAAGTAATAAAGCAGCAGCTTAGACCTGCTGGCTGTCGGTTACTAATTCTGCTCCAAATGCAAAAGCAGAAAGAAATTTTCCTTTTCCGTATATGTATTTACACTGAGCCGCTCTACTGGAGTATTTGAACCGATGACGCGACAGTCACAAGCCTGACCCAGTAACCACGAGGTGCCCCTCTGTATGTAGCATTACATCCTTCTGACGAAAAACCGAGTATCTGCTTAAGTGTTATGTAACAATTAAATACAAAGCCTCTACTGTATATATTTTTAGAATCTCATAACCTTCTTTTTTTCCCCCGTCTCTGACAAAGTTGTGGAGACTAATGACATTACAGAAACTAATCCTCTGGACACAGACTAACTTTAAATAAATTCCTTCCACCAATGCTTCCCTGAGAGCAGAGAACATTAGATAATGAGGACATTGGATACATGTGTACTCAGCCCACCTGACGTCAATTCAAGAAAGGAATCCGTCTCTTTCCCAGGGTTCACTAAAACTGACCAGATGACTCATAAACAACAACAACAACACAACAGAGCAACATGTCTCCAGGATGTGAAACTCCACCCATTCTTACTCATAAACTATCAATGTTTGTATCATGTTCCCTAAGAAACCAGAAAATATGCCACTGTGACTTTCCACCTTAACGTGTGCGTCTGGACTGAGGAGTGAATCACTAAAAAGTTCCAGGACCACAGACTGCTGCGGTGTACGGGGGGGGGAAACACTAAAATAACCTCTGATGTCTGTGCTATGAGATGAAATTTCCAGGAATAAAAAAGGGTATTTAACTTATAAAAGGCTACTTTTGATAGCAAAGACAAAAGAAAATGTGACTTACTCTGCTGAATCGACTTGACGCCCCTCAACATGGTCGCTGCAAACACAAAGAAGCAACCGGTCTGATCAAACTGGACTTCTCCCATGATGCTGAAGGAGGCTCCCAGGCAGATGGGCATCATGGCTGTGTATTTGAGGATGTGATGTTGCTTGCCCAGGATCAGCGTGGAGATGGCCAAGGTAAAGAGCGGGGTGGTGGTGTAGATCATTTGTGCAAACGACAGCTGGACATGGTTCAGACCCATGTTGCCGAAAGCGATACTGGCACAAAATGTCAGACTCAACAGGAACACCTTACATTTTGCGCTGGGGGTCAGGTCCTGTTGCCAGGCCCCTCTGTGGCGGATCACCTGCAGCTTGATCAGCCCATAGTCCACCACTATGGCGGTCAGCATGTGCAGCGCCGACAACAGCAGAGGGTACCTGAAGTTGTACACGGCAAATATCCATTTGTTGAGGCTGGAGATGGTGGTTCCCGTCACCAGCCAGACAATAACAGCTGACAGCAGATGGAGCATCTCTGCGGGTGGCCTCCTCCTCCCACCACTCTCTTGCAGAGTCGCCTCGCATTTTGAGAAGCCATCGGCGCTGGTCATGTTCGTATCATTGTCCTCTCTACAAAGAAAACACAAGTTGAGTCCGCGCCTCTCATCCTCCATTTGAAATGCATGATCAAAACCGGATACGCCTCGCGAACACAACCTGCGACACAGCTGTTCGTCTCCTCTGCGGCGTTACAGACAGTCTTTGTTGATCAGTAAAACCTGTATTTTGTTAAGCTCCGCCCACAGACACGTGTTTCTATTTTGGTTGTGTAACTTACCCCGCGCAGGCGAAATGACATGTGCTGGACTATGGCAGACAGACAAGGGGGGGAGAACACGAGCAAAACAATTAATTTGACAGTATAAAAAGGTTAAAGTTAACCGACCTCTGCTACAGACTGTCACGTGACACCGTCTTTCTGCGCTCGAGCTGTCACGCTAACGTTAGCTAGCGACCCCTCTCCTAAGCTAACGTTGCGTTTGTTATCTAACGTTAAACAAACAGTCACTCTGGCGAGTGACGCGGTGTTAGCTTAACGTTCGTAACGTGAACGATAGTCCCACCACGACTGCGGTCAGTGGCGTATTCTCACAATGAGCGCGTCGTCGTGTTTACCTTGTTCTTCGACGTGTACCTTGACAGCACGGGCAGCATCACTAGCCTAAAAACAACAAAATCAGTCGGTCACCGTACTTGTCAGACGAGGCGGGGCGGACATGCTTCAGTGTGATTGGATGGTTTATTTAAAGGGGAATGCACTCATTATTTGTGGGCGGGGCTATGTGCATGATGCAGGCTGAATGTAACCTCTCTCTGCTGGGCAGGGTTTGAGCCTCACATGGGCACGAACCACACAATGACAATAATTAATTGCTTTCCTGTCATCATATCGGATCACATGAAGTGTTCAGGATGAGTTAGTACGTTAGCCAGCAACAGCAGGGTTTAATGTTTGAAATGCAAATAATTAAAAGACAGTTAATCAAATCGGAGACATCAGTGCAACATCACCACCACATACAACTCAACAGTGGTGCTGCACAGGCTTTAAACAATGTCAATATTTACAAGACATCCTTTTTTCTTTCTAAATGAGGGGTTTGTTAATCGTGCTATATCAGGGTGCATAGGAAACGTAACTGACAGTTGAGTTCAGGTGGAAAGTTTAAATCATCACATATAACACAGATAAGTGCAGAAAGTTTACTTTTTCTTGGCTTTACTTTGCCATATAGGAAAATAAATGAATCAAACAAAAGATAATACAAAGGCTCAGATGAACCAAACCAGTCTTATCCTTCGCTGTTTTCTGTTTGTTAGGCTTTTGACTTTGTTATGAACTTTGAGGAGTTTTAAAGGTACCACAAATGTATTATTATGTTGTTAATATATAGTTCTGGAAAATAACCTGTAACGTAATAGAGAGCAATCATGAGTTACATTTTATGGAAGGTTTAGACATCCACATGTCCTTTAGCAAGTCTTAAAACTGAATTAGCATTTTCCTATTATTTATCTGTTGTCAGATGAGACATTTCTGTTGTCTGGTTGTTTTTTTTTGCACTCATGACAGCAGTGGTCCCAAGATACATATATTGTTGGCCTCGGGGCATCATGACAGACTTCTCTGGACGTCTTCTGTATCATCTCTCCCTCGTGAGTTAAACGACATGAACAACATTGGTTGTGACAGTAAACAACAGCAGGTGTCAGCTTTACGTTTTTATTTGAGCTCAAAAATATAACATTTCTGAGCTCATTGGGCACAAAAGGTGAGTTCACATCATGTTTCAGTAAGTGTCCACAAACTACTAGCTAGGTGTAGAGGCTTTCCACTACAGAAGTGCTTAAGCACTCTAAAACCATGCATAGCTATATGATGCCATGGAAACCTTTGAGATTATGTAGCATGTATCATTACCTGCAGGAAAACATAACATTGTGCTTTATTCAAACAACACCTTATTTGCATCATCAATATTATATATCGTATTCATAATTTCATTTCCCAAACATTTCAATAACAGGTATACAATCCCGACTCCATTTAAACTTATGTACACACAGACAGAGTTTAATTAGTGCCCACAATGTGAATGTTCAAGTAATGTGAAACAATATTTGATTATACATCAGGCAATTCTATTTCTATGATATTCTTGCTATATACATGCGAAAAGCAACCAGGCAATTATTAACACCCTATTATAATATACAACAAGCTGAAAACTATAAATAAATAGGTTAATATTCATTATTGTATGTAAATGTACTACCAATGTACACACAAAACATCAGCATATGTAATCTTCTTTAATTGTTTTTCTGGTCCTTGACTGATGTGTATAAATCTGATTTCTTTACATAACTATCATTCAGCTAATGGAGAACTGTCACCAAAACATACTTTTTGTGCTGCAAAAAAGTGACATTGTGTGCAATTATATTATTGCTGGCATATCCAAACAAGGGGAAACGCATTTGTTGCTACTTATCAAGATGATGAGCCCTGATCATTTGAATAAAACTGGAACAGAATATAAATTACCCTGACGTATACATAGCTTGCCGGATTTCTATAATCTGTACAGAATCTCAGAGATTGGTTAGTGCTTCATTACATAATTAAGGCTAAACCTACCATTGAGCACCAACATAAGTCCTTGCTGAAGTATATCCCCCAGGCTAAGCAGACTTGTACTTCAATGGGTCTTCAGTCTTGAGATATTTGAAGTGGTACTCCAGTGATTTACTGTTCCATTGAGTTTGGGGACTTGTGAGAGACACATTTAAAAGACAGCGGTCGAAATAGATACAGCAGAGATCAAGACATCCTCACTTTTAGTCCTTAGTAATGGTGAAGCTCCAAAAATGCTGCATCCTACATTTCCCATAATACAAATCAATGGTGTCTTTAGTTAGACCCTCCCAGCTTGGTTCACTTTTCAAACTCCAGCCGAGAGTAGAGCCCGTGAAAACCCTTCACAGCCGTTTTAACAGGCTGTGGTAAACTTCATACTAGTAAATAGTGGAGTGTCCCTTTAATGCAAACAAGATCATGTGGAAGCAGCAGTTGTCTATAAAACAACGTGGTGTATTCAGTCAGTTGTCCATCCAAAGAGAATGACATCTACTTTGGTTTTCATGTTCCAGTACTAGCTGCCAGTCAGACTGGACAATGACTGTAAATCCTTCAAGATACAGTTTGGGCAATATAGTAAAAAAAAATCCCAGAAATCAGGGGGATCAATAAATGAAGTTCTGCTGTGAAAAAGCCTTTAAGCGCAGAAGAAGTCCTGCTACAGTTCTTTAAAAGTCTGGTGTCTCTGTCAGAGCTCAGCATTAGGAACATGCTGTTCCCAAATCGAGGAGAACATTCAGTGCTTGTACCAAAACTTCCACGGCCCTCCTTTCCCCCAAGTTATCCCCATACACACCCCAATGAAATATGTGTCTTGGTGCAGAAATCCTTTCTCTGTAAAGCATATATCATTCAGCTCCCCAGACACACACACACGCACACGCATGCATGCCCACACACACAGACACACACACACACACACACACACGCACGCACATGCATGCGCGCCCACACACACAGACACACACACACACACACACGCACATGCATGCACGCCCACACACACAGACACACACACACACACACACACACACACACACACACACACACACACACACACACACACACACACACACACACTGTCCATATGTCACAGAGTTTCCTTACATTAGGAGGACTCAGTCTGTCTGATGCACAGTGTAAGGGGAACTTTTTTCCTAGAAGATCTCAGGGCATTGGTTCCAGTCCTGTCTTTCTTTGGCCTCCCAGTAGCCGCCCCGGTAGAGGTAGGTACTTTCTCCTGTTGTGTCATCTGCCCTCTTTTCAAACCACAGTGGCTGGTGACCCTCGATGTCTTGCCCTGATGACACAGAGGCATGTTTTCTTCAGGCATGGCTCGAATGTATACTATTTTCTATAATATCACAGTCTTAGTTTCTCCTTTCTTTCTAGCTATTGTACTCTTTAAGGAAAACAGTCAGAACTATGTGAGGGGAAAGCTAAATCCAAATGACTGGATTTCAGATACACACTGAAACTGTAATCTTGCAGTTAAAAGGTGCAGCTTAGCTTTTGACTGTTCCACTTCGGGAAACAAAGGTTTACAGTTCAAGTCTTTAGTAAAAATGATCGATGAAGATCAGCAACCTCTATTCTTGTCAGATGCAAATTTCGTTTTTGTCACAAAATCTGTTAAAACTATAGATTTAAGATGTGCCAAACTGCACATACACCATTCTGCACAGTGAGGCTCAAACATTCGAGTGAAGTATGTTCTTATGGGTTTCTTTGTTCTCACCTTCCTCCAGGGCCTGATTGGCTTGCGCCTCCCTTTTTTTCCTCTCCAGCCTCTGACACTCCTCCAGACGCTGCTTCTGAGTGTTTGCTTCATCCCACACTCCCGCCTCCATTAGCCGCTGGTCTGGCCGCAGACGACTGTCGGTGGGCGCAATACCCTCTTCTGGCTCGTTGAGAGTCAGAGCCAAGGAGGAGAAAAAGTGCATGTTCTCTGCATTATCTCTGAAGAGCGAAAGACAAACCAGAAAGACAAAAAAAAGAGGAAAGATCTCAAAGGGGTGAAGGTGTTTCAATGTGTCATTTCAGACACATTCAATCTCCAAAGTAGAAATGTGTTCGACAAGATAAGAAACATACGGGAGAGGGTATTTTTTCCACAACGGTTTGGGTTGAAGAGTCTGATAAACTGTCTTTTGTTTGCCTTCAGAGCCTCCGCATCCTTGGCTGCTGTCCACTATTTTGGCACTCTCCATCTTGTCATCCCAGGTTCCTGACAGAATGTAATGGGCCGTGCCCTCTCTGTCCTCTATCACTCCTGTCACCTAGAGACACCAGAGAAGATGACACACGGGAACAGATCACTTACATGCAGGCTCCGACTGCAAGGCACAGACATATTCACAGCTGGGTACGGCTTTACTTAGTTTTTGAATTCTAATTTGGGCTTTAGATTTTGAATCATGTCGCAATTGTGCATATTAAACTGTTAGGTTCCTGCTTCTCACTAACTGGTGAGTATGTGACTGATATTATGACACAAACATGTTTCAGGAATAAGATATCTCTTAAAGGTTAAACACTGGTAAGCACCGAGCATGGAAGATACAAGGTTGGTTAAACATATTAAGAACCAATATTATGCTAGCAGTGTTTCTTGACGCTGGCGTGTGTAGCTGCAGTGTAAAACTGTGTAAATGCAATGAAATCTGAATGAAGACGATCAACAAATATGCTAGCTGTCGGTTTTCCAACATCTGAAACGACTCTCTGCAGAACGGACAGTACAACAGACTTACTTTACGTGGGACATCTCTGGAGAAGTAGCTGTAGGGGGAGAATTTGAGACGGCAGGTGTCCTTGGTGGTGTTGTTAACAATGTCAATGTCCCCAGACTGCCAACAGCAACAGACGGGAAAACAGCAAGAAAAACACATGTGACTTAAAAGTGTATGATGACCCAAATTACTTTCCTCAGCAACATGCACGTGCACACAAACCCACACACGGTATTAGAAGGTCTCTAGTTCTTAGTTCTATACTATACGTTTTTCACTTTTTACACAAGACAGGTTGTGGTTTTGACAGGTAAAGAGGAGCACACCTGATCAATCCAAAGTTTCCCCACAATAATGTTGTGCACCGTTGAAGTCACTTTGCTCCACACGTAGTGGTTTCCGCTTGAGTGGAACTGCAGGTGAATGTTTCCTACAGTGAAGAGAAGGAAGACACACAAACATCAAAATGGCGAACAAAAAAAATCACAGTTTTACATTACTTGAATACGGTTAATTATTTGTGTTCTCACAAATATGCTGTGTGTATTTACAGGTCATATGTGTGGAGGTATTTATTATACTGATCGTCAGCTTAAACGCATCACTTTACTTGTTTCTTACCTAATGGCAAGACAGAAATATATTTCCCACGAAACTTGCTATCAATAGCGATATGCTGCCACAGGGTCCATCCTCGCTGTGACGTCACATGGTGGGCAGCAGCTGGCGGGTGATGACTGACCTGATGGCGAATGGTATCAGCTGGTGTGAGCAGAGGCAATACAGACGTCCTTCACTACGGGATCATTTTATCTGTGTGTGTGTGTGTGTGTGTGTGTGTGTCAAATATACCTGCAAGGATAAATGTTTGTCTCACCTGCTCAGAGATGGAGCGATAACCATACTCCTCCAGCCGGTCCAACTCGTACGTCTCCCCCAGCAGAGGGTTGAAGGGCTTGGCTGTGCGATGCACTGTGGTGGAGTAGGAGGACACAGAAAAGGCAGCCACCAGGCACATCTGCTCCAGAGAGGAGTGACAGCGAGAGGCCCGGTCCAGAAGCTCGCTGTACTCCAGATCCTCCGTCAGACGCTGCAGCATCGACAACGGCTCGTTGAAGTTTACCTGCAATCACACACAGACAGAAAAGGGTCTCTTGTAAGTCACTCGAATTCAAAAACTATATTACAGCCAATTTGTACAGTATGTTTTCTTTTTCATTTACAGGCATGGGTATCTTGGACAGGTCTTTGCCAATACAGTTCTTCATGATGCTCCACAGGTTAAGGGAGTAATTTGGCTTGTCAGGAATACGACTGCGTCTTGTTCTTTGTAGCTGCATGTGGTTTGTGCTTGAGGTGTCCTGAAAAAAATATGACAACATTTTTAATGCATTTTTTTTATGTAAGTGCATATGGGTGTGTTTAGAATGATCATGCTTGGGACCTACATTCTCATTGTGAGTCCAGTCATTGGACATTCCTCCGCTCATCATACTCTGATTACTCCCCGAGCGCCTGAGAGAAAGCAGCATCATTTTAGATACAGTTCAAAGTAACGGTGCTCGTAGCTGATCGAGAACACAGCTCTGAGATTAGTTTGTATGGAGATGATGTCTCACTTGTGCTGTATGTTGCCACTATCGGTCACGGTTATGAATGCAGGGGAGTCCTCCATCGCATCGAAGAACTCTGCCTCGTCATTGTCATCACTCGCGTCCCCCTCCTGAGACCGCTCCACGCCTACGGCAACAAACACAGGACAGTTATCTATGTTCTAAATATACATGTATCAGCAGCATATTACCAGTGCTGCTTTACAAGGGGTGGCCAATTAACAGGGACACCATACTATAATACATAATAGTAAAAAAAACTTCATTATCAGTCCATAATTGTTTGCAAGGGATGCAACAGCTGTTATTTGACCTATACATAGCTCTGTGAGTTGCTTTATGTTGCCATGAAAACAAACAAATATCAGTGACAACTAAGGCAGTTGTGTGTTGGCCTTTGTAAATGTGATTTACAGTAGATGCTGAATTAATTACAACTAAGTTGCAACCGTTTTAGTTGTGTAATTTAGCCTAAAGAACGTAAAATAAATTATGATAATGTGTGCCGACAAAGAGAAGCAGTTGTCACAAGAAGACCCTCAACCACACTAATTGGAAGACATTTAATAAGATATATATGACAATCTGATCAAAAAACAAACTTTTCACTATACTGGGAGTTTAAATATTTGGCATTTCCTTTTACTTCCCATATAAATATATACACTAGAAATTGAAGCTATGATAAGTCTGACTTAGCCCCATTTATGTGACAGATATGCATCTTTACTACTGACCAGAAGAGGGCCATGTTCTTATTCTGTGAGACTATACTTTGCCTCTCACACTAAAGAGAGTGATGCGTCTCACCTGTATATGATGTGGGGTTCTCCCTCCAAGCTCTCTCTAAACTGTTGTGCTGCTTGGCGAGCTGCTGGATGGTCTCCTCCAGATGGTGACGCTGCTCTCGCTCATACTGCAGGTTCTTTTGCCACCTTCGGCTGTGAGATTCTGCTACGTCCAGAAAGTCACGACAAGCCTGAGGTGTGAACACAAAACACACGTCAAAAGAAGCAGACGGAGCCCTCCAAGCAGCATCTCCTCATTAAAAAGGGACAACTGATCAGTCTCCAGTTTACAGCATCAAGCAAAAACTCACATTGATCATAGCATTGGAGGTGATGCGGAAAAGGGTGGCTCGCTCGTTAACAGCTTTCACTCTGTCTGTGCCGTCAGTGGATCCGCGCAGTTCCTCGAGTTCGCTGAGGGAGCGCTGGAGGGCGGCGCCGTGCTTTCCTATCAGCTCATTACAGGTGCTCAGGTCATCTAGCTTGCTGGCCAGAGCCTTGAGCACCCCTTGGGTTAGGGCTCGGTCCTCCTGAGGTACGGGGCCTTCATCCCCTGAGTCATCTTCACACAAGGACAAAAGAAAAAGAGAGGCATGTGCACAAATGTCATACTTTACCAAAGATGATATGGTCAGAGGTTATTACGTCTGAAAAGATTGGGCGTTCACATGGTGGTGTGTTTGTACACTGTAAACAGTACATGTCTCATCAGACATCTGGAAAATCTATTTTAATACTTAATGTTTGTGGGGAACGGACGGAGGAGGATAATAACACTTCACCCCCTAATCCCCCCCCCACCCCCCACCCCCACACACCTCTTCCTCTACAAGATGGGAAAGCTGTGAATGAACACCGTTGCCCTGGAAACATAGGCCCGTGCAATCAGGAGGCTCAGCTATTTTTAGAAGAAAAGGGAGAACTAACGATGACGCACTCCCCTCTCTCTCCCCTCCTCTCTCTCTCTCTCTCTCCCTCTCTCTCTCTCTCCCCTCCTCTCTCTCTCTCTCTCTCTCTCTCTCTCCCTCTCCCCTCCTCTCTCTCTCTCTCTCTCTCTCTCTCCCCCTCTTTGGCATGAGCTGAGCCATCAGAGCAGGGAGACTGCCTTTTTTTTAGCTTATAATTTAGATTTATATTATATCTACTTGGTTCAACTTGGTTATTGAAGCTAAATCACTATTATGTACCTTTTTGTGGCTGCAGTGACATCAAATAGAAACTGTAAATGCCATGAACCATTTGGTACTAGACCGTGGGATTTTAAGAAGACCTTTAAAGACATGCTGACGCTTTAAGTAGCGCTTGTAATAATGGACCTAATAAAGAGTATGTGGGTTGAAAGAGCAAGCTGTGCTCTATTAAAGCCTCTCAGCGTAAAAAGACATTGTTTAAAAGATTCGAGACATCTAAAAAGTTATACTATCATTAGTACAAATTTAGATAATGTCTGGTTTCATGCTCTAAATGTCAACACAAATAAATCCACCTTTAATATGCAAATGAGTCATATGCCTCAGTCGTATGGAAATGGAACTTTTCTAGGTCAAAACATTTCTTCTCTGCTCAAAGAAACAAGACGTGCGTGTAATCTAAAAAACTCCAGAGCACGTTGACTGAATCTAGGTCAGAGACTGCATTGTGAGTGATTACCAAAGCCAGGAGACAAACTACTACTACTCTATTAGAGGGGAAAAGAAATCAAATAAAATGGAATTACAAAGTCTCAGGAGGAGGGGACTTTCTCCTTCAGGCATCTGTAATTGTTTCATGACCCATATTAAGAAGTGAGCAAAGAATCTGGAAGTGCACCTCTTCTTACAGCCATAAAACCCATCCATGGAATAATAACTATAATATAATAATAACATGCATGTAGGGGAGAGGCTTACTGGTCTGCTCTGTGTACTAATGGGTTATTTTTCACGCAGGACACTGAGGCAAATTGGTAACTCATCGTTGAATCATGAAAACACGCCCACAGGTGATAGATGGAGCGCCAATATGGACACAGTGTAGGAAGAGAGAATCGGCGTTAAATATCAGAGGATGCACTGTAAGCTCCTGCAATATAGATGAAGCAATCAAAGTCTGACTGTAATATGCTGAAAACTTGCTGTAGCACAACCTGAGCTACAGTATTTCCCCCTCAAAGCAGTTATTTGGATTCCCACTGATATTTGTTAAACTTTCAATCCGGGAGTAAATGTTTGTCAGAGAGGTTTGAATTGTATATGTATACCTAGTTATGTATATACAAAATGGTACTCATGTAGTGGTTAAGTGATAGCTTTTACAAGTGAGGTACCCGATCACTTTCTCAATATCCACTTAATTACTGCTGTTCTAATCCACTTCTAGCCAATTAATTTGCCCTGCTGTTATTGCCACTCAGTCCATAACCAAAGGCTCATGCGCACACAAGGATCTTTGTGTGTGCTTGCACATGCATAAAAACACAAGCAGTCATACCGTATAACCAACGTTTGTTCAAGGATAATACATTAGATTAGCAGGATATTCGCATTGGACGGCCGTGGTCAGATTTTAAATCTATGATGAAAATGAATGGTTGAAATCAATCAAGACGAGACAGTAACAGCACTGTAAAACACAATTTTTGAATCGTGGAAAACCTCAGGGAGAAAGTTAGGCTGTGTAAGATCTTCTAATAGGGCTCCGCTCCATAAATATGGCTTAGTGTTTTGGCTGTAATCACTCCCAATGAGGCACAGAACCATTGTTAAACAATGGTAGATACAGCATAAACACCTCACACATCAGTCATGGTTTCCATATGCTAATGTGGGCAGACAAACGTAGAACATTGATTTGTTTCTTGCAGGTGCAAAGCTTTTACTCAGCAGTAAAGGGTGTTTAATGGCGCACTCCTCTTAGGAATGAATCAGTTAGCAGCTGTATTTACAGTAATAATCCGGAGAAAAATCACACATTTGAAAGAGACCGATAAATTAAATTAAATACTGCTCTGTTGTTCTGCGGGGACTTTGATAATTACGGTGTCATTCTGTCAACTTTAAGGCAAATTCTGTCCTGTGAGTAATCCAATTGGCTTATTTACACAGACATTCAAACAGAATACAGCCCAACTTAATGAACTCCGTAAACAGACACTCACTACATCAGTTACAAACCCACACATGCAAGCAAGCAAGCGTGCAAGCGTGCAAGCTCATAGCTTCTTTCCTAATTAGTATTCTGGTCTCAGTAAAATAATTAAAAGGTTACTTACAAGGTGACTCTCATTGAAAAGGCTACACTCGTGTCTGCCTATTGTCCACAGTGAAAAATATTTTCAATGAAAATCCTCACACCCTCTCTCTTTTTTACCCCTCCTGCAACCAGAACGGGAGGTGGAGTCTAAAGGGAAGGTCATTTCATTCAGCTCCCACTGTCGTCATACTGAAGGAGACAAGGAGGGAGGAAGGAGACGGGGTGGGAGGGAGGTGGCAGCTGCACATGCGTTTGTGCACATTTGTGCAGAAGAGTGGGAGAGAAAGAGAGAGGAAGAGATCCCCTGTACATCCTGGTGCTCCTTTTTTTCTCTCTTTTTAACAAATAACAGCCAGATGTCTATACAAATATATCATATCATACTGTGTGATAGTGTCCTGAGGTAAAAAGTGAATATTATAAGGCAAGGTAATTCGAAATTACATGATTCAATGTAAATATTGCGTTAACACCATAGACTTTATATAAGAAGGCTAATGCGTGCCCCAGCTGACTGTGGACACATGGAACAACACTGCCCTCTTGTGGCTTGTTGTTTACATAATAAATAAATAAAATATGATTTAGGTAACTGGGTCTTGGTTGCATGAGCTGTTCAGGTAACAGATACATTGGTTTGTCTACATTGGACTTTAAAAGGTGAACCGTGTTTAGTACAAGTACATATTCGGGACATTCTGCAAGTTACTGCAAGGAACAACAAATCTATTTAAAAAAAAAATTGTTTTGCCTGCATCAAAGGGCCGTCCATTTTTAGAAGTCACATTTCTTTGCATCTGGACAGTACTGTGTGTGAACATTCACCACACATTAGTGGAGCTGGACACCCAAAATGAACAATGATTCTCACATGGGTCATCCTACCCAGAATATAAGATATCCATCTAACCTGAGTGGTGCATCAGCAGAGTGGAATTGGCCCTCGCTTGCTGCAGGGCTGAGACCCATCGCTGACACTCTCCCTCAGAGGTGGCCTTCAGGTGGTAGCTTCGGCCTCCACTGGTTAACACCAGGTGACAGGTGTCACCCACCTCGATGTGTGCTGTGGCCAAGGGAATGGTGCCCCGGCAAGTGTGCGCCATCTCTGCCTGAGTCCTGAGGGAAACAAACAACTTTTTGTGGGCAAAATGGGGCAGCTCAGTTTTTGTTAGATTTCAAAGTAGTTCACTGTTGAAATAGCAGAGCATCCCAATAAGTCTGTGAAGACTTTTCTCTCCTGTCATGCTTTGGACAAAGTGTAGCCTACATTTCTCCAGAGGCTTTAGACAATATGTAGCTTAACACGTTGGCCATATATTATTATAGTGACAGCTTTTACAAGGTAGTTTAGCATTCTGTTATGGTTTATATGACATCTAACATACAAAACACACATGTTATCTCTAAACTATACATTTTGTACAGCCATAACAGCCATATTAAAAATGTATAGTAATATACAGAACAGATGAGTCACTATTCGTTGACTCCTGTATTCTGTTGTCTCCTCTTCCTCTAGTATGCATCATTGTCATTACGCAATATAGGTTACAGTATAGTTTGTTTCTTTGTTACCTACATATAATTTAAAGCTATATAGCTTGGTAACGTTTTAATCTGGGATGAAATCCGCATTAAATAGGTTAAGATACTGAAGGACACCGTAGGTTAGCTGTTCAATTACCATACTTATTATTCACAACTCATAAATCGGCATTTTGTGTCATCTTATGGCTAAAAATCTTTGTGGTTGCTTAACTAGCATCATGCAGGGCAATCCCTCCTCGGTCGTTAAAAAGTTATATTTTGCATTTCTAAATCCCATTTGCAACAAATCATTTAATTATGATTCTAAACTTTTGCATATGATAAACACTAGTGTCCTACGGAGTGTTCAGACTGAGCATCTTTAGGTCCGGCTATATTAAAGTTATATTTTGTAGTTATATTACAATCGTTACCTGTAGTAGGACAGCAGGCCGTTACTGAGGACGAACCACCGCCGCTGGTAACCCTTCAGGTAGTTGGTCCATTTATAGAGCCAGCCTTTGTGGTGACCGGTGTTCAGCTGGAGCCCCGGGAGAGTCGGGGAGGGCAGACTCTTCACCAGCTCGTTCATTTGCTCCTCTCGGCCGGTTACGTTACCCTCTGCAGGGATGCACGGAGAGTCGGTGCCGTGTCGGTGTTGGTGAGCCGCCTGTCAACAGCTGTACAGCTGTTAGCTCGGCTGCACTGCACTGTGTCCTCCGCTAAAGCTACTGTTAGCTTGCAGCTGTTTTGGTGAAGCTGTGTCAGTGTCCTGAGCTAGTTTGAAGAATATCTACGAGGTTTCAACTAGAATCAGTCAACAGCCACATTATTACATGAAATTATATAACGGCTGAGCCTGCAATTTGACTCCGTGTAATAGTAAAGCCTGTAGATGTGAGAGAGAGAGAGTGAGAGAGAGTGAGAGAGAGAGAGGGAGAGAGAGAGAGAGAGGGAGGGAGAGAGAGAAAGAGAGAGAGAGATCATGATGACGTCCTTATTACGGGATTGTAGCATATGGGTGCAAGTCTGTGTGTGTGTGCACATGACATTGCTGTTTCCTACATCCTTGCAGAACAGGAGAGAGTTGGAGGATGAATACTGTCTCAGAAAAAGGGTTTGATATTCATGTCAACAATAGACCATGACAAAAAAGATTTGCATTTTTTATTTAGACCTTTCAGACATCTGAGAAAAAAGCAACTAAGAGATCGAATTTTCCAATTGAAACAGTTGGAAAAGTCAGAAAAAGACTTAATTCCAAATTTTCAAAGACATCGTGATTCATAGATTATAATCAGATATTCTAAGATTCAACACGGACATTTATAACTAACGTAAAGTTTTAGATTGAAATCAGAATCAAATTCTGTACAGTATGTATGCTGCATCTCTGGTTGCACTGTGAGGTTAAAGCCACCAGAGGGCACCTCCAAAGATGGCTTACATTTCACATTTTAAAAAACAGCTACTTTTATACTAGTTTTATGGACTAGTTATATATTTTAAGTTTTTTTCCAGAACTCTGGAAAATTGAGATTTCCCATTCTGGCAGAACAGCCTGTAAGTGAAGAGTGATGGACCGATGACTATTATGATGGAGTTAAAAACACAAGAACATAAATAATTGACTTGCTTGCATTTCTTGAAACCTTTATTCAACACATCAAAATGGTAAAATATTAGACTCTTATACAGACAATAATTTAAATAAATACCATTATTAATTATCATTAACAAACGCAACAAGCAGTATCATCAAAGAAAGGGCTTCTTGACTTTTTCTGGAGTATTTGACATTTTTCTATCGATTACAGGGGAGGTTATGCTTAAATAAATGCAGTAATAATTAAGTAAGCAAACAGCTAACAGTTGAAGATTATTTTCATTTGGCATCATCACAGTCATGAGTGAAAACTTTTCATTGTACAATCATTTTGCAAAGTGCTTTGTGACTATATGCCTCACAAAAAAGGGTTGAACGTTTTTATTTTTCTTGGGATCTTGATGCCGACAGGTGTGGAAGAAGATTTTAAAAGACCCAAATGCATCCCCATATCATCATCAGAAATACATCTCTATGGCACTACATCAGGTCTTGGATAATGTTGGACCTTTACATTGCACTGTATAACTGTTTATTTTAAATACCATGGTGTAATTAATACAAAACCAGTTTACACAGCACAATGCAAATAACACATTTAAACTCACTCAACTGGTGTGGCAAGTAGTTTTGAGTGATATCCCACCCACAAAATTATAGTATTAATAGAAGAGGAATTTCAAAGCTCTGTTTATTCAGAGGCTTGCTGGGTACAGTAGTAAGGCAGTCAGCACAGCCGCTAACATTTTAAAAATTGTCATGGTGAAAAAACGTTGCTACAAGAGGGAGTTTCAGTCCATTGTCTTCAAGGTTTGTTGTCGTCATCACAGTGTGAATTGTTCCAGCTTCCAGCACCCTTCCCAATTCTAAAGTCTGCTTCCACTCATATGCAACACCTCAGAGTCACTGTTTTTTTTTTTTTTTTTTAAAGCAAGCCATCTTGTTCAAAAACGGAGGGCAGGAGGGAGAAGTGGAAGGGCACAAACTTGACACCGGTCCCGTGGTAGAATTTGTTCTGAAACTCCACCCTGAAAATCAAGTGTTCAAGTGAGCGATTAGAGGCTCTTTAATAAAGGATAAGGAAGGTGAACGCAAACAGGAAATTGAAGAAAGCAGAGCTAAGTCACGCTGAAAATACAAAAATCAAATATCAACACATTTTTAACTCAATGTCTCAGTCTTAATAATGTCACTTTAAAGACTAGAACAGACACAATTGCATCACGTAACTTAATCACTGCCTTACAGAGTAGGAAATACATTTATCAATTCATCAAGTCGCCAAGTCTCATATCGCAGTATTAATATCATACTCCTGAACTAAAGAGCGATGTGACCATTCAGATCGGCTGGTACAATGAGACTCACCAGTGAAGTCGGAGAGCGTGGAGGAACGCCGATAGGCCTTCCATGACTAGCAGGATGGACACGGTGAGCACGGCGAAGAGGCCGAACACGGGGACTAAAAACACCACCCCTACTCTGGTGGTGATCCTCAGACCCAGGCGCATCACCATGCCCCACAACACCTCCGACAGCTCTGAAAAGCAATACGAACATAAGGATGCACAAAGACACACAAAAAATGAGTTCATATCTAAGGTGAAGAAAGGCAAAGCAGTCGTTGTGCCTGCACTTACGGGCGTGAGCCAGGCTGAGAGCCCAGAGACGCAGGTATGACGCAGTGTTGGAGATGCAGCCCAGGCAGTACTCTATGGTGTGAATGGCCTGGTACAGGAGCACATCCGCAAAGTCAAACTGCAAAACAGGTCACAAAATATATATTAGATATTACACTTTATTCATACGGATTTAAAACAGCATTCTGAAATTTACAAAAAGACAATGCAGGTGTTCACATGATAATAAATTAGCTCCGAAAATGATTTTCTGAGCCTAATTTCTCTCTTACATTTTATTTACTGTTTAATGTCAGGTCAGTTAGGTACTGGTGGATCTCTGACCTCTTTGGGAAGAGCTTCTCTGCTTGGCATTTCATCAAGTCCCTCCTCTTCATCTTCATCATCTTCATACGACGGTGCTGTGGAGTTGTCATCCTCACTTACACGCCTCACTCTCTCATAACCCTGAGGGGAGACAACACAACGTTGATCTTCTTGACAAATGACCCGAAAACATATCAAATATATTTTAAAATATGTCTGATCTCACGTACTCTGCGTCTGCGCAGGCCTTTGCCTCCACGGTACAGCCAGTACAAGTAAAGAGGTTTTCCTAACAGCATCACAGGTACTGACAGCATAGCTATCACGATTAAGAAAACTTGCAGCCCAGTCTGTGGAATCAAGAGAGCAGAAAATGTGTTAACGAGGATCAAAATGCATCCGGAGCTGATCGTGTTTCAGATAACGTCGTCAAACACACACCTGTCCTGGGTAGAGGGGAGTGATATCCTTCCCCTGCATGACAAACATGTTAATGAAGTGGATCAGGATGCTGGGAGCCGCGCTGGAGTCTCGTACACCGAATGCCAACCACTTGTAGAGAATCATGAAGACCAGGTAGCCAAAGAGACAGAGTAGGAAGAGCAGCTCAGGAAGAAATAGCAGATAGACATTAAATTTCTGTCGGAAGTGCCTGAAGGGAGAGAACAAAGTATGGGAATAAAGAAAGTGATGAGAGAGTGGCTTTAATGATTGGACCGCTGAATGCCTATCAAAACAATACATTGTTTTTAAGCAATAATACATAAATGGTGTTCCTTCCCTATGGTTGTGTGTAACCAAGACCAGCATGGGGGGGGGAGGGCAAGACATTTATGATTACCTGATAAACTGTAACTTGTAATAGTTTCTTGGAAAGAACTATGTGAAATATGAAAAAGTACACATAGTCAGGTACCCACTCATTGACTATCAGAGTTCCCTTGAAAAAAATACTAAAATATGAATAACCGAGTAAATGTGAATTTATTTATTGGAAACTGTACTTTCCAACTGAGATGCTTTCCTGTCATTTACAGCTACACAATCCTATTTTTAAACATTTTTACATTTCAAGACAACCACTATTTAAAAGATGGTAAGTTTTGTAAAAAGATGTAACGCTTCCAATTAATTGGAAGTAATCGAATGTGTACCGATTGAACTGAAAATACAGAAGTTTCACATAGCATAGCACAGAATACTGATACAACTCATATATATATATATATATATATATACACACGTTCACATGCTGATGGACACCGATGGATGTACATTAATAAAAGTGATGCAAGGTTGCTGCCAGGGACTTATATCTCGAGCCACTCACAAGTGATTGAAGACACTCAGCACCACTCCGAAGCTCATGTGGATTACCCCGATAATAACTGACATCTTCATCTTGTAGGAGTTGAGGAAGGACAGCCGGTTCACCGCCAGGTTCCATATCTGATATTAAAGAGCATCTCAGTGAAAATGACAAGAAAATTAGTCAATTACATTCTGACTGTAATGTCTTGAGTGCATTTACTCACAGGATCGATGCCAAATGGGTACGGCCCACTGAAAACACCGCTGATGTTGGGGTCTAACGTGAGCAAAGCATTTGTTTGGAGGGTTTTATTCCTGCCATGTAAAAAAAAAAAGATATGTATTAATTAGAAAAATTCATTAAAACACATATCTAAAGAATGTTTGTGAGAGTATTTTACTGCTAACTCACGTCCACTGCTGATTTGTAAACATGGCCTTGACGCTCCAGCCAGAGCCAAATATATTGAGAGACTTGGAGAAACAGTCGTTGTAAATCAGCCCGGTGTAGATAGAGAAAAGCCCCATCATCAGGATGATGTAACGGCCGCTGAAGAACGTCGCCCATATCTGAGATCAACAGAGACACAACTATCAGCCAAAGCTAATTTACAATCAGAAGTCTCTGCATTATGGATGAGTGGAACAACCAAAGGGAAGAGCTCAGTCCTACCTCATTATCGGACCGTTTCTTCTTCTGCTTTTTTTCCGTCAGCACCATCCACAAGGCGAAGAGACTCAGTACCATCCCGTGGCCGAGGTCGCCAAACATCACAGCAAACAGAAAGGGGAATGTGATGATGGTGTAGGGAGCTGCCAATTAAAGAGACAACAGCTTCAATGTACTCGGACCTTCTGCGAAGCAAACAAAAAGACACTTTATAGTTTATTCTTTTGCATGACACAGTGGGAGTTCTTACCTGGGCTTACCTCGCGATAGTCCCCCACCCCGTACGCCTCCACAATGCTCTGAAAGCCAGATGTGAACTTGTTGGTTCTTAACAAGGTGGGCGGAGTGTCAGTGCTCGGGATGCGGTTCACAAAGGACGGCACGGTGGCGTCACCTTTTCTCTGTTCGGAAAATAAAGACAAAAAAATGAGTAACCAGCGTTATATATTCACAGAAAAAGACACATTGATGATCTTTGAAGCTCCCTTTGCTCGCTCCTGTCTCTTGTCAAATATTCACAGGTTTTAGTGATTCTTTGACCAGGAAGTTTTTCTCTCGTACATTCTGGGTGAGACATTTTATCTGAAAACAAAAATCAGATATGCAGCCTGCAGCAGTAAGAATTGCCAACACATACTGGTAAAGTAATAACTGCTAAACTACAACAACAACAAATGATACAGCCAATAATGGAACAAAAAAAAAAAACACGACAGATGGAGTGGTTCAGGAGAGGGAGTCATCCAAAAAGCCTAATGCCAGTATTAGTGGGAAATAATTGAAAATGCCTCTTGGTGATACAATTTGAGTGCTTAACAGCTGATAACAGTGTCAATTCCATTAAGAGGCCAACACCGATTCTTATAACGAGCCCTAAATTTAATTAACTATTTGAGCTATGCAATTTGTCGAATACTAATCGCAAACAGTATTTTGGCCTCCACAAAGAAATCTAACCTGATCGGCTGCAATATCGATGCTTTGTGTTCAGCTTTGGAGCGTCAAATCAAATGTAAGAAAATATTGTCTGAGGCGGCATTATTATTATTATTACTGTTATAATTAACAAAAATAATCAGCCCTAATTTTCCTCACCGAGCCCTCTTCTAGCGCTCCCCGCAGGTTTGCCAGGTCACTGACGGGACACCACACCTCAGCAATCAGACACTTGTTGGTGACGTCGAAGCTGCAGAGGTTCAGGATGTGGTAGATTGCCTTCATCTTTTTCACCTGCACAACCCAGGTAAAGGCCGACTCCGAGGCCTTCTGCAGAACCTGCCTCAGGTAGTCCTCGGTGCGGTGCAGCACCTGGAGGAACACAGCAATTACTACAAACTCAGTGAGAACGTGCGAGCGTGTTAAATGTCCGTCTGTATCGGTCTTACATTGTTAAGGTCTTGGATGCGAGTCCTCAAGCTGTCCAACACATCTGCCCGCTCCTCATCGTTGTCAGGGTGCGGGTAAAGATGGCAGTGGTAACTGAGGACAACAGAGACGGACATGTGCGCTGATAAAGAATACAGCGGGAATTTAAACTCGCGAGTCATGTGAGTCATGTGATGATGGTATTCTTACCAGTCACAGATTTTTTGTACTTTCTGTCCGATCTGGTCTCCCCAGAAAGAGATTAGAAACACAACATTTTTGCTGATCTCACCCTGAAACAACACAGATCAGGAAAGTTATCACTCATGTCATGAAGAAAAATGACTTTCACATGAATCCCTACCACAATACCTTTTCTCTTTGCTGGTACACAAGTAGGATGTATCACTTACGTTATCATTAGCCAGCTAAGTCCTGGTCATGGACTTTTAGGTTAAAGTAGTTAAGAAACATTAAAACTATCTCTTGATTATTTCTCTATAACTTTCAATATTTATAACTATATAACGTGATGTTTCTTTTACAGTAACTCACAAACGATCTTTGGCTGAATTCAGACATCAGCTGCGAAGAGCAGGGAACAGCTAGATGTTCTTTTAATTTTAGCCTCAACTTTAATTAGCTATAGCCCGAAGTGGTATCTGTCATTTCAATTAGCGACAGTTGGCAAATAATATCTATTTATGTCTATATGTTCCCCATTGTTCTTTGTTAATAAGATTGAGGAGATTTGTAAGCGTCGGAGCTTCACCGGCTCTTCAAACATAACCCAAATATATGAATGTGGTTTAACCAGATTTACGTTAGCACAAAAAGCCAGCAGACCCACACCTATCATCACATTTTGATTCAAATTTTTCTAAACTGATTGGTGCACGGAAATACGTGACTTCACCTTTTTCCAACTGAGCCTTGCCAACAACAAACCAGTGAGAAAAGCGAGGACAAACACACACACATGCAGAAATCTCTCGTGTGAAATAACCAAAAGAGTTCTAACTTTTGCAAATAAGTGTGTTCATGTACGACCCCGTTGCTCAGAGTAAGAAGCTGATAGAGGAAAGGGTTCAATAACAAATAATGAACAGCAATTGTTGATTGATTACAACAAATGTTACACTATCTCTCTTGACCTCAATCCTGAAGTACGCAATTTTACTCACAGTGTCGAGATCAGCGAGGTTCTCGTCCACCTCTGCGTAGCTGAGGATGGTGTAACCCTTACACACTCTCCACAACATGCGCTCAAAGGCCTCCACCTTCACCCGCTGGATGAGACCAGAAACAAACCTACAGGCAGAGAGAATCGGATTAGGTTCAAAGTTAATTTCTTAATGGTAGAACACATTATGACGTTGTGTCGTGTGGATGTAAATGACACGTTATTGCAGCTCACCCCAGCTTGGCTCCGAGTCTTTGCATACCAGTGCACCCCGTCGCCGTGTCCGTCTCCACCGTGGGGAACTCTTCATACTGGGGACCAAGAGCCTCATGCTAATTATAAAAGGGAACATGTTTCATTCAGCTTACATTAACTGCTCATGAGGAGTATTAAGACAAAGCCTATGTGGTGTTCACACACTGGAAAGTGCTGTTTATTCTCACAAAAGGCTCGTCTTACATAGACACCATTGTTGCTCTTTGCTGTATTCCTTGTTAACACAGCAGCCTGGGTGAGTCAGGGGCTGCTTGTAACGGCTGCACTGGGACCGTGTCTTTAATTAAAGTCGGCTCTAGTTTCATTTCTGTCACGCCGGCAAACAAAACACATCCGTGAGAAGAAAACAACGCCCTGCTGGTGAGGTGAGAGGAAGCATACTGCCTCGAGATGCAAACAGAGTGGGACTGGAAGAAAAGCGGTACGTGAGAGAGACGGTTGGAGACACACTTACTCTGGAGCGGCTGTGTATGAAGGTCCGTGTGATCTTCAGCATGTGTGTGTACTCGGTGAGCTCCAGGAGGTTCCTCTGCAGCTTCTCTTTGTTTCGGGTCACCTCGCTGAGCTCCATCTCCAGCCTCTGAAGCTGCTCCTGCACGTCACCACACATTGAACACCAGCTTAAGCCTGCACTCAGCAGCAAGTTGACTTCTTCAGTTAACTCAGGCAGACGAGAAGCAACATGAATATGACCGGCATCAGAAGACAGTCAAAAAATATATGTATAAATAATGAACTAAATAAGAACATAATGTATTCATATTTGATGTGTGGTGCATTTAAACATCATATCCGAGTTTCAGACACCTGGATGAATTCTTATCTCAGTTTTAATAAACTTCATTATGTTAAAAGGAGCACTGAAACCAGGATATTGTTGCAATTGAACAACTCATCCAGGTTTCTTATAATTTTCCACCATGTGTGCAGGTGAGTCCATGTAGCAGTGGGTCAGAGCAACAAAACATATGACGATAAATTATGTAATGATGGGCTACATGATTGTGAAAGTCTGATGTCAGGAATGCAGAGGATCAATTTTACTGTCTCATCTTCCATTACTGATGACTACATGGAGACGCTAAAGAGGTATCATCTACTAGAAGTCCCAACCTTTCTAAAGATACCAAATGAGTCAGGCTGAACTTGGAGAGAAAAATCGAGAATATTTTCATTTGATGGATTGGTGCAGTTATAAAAAGATGCAAGAATCAGAGCGGAAGCAAGAAGAGGATACAGTAGATATGCTACCGCCACACAGTGTGGAATAATGAATGATTTTTCCAACCATAGAGTTAAAGGAAGCTGGAGGTTAACAGATCTGGAGGAAGTGACGCAATGCATGCACTGCTGTCGCTATCAATAACCTGATTATTATTAGGATCTGTACAGAGATAGGATAGCCAGGCTTCTCTATGTTCCAAATAGCTTGTATATATATTTGTATGCATATAGATGCACTCCATTAAACACTATGAAAAGTGTACAAAGGGGGTACTTTTACAGTATAATGTGGTTGAAGTGACACTCACCATGATCTCAAGGACTTGTCTGGGGAGAGGAGCAAGCGGGCTCTCATCCTCCTCTGGAACGGCTATATTAGTCTTTTGAATCTCCCTCAGCAGGTAGCCTGTCCACAAATAAAAAATGCTGACAGTTTATTTCACGGTAATTATAACTGGAGTGTCAGACAAGCCGTCAAGTTTGTTACAAAAACACAACCAGCCGTGAGTTGCTTACTTCCCCTGATGATGTATGTGCTCAAGGCTAACACCCACATGAACCTCCCCAGGTGCTCTCTTACCCAGAATCCTCTCCATCTCATCACATCTCTTGATTTCGCTGACGAAGCGCCGCTGGAATGAGCTGACACTTGGGTTGAGCTGAAACCAGAGGAAGCATCACAGGTCAGGTGAGCTGCAAGCTATACTGCATCAGTACCGTGCATGTGCAATAACAAGGTTCAACATGGCATCTTTACAAAGTTTTAGTCCGGCTCTAGTATTGTTCCATTCTTGTTCATCATACTTTAAATACTGTAATAATACTCTCCCCAAGTCAAGTGCAATGTGGAGCAATTTGACTTTAAACCACTGTACAAATTGAACATGAAAAGTCAGTCATAATGCAGACATTCAGCTGGATGGATAAAGTCGAAGAACATTTGGGTCTATTTATAGGAGGCCGTTCCAACATTCACCCCCATCCCTCAAGCATGCATGCACCCAGAGAGAAAAGCACATGTAAGGTATAATTAATTTATTCTCTATTAAAACAATACAGATAGGCATTCTAAAATAATACATAAGCACACATACTTTTAAACCGGTGGGAGAATAGATAGGCTACATTTAAACAAAAATAAAAATAAAAGAGTGTTTGTGCATCATTTCTACTTACATCTCGAAACTCGACCAGCCCCAGCTCCCCGAGCTCACTGATGCAGTCATATTCAGAGCCGGACTGCAGAAACAATTGCGCCAAGCACATCTCCTCACTCCGAAACACCATCTTTATCTGCCAGACAGATCTCCTCCGCCGCCTATTAACCGGTCTGTAGCCTTCTGACAACGAGACGTCGACTACGAGCGAATATAGGACATCACACAATGCGACGAGTCGGTGCGTGGCTTTAAACCCGTTAACCAATCAACATCCCCTCGAGGATTAGTTATTGTCTATTAATAATGAAGGGACATTTTCCTCATTCTGGGTCCGGGTGTCGCTCCGCTTTGTCTCCGCGCAAAGCCCGTCTGCTTTCTATAAAATAAGCAATATGAAAACAAAGACAGAAACGTCCCTGATGCAAATTGTACATCGAGTCATCCTGTGGGCTCTTTACCTTGAACACCTGACATTACGGGGCAAAAAAAAAACACACACGGAGACGACGCAACGCGGGGCCGCAAAGAGACGAGCAACAGGCGAACTATAAGATAAATCCTTCAACCCTCCACGCAGACAAGTGGGGCTGAAGGTAGCATCACACGTTATAAAAAGACAGTCAGAAATAGGCTACGGCCTTTATTCTCGCTACGTCGCGCCGGCAATTGGCAGATTGCGTCTCCGGGTTGCCAGATATTGTCGCATCCTCCGCAATAATCGTTGACTCGTGAATTACAAAACGACATGCGTGAAAGAGGTTTTATCTGACAGGTAAAGAGGAGAAATACAGTTTATAGGATATCTGTAGAAACATGTTGTTTGTCCGACGTTAATTTGTCGACCCTTAACCTGCAGCTCTCACGCCCTGCTGTACAAACAGCAGCTGTTTGAGGTACTCAAGAGCCAACATGTGCAAAACACAATAAAGCACACCAATAAGACAATAACAGTGTTTAAAACAATGTGAACAGATGTAAACAATCATTTTGTATTCCACAATGATCAAATGTTTTTAAAGATATAGACACATTATTTTATATAATATATTCTAACCTCTAATTTTGTTTCTATATTATGTCGTAAATGTGTTATTCACTCACATTTTGCTCTTTTTGGGAATTAGCCCTAGAATAAACTTTCAGTTAATTCCTTTGTCTCGTTTGATATTGTGCTTGTAAATGACAAGTTTCTTTTCTTAAAAAGGTGGTCTGCTCACAAACCTGGCAACCAGCGCATCTTCTAATTCTGTTCCATCACTGACAGCGGACCGACCGTCTGCTCTTTGTGTGAAATCCTTTATTTAAGGTGTTTCAGAATGATGTGTTCATTTTTGCTTTATAAAGGGAACTCTTCCCTCGTGATACATTAGTACTGCACATCTTAATAGACCTGCTGATCACACGTACAAACATCTTTTTGATGACTCTTTAACTACGGTCTGTTTTACTGCTAGTATGACACAAAGGTTACTCAGGGTTTTGAAAAAGCTGAATAATGTTCATTTTATTTTCATTAAATCAGGCTTTTAACTGAAGCATGTCACTGCTCGGTGTTCAATATGTTGTTTTGTCCTCTGTGGGTAAAATCTCTACTGTTTCAATCCTGCAGGTAAACTCTCATATTCCAGGAAAAAAAAGCAAATATTCACAATAACATCAGACGTTTTTGTATCTACTGACTTTCATTTTCCCCCACATAATAGGAGCACAGCAGTAGTCTACTTCAGGATAGATCCAGGCATCATTACCATCTATGTGTCACCTTGAGCAAGGCCCTTAACCCTCAGCTGCTCCCAGGTGTGTTTGTGAGACCTGAAACCACCTGATGTATTTTCCTTGAGTTGCATAAATCCCTGGGCTACGTTTACATTTACATCCTGGTGCTGTGTGTCTGGATGAATTTCACCTGAAGAAAGTATGGAGGACCAAAATGTTGTCAAACAGTGTGTGGGATTTTTTTTGCATTCATGGTACGAATTCAGTTTGATTACAGAGTTGTCCAGAGAAGCACATAGTACTATACGATACTATGAGCTTGACTTCAAGTCCTCAGGCTATGAGCCAGCCTGTTGAGCTCCTGCGACAGCGCTGTAACTGTGTCCAGGATCCGTTGCTTGTCCTTCTCCTCCAATCGAGCTTCGCATCGCTGAGCAAATTTATCTGGATGCCACAGCGTTTGCTGCTTCCGGAGCATTTTACGAAACACCGGCACGTCCTTCCTGTCCACGCCGTGCAGCATCACGTCCAGCATCTCCTGTACTGTTCCTCGAGGAGCGGGCCAGGGGATATCGCTGTAGCTCAGCTTCGTGACGCCAGACGAGGAGCCACCACTAAAAGTTGCAGCGCACCTTTCATCGTACATGCGCTTCCTGCCCTGCCGGGCCTCTTCCTCTTTGCGTGCCGCTCGTGCCAGATACTCTTCATGTTCCCTCTGCAGCCTCTCGTGCAGCTCCTTCTGGCTCTGCGCCTCCTGCTCTCGGTCTTGTTTACTCTTCTCCTTCTTTTTCCACCCGGAAGAAGACGCTACCAGTCTCTGAGCTTCGGCGTGCTTTTTATCGAAATATTCTTTTCTAATGCGGTCAGCCCAGTCCCCGAAGTCTTGCTCGTCATCATCAACGGGAAGAAAATCGTCAGCTGTGTGAAGGAAATACAGCCGTGTTATTATGAAGGGAAAGTCAAAATAGAATTCTGCATTTAATGACGAGTTTAAACGTACCATCATAGACGCCAAAGGTGTCACAGAATTCATCCTCGCATTCACCAAACAGCTTTTCCATCCACTCCTTCTCAGGGTCTTTTTCAGATGGGCGGCTCATGTTTTCGGCAGTCTGAGGAATTTAAGGGAATTATGTGTGAATATGATCCAACAATAACAAACAGATCAAATGTTACTCTGCCAACATCTGATGCAAAGGAATCACCCAAATTACATAAACATCACAAAGATGAGACCTTCCAGGCAGACAATGGTGTTAATACATTTGTGCGTGATATGAAAAACAATGTACAGAGAACTGAAACTTGCTTGAGAGAGATTTAATGATTAATCTGTCTTTCAACAAGAATACCTCTGAACCCTCACTGAGAGTTGATCATTATACCAAACTGAAATGAATGGAAAACAACGGCTCCCTGGAAGAGAAGTCGATCATTTTCACAGCTCTTTTCATCGTAAAACAGAGATATATTTATTATTGTTAATTTCTATTTATGATTCTTGACTTTTGTAGTATTTGTTTTATTTACTATGTTTATTGTGAACGTTATGCTCCAAAATACCAAGTTAAAACCATGATAACTTGTTCAAATGACATGTGATGAAATGATATAACACAGAGAAAAAACTTTATTTAAGAAACAAAAAGTGTGGATTCTTATTTTGTAAAACAAATAAACAATAGATCAATATATTAGATGCTGATCATGTTTCTGACGACCCACTAACTGATTAATAAACTAACTGTTCCAACTCTTTCACTGTTAAATAACATGAAAAATAGCTTTGTGTTTTGGTTTAGGACACAATTATTACTCAAAATGATCACAAGCAGATTGATCTACAATGACAACCGTCATTAGTTGCAGATATTTCTTAATAACAGCTAATAAAATATAGTTTCTGACTTTAACTAAAGGTCTAACTCACCTTTTTCTGTTTCCTCCAGTTCAGTAGATCTTGAGGTGTGACTCCAGCGCTGTTTGGGTTATTCAGAGCCTCTGGGCAGCTGTTTTTGAGCGGCTCAACCAGGTCTTCATACGCTGTGGGGGAAAACAAAAACAAAAAGCAAAGATATGACAAATGGCGGCCAACGTTTATAATTCAACAACAGCTCCTTTACGTGTCTCTCCTTACCTGATTTCCCGCGTTTAAGAGCCCTGTTGACCGCGACGTGTAGCGCCGTGTCTCCTTTACGGTCCTTCCGGAGAACATCGGCTCCGTGTTTGAGCAGCAGCCGAAGAACAGCGTCGTCTCCCAGGCAGCAGGCCAGGTGCAGCGGGCTCCTCTCCCTCTTGCCCTGGGAGAAGTTCACGTCCAGGTCCCGGTGCTTCCGCAGGTACGACTTCAGCTTCAGCAAGCCGCCATCCTCCACGTATTTCCACACCCGCTTCTGTTTGCGAGACAACATGCGTACTAGACACAGACCAGACTGTGAAACAAAGCAGGTTAATTTGACTTGTGGTGGGTTGAGCTAGCTTCGGTTAGCTTCTGAAGGCCGACGGCTAACCCGGTCCTTCTCCTTAATAACTCCGAAGGTAGCAGCAGCTCGGATCTCAAAGTTCCGGGCACAGAATGTTTCCGGTGTTGCCACTAGGTGTCAGTATTTGACTATCTTTATAAATCAGTCATCAATTGATAAAGTGAACCTATGTTACCACTTTTATCGACTCGCCAGCACACACCAGCTAGAGAGGATGCCCCTAAATACAACTTGTAATCCTTCCTTCTCTTTCTGATGGGAAAACAAAGACCCGCTATTCATCCTATGAAATGTGGCTGACAGAAAACTGGAACAACAGTGATGTTCTTCATACTTTCAGGGCTCTGCTGCTATCTTCTACATGGCTAATGACTCGGCATTCATAAGCCCTGCCTGGTGTTTTTGGGTTCCTGTGCCTCAGCCTCCTTTCAACATGCCACCTGTCAGGAAAATGTCATGCAGAGAGGTCCTCTGTGTGCTTCTGTATGTGGGTTTATACATCAGAGGTTTAGAATGATTTCAATTGACCTTTTTTTTCCCCTTAACATGGACTCTGGTAACTTACAGTAATACAATCTTGTGCAATTATTTGTAAAATTCTAACATTTCAGTATGAACTGCTACAGGATGTGTTATGACTCAGTGTGTGGGGGTAAAGTGTTAAACTGTTACAGCTGTCTGAAATCTGACAGAAATTGTCACTCTGTAGACTAGAGCTTGAGTCCTATACACTTACTTCTATTTCAATAGGTGTCTATTACTTTAGTCTAAGGACTTAACCTTTGGTGCTACATCACCATGTACAGCTGTGTTGAATACTTCGCAAATATTCTCAACTTAAAAGATCTACTTGAATTTGTAGGAAGTAGAGGGAATCATTTCTACTAAGAGTTTTTTTTTCTTTGTTCATTTAAAGCACTTTTTATCTTAGATTAGAACATATTTGGATGGGAAATTGCGGTTAAACATTTTATTTGGTTAATACTAAGTCTTTTGAGCCACAATCCACAGTGCAAACGCATCAACGTGATTAAATCATGTATGCAGTGTGGATCGTTCTACTGAGACCTTCAAGGTGTGGCTGCAATAACAGAGGACAGTCTGCATTATGTTTGCATCACTAACACAAGTCTAGAAAAATCACTGCAACATAATATGTTGCAAGATTAAATGACACAGTCTGACATTGTCAGCTGCACTGCAGTTACTTCCTAAATCAATGAAGACTGGCGTTGTCCTTGTGTAATTTCTTGCTGACACGTGCAGCTATCTTTACCTGTGATGCTTCAATCAGTGCAGCTGAGCCTCTGAACTGGCTCGGTCCTGCTGCAGATGACAGGGCATCCATTTAGGCCCGAGGGAGGGAAGGATGCACAATGGAGAGGATAGAGGAGGGAATGAAGGGACACTTTGTGCCCTGTGAAGAGGATGATCTTCTCTGAGACCCACATAACCCAAGATCCGGAGTCACCCAAAGCTTGGGCCCTTCCGCTCTTTTCTGCCGTCGGAAACGACGTGTCTCCACTAACGATGGCCGTCTTGTGTGAACGCCTTTGAAATGTCTGTCATCTCAGGAGAGACGGAGTAGAGGAGCAGAGAGTGAGGGAGAAAGAGACTTCTGATTTCTCACTTCAGGTGTTTGAGTCACATGTTTGCTTTAAGCTTTATTGTCCTTTTTTTTTTTTCTACAGCTCCCATTTGTCACACAGTGTCTGAAGCAAGCACCCTTGTCCTCCAAGACCCCCAGACGGAGCATGCATCTCTATCTATCTTACAGAGGGCCCTTAAAAGCAGAGACATGCTTCTGAAAGACAGGATATCCCCGGTCAGGAACCCCTACCTCTCTTTTCCTGCCTGGCCTGCTGACTCCTATCCTGTCCGTGAGGTCTGTCGTCCTCCTGGGACGGTGCAGGGAGGAGCGCTGCAGGGACCGGGCGGCAGGAAGCTGAGGGTTCCTCCAAGACGCCCCAGGGGTCAGCATCTCATCCTACCACACTGTGGTCAGACCAGGCTTCAGGTCCGGTCTGCTGGCTGTGCTGCTCAGCCACCATTGTGGAAGGAGGAAGGTGGAGAAAAGGGTGCACACTTCCTCTGTCTATTTTCTGCATGACCTGGTTTATTTGGTTGTGATTTATGACAGCTGAACATATGCTGCTGAGATACAGGAGGTCTGGCTGCAAGTCTGATTTGAAACAACACAAAGGCTATTGTCACCCATTGATATGATAATGAACGAGTGAGCACCCCTATAGAAACTCGGCCTTCTCACCTTTGCCTTTAGTTTCAGTTGATATGCCTTACCTGCAGACAGACACTGTCCAGTCTGGTGTCTGCATTGCGCTGTGTTTATAGATCACCTCCTTCGACAGAGAGGATTGTTTCATATCGCTCCGTCCAGACTCATTAAAGGGTCAGTTCAGGAAATAAAAAACAAACAAAACATATTTAATAACTTACCCCCCAGTTGTATCTGACTCAATCCATTACATTTACGCACATCTTGCACATATTATTTATTCTGTGAACTTTTGTAGATTATTTGGTAAATATTTTGCACATTCCACCTTTCAAACAGTACACCTCTTTTCACTTGAACAACTTGTACATATTCTTTTTAAAATACTTATTTATTGTACATTTTTCTATTTTATATTATATTATGATTCTTGACTTGTGCAGTACTTGCTTTGTATTTTTATTTTCTATGACTGTTTATTGTCATTCTTGGCAAATTCCTTGAAAACCTATTTGACAATAAATCAAATTCTGATGTGTTTTTGTTTTGAAAAGTGTGAACTGACGCTTTAACTGGTTTCTTCATTTCCACTGGAGACAGAGCAAATAATGAGAACTAAGTATAGTTTAGTGTGGTGTAAATATACAAATATAGAGAGATTTATGTTGCAAGAAGCTTTTAATAAGACTGTTGTGTCAGGCGTTAACTGTGGTGTCTACAAGACTCTATTATGGATATAATTAGTGGTTTGAGTTTGTTAACTTTTGACATTTAAGGAAGCTTTGATTTTTCTTCTCAGCAGTGTCTTCAGACAACAGTGGTGCTCGTCTTTGCACAGACAGGACTACTGTGGCCTCTTTGCAGAAAGTACCAACACAACATTGTTTCAGTCACATTATCAATACAGAGAACAATGCTGTTCTTTACATAGTTCTTGGCTGTAAAGGTTCAATTATAATTTAACAGTGAATGCATTTTTCAAGAAAGCTGTTCTAGTTGTTTTTAATTTCTTAGAAAAGGAGAATGAAGACTGTTTAAACCCTCGGGATTCCCCGCGGCAAGCCTACTTCCAGCAAGGACACACTCATTTTTCACACTCTGTTATTACAGAGGAATGAAAACACTTGCGTAATCATTTCTGAATGTCATCTCAGACAAACACCCAGCCTAGAGAGAATCAAAAGGGTATAAATCCCCTTTTCTCTTGCACTTTGTTGTCTAGCTTTGGTTGAGTTCATGCCATGAAATCCTGGTAACGTGATCCACATTAGCTTCATAAAACTTGAAAACCCATGTCAATAATCTATCCAGATTATCTTTCATGCCGGGTTTTGACTTTGATGCCGACAGGTGGAGGATAATGTGACAAGTCGTCCTGTAAAAAATTGCTGCTGCATGGAATTTAAAACTGTACCGTGCACTGTTTCACCAATAAAACATGTTGCGCAAGACTCTCCAGTGCATGGATTGTGCCATTAATTAAGTTACTGTTGTTGCGTGCAACTACTTTCCAGGAAATTCCTCATCTTCTGTAGACTAAATCAAGACATATTAAATAAAGATTGTGTAAAGTCTGTGTTTTGTGTCTTGGCTCAGATGAGATTATAGAGCTGAGACAGCGGTGAAGGAGACGGAGTGAATGTCGCTGCAGCTGCTGGATTTCTTTTCTTCTACAATGACACGGAAGCTTTCAGATTTCACCTGAGAAATTTAAGACGCAGATTACTTTTGTCCATCGGCTTTTGTCACATTTACTGAACCTTTACCGAACCCTAACTTAACGGCACACTGTAGCGAACTGTAATTATCGGTGATTACAACTAAGCGTCTCTGTCAAAGGTAATACACAGGGACAGATAGTGGAGTCCCACCACAAATTAGTAACCAAGGATTAGTGCAATCCTTCTGTCTCCCTGCTGTTGCTGATTACATCCTGTCAAAAGCTCTTTACAGTCAAAATTGTTGAATTCTAATATAAAGCTCAGCAAGCTGTTATGGTGCTAAAAACAAGACATTCAGCTATATGCTTAATTATGATGAACTAACAACACAGGGGGACACATTAAGGGGTATACTGGGATGTTAGAACAGGAAAAAAGAACCCTAATTTTGTGGTAATTAACCCTCGAGACTTAAACTTCTCTGGAACAAAGCCAAATGTCCGGTGGTTGATCCAATTTAGGAACTTTTGTTCTCACTGTTTGTGTGAGCGAATTGTAAGGACGAGAAGAAACAGAAGTCAAACTTGCATTTCCTCCAGACACATGCTTTGATTTCGGCCCTGCGAAACACAATAGGAGGGAGACTGCCTGCCCTCAGCAATGCACTAACAGGAAGAAGCACATTCACTGGACAGGAGAAAATACATTCCAGCGAGACGTAACAAGCTATCACAAGTGACAGAGGGAGACAGAATGTTTGTGTTTTTTCAAAGCACTTTTTTTTAATTACAAATCATAAACAATCAATTCAAAATGTATTCACAAAATGCTTATTTGTCAGGAACAAATTCATTGCCATTCTGACGCTCAGTAAACAAACTAATTCCTTCACATACACACACACACAGTCACACAACCGCAGACTGTCAGAGCAGTCACCTTTTAATTGGGCCCTCTAACAGCCTGAAAACATTTGTCAGCTGCCATCTGTCTGTCTGTCTGGGATTCCCCCCCCACCTCCCCCTCTCCCCGTCCCTCCTTACAACACTCTTATCAGACTCCAACACCTCTTACCGACTGACACACCCTTTCTACACATAAACACACACACATGCGTAACACTGCTGGCTGTGATGCAGATACTACAGTTTGAGTCGGAGAGTCGGGTAGTCTGGTTGATAACACACCTGAAGTGCTTACAAATGAAAAGAAGAACAGCAGGGGCAAATGAGTGACTTGACGACAGGATTGCGGAGTTCAACAGCTCAGTATTTTTGCATAAAAGTCCACAGGAGAACCACACAAGCATGTGTTCCATTTATAATACATTCCACTTTTTCAAAAAGTCTGGCTTATGCTTGGTCCCTTGTAGTAAATAGTTCAGTTTCGCACCCCCTGCTCCTGAAAGTGAGGCTGGATTTTGAGTGTGGTCAGACCCCAAAACCACAAGCCTGACTGTCGTCTTCAGGCAAATGGCCACAGTAGTCCACAGAGTCAGAGAGGAGCAAAGGTGACACTCCGAAACGGACGCGAGGACCTGATCCGTGAGCAAGCACCCAGCGCTGTACAGTTTTGATTTACCTGCTTTATTCTGCATTGTTCACCTCTTCCCCAGCATGCATCTGGGCCCTCAGCTGTCGTCACACCTTGGTGGCCAGAGACTGGGCCTCTGTCTTCTGAGAGGACAGGGAGCTAGCGGGACTCGCGTGCAAGGACTTCTTGAGGTTGAGCAGGCACAGACACTGGGATCTGAAGCGCAGGTCGAAGAAGGCGTACAGAAAGGGGTTGAGGCAGCTGTTGACGTAGGCCAGGCAGGTGGCGTAGGGGTGAGCCAGCAGCAGGAAACGCAGGAAACTGCAAGTGGCGGGAAACAACTCCAGGTAGGAGAGGGCATCGGCGCTCTTCACAATGTGGAAGGGCATCCAGCAGGCGGCGAACACCACCACCAGCGTGGTGATGATCTTCAGCAGCCTCCTCTTACGTTGGTCCTCTTTGCGCAGAGTGTTGAAGTGGCGGGTGACGGTGCAGCCGATGAAGCCGTAGCACACCATCATCGCCAAGAAAGGCAGGAGAAAGCCCAGAACTGAGGAGGACATGCCGAGACCAGCGATCCACAGGGTCTCTTGATCTTTCCGTGTCATCACCAGGCTGAAGTCCATGGCGCAGGACGTGCGGTTGCTGGTTTGATCATATATAGTGGTACGAAAGACCAGAGTCGGGGCAGCCAGGATCCCAGATAGCAGCCAGATGGCTGTCAGGCAGGCTTGCATGTGGCCACGGGTGCGCAGCTGGGTGCTGGACAAGGAGTGGACGATGGCCAGGTAGCGGTCGAAGCTCATGCAGGTGAGGCAGAAGACACTGGCGTACATGTTGAGCAGGACCACGTAGCTGCTGATCTTACACAGGGCGACTCCAAAGGGCCAGTGGTAGCCCATGGCGGTGTAAACGGCCCACAGAGGCAGAGTGACCACAAAGGTGAGGTCAGCCAGGGCCAGGTTGCCGATGTAGACGTCAGCTGCACGCCGCTTACCCTGTGCCCTCCACACGGTGAAGATCACCACCCCGTTTCCGGAGAGGCCGAGGATGAAAATAAGCATGTACAGCACGGGGATGACGGAGTATGACGGCGTCCACTCAGAATAGTCACACATGGTGGAGTTTTCTGCATCCTCGTAGTCGTAGTAGTCATAAGTACCGTCAGTTGGCTCCATCTTCGTTTTTTGTTATTATCCTTTTTTTTTTAAGCAAAGGAACAATCTGTTTGGTGTAGATAGATCCGCAGTAGTTATCAGCACTCTGATATCTGTCGCAACATGTGAAATCTGCCCACCCTTATATACCCCCCACCCAGACTTGAACCCTCCCAGCACGCCCCTCCTCCCCTCCTCCCCTCCCCTCCCACTGCCCTCCTCCTCTCTGCTCTGAAAGAACACACTCTCTCACTGCGTACACGCCCACCTCTCTCTCCATTCATTTTTGTTTGTATACAACATAATGCATAGGGGAGTCCCTTTAATGCATGTAATATAAGTTGAAAATGCTAGTAATTTTTTTGCCGGTAATTCTAGTAGTTTTTCCCTCACATTTTATGCATAAAGCTGTAAATATAAATATATGGGCTACATGAATTCAGGGGTGAAATAAAACTCTGTCCAAAGTATAAATCTTTTCCTACTTGCCACAGATATTACTGCAACAATGGATTTACTTTAGGGAATAATAGTTAATTAGACATGTTTGGACAGTAGCCCACGAGTCAAGTCTGGGCATGACTTTCAAGAAGTAGTCCATTTCAATATCAATCGAGAGTCCTTCTGGCACCGGAGCACTCTGCTGAAATCCGAATGAGCTGCACTATTTACATTTCAATGCCTGTTTTTCTCATGCCTGTACATGTTCGTACAAGTAAAAACACAAACTAGAGCCAAAATGTGTTGAGTGTTAATGAACTGCAGGTTAAACACAACTTTAACCTCAGACCTTTAATTCAAAATATACAATAATACCAAGCATTGAAGCAAAAACAAAATGCTTAGAAACATATTGAACACTCTTCGGTTAAAGTATTGTAATTATATTTAAACTTTTTAAAAGTAAAATTGGCAAGATTTAATAATAGTAAAATGTAGGTCACTAATGAAGACCTAAATTGAAAAAATAAATTGAGCAGGGGTAGCATATAATATAAACTACACAATAAAAGATCTGATATGTATATGGTATATATATACATATATATATATATAAAAGTCCTGGCTTTGGCTTTATTATCAAAACTGTATTGTAAAACTCAAATGCATAAAGACAAGCAACACTGTGGGCCACTATAGTAATGTGATGTATTTGTATCACTATTTGCAATTGTGAACGTTTTAAACTTGCAGCCAAACATTGTTTTAAGTTGCAAAAACATATTCACTTTTATTGGGGAAAGTTTCCAGAAATACCAAATATCTCAGGATGAATTTTGGGGAAATGTGTACAAAATGACGCATTCAATTTTTTTATATGACTGAATGGTGCCGCCATAAAATAGATAAAATATTTAACTGTAAACATCCTTCAGCATTGCTTTAATAAAGAGTTGTAACAGAATAAGTGTGGTACTGTCAGACAGTATAGAATAAAGATATTTTGTAAACGTTAAAGCTACTGAAGGGGAAACACAAAGTGGAGAAGGCATTATTAAGAGTAAGTAACACTCTTCTTCTCTCTTTCTCGTCTCTGCGGTCTCTTGGGTGTATTTGTTGGCCCAGGTGGGTCGGCTCAGTCTCCAGTCTGCTCCGTCTTTCAGCAGAGAGGCAGCAGTGGCGCCGGGGCAACAACCTTTAGACACAACTACTGTATCACTCAACGATCTTTTCCTCTGCTGATCCCTTCCTCCACCCCTCCACCCCTCCATCCTCCTCATCTGCCCTCCCCGCTCATCTCCGCCTTCCTCTGATTACGAAGATGAAGATTGATTCCCGTCTTCCTCCGATTTCACCAACATCATTTACTCTCCGAGAACCGTTTGTTGTTGCGTGTTATTGTGATGCGATCTTTTGGCATTCGTTAAATGAAACTGATGGGATGGTGTTTGTGTGCCTCATCCTGAACTCTGTGCTCTCTCGCTCGGCTGATTGTCCGTCCAGCTCTTTGTCCGTCCGGCAGAACAGGAAAAAAGGCATAAAGCGAGCTTCCTATCTGTGCTCTGGTGGGACTGAGGTCTTTTTTTAGCTGTGTTTGCTGACAGGGATGTGAATATACAGCTAAATAAAACATACAGCCTTGATGAGTACATCAATCCACCCACTCACTTTTCTTTCCAAAATCCCCTCATTAGCCATTATAGAGCAGTATTACAATGGCAGGATAAGAAAAACAATCTTGCTGCAGATCTGATGCAGAGCAAGACAAAAATCCCAATTTTTTCTGTCTTTTAATAGTGACGAGTTCCAATTGGACTGAGCTTGATCCTCCTTGCGGGGCCTCCATCATTTCATTCAGCATACCAGAGACCCGGTTTCCCGCTGCGTTCAGCTCATGTTTCTCCTCTTAACAGCCCACCTGTGTCTCAAATTGATTGTTGTTATTGTTGATGCTGTCCTCTCGTGTGTGGCCACGTGCTGTAAACCACACACCATGAAGGCACCAACACATTCCTCGAGTTTATGCTCTCTTATTTAACCACACCGAGGCGTCTCATCAATCCTTCTTTCGACTGTCACCCCATCAGCGATGAGTCAGTAAGTAGACTGCATATCCTGGGTCATTGGAAAGTATGTTGCTTCTCAAAATATACACAAAGGGGCGAAAAGACACAAACCCACTCACTACAGCGACGGTCTGTCTGAGCTGCAGAGCGTCTCTTTGATCTTTTATCGTGACCTTTTGTGTTTGCGAGTTTATGGGTCCGTTTTTTGGTGACACTCGCTGTGCCAAAATAGCGTGAGGTGTGTGTTCTTGTTGTCTAGGTGTGTTCGAGGGTTGGTGGGGGTCCGACAGTTGTTTGATGTGTGTGTTAAGCTGCCACTGCCCCCCCCCCTCCTGCACTGAGACAGCTGGTCACTTGAGGCTTTGTTTGCAATCTGACCAACTCTTGAGTCAGACCTCTTCTGAAAATTCATGATATCACACGTCTGACCTGATAGCAGCTCGACAGCCCTGATGATAGACAGACCCACGGGCAAACACCTGAGCCAGCACAATTTACATTACCAATCACATCAACAGTCTGATCTGTTCTCTTAATTATCTCAGTGCTGCCAAAGGTAACACTTGCAGCAGCACGGCTGGAACGATTCAACATTTGGGCGTCGTTACCGTCTGCTCAACTTCTCCCTTTACTTTTTTCAGCAAAGACGGTGAAGTTATTGACACCAGCTTGTTAAGACACAAAGGCCACCAGGACGAGACAGATTCATGCCTTTTCTTACTATTCCAGTAATGACTAATGTGGCTTCAGGTAGAGTTTTACAGCCTTTTACATGGACGAAACAGACCTTATATAGTCTGATATACCGCCAACTTGCTAGTGGCATGTCAGACCGTGTGAGAGAAAAATGTCTGTGGGTCTCCTGAAGCTGGTGCATGGAATAGGATTGGGTATGATTGGGCATGACAGAACAGAATACAACACGATACGATACACGTTTTATTGCTTGTGTAGGAAAAACAGCATATGGGGCGTGTTGCTGCTTCAGGTAGACTGGTGAGACAATCTAAGAAATGTGCGAATGACGTCATGTTGTGTTACGGCAAAAGTTGAGCCTGGTTCAACGGTTTTCCTGGAAACTTGCTGGAGCTCCAGTGTCGGCATTACTGCTGCAACGACGGACTGGCCTCAATCAAATGGACAGGTTGTCTGTGCTGACGGGGGCCAGATTAAATGAACGGTGCAGCGCAATCGTCCCATGTAAATTTATTTGATTTCTAGGTATTTGGAGTGGTCAAGAATAGCTTCTCAGTCCAAAAGTCCTAACTCCAGAAACAGAGCCAGTTCTAGCAGCCGTAAACTCAATGTGCCCGATCTCTCCCATTTGGTCTGGAAGTGAGCTGACCTTCGGTCGAAATCGGCTCAAATCTAAATCTAAGCATGATAATGTAATAAGCGCCGCAAATAGATTATGTTATCTAACTGCTTCTTCTTTTCCTCAATCATAGATTCATCCATTATTTTCCACTTGGCTTGTGCTCTTCAGACAACCAATACGTAGAGACTTGTGGGAAAAGCTTCCAGGTCTTACTCGTTTGATACGCCAGGAAGCAGCCGGTGCAGCCTTCTTGCCGAGTTTGTATCTATATGATAACGTGCACTTCCTTGACCTCACTCAGCGCACGCACATGCAATGTTTTCATGACCTTACGGCCCTGCTGACCCCACCGCAGTCCCTCCTCCAGGGCAGCAGCAGCTATTCTGAATTAGCAGCTAACACACACATGGATTGTCCAATTTCTGTTTGTAGGTCAGGCAGCCGGAGGACTCTGTTGATATAAATCTTCCTGCTTTCAAGATGTTGCTGTCTTCTTGTGCCAGCACAGCAGCTGAACAGAATTGTTTATCTAATATAAATGTGAGGACAGGAGAGGGAAATCCCAAATTGTTTTCATGAAAAGGTATAAATAGCTCAAACTCCAGGGTCACCAGAAAGAAAATATAACAAATGGAGAAAGGCGGGGCGCGTCCTCGTCTCTCTCACGCAGGACAGCTGAGGAGTTTCAATCAGAGGGAACATAAGCGAGAGGCTCATTTATCATTTATAGAAGCAGTGAGGTAACACTGCTGCTGCAAGTCATCGCGACAACTGTGGTTGTTAACATGGACAAATAGTTGTATCAGTGTATGTTTCCACTTCCTGTCTGACACAGGATGAGGACCAATAAAGAGGTTTTTTTTAGTTGGGTGACGGGTGCATTCTACCGAGGCAAATTAAGATTACTTACAACATGCTTGACATAATGAAAAGAGGCTGATGGATGTACAGAGGGATAACTATCGCCTTTCATAGAACTCACTGTAACTATAAACGGGTCATGTTTATGTTCTTGTTGTTCTAATGCTCTAGACTTTAGAGTTATGAGCGTGCTCTCTTTTCCAGCACCAGACTACTTGTGCATTTTCCCTCAGTTAGTAAATGTGAGCCTGCTTAACATAGAAAACAATGTCCAGCAGGCGAGGAACTTCCCTGCACTCCTCCTCCTGGATCTAAGACTGATATTATTCACAAAATCCTGTGAAACACCGATGGGTGTCGGAGAACAGGAGGTCGTCTACAAACTGTGTGAACTATTCTAAAATGCACTGCAGGATTTATAAAGTCTTTTATCCTTCACATGTAACATGAGCCGTTTTATAGATTTTTATGGCTGCCCGGACATCACAGATTTTTGAAACACAAGCCTCCAGTTTAGTTTCGAGGCTGAGACGTGTACACACACACACATACACGCGTGCATAAAACACACTCCACAATCCCACAAGTTCACACACGCATATGACTCCGCTGGACGCAATACAATAAGCTATTGTAACCTCAAACCAAAGGTCTTGACGCCCATATGCTTTTGTCATTAGTCTCAATTATAACAGGTTATGAGGTCACTTGCTGATGCGTGTTAAGACATACATCCCTTAACTCTCTCTCAAGGACACACACACAAAAACACACACAATGAATGCAAAAATAAGGTTCTGGCTATTTTGTTGCAGTTTACGATCAAAGTTGTATTAACCCACATGATCCTTTAACTATTTATTTTTGGTGGGAACTTTGGTGCTCAGTATCTGTGGAGCTCTCCTGCAGGCGTGCACCAGATCACTGCTTCCACGCTTCAGATTTTTCACAATGGGCAAAAAATCTCCAATTCTTAACTTTTTTGGGGGTGTTTTTATCCGTCTATTTCTCTCACTGTTATCACAGGCTGCTCGTGCGTCTCCTGCTCACCATCAATATCAGTCGGACCCAGATGTGTCTGGCCCAGATTTATCTCTCTCACACACACACACACACACACACACACACACGTACACACAGCAACACGCACACACACTCACACCACTCCCTCCACCCCTCCTGTGTATCCTCTCTCAGCCACCGGCTTCCTTGATGGGGAGAGAGGGGACTAGATGGACGGGAAGAGAGGAGACAGCGGGGATGTGACACAACAATGGCAGGAAGTGACTTCAGATCAATTCAGATTAGGTCAAACACACCAACACAGAATCACCAAGCTAACAAACATCCCCGGCGAGGAGATAAACACGCAACACAAACAATGCCAAATAAATGTGGCAAGGCCACAAAAACCCTTTAAGACAGCAGCGCCACTCGTCATGTGGCACGGGGCTTTTCTTCTTCTTTTATTAGCAACAAATGAGGTTCTGAAAACATTTTCTTTATTCTGTGAAGATATTTGTTGGCCATCTGATTTACAATTGAATTGTGTTAAACATACACTGAGTAAATATCCTCAACTACTTGAGTCATATGTTAAATTTATATATATTTTTTTAGATCATATTTTTCCGGCTTATGAAGGCCTCTAGCTAAAACACTTTCGTTTTTTGCACATAATAAATAGAAAAAAGACCCTTTATTTGTGAGAGCCAGGTTTTTGTCTCCATTGATGCTACTACCATGCACCCGATATATGTTTTAAGATTTGGAGATTTGCACCGTTACGTCCATCAAATCATATTTAAGCACAAGCCAAAGAGAACTACGACTCGGCAAATAAACAAATAAAAACGTGCATTGAAACACAAAGACAAATCAAGAATCCTCCAAAATAAAAGCAGGTTGTTTGCAGGAAGTTTGCAGAGTCAACAGTGGTTGCAGTTGGAGAGGGGAAAGGTGGTTCAACAGTTCAGAGGTCACAACAAGGTCCCTAAAACAGAAAACCTGATAGGTCTGGTGGTTGTATAATGTGTAACCAGGAGCCTGCCCAACTTCAAACATACTGAAATCAAGTGGAAAGAAGCAAGAAGATTATCTGTAGTATTTTGGATCAGCTGCAAACAGGGAAAACTAGCAGCAGTGGAGTAATCCACGTTAGAGAATATAACTGAAAGTATGACTTTGTCCAAGTCTTTAAATGAAAAGAAGGCCTCATTGTGAATATAAAGAAACAGATTACCTTTACACTGACTTAAAACTACAAGAGACAAAAGTTCACACACTGCACATACCTTCACTGCATCTCTATCTATTGTATTGCAAAGCTCCAGCTATAGACTATTTACACATATTTTAAGAAACATTTCTTACATTTCAGTGCCAGCACAATCAATGGCCTTAAGGCCTGCATTCAATTTTGCTACTTTTAAACAGAAAATGACCCTTTCCCATGGACAATAACTTGGATGTGGATCTGAAGTAGTATAGCTATAAATAAGTCTCACGATGATTCATGATTCTGCTTGGACGTTAGTGTAAAGGAGATGAGGGGGATACCCAGCGTATCATTTCCCATTACGAATCACAACCCAGTGTTAAAAACCCTGATGGATCTGAGATCATTAGAGGTACACGTCCAGCTACTGTTAACCCCGAGGAGAACCATAAAAAGACACACACACATCCTGTCCACTGTCCTTTGTACGAGCATCTGTCTGACCCCCGACACCTTCCACTCGGACTCTGCTTCCTGTCACACACGTGCAGGTCCGCTACTTGAAACTTTTCATCAAAGCCTTTCCCCCACAAAAAACATGGAAAAGTCCCAAATAGGAGCACCAATGAGGTCTCAGTCCTCTGTTCACTCACATGTACAGGGTATACACACAACATGGTTTTATACTATTTGACCTATAGACACACACATTTATTGTATTAGACAAAAAATCACATCATGCATACAAACACAAACTGCAGAAAAGGCATGGCAGCTGCAATCCAATATAACCATTCAGACTATCATCAACGGGTCACAGTTGTGTTTTTTGTTCTGTGCCCCTGACCTCTAGCCCTTCTAATCCTTCTTTGGGCAGAGGGCACTATGGGGGATGGCAGACTGGGGATAAAGGTGCAGACCCTCGGGCCTCGTTACCAAAAAGCTTTATTGGAGCTTTGCAGCTCATGAAGCCAGACTTTAATCTCCCAGACGCTTCACACATATGTTCTCATGAGATCTTCCACCTCACCCGCCCCCCCCATAAACAGCTACAGTGTATAAACAGACATCACATGGGTGGGGTATCTGCTTACACACAGACATTCAGTGCATGAGCTTAGAAATGGTTGTACAATCGAAAAATAGAGGTACGCAAGCGGAACATTTTTGTACCAAAAAGTAAAACACGAGCATAGAGATTCATTCTTGACTCCAGAACATTTTATCACAGAGTAATAGCACGTGAAAACTTTTCATAGCTGTACCATAACAGGTAAATAACTGACCGACGCATATATTTTTAATCCACCAGCAAAGGTACAGCATAGATTAGAGAGGCAGATTCAAAATTTGCGCCATGAAGACCCGAGCAGTCATGCGAACAGAGAAAGTATCATTCGAGTTCTCAAGAAGAGCAACCTCTCCAGTCACTGCAATGAGACCACTGCATTGGGGCAGCTGGGATTATGGTTAAATATGTTTTGGATATACCATGTCTTTAGCTAGTCATAGTGGAGAGAGGACAGGGAGAGAGAGAGATGCAATGAGGTGAGACCCCTTAAACCATCGTGTCACCCAGAAGCTTGGTCAATATCTTCCCACAATATAATGCAACGTCATTCGACAACTAACTGCATTGGCCAACCAAATGTGTGCAAGAGCACTTTCCTGGTAGATTACTTTGTAATGTGAACCTTGCAATCGTTGAGAGGGAAGATAAAATGATTGTTGTCGCGACGACTTCCCAGAGTTCAATAAACTGCCGAGTAGATTTTTCTGCGTCTGACGAGTCTTAAAGCTCTTAGACGTACGTGTATCATCACTCAAACTGGACTGCCTGGATCATATTTCATCCTGTCACCAGTACTAGTAGCAACACGTCTGGCTGACCTATTTTCAGTAGCCACATCGACTGGGAGAAATGGCCGCTCCAAACTGGGAGAAATGCACCGAAACATGAGTACACACATTTCTTCAATCGTGTGAGAGAGTGTACCATGATGTTCTTGTATACAACACTGCCCCAGCAACGAGCTAGTGTACTACATAAGCTACTAATACTGCTCGGGTCACATCTCCTCCTCTTCCTCCTCCTCCTCCTTCTCCTCTGCAGACCAGCCAGAAAGCCAGTCTCCCATTACACCCTCTCTGGCACCAGCACAGGGAGAGACAGACAGGTGGAGGGGCCGGGTGGGGTCCGGTGGGGTGGGGTTGGATTGAGGTGAAGGGTGGAGTTGGGGGTGGCAAGCAAACATTGTTTACAGACAGCGAAAGGCACAAAAGAGATGAGAGGAAACGGAAACATAAACACGCTTTAATGACATGCATCCTCAGACAAGTGACACACAAAGTCTGTCACAGAAATAGAAAAGGCGGGAATGTGACATTAAAAATCCCAAACGTCTCATCTGATTGCCGGGTGTGACACATTAAAATATGCCATAGAGTGTAAGACCAAAATAATTCCACTGACAATAGTAATGGAGCATATCTCGTACTTAAATAAATAAAAAGTGTTGCGGTTTCACTGGTTTGGTATATTGAAATGTAGAGGAGAGAGCTCTTATAGCTGTCATGTTCTTGGACTGCAGCCGAACCTTGTCGAGGAGGAAGAAGAAGAAGAAGAAGAAGAAGAAGAAGGCCTATACACATGCAGAAGACTCCATTCAGAGACCAAAGGCGAATGGCTGGGCGAGGCGCTTCGGATGGTGCTGTGGGAATCGGCCCTATTTGAGATGCAAATTCCTCAAAGAGCTGAAAGAGCCGGAGAAACAGGTGTCCGAGGAAGTGTGCTGCTGCGTGGGTGAGGGAGGGCGGGCGGGTGCGAGGGCGCTGAATGGTAACACAGGGTGTATTGAAGTCCTCCTGCTTGTTCAGACCAATCAAGTGTGGCACTTCTCTTGTCTCCTCGTCTTTGTTTCATATTAAATGAAGGCAAAAGAAGTGGAATTTGATGTCACAGTAAAAATGGAAAAACATGACAGATTTGCACAAGCTAAGAGTTTAACGTTTTTATTGATTTCAATGCAATTTGGCATAAAACAGCTTGATATGAAAAGTTGATTTAAAATCAAATAAGCAAACAAGATCCATAATAAAGTCCTATATACCGATGAAAACAGCAGGATGCGTTGCACATTTACAAGCCCGGGGCTTAAATAATGTTCTTTAATCTTTGTAGGTGATTAGGAATAAGACATCCCTGATGGATACTTTTGATAGATACTGAAACAGAAAAATCAACATACAGTATTTTAGAAGCCAAACCACATTCTGTATATCCTGTATCCTACAGAAACCTGGAAAACGAGTCATTTGAATCCCTGGATGAAGCTCAGTGGCACCATCTACATGACAGTATAGAAAGCTCCTTCTGCATGTTGGTTCAATGCGATATGTGTTCTTGCTACAGATTAGTACATCTTTTATCTAAATATTAAAAGCTTCAGAAGACATGGCAGATAAACAGTAGTTCCTTAAAATAAACCCGTAGCATATACTTCAAAATCAACATATACCCACAACGATTTTCCCGTTATAAACAGCATATAATCCAAAGTGCAGTTACACATTTAACTGCTAATAAAGGAATTTCCTGGACTGGGAGCTAAATGCTGATTGTTTCTGTATTCATCAAGAGTTTTTCCTTCATTGAAACATCTCCGATACAGTTAGTATCAACACATACTGTTTGGTTATTATCAAAGATTCATGGCTCCCTTGACTTTTAATATCTTTTTGTGGCTCAATTTTCTTTTTAAAATAATGTACGGTCATACATTTCAAAGAGACAAAGTGTTTCAGTTCATTTTTAGCTTGATTGTAAAAAAAAAACAGCATTGTATCAGCGTTCTTCAAAATGGCATTTTTATCATTCCTCATTCAAAACTATAAATATAAACCTGATCCTCTCCACATCCTGTACTGTATCACAGTACGATTGAACAGCTTGGGACAAAATATATCGTAAAAATATGCGTTACAAATCTTTGGTTTTTAGTGGCACAAAAATGTCCCTTCACACTTCTTCCTTCATTGTGTCAGTTTTTCTTTTTTTTGCTCTCACAAGCACTACTACTGCTGCTGTGAGACGATCTCAGGGCGCCCTCAAGTGTTCAACAGCAGCAGACACAAAACTGCTGGACGCAGCAAAAGCGACCGTGCTTTAACTGACACACTGATAAACTGTGCGTCTTAGTGCGAGTCTATCAAAAGCAGGAAATATATATACGAATCTCTGCACTGGCAACGTAGTGACTAACATACAGGCAAAGAGGAAGACTATAAAAAAGGTAAAGTGCTCTAGAATAGACCTCATCAAGACCAAAATCAGACTTCATTTATGACAAAAGGAAAGAATCTAAAAGAGGTACATTTTAAAATGTAAGAGGTAAATTAGCAGCAGTAGCTGTTTACAGTGAGTTAGCAAGTGTATATCCCCACAAGTTCAGTCATTTATGAGCTCCATATACTCCACCACTGTAGTTAAAAGAAGAGTAAATAGAAAGAATGTGTCGAGTATTACAGTGACTGCTTAGTAATCTGAGCAATGGCATTTTTCGCCAGCTTTGATAATGTGATTCCTGTTTTTCTCGATAGCAAAAATAGCCATTTTTCTTAAAAACCTGCCACAGTCACGACTACTACGGACACACTCCGTCAGGGAAAGGTTTGTCTTTCACTGTGATTGAAACCTGTGATGAGTAAGTTAGTAAAGGCTGTATAGAAAGGTTTGTGTTCGTAAACGGGTGACACCTACCCTGCTACAGGTACGTGTCATGCTCTGCACTGCTCAGACTCTCTTTGGACTCTTGTATAGTCACGTGTTTGAGGAGAGGTGAGGGGTCACCGGGAGGAAGGTAAGGCTTAACAGTCTCCTGCGGCGCTAGGATTGTTTTCTGTTTCTCCGGTTTAGTCTTTCCATTCTCCTTGGCTCCCTCGGCTCTCTTCCCGTCTGTCTCGGGTGCCAAGGGAGACTCCACAATGATGGTGGGCCTCTGTCTCAGGTCCTGTCGACTGGGCGGCTCGGCGGCCATGATGGCCTTAGCGCCGTGCATCCTGGGAGGGGACTTGCAGTGTAGATCTCCGTGAGTCTCCTTCCAGCGCCGCAGCTGAGCGTGGTGTTCCTTTTCAATGTCTTTCTCGGACACCACTATCTCAATAATCTGAAGCGTACGGGGAGAATGAGAGTGGAGTTTAGAGGTTTAAAGTATTCTAACATGGCGGTTAGCACAACCACAGGAGGTCAAAGTCAAAGAGAAAGACAGCGTTTGCAGTCGGTACTGGGTCAAAACAATAAAGACTACGACCATGACATAGTGTTACTGTACCTCGCGCACCAGGAAGCCTTCTTGCATATACTGTGGCTGTATAGCTCGGAGCAGCTCCATTGTTTCATAGAGACCTTGACAGGCCTTCAGTTTCTCTTGGGATCCCAACATGGATTTTAGGAGAACCAGGCCCACTCGAAAGATGATTTTCACTCCTGAGAAAGAGCGTCACATCAGATTACACTCGTATCTTAATAGAGGGACCATCTGAGAGCCGCGCACATAACTGCTGTAGACCGATTAATTTAGATGGATACGTAGATTTTCATGCGCCGTAAAAAATAGCACATCAGTAATTGTTTTCGGAGTGTAGTATCTCACCCTCACAAAGGAACATGTCCCAAACACGAAGCACCGAGGCCCACGGCAGAGTCCGAGAGAAGGCGCACATGAACCACTCGGTCATGTACAGGATGGGCTCCAGCTTGTGCTTCTTCAGGTGACGGTGGGCCGCAGGAGACACCCGCCGCAGCAGAGCGTACAGGATCTCCCCGTCCAGCTGGATCGCCTCCTGTGGAGACAGCATGGAAGAGCAGTCAGTGGAGGGAGGGAGGGGGGGAGGGGGAGAGGGGGAGAGAGAGACAAAGAGAGAGAACAGACACCTTCGGCTTTGCTTAATCTCATTTTCCGATTATCTCGTCCATGTTATTAAGTCGCTAGCATATCAGTGTCAAGTTGGAGACACGCTTGCCTGAGAAATCTAACCCCCCCACCAGCTACATATACAATGTAATGACTCTAAAAACTGAAGTTAACCGACTGTTTTATCTTTATAACTTCCGTTTTGGCTGGTTAAACAGTCGGTGCTTTCAATCGTTTTAAACACTGAGGCAGAATCTATGTGGGCAATAAATCTTGAGCAGTGATAATCCTGGAAAATATAAATATGCAAAGATTCAGTACGATAATGTGGCAGAAATGCAGTCTTCAGAAACCCAGTGTTCTTGGGCATTGCTGCTGTATTGTGAGACAACAGGTTCCTTTTTTTTAGCAATATTTATAGGGTTCAGATAATAATTGACATGCTGAACACTGTTAATGTGTAATCCTGTTCCAGGTTGTACTCGGATGTTCTCAAGTTCCTCTTATGATATCAAAGTCCTCTTTTCAAAATGATGTGACAGTGTGTCCGTCTGGACCCTTACCAGCCCTGTACTGTAGTATCCAGGAAGGTATTTCTCACAAATCTGGACAAGAACCCAGAATGCATCCTATGACAAAGAAAGGAAACAAGAGTAGGCTTTTATTCTGGTCAAATGTGAAATAAAACAAAACAAAGTGACTATTATGTATGTGTAACATTTATACAGGGAAGTATTGTTTAAGCTCTTTAAGCTCTTTGCCCCGATATTCCTCGTAACTGTATCATTAGGGCAGCGAGTACCCAGTATTAACTGTCATTATGTATTAGGGGAACAAACTTGTGTGTGTTTACCTCTGCTGGCATATGCATCAGGAGTACAGCAGCGATGGGAGCCTGAGCCTGACAGTAACCCTCTTCAGGGCGATGCAGAGTATAAGCCTTCAACACGCGGAGCAGGTCTTGCTGCCTGAAAACACGTGAACACGTGTCAAATATATTCAGAAACTATGTTCGGCCACATTAACGCAACAATGGGGCCCCTAAGACAGGACCTTTGGATGGCAGTGCTTACCCATGACCTCCTCTCGCTGCAAACATTTCATGGAAGGGGAACTGTCGATGGAGGTCCCTCTCAATGATATCTACCCATTTAGGGTCTCCTGGCTGATTGTCCAGTACCTAAAAAACACATCATTTCGTCAGCTTTTGCACGATTATACCTTACAGTTTTGAGAGAGTCCAGCCCCTCTACAGGAGTTTGGGTAAAAGGATTTTTGTTTTAAGTCGAATAACTTGACGTCAGCAGGGATCACAAACATACGACCGACCTGGAATTTGTCCCGGTTTTGCTCCCTCCTCACTTTGCCCCCAGTGAGGTAGAGCCAGGCCCGGCCACGCAGGGATGGAGGGATCCCCTTCTGACAGCGCTCCTTCACCTGTTATTCAACACATGCATAGTTAGTCAAGAGCCTGCAGAAAGCAAGAGAAAGAAAGAAGAGGGGAAAGGACCACAGGCATTGGAAGACAGTACAACATGCAACTGATCAAAGATTAAATAAAAAAAATGTCATGATAATGGAGTGATTAAAAGGTTCTCCAGCTAAGTTTTTGACATGAATTTATATTGTTACGTCCATTTCAAAACTGCCGCCATAAGAACCATGTCCACGGATGAACTTTACAAAGAAAGAGAGACGTGAACATTCAGTCAGATTTAATTCACAGCTCATGAAGCACACCTTCTTGTGTTTTTTGGCCATCCACTTGTCCCAGCTGTTGAGCATCTCCAGCCATTTTGCCTCCCGTTGCCTCAGCACCTCAGTGGGGATTTCTTCAGCACTGTGGAGATGGGGAGAAGCAATCGTATTGTTTTTATACACATAGACAATGGCTGTGTCACTTCCCTGTACTTATGACAGGGGGGATCCTGTCTTGAGAGGGGGCGGGAACAGTGGCTCACCTCCTCCTTGTCCACACAGGAAACCTAACCTCAGACAAAACGGTTGAACATTTGCCATCGGCAGCGAAGGACAAGGAAAACAGGAAGCCGCGGGAGAACTTTCCCCTAGTTCAGTTCCCTACAACCTCCTACACAAAACCACATCAATGTCTCACTTCACTACAGTCTTATCGGAGCCGTCATACTGTTACGCACACACTTTCCCGTCCTCATCTGTCAAACAAATTCAAACAAACAAATTTAAGAGCTGACCGACATGCTTTTGCATAAAAAAAGCTAAAGAGAGTTCAAAAGTTGTGCATCACTAATCTCTTTTAGATACAACAGCCTGCGCTGCTTGGTTTGCTCGGTTCTTCCAGTGTCACCATTTTGTCAAAAGCAACACATGAAAGCAACACAGATAAAGAGTACAGACTAGGTGTGTAGGTCCAAATGAGACGTACGTATTGGCAGTACCCAAAAAAACAATCATTACTGGAAGCCGGTGAAGAGAGATCAGCACACACACACACACGCGTAATGTGGTCTCTCTGTTCGGTGCCAGACGGAAGAGGAGACAGGACGTAGGAACAAAGACTACAGACTCATTCATATGGAATTATATACTGGTCTATGTTAATGGTTCCCAATCTGGGGGCTCACAAGTTTATTGACAACATTGGGAATTGGAAAATAAAGATATCATGTTTGTATTTTTATCTAACCTGTGACAAGGCCATGAGGTCACAAGTAGGCATAGAAATTCAGCTAAAAATGAGGGTAATAAACCAATTATTTACTTGAATAACCTATGATTTGTTTTCCTGTTTGGAGTGTCAGATTCTCCCAACAGTTACCTGATGAGTTAGCCACATGGAGGAGGTTTCAAGACAGACAGAGAGAGAGAATGTATTTTTGTTCACTTGTCTTCACTTAGGTGCAAGAAGAAGGAAACGAGTCAGTCTGTGGATACATCAACGAACACAAGAACACGAACGAAGCTCCACTTACGACTGTCCGCGGTGCTGCTGGGCCCCTCCTGTGAACCCGTACTTGTCCACCTGTGTCTCCGTCTCTGGGTCGGATCCATACGAGCTGCCTCTCCCATCGTCGGTCAGCTTCTCTTTGCTGTCGCGCGAGGCAAGTCCATTGCCATTCCCAATTCTTGCCATTTAATCGACACTTACCTCAGCAGTGTGTTCACATAACTCACTCTACCGACCACTCTTGTAAGCTCAGCTGACACTTTAAAGCTCCCCATTAAGACGCCCTCCTGTCTATGGTTGCTAGGAAGATTTAGCTTCCTTAGCTGCTAGCTCGCTAGTGCTAAACAAATCCACTTTGCGTTAGACAGCGTGAGCTAGTTTCATGATACACCTGTTCACATAATCAATGTCCAGGTCAGACAGAAACAAAATTGGTCAAGAGCAAAAGCTGCTGTGCCGATAAACACGTAAATCAGTGCAGTGTCGGCTCGCTAGCTCTGAAGCTAACATGCTAGCATCACAGAGCTGTCAGCTGATGTTGAACAGAATCTGTGCTGTCAGCAGGTTAGCTGCTGGCTACAGGAAGAGGAGCTGGAACAGACGAGTAAACACAACATTCATCCATGGTGTCCTTTAACTCTTCGCTGCCATCTACTGCTGAAAACCACACATTCAGGCTTAACTCCTGTTATTAAATAGCTTTTTGTGGTTAAATGCACTTTGATAGGTTTTTGAATGGTGGATGTCAGAGTAATTTGGCTTCATCCACATTTTGTGATTTTAGGTTTGACTCAAACCTAAAATGTTTGAGGTACTAATAGTCTAATAATCCCATGCAGCAGTATCTTTCCTCCCGAGAAAAATGACTAAAGCTTATGTTTAAATATATCCATTTAAAGGTAGCAATGACATCTAATAAGATGAAATGAAGCGCATGATCGGTGAAAATATCCTTTAATATACACAAGCAGACAGTTACATTATTATATATATTCTATTTTTATGAGTACATAGTTCCACTTTGTTTTCCTTGTTTTTAGCTGTTGTGTCTATGTCAGTGTGTTTTGAGATTAAAGAAAACCAGAAATCCTTGTATGCACACTTGCTTGGCCAATAAAGCCAACTCTGATATTTACTTTAATGAATAATTCAAAATACTTCAGCAGGGCTTTGTTTTAGGCTGTGGCGCTCGTGGTAATAATGTGTTACAGTCCTGCATTCATAATTTGATTTATTAATTCATAATTTGCCCCCCATTTGAGTGGGCTATTGTCAAATGATTGGATTATTGTTGCATTGACATGCAAGCAGCACATTATTGTTGTAGCAGCTTGGGGGCTAATTTAAACTGCTCCTAGGTGGTCAAATGTCTAATATTCTATTAGTTAATGTTTTGAATGTTAATCAAGATGCCAAATAAAGGAAATAGAGTAAAATGCACAATGTTTCCCTGTGAAATATGAGTATAGAATTATAAAATAGCAAGAAATGGAAATACTCATGTAAAGTACAGGTACTTCAAAATGATGCTTGAGTAAATGTGCTTTGCTACTCTACAAGTGGCCGCTCTGCAAACCCATTTTAATCAGCCAGGTATAAGTGCACAGACGTTTGTGGGCATGTGCACACTTTGTCATTGGTGCTTCGTTAAAGCCGTCAATCACTTTGAAAGATTGGATGCATCTCTTATGAACAGCACATCTGCTCCTGAAGATGAAACACGGAACGGCGTCATGAAAATAGTCAAGCAAATTTAGTATAAATACTAGATTCTTTATTTAAATATTGTACATATTTCAAAACATATTTACATAAATTAGACCTGCATTGTTACACTGTAGACATAGGTGTTTCTCTCATACACACAAACATCGCTTGCTGAAAAGAGGACAATCATACCATACGGACTGCAGAAGCACCGTTGAGCACAACTTCACAGGAGAGAAAGATGGGGGCAGACTTTCATTTACATCAAACACAAGGGCAACATGACGGAGACATCGCAAGCTTGCAATGACAGGAAAGGCCTCTTGATTACAGGTCTAGCTATTTGTTAAGGCTGAAACTGTGCTCACCCCCATACTGTTAGTTCACACCACCATTACCTCTCTCACCACCGCTCCTTCTGCATATGGGTTACATCTCTGTCAAGTATAGGGCTATCTTTGAAGTAAATACAAGTTGAGAACCGTTATACACCATTTATAAACCACCAAGACAAAAACTGTGTGAACTGTGAACATAACGTAAATGGTGGCAGTAGCTGAGACAAAACCATGCAAAATTAACAGTGCAGGCAGTAAGACGGATATTTTATTAATAATAATAATGTCCTTTATGTGTATATATGGCTTTCCTTCTTTGGTTTCATAAACCTGTCTTATACTTTGCAACCAGTCACGTATAACTTAAACCCCACAATATAATACAGCTCTTGCACTGATAAAACACCTTTAGGCATAGAAAAGACATTTGAATGCCCCTCTGAACATTTCCACCCACACCTCTGGCCATCACGCAAGATTCAGAGCACAAGGAATTTACAGTATTGCTGTATGATGTTTGCAACAACAAAGCGTTGTGTATGACATACACAAAGAGAATGCGTCTTTGGTGCACCTGCTTTTAAACTGTAAAGACATGTCCAAACTACTCGGGTGAGCAGAACAGTATTATCAGTGTCATTGATAAATGTCGTTTGATGCATCACACAAATTCACATACACACACACACACACAGACACTCGTTACAATCATTGTGACCATGTTCATATGAATCATGTCAATTCATGTACAGACATCTGGATTACAAAAGAGAAGCAGCAAACACAATTAAAGGGAAATAAGGAACAGAAAATTAATAAAAAAACATTTAGACACGCGCGTACACAAACCTGATTCTCATTAAGATAGCTCGATCTGTCATCGATCACACATATGTCATGTCAGCAAACACTTTAAACTCTTACTTTTAAAACTAAATAACGTTAAAAAAATACATCTTTTCCTCTAAACTCGTGCCTGACCTATCATTGCAATTGTAAGCATTCCCAGATGCTATAGCTTTAGCTTTGTGTGGCGACACATATCGACATTAAAATAGACAGCACATTCCAATAACGACTTCTCACATGTATACCTCACTCGCACACTTCACCGTCCTTCCTACCACACAACTTGCTGCAGCGATCAATCTCTCTTGTTCATTTCAGCGAGTGGAAGTGTAGGATTGAGAAAACTCACTTCAAGATTAACATCTATACAACCGAAGCAAAGACAACAGAAAGGCCAGAACCAGGCCCCAAAAAACACAAAAATATTTACAACCAAGTGACAAAAAAAAAAAAGGATCAACGTTCACATGTAAGCTCCAACAAGCGTTTCCCTTTGCAGGATTCTTTGATCGCAGCAATTCCATCGTTCACATTCCCAAAACCGAGACACTGAAACCCAACTTTTAACTCCTATTCTCTAAGAACCCCCTTCCATTACTAGCTTCAGCTTCCTCAGCCCATCTCGATGCTTTGTTCAAACACATTTACAACGAGGAACAGACTAACAACTGGAACAACAGCTGGCCGGGTTCAATACTCAACTCTATCACTATTCTCCCAAGAATCCAAATCCTTCGCCTACTCCTGTTATTTTTCACTTCTAACATCAGGGCGACCAGGTTTTAAAGCCCCGCCCTTGACCGTCTCTCAGTCACATCGCCTATAGAGTGTTTATGCCCCACAATGAGACTGAAAGGCATGCCTCAGCGCTTCGTACTCTGCTCCTCCTGCGTCATGGTCAACATGAAATGTCCTAGCTGCCTGCTTCCCCTCAACCGTTCAAGCACCAAAACAAAAACAGAGGAAGAAAACAAAAATGTACACAGGTGGACGCCGGCCCCCGCAGCGAGGAGTGTGTGTCGTGTTGTTGGGCCTCCCCCCCGTCAGCCCGCGGGATGCAGTGCATTTTTGGGAGGGCTGCAGGTGGAAGACTCAGGCAGACAGGAAGAGAGGATCCGCCCCAGAGAAGCGCGCACACACACACACACACACACACACATTCTCAGACACACACTTTCAGTCTGTATATTCAGCCACAATGGACAGCAGCACCGTGATATCATCTGGCTTCCCTCCTGCACAACAAGACAAAAAAAATGTGTGAGGATCTGTGGCGTGAATGCAGCCAAAAAATAACCCTAACATGTGTAATCTAGGTGTAAATATCGTAAACAGTATGCCTTTTTAAAACATCTAACAATTTTAAGGACTCTTCTTCATTTACAAAAATGACAGTCTATCGTATATTTTAGAAGAACATCCCCACATATGTGTACCACCAAAAACACAGCATCTGAAGCACAGTGTACTTACCCCTTACATTCAGACCATTGTCACAGGCAAACTGTGCAAAAGGAGACATATAATTGGGGTCGTAGGCAAGATCGTGAGCTTGCTTTGCAATACTCTGTGCAGTCTGCAGGATGCTGTCATAGTTGGAAGTCTGAAGAGATCAAAAGAGAAAAACATTCAATTTGAAAAGACATAAAATATGTCCACACATACTAGATGCCGTATGTGTGAATGCTTGAATAAACTGATGTTCCAGAAGCGATACCTTGAGTTTTTTGAGCTCCTGGAGAATCATGTAGTCCGGCATGTTGTCAAACAGGCCGTCGGTCGCCGTCAGGATGATGTCACCGAGCTGCACGTCGAAGGAGGAGCTGTCAGCCGCTTCAGGGCTGGAGGGAACGGACAGGCACGGAAAGATCAGTCACAAGTGTAATGGGAGCATGCGGCACCTGAGCTGCTGCCAAGAATGTCCAACATGGAATTAAAGCAGGTCAGAAGTCAGTCTGCCAACACGTTTAAATTGGACATCTGACTTGGAAGCAGACTGCCCAAGTGTGTCCTTGCAGGAGGTCCCGTTGCTCGCTGGCGTCTTATGGCACTGCATGGAGCAACGAATGTACCTCAAAAGGAACGTCTCCCTGTTGAACAGGATTAAACCAGTGGAGTGGGGGGGTAATAAAAAACAGGACCGTGAGACTTGTCTAAAGGTTGCAAGAAGATGCATGCTTGTGCATCGTGTGTGTTTTGGTCTTAAAATATTACTTAATGGGGGAATATTTTGGAATGACATAGTTGATAAGTGTAGCATTTTATCAGGCTGTGATGATAAAAGATGATGGCGTGTTTACTAATAAAATCACTCAAATGTAAACAAAAACAAAAACTATGAACAGGATATGAGGGGATTTTCCATGCTGGCCATTTAAGAACATATTATCAAGTAGCTAAGGCGACTATGCGGAGGCGGTGCTTAGTTTGGCCAGTAGTGTGACGACAAAGCAAGTATTGTTTATCCTGAAAACACTGTCTGAAAGTTCCAACTGCAACTATGTTTGCTGCCCACATGAGGATAAGGCATGTCCAGTTTTACTAAAAATGAAAGTGATCACACTTGTCTTTTAAACATTTTCTTTGCAAAATGGCATGCACATCCAACTATTCCACATGCAGAGGTTCAAATCTGAAACAGCTCAGCAACAGAACTTTAAAAAAAAAAATTTAACTTTCACCTTTCTCTGATCCACTTGTATAAAGATTCCTGAGTAGCGTCTTGTAAAGCTACCAGCAATGAATCATTTTATTCCTATACATCACTGACCTGTCACTGAGCACCACCCCTTCAACTCCAGGTGGAGCGATGGACAGCTGGAAGGGCGTGTTGAAATAGTGCTGCTGCTCGTCTGAGCGATGAACCACCTCTCCTTCCCGAACCACCAGGAAGCCCGAGTCACCGAGGTTGCACGTGTGTAGCCGGTGACTCCGTCGATCCAGAACCAGGATACAGGCTGTGCTGCTCCCTACAGGGAGGAGAGCAAAGCAAGAGTAAGGTTATGGATATTATATAGGAGTAAACAGTGATGAAAGAGCAAACATTTCTTTTCCAGTTAGGACAGAAAATAAGCACAGGCTGAATGTGTGTGTTTCTAGAGGGGTAGAATGCTGCTAAATCAGTACATCACTAATTCCGTGTGCACCTTCCTCGTGACTTTCATGCTTCCACGGTGGTGGGTCGAGATTATGTTTAAAAAACACCGGGGTCATGGAACGTGCCCGTCCCAGATCCCCAGTGACTGCAGTTTTAGGCGCCAACCGTGAAGCAGTGAAGGTCGGGAGCAGACCTTGGAACAGCCTCCCAAAATAAAAGCAGGCCATTTGATTAACAGCGTGACAAGAGGGGAGGAGGTTAATATTTAGCGCATGTGCTCGCTGTAACTCAGAGATATGGAGTCTCAGAAGAAATGTGACCTTGGTCACATGTTTGTCGTGTGGACGGTTTTAAACGGTGTTCGGCCGCCCTGCAGTGTCAGTTACAGAGGAATTCTTGACCTTTCAGGCGACTGGTATGTTACAAAATGTTCAGCCCGCGTAAAAGGAAAACTGTTAATCCCCAGTTAAGTTCCAAGAGGCAGCATTACAAAATACAGTCTAATTAAGTAATTTAGTTATCTAACAGATATTCCGTCACTCAAGATGCTGGTGTAACCCTAAATCAATGATAATTAGCAGCCCTCGTACAAAATAATACACTGTGTGATGCTGAAATTCTGGTTGAAAGTATATTTTTTTCTTTTTAATTTGTATATTCCTATCATGCACTTATCTGCCAGGGTGGAAAAAGAAATTCGCCAAGCAAGGCCACCCCAGTTTGACTCATCCTGCAGCTGTGTTTTGTATTGCTCAGAGTATGGCTGGTCACATGGGAAGCATTACTCACTCCACCACTGACTGTGTGTGCGTGTGTGTGTGTGTGTGTGTGTGTGTGTGTGTGTGTGTACACTAAGGTATCATCTGTGTGTACTCACCTAGCAGGGGGACTTTGTTCTGTAGAAGCTCATAGTAGCCAGAGGTGAGGATACCCACTGGGCTACTGGGAGTGAAGCGTCCCTCCTTCACCAGTCGCTCACAGGTTCTCATTAATGTGGCGGAGAACTGGGACGGGTCGACACCGTAGTCCCGCCAGCCACCTACGCCGTCTGCTACACCTGGTGAACAAAAAGGAGAAAACATTGTAATACAGCAGGCAGTCAATTAAAATGCTGCTCTCCATCGTCCAACATCCTCTTGTTTACTTTAAAAAAAAACAGAGCTGTGGAACAAGGAGAAAAGTCTTATAACAATAATAAAAAGGCTATGACATGTATTTTCAAAGCACACTTTTATAGTGCCTTATTATTTCTTGTCCATGTACATCACTGGTTAGCGAGCATCAGAGCATGTATCTCCACTAATTCCCTGTTCACTCATCCAACTGACTGACACACTTTGACTTTAGTTTCATTTTCTCTATGAACTACAGGGGGAAGTTCCCTCAAATAAGAAACTAAAAAAAAAAACTCCTGAAATGTCCCTCTGCAATATGGAGGACCAGCATCGATTACTGTTATCAAGCAAAACGCCCAACATTTTTTTTAACTGTCATGATGACCACCTGTAGTCCACTTCTGAAGAGCTTACTACGCATTTTACCACCTCGCCATTTATGCTTGCCATGTGTAAGACGTGAGAACAAAGCAATTACTCCCAGCTAAGCTAGCAGGCTAGCGACGCTGTTAGCAACATGGCTGCCTCCATGCCCAACCATTCTGACCTTTGCAAGACATTGTCGTGCAAAGTCTGAGACGTTGTAATAAAGGCTTTTTCCAGTCCTGTCCACCTTTAATTGTGCGTCTCTATGTCTCCTAATTTCACGCGTTTAATATCTTGCATTACCGCCGCGTATTCTTCATGTGGAGCTCAACTAGGTGAAAGGTCGTCCCGGTGTTTCACCTCAAAACAGCCCACAAACGACACGGCACCATCGCTGTTCATGCATATAATTACATGGTTGAAGAGGTATCGATCTTCTGGAAGCAATCACCTGGGTGCAAGCGAGCTAAACGCGGCTTATATAACGGTGGCACGGGGGTAAAAGTTCTGGCTCTATTTGTTTTGGAGGGGGTGGGGGCTGTTGTGTTTTCATCCGAGGGGTCGGTACACGTGCAGCTCACTGAAGGTCACCTGTGCACAGAGGGGGTCCAACATGCACGTGCAAGCCACTCACGGTTTATTTATGCCAAGAGAGCTTACCCAAAACATCGGCGTTCTTGTTGCGCGCAATGAAGCAAGCATCGTCTCCGTAGCACATCCCTTTCTTCAGGATCCCCTTTCGAAAGTCTTTGCCGAAGCCACAGCTGGCGGTGATCAGGCTGTAGTCCCGACTGTCCGTCTGAGAGAGTCCGCCCAGGATAGCCCTGGCTACCAGTCTGCCATACGAGAGTACGGATAACATCCCCTTCCAAGCAGCAAGCCCGGCTTGTTTTGAGCACGCACACGCTGTCTTCCCCCTCTCTCTCTCCCTCTCCCTCTCTCTCTCTCTCTTTACCCGGCCCCTGCCTGCTACTAGTCGGCTATCTCCTCTGATCAATCAGTCTTGTCTTTATCCGTACATTCGCTCCAGTCTAGCCGGCTTCCGTGAAATAGTAACGTGGCCCCAGCAGTTTGCTAACTCGTCCGTCCGGACAGATTAAACGTTCAGTTTATGTCTCAGGTGAACATTTCAAAAACGCAGTTCCTCCGCAAGGCTCTCTCGTCCCCGACATGTTTCCGCTGAAGTACCGGATAAGAGAGCTCGGGAGTACATACGGGTACTTTGACAGTATACAACGTTGACGTCACGGCTCAGCGACATCATCCAATGACAGAGCAACCTGACAAACCCGCACTTCCTGGTTCTCGTCGAGAGCGCAGCTACGCCACTGGGCCGATGTTAGATGTGCACTTGTTCTGAGTAACTGGACGGAACGGTCGGACACGTTTGTGTGAATAATGACGTCATTTTATAATTTAACATGGGCTCCAGAAAGTGTAAACCCACTAAAAAAATACATACATACCCTGGATGCCCATGTGATCCTGATGTTATTTGATCTTATAGATACTCAACAATTGACAACTCTTTCTGCGGCATTTATTTGTTTCTGCAAACCTTCTACCTACCTAACCAAATCACACACTATCATATAAGATATTCGTATGATAATGTAATATGCTTTCCCCACCACTCACTGGACCTCCCCTGAAACAGTTTGGAGCCTCACTTGTAAATGTTTGCCAAATGTTGCACACGACCAGGGGGGTGCGCTCGTTTTGATATACAACAAGTACATTAACTCCGTCAGTCATTTTGAAGGGGACAGACACAGATGCAGCAGGTTTTCTCATGTGCTCTGTCTATTTTCGATTAACACATTACAAGTTAACTTTAACTTTCTTAAAACAATAATTATAATTATAAATTTCCTCTTTGATTACACAACTAATAATGTTTTAAGAAGAAAATTAATTGCAATAATGGTTATTTCTCACCGTAGTTTATTTATTCCCAATCATAGTGCTTATGTGTTAAATATGTTGTTAGCATGGTACCTGTTAAATTGTAGAGGTGAGCTCCAAAATGGAGCAAATACTTTTCTCTGTGTCTATATAAGTGGTGTATAAAATAAAATAAAATAAAATAATCCTTTATTAGTCCCGGATTACAGCAGCATAGTGGATCGTGCAAACAAGAGACATAGTAAAAAACAAGATCAAAACAAGTATTATAAATAAGTAATAAACAGTAAAGAATATTAACTAAGTAAAAAAGTAAAAATCCACAATAGTTAAAATATAACTAAAAATATTATATATACAGATATGTTAAAGTAAAACACATCTGAAAATATTACATTTTGCTTTTATTGGCCTTTTTTTGTTTACTTCATGATGATCGTCGCATGGGCGTGACAGCAAACTGTGCCCACCTCTCGTCCCTGCCACAGGGTACTTGCTGCACATACAATCGAGCGCACCCCAGCTCCATAATCCACCCTAGCCAGAGCACATAACGAAGCCGAGAGAGAGAAGACAACAACGCATTATCGCCGAATTACCATCGAAACGCACAGACAAACCGCCAGTTCACGGTAGGAAATAATTCAGTTATACGCCATGTTGCTGTTGGATTTGTCTTTGTGGGAAGTCGAGAGAACAAAGCGACTCACTATGTGATGAAGGGTACGGTTCTGTTTATCTAAGCGACAGGACAGGATACTGAAATGCTTGGTGTGGCTACTCGCCGTTTTAAAAATACAAACAGGTCATCGCTTACTCGGTGGTTATGTCTGTTATGTTGATTTAAATCATCTAGGCCTATTTATTTTAGAATTAAATAAATAATGAGGGAATAATGGTGCGAGTGCTCCGCTTGGATATCGTTGTAACATTCTGTTTTTGGATTGAATACGTCTTGCTATATGGCCTATATAAGAATATAAATGGTTATATAATAATAAATTGTCGCTCATTTGTAAATGAAAATGCAGCACTGGGCTATTTTGCGTGCCATCCTAAATAACAAGGAAAGGAATGTTTGTTTTTTAGAATGCTTCATTATTGTTATGGTCATTACTTTGACACTTTTCTCTCTAGGACCAAGATGGGAAAGGTGGGTGAGATGATCCTAGTGTCCCTTCTTATTGTGTTTCTCCTAAACACTGAATCGACATGGGCTAAAAGAGGGAGCAGTGGCAGCAGTAAGAAAACCTCTACCGGCAACAGGGGTGGGACGCAGTCAAAGCCATCCTCTCAGCCAGGGAACTACCCTCGACAGCCACAGAGTCCCAATCGCAACCCCAACCCATATCCTCCTGGCGGAAGTTATCCAGCCAAACCAAATCCAAATCCAGGAGGAGTTCCCAGACAAAACCCACCGAGTTATCCAGCAGCTGGAGGTTACCCAAACCAGAATCCTGGTAGAGCCAATCCTGGAGGTTATCCAAACCAGAACCCTGCCGGAGGCTATCCCAACCAATATCCAGGCAGAGCTGGCAACCCTGGAGGTTATCCAAACCAGAACCCTGCAGGTGGATATCCAGCCGCTGGGGGCTATCCCAACCAATATCCAGGCAGAGCTGGCAACCCAGGAGGATATCCCAACCAGTACCCAGCTGGAGGAGGCTACCCAGCTGGAGGTGGTTACCCAGTCAGAGGGGGAAATACAGGACAGGGTTGGGGTCAGCCTGGTGGTTACCCTGGTGGAGGGGCTGGTGGTTACCCCAACCAGAACCCAAATAATAAGATCCTCAGTCCCGGCTTTGGTGGTGGAGGAGGCTATGGTGGAGGAGGCTATGGTGGAGGAGGCTATGGTGGAAGAGGAGGCTATGGTGGAGGAGGAGGCTATGGTGGTGGCGGCTATGGTGGTCAAGGGATGGGAGGGTCTCCTTTCTCTCGTTCTGTCCAGGGTATGGGTTACCAGCCCAGTTCTTCAGGTTTTGCCAAAAAAGCCATGATGGCGGCAGGCGTCGGTGCTGTGGCCGGGATGGCTATTGGATATGGACTAGGACGCTTCCCTCGACCACACTTCAATTTCAACAACCCTCAAGAAGAGCAGTACTACAACAACTACATGTACCGCAAGTATGGCACCAAATCCACAGACGAGAAAGACTACGGCCGCGATTATGTCTACAACCCTCCACCACGGGCAGAGTCCTACGACAAGTTCATGGAGCGCTGTATGAACAAGACCAGCTCGACCATGCCTAAAAGTCAGGATGGAGGTGACCAAGATGACGGCGACACCGTCAGCATCGAGGAGATTGGATACCCCGCCCTAATTGACCAAGTGAAGTCCCGACGCTGTGTTGAGGAGTTCATGGTGTACTCTGAGCGCTTTCTGGAGGAACGAAAAAAAGCAGAGGAACAAATCCAGTCCAAGTCCAATCGCAGCAGCTCTCTGAGCTACGGGGTGATTCAATTTTTCACCTCCCTCCTCATGCTACTGTCCAGCATGCTCCTTCTCCAGTGAGAGCAATTAGTCTTCCTTTTACCATAAAACCCCAAATGGATTTCCACTTCCTCCATTATATCTGCACGTCCAAACACTGCTAAAGTATATTATCTCCATAGCAAGCTCTCTGGGTCTCATGTAATCCTCTATTATCGCCGCAGGTAACAAATGTTGATGTATATAGTAACTAAAGGAGTACATTTTTAAGAGGCAGCAGTTGTTTAAAAATTGTTACAGTTAGATCATCAGTTGTGTATTGTACAAGCTGCACTAATCTCTTTCTGTTAACTCTTTCAATAATTTATTGAGCATCTCTGTTTCACTTTCTTTTGCGCTCCACATTACAATGCACTGAATGCATAGAGAACAGATTCAGGGTACTTTAGTTCAGTTTTTTGTGACAATTTATTGTGACAGTATGGCTGATATTGTGTAAAATAGGAATGTGACATTTAGGTCAAAAAACTAAAGAAAAACATCCAATTAACATGTAGTCACCCTTTTTAATCTGTGCCGGACAATTCAACAGACAGATTGGTTAAATATGCTAAATAATGATTTAATTTTCAGCAAATATAAAAGAACAATAATGTAGTTTGGCAATGGGAACAAATGGATAGAGATTTTTATTTTTTTTGCTAAGGACCACTCACCAAAAGAAGAAGAACATATGTTATAATAATAAAGCAGAAGAAAGCTCCTTCTGTCCATAATGGGATTTGCCGGCGTTTTTCTCAACATGATGATCTGTGGTGATGATTGGCTCCGCATTGTTGTGTATTTACTATCCCACGATAAACAATTCAAAACTTGTATGACCACAATCTAAATAAGACTGAAGGTGTCCTCAAAGTAAAGAACAGCTACATGATACTCACTCATCGTTGCCTGTGAAATCCTGGATTGCATGTAATCGCCCTTGATAGTAAAGCGGCGTCACTGAGCATGTGTCCTTTTGATGTGCTACCGTGCCTGCAGCTGTTGACAACAATAGGTGCATTTGTTGAAAATGGCGCCTGGCGCTTTTGAATCTGTGCAGTGCTACATGTAATTTGGTGAAAGCTGAGGTTTGATTGAGGTTTTCGAACAGATGAGGTCCACGACAATTCAAGACTTTAACCCTAAATGTTGGCTATCCCAGAACTAATTCTAAGCTTTTAATTGCACCTTTACTAATCACACTATCTTCATGTCGTATCTATCATCAAGATTAACACTGGAACTGGAAGCGCCAGTTTAAATCTGCCTGGGAACACTGGACTCGACCGAGTGTGTTGGTTCACATGTACATGAATAGTGCTGTAGCGGTTTTGGAGATTTTGATTCTTTTTCATGATACTCTTAACTTTCAAGAATTTCCAGGCTTTTGTGGTTCATCTCAGCGTCTTTCTCTCATCGCCTGAATCTTCTCTTGACACAGTCAGATGGTGGCAGGTCAGGTGTTGGCGGGTCTGTAAATAACTACGTCTGCTTATCACAAACTCTTAGCCTCCCCCTTGGCTGTCATGGTGTGCTTCTCTGGAATGAAAATGTTGCACTCTTTTTGTTTGTTTTTTTGTGAAGTTATCTGTAATTTGATTATTATACTGTTCCAGCTTGTTTTCTTCTACCTGATTGTTTGAATTACTTATTTCCCTCTGGGTTTTGTAATGTAAAGCACTTTGTAAATTGCTACATAAATACACTTTGCAGGCTTTTCAAGGGAGTTTCACCCACAAGTAAAACAATCAGAAACAAAACGTGTCAGTCATCATGTCAGTCCTCTATTTTGACACTGGTGTACTCTGTCTGTTGTTGGTAATTATTCATTATAACAAAGAAAGTCAAGTTGTCCAATTGTTGACAGTATATCTGGAAGTGATCATATGCACTGTTTTATAGTGATTTATTTCTCTTTCTTCACATTTCACTTTTATTCTTTGAGTCTCCGGGTTCATTTGTTTTCATACTGCACCTTTGCTGTTCGCTCCCTGTTGATTTTAAATGACAATTTTACATTTTCCTACTATCTAGGCTGTAGAATATCTGTGAAGTGCACTTACCTCCCTTTGGGTGTAGATATTCTGTAACTGTGTCATTGAGCTCATTGTGGGAGTATAGACATCTGTGTATATCTGACTTGTAGTTGTAAACGCGTTGGGTTACTAATATAGTTTGTCATGATGTTTATGTGTTAAATAAAATAAGTAACACAATAAGAGTTTCTCTGCCTAAATGATGTAATTTCACAAACACACATATTCTTGTTCACACTCCATTTTAAACTAATTGAATATTTAAATAGCATCAAAATATAGAATAAAGACAATGAAACAAAGATGTACGTTTCCAAACCAGTGAAGTTACTCGCAGTTCAACTCTCAGCCACCGTTTGTTTTGACAACAAGCATATATGCAGTTTCTGACAGGACATTTCTGAATTAGAAAACCTTTCTTTAGAGTTTAGAATATATTGAAGCAAAGCTTCTTCTTTTTTTAACATCAGTCCATACATTTTGTTGAATAGAAAAAAGTAAAAACTGCCACAATTAATCGCTAATTAGAAAAGTTAATGTAATTAATCCTCCAATTTCATGGTTTCAGTTTCAAATAGGAGAGTTTGCTGCTTTTACTTACGATACAGGAAATTTAATATTTTGGGGTTTGGAGTGTTGCTCAAACAGAACAAGACATTTAAAGAAATAAAAATAAATTAACTTTTATTTAGATTTTTCTAATGTCTTGTAGACCAAGTTATTAAAAGGCAGATTGATTGATTCAGAAAATAATCGCAGTCCAATATTCAAAACATGTTTATGTTGATATAAACATTGTTGTTGATACCCTGCTCACGTTCTTTATTACTTTATATTGAAATAGCTTGATGTGTACATTTTAATTGTAGAATTAGGTTGCTAAAGTCCCAGAAAACAATATTGTACCCTGCACTCAAAGTAATCTCACCATAATTACCGTCACTCTATATTAAACAATAAAGGACAGGAAGCATCATTTGTTCAAAGCAGCTTTTATTTCATTTGATCTGATGATTGATCGTTTCCCCGGTGATCAGATGTGTTAAATGTCTCTTATCAAGGCAGCTATAAGGAAAGACACCACATGTCCAAGTGTGAGGAAGATGTTGGACGTGGGAGCCGGGGCAGCCGCCTTAACAAAGCCTCTCCAGACAGACTGGTTGGGAAATCTTTGGCTTTCATTGTGGTAAAGCCTTTGATCTTGCTCAGAGGAGGCCTTCTTATGGCCGTGATGACTCCCAGACCCGCGCTTTGGCTTACCAAAGAGCCCCAGCCCTAACCTGGTCCCTGTGCCCCCCAGCATCCCGGCTGCTGCTGCTGCTCCAGCCAACTTCAGGCCCTGCTTGGAGAGGCCTTTGCCCTTAGAGGGAGGCGCTTTGTCGTCATCGCCTTTTCCTTTACCCTTGAAGATGCCTCCACGCTTACCGTCTGCACCTGGGCACAGAGCTGCCACGAGCAACAGACAAACCCACAGTGAGAGCAGCCTCTGCTGGCCAGTCATTACTGGAGATCTTTACTCTGCAAACACACACACACACACGTATTATTAAAAGCTTTTTTTTTTTGCCACGCACGTTTATTCTTTTATTCGAGGGACAAAGAGAGACAGGTTTGTCAAGTCTGTTGGCTGTAGTTCAAACTGGCATTAAAGCTTTTGATTTAGCTCAGTGCACAGCCAAAAGTCACATGCTTACCCTAACACAACAGACCTCTCCAGAACTATCCACATGCTCTGTCAACACTGGGATCAGCTGGGCATTATGTGTGTGATGCATATTTCTTTCTTTCGTGATGCATTTGTTTACCCCGGCTCAGATACACAATGTCCATTTCCGTATGTTGTTATAAATGATTAAAGATGCGTGGATGTGCAATGTGTTGTTGCAATGCATGTGGAAGGAGATGATTTATAAATGTTAAATAACAAAGGTAAACTGTGCTGATAGCATGTACTTTGGAATTAACAACATAAAAATAAAGAATATTAGTTAAATGTTTTTTTTACCTTTCCGATCGGTCACACAGGTTGTGATGCTGGAGCGGCAGTCCTTGGTCAAACCACAAAACCTATATTTCAGAAGAGCAGCATTTTGGTATCAGCATCATTTCCACACCAACATCCACTCAACAGCTCCTCCCCAAAACAAACCCTGCTTTGCTATTGGTTCAAGATCAATAATACAGTACAGGTTGAATGATTTTGGCTGATGGCAGCATTTCACATACAGTTGCAACACCTGGTTTTCTCCCATTATTCACATAATGCAAAGGCTGGAGCAAAAACAAATATATTACCGTCTGCATTGGCTAATTATCTTCTATCACAGGTTTGTATGTTGTACTTCCTTTTAAATTAAATACAAGCTTACATGTTTATGCCTACATGAGGCTAATGCTCAGCAGTGATTAACTTTAACGTGTGCCTCATTGACCTGAAGTGGCCTTTTGGCTGGAAGGATGGCCCATGGCACAAGAGACTAGAGCTGTTATTATTATAAGACAGTGAATCATTAATGTACATTTAACGGGGGATTCATTTGCACCATTGCTTTTTTTTTTTCCTCTAGGCTATTTTCACCATAATATTTACAGTTACAACCATAATCTGAATATTGTCATTAGGCTCTGATTGGATAGGATTTGGGTAAATTCAAATGTACCCAAATCTTACAACAGTGTGTTTCTGAACATCTCAATTAGAATAAGAAAAATTCAACAATAACAATAGAGTGGCACCTTTGCATCTCAATATGCATTGTACTATTACTACTAAAAATTTGAAATCCAAAAAACTGATAGAAAACGTATCCTTTTTATTTACATATTTAAGAGATGGCTGAGTCATGGTATTGTTCCTTTGATGAGAAAAATATGATACAAAATTGTGTTCTGTACTTTTTCTGTTACTCTTCGTGCATCAAGATGTTAAAGATATTTGATCCAGACAAACAAGTACCAATGTGATGAACAGTCTTCTGCTCATAAATGGAACTATTCATCAGGCAGAAAAAAACAAAGTTAACTACTCACTTGAACAAGTACAGCAGCCAGTGACAGCTGGCTCCAAGAATTTTAATCCTTTTTTTGCACGAAATATCAACGACTGTGATGCTATAAAAAAAGTTAGAGAGCCCAGAGGATAAAGAACAAGAGGGACGATTGTTCAGAGAACCGAGACCGGTCAAAATGCTACAAATTGGGGGAAACTCTTTCAGCCAAAAGAAGCTGTTTTTCCCTTTGTGTCATGGGTATAGAGGATCTGCTTAAGGGCACACTTTGGACAAGTGTCAGTTTGTTCTGGATCCCTCGTACAATGTCTGAACACATTGAATCTTCCATGTATACCTGTAGCAAGTCCCATAGAAATGTGTTGTATTGCTGGTTTGCAGTACAGTTACATAACTTAAAATATACCACGTTTGATGTAATCATTCGCAAGATGTGTTAACATTTGCATTGGGTAAATAATAGGGTTTATTCTTTATTTCATTTTCATTTTCAAGTGGACATCTCACTGCTTTCACAATTCCCAGCTTTGTGTGTTGTGTAATAAGAGAAGATAGTCAGTAGTTATCAGCGTGTGTGAAGGTATTTATTTATTTCAGCAGGTTTTGGGTCAACATGACAATGACCACGGGCATCATGTCTACACAACAATCTGAAGAACTTAGAAACATGAGTATTTTCTTTACAGTATAATACAGTAACAAAGTATTCTCTTTCGCCCCCAAGTTTCAAAGTGGTCAACGATAAAACCCTCGTTTGTGTTCAATGTGGTTTGCATCACATGCTTTTAGATGATGGGCAAGCATTCATGCTCGGCTGGTTTGATCATGTGCAAAAACAAAATGGTCATGCTAAGAAACATTTCTTCTTCATGTGATTTGGTGAATTCGTCACATCTCTCTGCACGGAACAGTTCGACAGGAAAAGCAACAGTGTTCCGCCAATTTCTATTAAAATGTAAAAGGTGTTGCACAACACATGTTTTCTTTCTTTTTCAAGACGGATGAGGTTATTTCAGGCCCAGATGCTTGCAGCTGGAAGCACTATATGCAGCATTACTGATCCACGCCCCTCTACAGAAACTAGATGACGTTCTCAAAGAGCTGCATGGAAGCCATTATGTTTTCATCCTGTTGAGAGCAGAAAGCAGATGCAAAGAGAAACTGTGTCGTTTGTGCACAAAGATGCATGAACTCAGCGAATCAAGGTTTCAGTTCAGTTTGACGATTGGATTACCTTTTGGCAGGTTTCTATGAACTCATCAATAGTCACCACTCCATCTCTGTTTCGATCCATTTTCTGAAAAATGTCAGACATGAAGAGGAGAGGTTTCATATTTAATCAGATGTGAAATCTTACTAATATGAGGTAGAAAAGTGTGTCATGAAATCAAAGTGATGAACTGTGGCTTTAGAAGAGGTCTGGCCTTCAGATGGGTTCTGAATTTGAAAAGGGGCGTGGTTTAATTTTTCTTTTAAATTAGATTTTCTTTTTCTTTAAGAGAGAGAGAGAGAGAGAGACAATAGTCTAAAACACGACAGTACTCAAGCACACTGACACAGTACGGTTGTGGTTTTGATACGGATGCAGAATCTGGATGTAATAAAACAGTGAATTTAGATGCCAGGGATCCAGCTGTGTGGTTTAAGTGGTTGCAGAGATAAAATACCTGGAAGAATTTCTCCACATGCTCATAGGGAGAGTCGTCTCGTACACTGGGTAAGGTACACCTGCCCATCATATCATAAATGGACGTCATTATTGCCATCATTTCCTGCAAGAAACCAGAGAGACATACAGAACAAATGTCACAGACTTTGGTCCGGTTTCTCAAAAACTGAGAACGGTTTATTGAATGTACCTCTTTAGTAATGTAGCCGTCTTTATTGATGTCGTACAGGTTGAACGCCCATCGAAGTTTCTCTGTAACGGAGCCTCTAAGCAACACGGACAATCCTAACACAAAGTCCTGAAAAAGAATTTCGAGGTTTCATTATTAGCTTTGCGTTTGTGTTTATAGCACAAAACATGCAGTCAGCGGTGAACTCACCTCAAACCGGATGGAGCCACTTCTGTCCATGTCAAACGCGTTGAACAAGAAATGTGCATACGTGGTTGCATCTGAGAACATATAATGAACATGTAATAGACTTGGAAAAACCTTTACTCATTTTATACTGAAAGTCATGACTTATTTTGCTTATGTCATTCAGCTTGCTATTCCAAACATTTAGCAAGATTTACAAAAAAATAACAACAGACCGAGTCAGGGTAGCCATCTTTTATATGCTTACGTATGATACCAGTTTATTAGTTATATACTGTACCTCCTTGAGGGAAGAACTGTGAGTAAATGGTCTTGAAAGTTTCCTCATCCACGAGCCCACTGGGACATTCCTATTAAGAGAAAAACACATTTACATCATTTAAGCCAGGCATATTAGGTTAGCTAAAATAATAATACAAATAGTTATATAATAAGAATAACAGAGTATTATATCATGGAGTAGATATAGAGCATTATATCTGATATTCCATCATTGTATGGTGCTGTGCACACAGTTACTGACTGACTGCAGTGCAGGTTTATGGCCACTAGAGGGCAACAAAGAGCAGGATAGCCAAAAGATTCATAAATGGCAAAGAGAAAATCTTTACTGGAGCCTTTAGTGCTCTTTCTTTATAAATCCTTACAATGCAGTTACGCCAGAGGAGTGTAGTAATGAAAAGCCTTATGGCACATGGGTACACGCTAGTTGAAATCAAGGAAAAATGCAAGTCAGAGAACATCAGATTTTGAAAACTAAAATCTCTTAAAATCTTCAGACTTCACTTAACAGAGCAACCTGCAGCCAAAAGCAAGGCACTCTGTGGAGATTCAATTGCAGTTTTGTTTACACTGAACATTTCTCACCACAACTCGTGTGCATCGATAAGGTATCAGACACCTCACAAAACATTTGCAATTTTTTTTCTTCTATTTAAGTTTAAAGCCTGCTTTGTTTAAATCAGCGTCAGCTCTTCTTCTTCTTCTATTCTTTAATGGCACTTTGCAGTCACTAACTGCCAATATGCATTAGCCGCCTTTGCAGTCGGCACAAACATGAAGGCCTATCACGTCAGTACAGCATTTGTGCATCAGCATCTTTGTGCATGTGTTGGAAAAAACAATACAGGCACCCACTCATTGAAAACATTGCTCTACAGCACCACTTGTAGTCAAAGACTGGACAAGGTACCTTTAATCAGGACATATAAATCTAGATATCCACTATTTGAATTGTTGGCTGAGACCAGCGATTCCCAACCTCTGCGTGTAGACCTCCCCAAGGGGTCAAAACATAAATCTGAGCGGTCACAAGAAAGAAAATACCCAGGCTGACTAACACTAATACAATTTCGTTGACGAATCGATTAGTTCTGTAAAACTGAGTTTCTCCACAAAGAATCACACAAAAGCACCCCTTTAAATCTCGTGTTTACCAGAGCTGTGCTCATGAGTTTCTTGAAAATAACGACTTATCGACTTAAGAAATCTAAACAACCAATTAGTCGACTACTTGGCTAAGTACCCTAGAATATAGAGAAAAAAACACATCAACATCGATGACGATATTTCTGCTGAATACAATTAGACTTTCTTGTAATCTTTGACTTTTCCCTTTGAATTACTGGATGATTTTACATCTTCAAGAATCTAAATCACAAGCGAATAAAACGGCTCGTGAAAGACAACCCGTAAACATATGCATACATGTAATGTCTACACCTACACACTCGCATACACACCCATATGCATGAGACTGTGTTGTTGATTGTTAATTGTGCCAGAAAGTCATTTGGATGTACTGTGCCGATTGTTTTCATACATTTTTGAAGCCTCTGTAAAGCGACTGAAGCTCCTTCCTGGTGAACTGCGTCTGGGCTTGGAGCTGATCGAGGCCCTCTGGTTGGTGACGCACCATTGAGAGTTCAAAGTCGCTGTCACAGCTGTCTGTCAGTGAGAAACAGAGAAAACGAGGATGGGGTGGGAAAGAGGGGGGGGGAAGAAAAGAGGACAGAAATAGAGGTAAGAAAAGAAAAAACAAAAAGGAAGAAGGGGGGAGTTGAAAATACTACAAAATCAAATAGATGGGAGGCAAAACATATGTACAGCACACAACTCAAAATGCTCACCATCTTTACAAAAACAAAACGTGAATTTGAAGAGAAAAATGGAGAGTTTTAAGAGGGAAAGGTGAGACAAGGAAAAGGGTGAGAGAGGGGGTAAGAAAAATTAACAGCATTAATTAAACATGATAAAAGAAGATGAGACAGAGGGAAAGATCATGGGACCTTTATTTAATACAGAAGTTAGACAAATTATGAGTAAGAGGGGATTGTAGCTGAGAGTGGTTAGAGGAAATAAGCAGATAAACAGTATGGGTGGGTAAGAGCAGTATGTTAAGGGACAAAAATACCTTTGTAATTGTGGACACTTATTCTCTGTTCCTTACATAATGAATAATCAACAGTTTACTCTATAGCTTGGAACAAATTCAGATTTTTGACACAAATAATCATAATTTCGTGCCGTCCCCAACAAGCGTAAAGTCACATTTTCAGTGTTCTAAACCTAATTCTTTGCTTAAAAAGTGGGAACAATAACAAGAAGAAATAGTGGTAGGAAGAAATTAGGATGGTTGGAGGAAATAAAACAGACAGTGTACTTCCTTTTGCGCCATTGTGGACATGTTTAGGTCACTATTGTATACAGAGCTTAAAGACACTTAAATGATGGAACGTAAAGAGTGATTTGATTTGTCACAGGTGTCACTAATTAACATTGATGAAGCTGCGCAGCAGTTTGCAATGTCACACCTGAATTCAATGCAGCCATAATTCATCTTATCATCATTCAATAAAAAAAAAAAAATGAAGGGGAGGAAGTTCACAGAGACTACTGGGATGAAATTAAACTTAATGCTAAAGCGCAGAGGAATACCACCGGAGGTACTCACCATCTTTATAAGAGCAAAAACACAAATGGGAAGTTGAAAAAGACCAGACCAGGAAGAGATGGGGATGAAGGAATGAGAGGGGAAGAAGAGAGAACTGTTAAAATATTTGGTTTGAAGTCGACAGGTTACCAACATACTGTAGTGATCACGTTATTAAAAGGATAGATTAAAGGATATATATATATTTAAAACAACATTAACATGCCAATATGTGCACTGAAAGAGTTTTTGGTTGCTGCAAATGTTTATGTCCAGTATGAATCAAAGGAGCAACGACAGCAAACCAAAAACTCTTTCTATGTATACACAATGTATGCGAGTGTTGTTTAAAAATATCTTCTAAAATGTAAACTGTCTTTTAATATTTTACAGCCAGCTCGACTGCACTTATTCATAAATTAAGTATCACTTTTACGGTCAACATTATTGTTCTACACAAAACACCAAAGACAAAATGTGAACATACAAACATCTCTTTATGTCTTACCTTCGAGTGACAAGGGCTCCCAAACCCCAAACTGTTTGAGCACGATATAAAACATTCCAATAACAACAGCAATGGCAAATACTTCCATGCCATCCACTTCCATTGTTGCCTTGCATTAGATATCTCCTGTGCAGAAGCCTCTTTTAAAAAGCTTAACGTTAACTTCCTCCTGCCACGTTTTAACAGGCATCAGCAGTTCTATTCACTTAAATGAAACCCCCAACTTAAACCACTGACCATTTAGACGACACAGATTGTCCGCAGAGCATCCTCTTTTAAGAAAACAAGTTCAAAGTCCAACCATGAGTAAAGAAATATCAAATTCATAGAGTGACAATCCCCCAAAATGATCCAAAGCTTTCTCCACTTGCAAACGATCCATCTCTGTCACTACACGCTGGCATCTCACCTCCTGGCCAGTTCATTTTTTTTAGGATCTCTCCCACAACTCCATCAACTCAGGGGCTCCACCCTCCACTCTCTCCATCTCCTCTCACTCCGTCCTGAGCTGTGTGCACGCGTGCGCATCTCAGGTTGGTTACTGAAGGAATTTCTCGAACAACAGTCTCCGATTGACAATCTAAGCTGCCTTCATTTGCTCAGTCATTTCAAGGATGCAAAGCTGTAAAACCAAGCATTGATCCACATCCGCTGATGGCTGGGATATGAACCGCACTTAGAATGAAGGAGCCTGCCCTGCCCTTTGTGGCGCTGCTTGTGTCTACTATGTCGTTCAAGCTATACACGCAGTCAATAACTCAGCGGGATTCACTCAGGGCTGAAAAAAAAACACCGTGACCGCTGCAACTGTACAAACGGTGTTTCTGTTTATGACATTGTAGTTAAGAATCGTGATGTTTAAGTGAATTATATCTGTGCTGCAGAGGCGAGCGGCACACCTTCAGAGGTCAATTTGTAGCGTCTGTGAAATGCTCCGCATAACACGCAATGCAGAGTGTCGGTGGTCTAAAAAGTGCCTTTTTCACTTTTTGCTGTTCAAGAGCGAGCAAGTGTTTTTGTGATGATAATGAGGACAATGAGAGTGAAGAAGAATAGGAGTATAGTTCACAGCTGATGACTCTGCACAACGTAATGGACTCGGTTAAAGCACAAAGAGGGGGTGGAGGGCAAATCAATTTGTTGAGAGGTAAAATACTGGTCTTAGAAGAGGGAGAGAAAGCGGGCCAGAAAATGCATTTCGATAGCCCGGGGAGGGTTTATGTAAATGGACATAAAACGTGTCAGCATATGAAACAAAATGGTTATACTGACGCCATAGCATTTAGTTTGTTTTGTGTTTTCGGAGTGCTGCTATCCCAGTTCAAGATGTAACTTTAACAGAGCACACAGCTCACTCAGAGCAAGTGCACCTGTCTTGCACTGGACATAGTAAAATGGACTTCCAAAATAATATGCTTAACTTAGCCTTATATGAGTCAGAGTGTGTAAAATCAGAGGTGATGGATCGCCCAGGCCAATAAAATGCTGCAAGTAGTTACCCTTTGCAGTGTATCTGATGTGTGGTGCTGATCCTACCTCACCGGACAGAAACACACTCAGCCATTACTGAACATGCAAGATGTATGAGCTCATGTAGGAACTTAAAAAATAATGCAGCATTATACTGTTTAATGCACCTTAAGTGCTGATCTATCCCCGTTCTTCTTTTAAATACAGACAAGAGTGAGGTGGCTTAAGCATGCAGAGATGCAGACATTGCAGCAACCAATCTAACCATCAGCTTTTAATGACTGCAGTGAGAGAGCAACATTACAGCTCAGAGCCTGGGCCCATCTATCAAAAACCATCACAGGAGTTCTCGTCACACAATTAAACACCCTGAACTTCGCTCGCTCTCAGCCTTTTTCTTAGTGCACGCTTTTAGCTCTTTCATTGATTTTTATGCATTTTATTTTTGGCAAGAAATGACCTGTCTGGAAAGGCTTCATACACACCTTGCATTGTGCAAAGGGGGATTCCACCGGCCCTTTCATACGAGTTGTGTTCAGGTTCCACTAAACTTAAACTTAAATGTGCATTGATAACACTAATCACCTGAGAAACTATACATTAAAATTGTACGACAGCCATTCAAAATGACATTTTTATAGCAGTATTTCCATGATCTGTGGGTTACTCACAGATGGCCTCCCATTTTCACAGCCCATATGATTTGACAGAGAGCGTGAATGTTTTCACTCTCTACAATATGATATGACAGCTATAGCTTCCTCTCCGATGCAGTTATCAAAGAGTGCAGGAGGCCCAGCAGCAGCCACAATAAAACATGTATTGTCAATTTTGACCGCCGAAATATTCTGATGATTGTGTTTTTCCTCACCTTCCTAACTACAGAAACAATAATGTATAAACGATGTAATGCATCGCATCATGGAACCAGACATCGATTTCATCACTAAACAGCAGTTCCACATTTTCCAGCATTATTTTCCAATGTTTGGAATATATATATGTATTGGGTCGAGTGTGAGTGAGTGCAGACTACCTTCTACTGTACAAGAGAGCAGCTGCAGGAGACACTCAGGAGCTATAATGTTCAGACACCACTAGAGGGAGATCAAGTTGTTATAAAGATCTGCTTGTACCATTTTAACTAAGGATCCCGGTGGAAAATAAAATAGTAAATAGTGATGAATTTGAGCTTATAGAGTGCAATGCTGACAAACGTTTCAGTACGTTCCCACTGCAAATATACTTAAAGGCCTCATAAATAAAAGATCAAGACTATTTCCTTGCTAAAGTCCAAATTGTCAGTGGAGTTCATTGTTATATTCAAATGGTATGATTTGCCTGTGTAATGTGATGGTTTGTCCCGTTACTGTTTTCATCAACGTCCTGTCCGAGGCACATGGCCTCCTGTCTGTTGGCAGAGAGAAGCAGTAAATGACAACAGCTGGTCATTTCTGGAAACAGCAGAGGAGACATTTTGTCTGTTCAGCACTATGTTTGTTACCCAGGCTGATAAAAGTATCAGAGGGGGAGGAAAAAAACATTTGATATATCAGTTGAAATAAGTGAATTATGAGATATTGCTCGGACAGACTGCAGAAATTAATATCTGTCCTGTCGGTCAAGTGCACGCACACAGTTTGCCTGCACAGAAGGACAATGTCAATAATTTAGATAGACCAAGAAAAAGGGGGCATGTAGGGGCAGTCAGTGGGCGACACTGTGCTCATCATCTGACTATAAAGCAAGGGATCTCTGTCTGTCCATCTGTCTGTCCTTCACATAGCTCGTGAACCGCTCATCTGATCAACTTCCACAAAAGAAGAGGAGAGCGAGCATTAGATGTGGAGGAAATGATGTAGTGGATCAAACTTAATTCTTTGAAGCCGAATCGCGGTGAGAGGGAAAGCGGCAGTGGTCCCTTCACTGATTGATTAGCTGCTGAAATGAAGAGGCGTTTGGTGAACAGAGAGGGCTGTGCGATAAACACTGAATAGAGGAAAAAAAGGGCCAGAACATACAGTAGATATATACTGTGTAGATGGGGTAGATGCTTTAAAATTAATTTATTCTGTAGCACAGGAGATTGAAGGCCTGCCCCCCCCTACTGCTTTATTCGAGTCCCACTCCCCCTGCTGTCCCACACAATTATGCAAATTTTCAATAAACTGTATTGTTGTTGTTGTTTGTTATCCTGGTGGTGTACCTGGCCCTTGTTGCGTGGTACTGGCGATAATCCACTTGACGAGACAACACTTCATCAGAGATTTACGCGTGAGCCGTGGTTTCTCCCACTTGGCGCCGTCCGTCTGTCCACCCGGGTTTGGATCTGTCCCATTGGCATCAGGCCGCAGGCCGCCATCCACTGCCTTTCCATCCGCCTTTCCATCCGCCTTGCCATCCGCCTTTCCATCCGCCTGAGGGAGACAAAAAGAAACTGTCCTCCGAGAGAGAAAAAGACAGAAGACAGACCTCATGGTGCTTCTGCACTTTTCCCCACCAGAGGGTCCACATGAACGCAGCATGGAAGAAGAACGCAAGCCAACTCTGCAGGGAGAACGAGACACACAACCCAGCTACACATGTTTCCATGTCATAGCAACCAACCTTGTTCACCAAATTCCTTGCATGTGTGTCCAAACTTACCAGAAGGCTATAGGTTCTTCATCTGCTTTCTGCTTTATTTGAGTCCATTGTGTAAATCATATTCACGACTCAATATTTGACGATAAGTGTCAATAATAATTTATTATGTTCACCAACAGCCTCACAGAGCTGCAAGCACGACTGTAGACTCGGCCTTGTCGTTAGTATAACTGATTTGGAAAGTTAATAATGTTCCTTTTGCAGAGCATCAAACCGCACATACCGGGAAAAATGCAAATAAATACATCACCCCTCTCTCTCTCGTCATGTCCCATCAGTTATCTTGGAGTCCATTGGGTCTCTCAAGACTATAACTAGGTGTAGAACTTAAAATCCACTGTCTGGTATCAAATGTACGCAGAGCAGAAGCCCCTAAACAGTCTAATGTAAGGTCCTGAAACAGACATATTACATGTCTGAAAAGGCAGTGTCTCACACAGAACCTAATATAAGCACCATTTCCTCTAATATAACTTTACATTAAATCCTTATAGGTTGGACAAGTTACATATTTGTAATCATACGGTGGTATGACTTAACAGTAGGTTTGGCTTTGATAGCTTTCTATGGTCTTGTGACAGCTGGACCAGCAGCAGGAGTAACTTACAGACATCTAACCAGCTTGAGAGTATGGATAATAAGATCCATACCTCCGTAGTCAATACTCAAACGCTGAGAAAAAAGTGATTATCTTTATGTGGCTGCAGGGGTCTCGTAAATCCCCCAGACTCTTTGCACCTACATGATGCATTTGTGTCAGGAAAGTGGTGCCTTTTTTGTGCATTATACAGATTTAAGAAATATCAAAAACGTTTAGAATGTGCTTAGTTTCCAGAAAAAGAGAGAAAGAATTTGGAAAACAATTCTTGTAACATGAGCACTTATGAGAATAGGGACATGCAAGCTCTCGTTTCCAGTTATTTTCACCGCACATAACATCTTCTCATCTCACCATGGATGCACACTCAGTGTTTCTAGATTCTGATTAATATTTCAGTGATAAAAAAAGCTTTACATTTCTGAATTCATGATTTAAATAGCACAACCATTCAACCGTCTTACTGATCCAAAGATGGTAACTGTGATGCTTTTGTGTTTTGATTACTTTGTTTTCTATGGAACCGTCTTTGTTGGGCTGTTTTTCACTTTTACGAGGGCGCAAAGGGAAGGTTTTGTAGAGGAAAATAGATAGGGCTGCTACCTGGGGAGCTCCTCCATCGCCCCTGGTCCTCTTTTTGAATATGAAAGGACACAAACGCATACAGAACATCGAGAATGTCGCTCAATAATTCACACTCCTTAAAACTGCATCAATAAAAGATCAGAATTGTCTGCCACTGTGGGGTGAAAGATGACTTTGAATAAAACACTAAGACTTGATGGACCCTCCAAAAGAACACATAAACAAACAGACACGTACTGTACACACACACATGGAGTCATACAATTCATTCTTGAGTTAGGGTTAACCCAATAGTATATCAAGCAAATGATAAAACATCAGTCAAACTAAATCACCTGTGACCCATTTTAAAATTTCTGAAAAACTGGTGGAACAGATCTGAAGGAGAAGGTGATTTGGGGTCTTCACATCCAGAGCGCTGTAGTATTCAAAGGACTGAAACCATTCGTGGTGAGTAGTGAGATGCTCCCTGTGATCACCTAAGTCATAATGAACGCTGCGGGCGACCATCCTCCACTGATCATCACTATATGCTACCGTAAGCGAGCACACACAATCCTAAAACAAATTCCACATATCGCACAACCTGATACCAGTCAAGAGTGTTAAGTTTCTTCCAGCGCAGTTGCAAAAGAGACATTGGCATCGCTAGTTTCACAGACTTGAACAAGGTGCTGGAAACAGATTTTGATCCACACACATGATAGCGGTGTGGTGTAAATACCCGACAATCAATCAGCACATAAACGAGTAAAAGTTAACCAGCCAGCATGAAATGCTGTTCATGTTAATGCAATAATAGCAACACCATCCCAATAGTATATTCAAATTTAGCTGACAATACCTCTGTACTTTAACTTAAAATACATTTTGAATGCAGAACTGAATATGTTTATATCATTACAATATAAAGTAAAGAAAGCTACTTCTTTCCTCACTAAAATGTACGGTCCAATGCTTTTTCTCTTTAATGCTCACTCAAGTGTTATGACTTTCTGCTGCTAATAAATTAGAAAGTACAAAGATCGTAGTAAGTCAGCTAAAAAAGTACTATAGGTACACTATAAGCACTTACAGGAATGTTACAATGATGAATCACTCTGCATGCGAGTCTATCCCTGCAACAAATAAATCAAAGCATATAGCAATAAATGTTTCTTGTACCTGCATTGCGTCTGGATGTGCGTTGCCGTTGTTCAGAATAAATCGGTGCAATCCTTCTCCGCTCGCGCTCCTCAAACGACTCGGAGGTGATCTGGAGCAGCATGCAGAGAGACAGAGAGGGAAAAAAAGCCATTTGAAGGAGGAGCAGAGCTGCTCAGAAGGCTGAGCTCACACACACCACGCTGGGGATAAACACTATAAAACTACAATCACCACAGCTAGAGATTAAACAAACGGTTAAACCTGAAGAGTCAAAGCTTTAAAAACACGATTCAGTCAGCGGTCGGCGGGAGAGTCCTGATCCTCAACAGATCTCAACAGAAAGAGCATCAACGCCTGAGCTGCTCTCAACAAGTGAAGATGAGGCAAAGGATTTATAGAGCGACAGGAGGAGGTGGTGATGAGGTGTTCACATCGTGACACGTTATTATTAGAAATGCCAGACATATTAAAACCTGCAGTGAAGGTGTACGAGTCCAAACTCAGACAGACTATAACAGTGCGACTCTCTGAGGAAATTAAAAAGGATTGTTGTGTTTCATACTCGCATACTGTCCGAATAGATTTGCTGGTTTTATTGCTCAGTGCACTTGGCTGTTTGTGTGATCCTGCTCAGTTAAAATAAGATTTTATTTAATTGACTGATTTAATTGACTTTTTTTAGCACCATTTTAGTTATTTTTATGCTTATATATGAATATTACAATAGTTATTGTGGGGTGGTCTCCCTAATACATGATGGTGACTTTAGGTTGGTTCTTGCCAATTGCTGTCAAACACTTCCCATCAACATTGAATAAACAGGTTGCATTTAGGTTCATAATGGCCTGAAACCAGTCTAAAAACTTACTTTAATTTGACTTTGAAATGTAATATCATAGCCCAGTGAGAGCACACTCTGTGCTGTGCACCTGCCTCTGTCCATGTTTTCACATTAACTTGGAAGGTAAACGAATACGAGCGCAGGAAGCGGCCTCCTGAGCCCAAAATATGCCCCGACATTGTTTCTGCATCTGCTTAAGTGCCTCTTCTCAAAATCTATAAAACGTCATGAGGACGAGGGGGCGCTTTATTGCCGGGGGGGGGGGGGGGGGGGGGGATCTGAGAAAAAAAACAGACATGAAGACCAACAGGGAGGGAGAGAGAGACATGAGAGAAAGACGGGTTTAGCTGATGGAAAGAACTAAATATGTATTTTACTTTCTGGGCAACAAAGTCTCATTTTATTCTAGATAAGCAATCAACACTGGACTAGACACCAGCAGGTACAAATTAATTTAATCATTTTGAATTCAAATTAGATTATTAACCAATGTTTACCAGCAACATCTCAACTGGAGAACGTATTAGAGTATTAGTATTCAGTCTGTCCTTGTGCCTCTTATCTTCCTACAGGTCGCTCACTCCTGCAGGAACTGAGGTTATTTTTAGCCTCACAAGTTCCAGAGAGCCTCCAGTCTCCCCGGTGCCTTACACATCAGCTCAGGGTTTAATTGAGGGTGTGTGTTCAGTGCAGATGTGCCTTCTCTGCGAGTGTTTGTGTGTCGGTGAAAAGGAGTGTCTTATTTTTCTCTCTCCGTCCTCATAAATGTTGCATTTTCTTTCAGAATTTGTCACTAACACTTGCGTGCATGGCTGCACACAGTTGTGCACATATTCACACTTTGTCTCCGGCTGTGGCACAAATAATCCACTGCTTCTCCTCCTTTGGTATGAAACATGATCATAGCCTTGAAATGTAATATTGCAACCTGTTTATGGTGTATAGAGAACAGAGTGGTGTTAATGCAATGGGGTAAACAGCCTCATAGCAAAGAGGACATTAAAGGTTTGTCATTTTTTACACTCTGTGGTTATATAATGCTTTTCCCCAAATGTTCAAACATAAAGCAAAAATATAAAAAAGGTATCAAAATAAACACTCCACAGCTATCCCAATAAACAAAACTATACAATAAAACACATGCGAACACATGCTCTAAATGAAATGCTAACATGCTGAAGCTAAGAACGTAATCCGTTAATCTGCCGTTGTATTTTCTGCAGTATGAGTTTTAGGGGTTTAGTGCTTCACTCTCTTGCAGTTTAGTTATCAACTACTAAATGTAACTTTCTTTTTTGTCACACTGGACGCAACACTATAACCACTTCACTTCCCCTCTGCTGCACCCCACTCACATTTTACTGACCCGTGAAGTTCAGAGGATTCATAATGCCAAGGCATGTCAACGTTTTAATTAACTCAACAACCCTAATCTGTCTCGTGTGTTAATTATGTGTGTGCAGGTCTGAGCAGCTCTGAAGACGGTCCTCGTTATTAGGGACCACTGAAGGTTACAAGTTAATTACACTGTCTGCCATCAATTAACCTACGGAACGCAGTGAATAAAAGTTTTAGATGATATTGCCATTTTCTTCTTGCATATATTTTCCAGTCATTACACAACATCCATCCCATCTGACCTGATTCATTGCAGAGTGATTGGATGGTATTTGACATGTCTTGAGTCATCTTACTGTGATCCAACTTTCACATGTGGTTAAGTAAATAGCTCGTGCAGGAGAGGTAAGAAGCTATGAACATATACAAAGACCTGGGAAACTCAAGGCAAGATAAACAGAATTATATCAAATAAGAATACTACGGGAGAGAAAGAGTTTGCCAGTTTCATTGCTGTCAATCATCCCAATTGGAGCAGGAGTCTTTGTCTTTGTTTGAGGTTTTCGGAAACACACATAATATGAATCTGTAAAACGTTTTGCAGTCGTTTCATACCTGTAAATGTTCAGCACCACAGACAGCGACTGAGTTCAGAGGTCACATCTGCGATCGTCCTGGTGGTGCACTAAACCGCAGCAGGGAGAGGAGACAGAGGTGACCTACTACTGGAGCGATGACCGATGGCACACCTGCATCGCCTCTCCGCAGATTTGACCACACCTGCTGATTCACACACACAGCTTAATCAGCTCATCATCACCATCTTCGCCTTATACTGTGTGAAACTAAACGGTGAGGGGTTTTTGCTTGGAGGAGGATGCACAATGCACACAGAGAGTGTAATGTTTGTTTCTCCTTTGCTTTCCATTATTTAACACTTGTGCGCTCTTCTGTTTTCTCCCTGAGTTCTGAGCCCCGGGGGCCTCAATGCGACTAGATCTACTAAATGTCTACCTGCTATACATACGCTGTACAATTTGATTTATTTAGGAATTTGCACTTAAGTCAATAATTGGTCTTTCTACTTTTACTTCACTGCATTTTGAAAATAGATAGTTTGATTACCAAATATTTTAAGATTTTTCATTCACAAAAAACAGTATTATAAGCATGGATTGCAATCACTAACTGGTGTTATTAATATTTTTTTTGGTACTGTATAATAATTCCTCTTTGTATAATTTTTCGGTTTGGACACCAGATGTCACCATTGGCCACAACTTGACAAGTTAGCTGCTGATTTGTTTGCGTCTCAGTTCAACAAAGAGACTCAAAACGTCTGATTAAACTCCACTCACCAGATACGTTGTTAAATGTGCTACATTTGTTCATCTTTCTCTTTCTTGCACATGCATTTCTAAATTTACATAATCCTAGTTTCACTCTCCTGACCTTTGATTATGTTCCAGTGTATAATCACAGGGAGTCTGTTGACTTCACGTACAGTGTGATTAGCCTGATAACACCCAGTAATATTTGAACTGTTCACATGCTGATATGTGTCAAGGCTCTCTCTCTCTCTTTGAAGCAAGTCACATAAAAACACTCAACTAGCGTTGTTGTAAAGAAACTCTAATTTACTCGACAGATGTGCCAGCCTTCAGGGACAAAGCTGTATCTATCTGTCCTAATAACTGAATCGGGGAAAAGAAACTCAGAGCATGACTGCAGTATTTGTCCATGGTGGGGCTTTCTGCCTGCAGGACATTTTTTCTTTCTCTGTGTAAATCTCTTAATGGTTTTGTTTACCCTTCAGCAACAATAATTACTTACTGGGCAGAGAGCGCTGCCATAAAAAGAAACAGGAAATCTGTTACTGCTCACACATTTCTTGTTGCTCTCCTCCTCTCTCTCTCCCTCAAACACACTCGTGGTTGGTCTCACACACCCAAACACACTAAAATAGATTTACATTTTTCTGCAGTTACTCGACAGCAGATTAAGAGTTTAGTGGAGCAGGACTTTCTTGCACTTACTGGCCAGACTTCACTAAACAAACATGCCAAGGATAGAATATCTATGGTCCGCCTCGGTTTCCTGGCTAAGATGTGACGTCAGTCTGGAGGGAAAAGTGGGGGCCCATTGAAATCCATTCACTATCTGCTGAGGATGTGAGAGGCTGTGGCTGCTTCTGCACCACCCACTTCATTTCCCCACAATCAACAGGAAGACTGGAGGCCAAGGAGAGCGGCCACACTCTGCAGGAGAGGAAGGACGTGGAGGTCCAGCTGTACAGTCAGAACAAAGGAAAACAATCAAGGCAAAGGAATGAGCAAGAATCAGAAAGAAGTGAAGAAAATCCAGACAGTTTATCTGCAGAACTTGGAAAAACTAAACCAGGGGCTAAATCCAGACAAGAAAAGTTGGAAACCAAAGGAAGGAGACTTTGCTGCAGCGATGGAAAAGCTGCGACAGCCTCCCATAGCTGGAAAAGTAACCAAAAGCTCAGCACACAGAATCAGCAGAGATCTCACCTGCTCCATCTGCCTGGATCTCTTCAAGCAGCCGGTGTCCTTGCCCTGTGATCACACCTTCTGCAAGGGGTGCATTGACGGTTACTGGACCGGTCCCCGGGGCCCCATTCAGGGAGGCACAGGCTCCTGCCCTCAGTGCAGGAAGGTGTACCCGGGGCAATGCTACAGGCCCAACCGCATCGTTGCCAACATAGTGGAGAGCTACTGTCAGGGTCTGGAGGAGAGCGAGACCGGACCTTGTCTGGCAGATGTTGGAGTGGCGGAGAGGGTTCCTGCTCCGGTCCCATGCTGCACCCGACACCGAGAGGAGCTGAAGCTTTACTGCGAGGAGGACCAGGAGCTGGTGTGTCTGGTGTGTGGTCTCTCCCAGGAGCACAGGAACCATACCATGGTGTGTGTCCAGGAGGCTGAACAGAAGTACCGGGTGAGTTGAGCCTTAACTAAACGTCTGTTTACGGTTCAGCAGAGTGTCAAGATCTTACAGTTGATCTGTCGAAGTTTGGAATGTTCATTTTCCACAATTCTACACACTAGGATGCATCTCAAGAAGTATGCATATTTAACTTAGTGCATAGTACAGTACACGGTCATTGTAATAGTGGGAATGTTTACTACATTGTATCTAAATCATGGCAGGTCTATTTTTTTACATGCAGTTTAGAATGTGTATCCATCTATTGTTCTTGCTCCATTACAACTAGTAAAAGTAGATGCGACATTGTATTTGAAGTGGGAAGCAGGTCAGTATAATGGTGATGTTGTGTCTCTGTCCGGTCAGGCGTCTCTAAACAGCTCCATGGATTCCCTTAAAGCTGAACTCAACACGGCGCTGCAGTGTGACAGGGAAGCCGAGGACGAGGTTAAAAAGCTGAAGGTGAGAGGAAGCGCTTCCAAAACACACACACACACACATATCATAACGCACACATTGCAATCGCTACTGGACTATGAATGTCCAGTTCGACCTATTTAATGTCTTAAAATCAGATTTTACCAGAAATGAATGGGTGTATCTGCCAACTGGATGTGATAATGTTTCTTATTTCCAGCAACGATTGTTACAGTACAACAGAAAAAAAACATGGCGTCAGTGATTGCTCCCAGCGACAATGTTCCTCATCTTCCACCCACTCAGGAGCACACCGCTGACCTGAAGCAGCGCATTGAGGCCCAGTTCAGCGACCTGCACCAGTTCCTGTACCAGGAGGAGAAGCTGCTGCAGGTGAAGCTGAAGACGGAGGAGCGCAGAGAGCTGATCCGACTGGACGAGCACAAGGCCCTGCTGTGTGTGGAGATCTCTCGTCTGCAGACGGCCGTCCACGAGATAGAGGACAAGCTGAAAGAGCAGGACGCCTTCACTCTGCTCCGGGTAGGTTTCCGGCTCATACGAACATCATGCACGATGAATACAGTCCATCTGGAAATTATTTGCAGCATGATGAGTCAGCTCTGGGGATGATTACGAAATGCTGAGCTGTTTATTTCAAACTTATTTGTTTCCAGAACTATTTATATCCTAAGATACACAGCGGAAGTTAGTTTTATACATCATTCAGTCGTGTATTTCTGTGCCAAAATGTAAAAAACAAGCTCCAACATTAACACTCAAGACTTAACCGAGCAGGGTGTGACCATTGTGGCTTTGCTGTTTCAGTTAGTACACTATTCTTAAAAGGCCACCAACATATCGATCATGTCAGTGTGCATTTATTTGAAGTGTAACGTTTTAGAAATGTTAACACATGTTGCTGCTTTTCTAATAACAAAAGACTTGAGCAGTGAGTGGAGACAGGATGTGGGCCAGTGATCTCACTCGTTGATCTGGAGGATAAGGAGTTTAGCTCAGGCACGGGGCCCATACTCCAGGCAACGGCTGTGGGACTTTCCCCCGGCCACAGGGAGATCCCACAGGGTGGATAGCGTGAGCTCAGACATTGATGTAATGTGGAAAAAAAGCGTTTCACATGCAACAAATCTAATCACCGCTCTGCGTCTCTCTTGTCCTGTGTTTATTCTCGTGTCTCGTTTCAGAGCATCAAAGTCCTGCTCCAGAGGTGAGTGTGGGAAAAGGTTTTCTATCCTGGATGGGCTTCGTCTTTTCTTCCCTCTCTTTACTGTTCTGACTTTTGCTTTCGTTGGCAGGCCTTCGCTGAAGTTTGAGAAACCTACGTTTACGCCGCCCAGTCTGTGCGAGGGCCGGTTTGCGGGGCCCCTGCAGTACAGAGTGTGGAAATTCATGAAAGGAAGCCTTTATCCAGGTACTTGAAGTGACACTTTAAGCCCCATCTGATATCAAAGAATCATTTAAAATGTTTGGTAATTACTTTTCCTGTTTTTAGTTCCAGCAGCCATCACATTTAACTCCAGCACGGCCAACCCTTGGCTCAGCCTGACCTCCTCCCTCACCTGTGTTCGCTACCAGACCTTTAACCACACCGTGCAGGACAACCCCTCCAGGTTCAACGCTGCCCTGTCGCTGCTCGGGAGCCAGGGCTTCACCCACGGGCGACACTACTGGGAGATTGAAGTCTACAGCAGCACAGTCTGGACCGTGGGGGTGGCCCGAGAGTCGGTGCCCAGGAAGGGAGTCATCAAGGCCCTCCCGGCCAACGGCTTCTGGACTATCTCCCTCTCTTACGGGATTCAGTACATGGCTGGCACTTCGCCCCCCACCGTCCTGTCCCTGGTTGAGCCGCTGGTCCGGATCGGAGTGTACCTCGACTACAAGAGGGGCCTGGTGTCCTTTTACAACGCGGAGTGCATGACACACCTCTACACCTTCAGGGAGACCTTCACTGAGACGCTGTACCCTTACTTCAACCTGGGCTTTTTGGATAAAGTGCATGAAAATGAGCCTCTCAAAGTTTTCCTACCAAAGATTTAACAAAACAAAAAAATACAACTGAAGAGGGACCACAGAGGTGAAAAATTACCAAACAATAATGGAAAATGTCTTTTCCATTGTGCATAATTAGAGCAGAGTTGTGATTTTGCAATGTACATTAGAAATTAGAACGATCTGTCCAATAGAAACAGATGTATCATAAAGGGGCCACGTGGAGTTTTCATACAAATAAAAGCAACGTTTAAATTCAGCGTTACTCACCAAATGTCCTTGAGGTGTAACATGCATTTCCTTCCTCATAACGATGATTTTCATTGCAGCATTGGGCATCATGTTTGCAGGGAGACCGGTGTGCTCATGTGTTTTCCAGTCTTCTTCTTACCTGACTTTGCTGTCGCATTAGAGCATACATTTGTGTGTCACCGCCACCTGTTGATCAGCGGTCGGACTGTGCATCGCAAAGAAAACAGAAACCCACTCACTGAAAAGTAACAGTAACACATGTTGTATAGTTTGTAGACTGGATCTGCTGACACACATTTCATCTCAGAGAAGCTGTGCTTCAGTGAAGAAAGTGAAACTGTCTGATATGTTTTATTTTTAATGATTCAATAATCTTTCTTGTGCATGATACACTAATACATTCAATAAAATATCTTAATCGCTCTATACTGCGATTATCATTGTTAAATAAATGTACATTATGCTTTAGTTGTTTAGATGGTGTCATATCATAGAAATTATGTATTTGGTGCATTCAGGGACCTTGGGAGATGTTAAGCTTCTTTGGTAGCAGGACGATTGTGAGAGTGAGACTTATTAGCCTTTTTCATGTGAACAAATGGTTTCAGTTTTGGATATCTACTTTGTACTTGTTGTGCTTGATGCCTTGACTGTAACAACTGTTTTTACCCTGACTGATCCAACATTTTAATAAAAGCATTTCTTGAAGCTTTTTTCCCCCCCCAGTGCTCTTATTCCATTGTATATGTGCTGACTTAATCCCTTTGTTCTTTCTTTGACCCCAGTCATGTTGTGCGTGTCCTGTGAGGGAATTTCCTCCTTTAATACCAGGCTGACAAAGCAGCGGTTCACCGTCCTCTCTGGTTTAAAGTTGCTCCTATGACCACACCCTGTAAGATCCACCTGTAACCACACCCACCGGTGATGTCACAGTGTACTGACACCCACCAGAGTACACTTCTACATCACTGGAGCCAGTTAAGAAATAAAGTCACTGGGGATAAAGCAAAATCAAGATTGTCAGCAGGTGTGAAGTTTCTGTTTAAGGTCAGTATATAAAAAAATGACTGATGAGCATTTAGAAGGGAAATGTACTGGACTGCTGTGTGTTGCAAGAGAATATAAAGCACAGAAACCCAATTTAAAATACTCAAACTATAATAAGAGGGAATGTTAATGTACTTCAAAAATGTAAATGAAAAATATGAAATGAAACACCAGGTCTGATTTTAGCAAAAAAACTGAGCTTTGATGAATCGCTTTTGTCCTCCGTTATTATTATTATCACGATTAATACATTCATTAGAAGTGAACTTTTAACCGCAGACAGTAAAAGGTGACATGATTAAAAAACAACAAGAAAACTATATCACATATACATTTTATATCTCAACACTGTCCTATGACGTAATCCGCTCATTACAGACGCTGGATTTACTCAAAATAATCACTGCAAACTAGTCCTCGCCTCTCATCCTATATAGCTAAATAACAAAGAAGAGTAAAGATGCAATTCTTCTGCATGGCTTCACCCCGTCTAACAGATGTGAATGTAAAGTATGCGGGTTGGTGTTTGTGGTATCAATCCATGCATTCACTCCTCGCCTGGAGATGGGTGTGTCCGACCAAATGTTAGGGGGGGGAAGTCTCCATTTAGGTTTTGGGGTAGAGTCACTTGCTTGCGTGTAGCGTGTCCTGGAACTTTGTGCTGGTGTAGCGTGCATGAAAGCCTTTTTTATTGATGCTGTCATCTGAGTGAAACTTTAAAACGATGGCGTCCCCGGCTGAGTAGACTTCCTCTGGGGCCTTTGTGGGGGAAAAAATGACAAAGGTTTTTAAAGAATAATTTAAATAGTGTTAACTACACGAGACTGATATTTTTAGCCTTACCCCAGATCCACAATATCGTCCCAGCCTCGGAGACTTGATGTCAGCGCCGTCGTACAGCTCCACGTAATCGTACCCACAGTCGGCCTCCTCCTCGATCTCAAACACTTGGAAGATGATCTCCACTCCGTAACCCTTCTCAGCAGAGACCACCCACAGACAGTCGGAGCCGCCCGGGTAGTTGTTATCTCCAAACTGGGCATGAGAGTAGAGATCTTTTGTCTTGACCTCGGCTTTCAGGCTTCCTCCACATTCTGGGAATTCACAGCCACAAAATTAGAGGGTCAAAAAGAGGAGCTCGTAAAAGTGATGAAAGAATGCAGCTTTCTAAACACAGCAGAAAACAACCCCGTAGTTGAAATAACACATTTTTGTGACTATTCTGTCTCTCAAGTGCCATTTGACTCGTTTTCTCAGCCTTTTTTTGCTGCAGAAAGTTATGGTTGCTTTGCTTACCTGCTCTGTATGAAGCCTCGAAGCCTCTCTTCTGCACTGAGTTGTCAGAGAAAAAACGCAGGAACATTTTGTTGCCGCTGGAGATGACTGGAGAAGGCTTTTTGGTGCCACAGAAGCGCCCAAGACTCTGGGCACGCGAGTCTCGCCCGTCGTAGATCTCCAGGTGGTCGTAAGTGCACTCCAGATGAGCCTCCATGTCGATCTCGTTGAAAACCTGCGAGACATTTTAAAACGCTGTGAATTACCCCCAAAAGTTGCCTTTTCAAGTCTTATGAATTTGGGTCAGTTTAAAATAAAAAAAATAAAAACAAACACCCATTGACATACAAGTTTGATACGATGGCCCGGGGTTGTGAACAGAGACCAGGTGCAGGCCTTCTTGCTGGGATACTTATCAGGCCAGTTGGGGCTGCTCATTGTGCCTGACACAGTGTTTACAGCATGATCACAGCCCGCTGGAAAAAAACACAAAATTTCGTCCTTTGAATAGACATCCGTCAAAAGTAACAAGTGGCTATCAGTAGTTCTTAAGAAAAACATCCTCAATGAGAAAATACATGGTAAAAACAAAAAAAGATATAACAAAAGTAGCCCAGCCTCATGCCTTTAAATGATCCCAGCAGCTGTCAGCTGATTCTCGTAACATCAACCACATGTTATCCATGACTTTCTGTTATCTGGGTGGACCGACCCTTTGAGTCAAACATACGAGTGCACAGCAGAAACACCTACGGTACCTTCCTTGCAGTCGTGCTTATTATCGTGCAGCATGAAGCCGCTGCGACACTGACAGCTGTAGCTCCCGAAGGTGTTCACACATTCATGCTGGCAGCCTCCGTTCTCTTTGGAGCACTCGTCTATATCTGTTGAGATGTTTAAAGATTTTTTTTATTCAAAATTCCTTTGCACAACGTGCATATGTGTCACACAACAGGAGGCAGAACATATCAAATTAACAATTTAGAGCATTATCTGCTGCTGAGCGCAGACACAAAGGCTTTCTGTGTTACTCAAGGAGGAAGAATCTGCAGAATGAAAAACTTAAGACCCAACCCTGGGTCATCTCTCAGCAAAACATCTCTTTGTTAGAGCCTTATGTAAGTATTTTTGAAAAGCTCAGTCCTTCCTGTCAATAGAAAAGTGAAGGGTTGTTAAAATACATTTGTTAAAATACAGAATTTGTCCTTCCGGATGTTTATAGAATAAGCAATTGAGCTGTTCCTATGGGGAGTTTTAGTTGGGCTATCAACATTTCTTCAATAACAAAAAGAGAAATGCAGTAGGAATATTTTGGGATACAAAAATATAATTATTTCTGAAGTAATCTGTGGTCTGATGAAGCAGAACACATTTATTTAAGGTACGTCACTTTCTGCATAATTTATTATTGTGTTGAATCTAATTTTTTGCACAGAAATATTCTTTACAATATTAGAAAAAACACAAACACTAGACCTGCAACGTTAAAAAAGAATAAATGTGACTCTGAATGTGAAATTAAGAGATTTATTTGATTTAAACACCAAGCATGATACTAAATTATTTAGTTGAGTCAAACTACACGCCTCCTTTCTTGTGTAAGAAACGGAAGACAATTGTATTGGGGTGATGATTTGCTCTTTTTTACTGTACAAGGTCCGGGACATTACGTACTTACTAATATCCTTCCTCAACACTTCACTCCTCATGACTTACCAGAGAAGAAGTGAGCCTTGAAGCCCCTCTTGGAGACGGTGTTGTCAGACTTGAACTCAATCCTCATGTTGTTTTGTTGGGAGGTGATGACCTCGGGCTTCTCCGCTCCGCAGAACTTCCCATGAAGCTCTGAGTCCGAACTCAACCCACTGCGCACCTCCACATAATCATATTTACACACCTGATGGTAAACACTGGACAATTTTACTCACTACAGAAGAAAAAGATGTGGCATGTGAAATTATGATGATTTAACAGGTTAACGATATATAGAAAAACATCACTTTAATGTACTTACGTCGTTCCCTTCGGTCTCGAACACATCGAACACCAGAGTGATGCGATACTGAATGGGTGCCACCAGCTGCCACACGCAGTTCTTGTTGGGAGGGTATTCTTTGGGCCACCCGGGGGTGGTGAGGGAGCCATTCAGCTTGGTGATGAAGCCGCCACAGGCAGCTGCTGGTGGGAGAAAACACTGATTTTAGTGGTTGAAGTGGAAAACATAATTGACATCACCCACTCGCTTGAATTTGTGAATTCTTATTTAATCATTTAACTGCAAAAGAAGATTACCTATTCGTTTATGGGTTGTTTATTACAAAGAAATGTTAAGAAATAAAGTTATAACCAAGTATAACTGATATAATAGGAGATAGTGTACTGGAATAAACCAGTGGAGATCTAAGGTTGCAGAATCACATCATATTTATTTCTATAAAATCAAGAAATGTACCAAATTGTAATGTGGGGAAATGTAATTCCTATTTGTACGGTTTAGAGATGAATCAGATCAGTGGTAACAGGCTGTCTGGGCTCATAAAGAAGTTGCAGTGAGTACTGCCCTCTCGTGGTAGAAGAGAGAATACCAGGGATTCATGTCTCAACTGTGCAAAAAGAGATGAGGCTGCCTTCTCATAATGCCAACGTGTTCGTTTGAGCACTTGTACAAGTTTTAAAATTCGGATTAACGAAAAACATGTCGTTTTCAGTTGTCATCTATCTACCTTTGACTTTATTGTCTAAGTTGATACTTCCCAGTTGCAGATCTCAGGCCTGTATGAGGTTTTCTCATTTTTGCAGGAACTCGATTCAACAAATTTCAGAGCCTGTTGATTGGGATTTAGTTCAGCTGTTGAATGGGCCTGAGGATGAATGAACTCCAGTGGAAACAAATGTCAAATGTAGGTAGTTTGCTTTGCTTAACAGAAAGACTGTAAAGCGGTGCCGATAGGTGGATTTAATTACATTTGACCAGAGCCATGCTGTTTCCCCTTGTTTCCAGTCTTTAAGCTAAGCTAAGCTAAACCAGTTGCAGGCTGTAGTCTTACATTTAACAGAAAGATACCAGGGAGGTATTGATATCTTAATTTACTCTCCCTCCAGAAAAGTGAATAATTGTATTTCCCAAAATGGCAAACTGGGGAATACACTCAGAGCAAAGTGAAGCTAGCTATCTCTCAGGTTTTTAGTGCGTGAAGTCGTGCTCTATACTCACTCTCACAGCTGCGTCTGTCGGCTGCCAGCTCGTATCCGGGGTCACATGCACATCTGTAGCTGCCCAGTGTGTTCACACAGCGCTGCTCGCAGTGACCGTTGTTCGGTCCGGAGCACTCATCCATCTCTGACAAATGAAAAAAATCATAAAAATGAAAACCAGAAGTTCTTGTCCTTGCTGGCCATTTTTAACTGACGTTACTTTCTGACCTTTAAAAAAGTTGGCCGCAAATCCGGCTTTGTTGACCGAGCTGTCGGACACAAACTTCAGCCAGAGCCGGTTGGAGCTGCTTTTGATGTCGGCAGGTTTGTCGTAGCCGCAGAAACGTCCGAGCAGCGGGCTGCTCTCTGAGCCGCCGTCCCTCACCTCCACGTAGTCGTAGGCGCAGCTGTCATGCCTCTCAATCTGCAGTGGAAGCAAGGGACAATGAAGTTTGCAAAGCATGGTGAAAGGGATAGTGGTGTCTTCTTGGCTTTCAAGGACTGGGCAATGGAAACAAAAGTAAGAGCAAGAGAAAAAAGAAAGCTCCAAGGTACCTGAGGGAATATGAGGTTTGTGAAACATTTGTTCATTTCTCGTGGAGATATTTCCTTGTTTTCTTAACATGTTAATCACAATAAAAGCGATTTTACCTCAAACGACTGAAAGGAGAGGCCAACATCGAAACCTTCTGCTACTGTGATTTTCCACACACACATTTTGTTGGACTGGTAGTCATCGGGATAGTTGGGCGACTGGATCTGGCCGCTGTCCCGCTTCACCTCTCCCCCACAGATGGCTGCACAGGAGGTGAGAAGTGATTTGTTTCACCCAGAGGTATCCATATTTCTACCTTCAGTTGTCTACATTATAAAGTAGCGTATGTAAAGTGCATATTAAAATGCACACATTATCAAAGTCGTACCTTCATACACCGCTGAAAAGCCTTTGCCCACCCAGCTGCTGCTGCTTCTGAATTCAATCCACAGTCGACTGTCGGTGGAGATGATTGAACCTGGAAGTGTGTCTCCACAGAAACGGCCTGCCAAAGTACACGAAAAAGATCATACTTCACATTGCTGACTACATGACACAGGAATGACACGGCATCACGTTTGTTTGGATGATGCTCAGCAGAGAGAGAGGAGGTTCTACTGTAAATCACAGCTAAAGACCTTTCAGAGGAGCTTTTCTCCAGAACCCGTCTCGGACCTCCACGTGGTCGTACCAACACAAGTGACTCCTGAAGAGGTCCATGGAAGTAAAATTCAGAACAATCTGAGAGACAGAAGAAACAGAAGGAGGACAGAATGTCACAAGGACGAAAAGGGATATAAATATTTAACATCTATCTCAATTAAACAGTGTTTTCCTGATGTTGTTACTTCTTGATTTGAACAATGTGAGCTTGTCACGTACTGAAAGCTGAATAATATAAGTGATTCACTGTAATTCATCATTTTAAACTAACAATAATCCTTTGATTGAAATGTGTTTTTAATCAAAGTAAGTAATATAAATCTTAACTCACTATCTTATAGCCGATTCATTTACCTATTGAATGATGTTACAGCTGGACAGCAAGACTTAAATTGTCACATTGACCTTAAAAATGATTACAATAAATGGTCTAATTTGCTATACATATCTGAGCATCACACCACTGCTGGTATATAATTGCAGTTAAAGAGTCTGGAGTGGACCGTATTTGTGTTTGGGACAGTTAATTGAATGAACATTGTGATACGAGTAAACGCTGGCATTCATTCAGTCGCTAACTTGATAAATTTGGTGAATTGTCTCGCCCTTATTGAATAAATGCTTCCACCACTCACCTTCTCTCCAGGAGTGACAGAAATCCTCCAGACACAGTGAGCGTAAGCTGAGTAGCCGTTCGGAAAACCGGGAGAAGAGAAGTTTCCAGCACTTTCCTGCAGGCTGTCCCCGCACCCTTTAACAACCACACGGTTACATCACAAAAGACCAGAGCAATGACATTAAAGCCCCAGAATGAACAAACCAGAGGAGATTTTAAACTGTTTGCATTCGCTTTAGTGCACATTCAGCCATGATGTGTCATATCTAATTGGCTTTGATAAGTGATAAAAGTCTAAAATCAAGGTGTCGTTTGGATGTATATATTTTCTGCACAGCTCACTTGCACACTTGTAGAGTTTGCGGGCTTGTGCAATGTCGCCTTTGCTAAGCCTGGTCCTCTGTCCGATAGGTGGCCTGGCTCCATTGACGTCATAACGGGGCAAGATTGTGTCCAGGAAGATGCCTCTGTTTCAGACAGATCACAAATGTCAGCAGTTAATTCTCAGAGAAGAGAAAATTCAAAAATAAAAACATCAGCTACGTCACACGTAGCTTGAGGAGAAACATCGTCTAACTGATGTGCAGGAAAATGTGTTTTTCAAAAGTTCACACGGAGACCTTTTTTTTTTTTTTCTCGGTCCGACTCCTGTTGAACACCTTGATGCTTTATTGATCGTGATAATCTCTCATGGGTTTGGAGCTCACGCTTGCACAGTTCCCATGGCGATGCACCCATGAATGACAGGCATGTGCAAACAGAGCACTCTGAATGGGGCCTTTCCACGGTGCCAAGCTCAGCGGAGCCCGCTCCTGAATGCCAGAGAAAAAGGGCACTCTAGCCCAAATTGTTCAACAAAGCCTGAACTGCCAGGCCTTTATTTAGCTTGGCTCGCCTCCATGACCCAGACCGGGAAAGCAGCGATGGAGGTAAAAAAACCAAAGCACAGAGAAAAGCAACAACATGCACGAGACAGAAAATGAAAAGGAGACTAGTGTGAAACCATTTCTGTGACAAAAAAGGATCAAATCCCCTGAGGTTTCCTACGGAGCGTGTTTAGCAGAGCTGAATGAAGGGACAAACACCAGATCAGTGTAGCTCAGCTGCTAACGCAGCGTCATATTAGGGGCAGTTAGGGAGGTCAAATGACAATAAAACATGTGAAAAATATACTACAAATATACAATTCAAACTAAACTTGAGTAGTGTAAAGGAGTTTGATCACAGCAGGCTTGTGCTCTGTATGTTGCCAGTTAAAATGAACAGGCAGGGTGGACAGAGTGAATCACCAAATGCCCTGCAGTTTGGCTCTTGAGCCAAAAATGGCCCCGGTGAAGCTGTTTAATGGGCTGTTAATGTGAACCAGGGAAAGGCTAAAAACAAAGTACACCTGGGAAATAAAAGTGATGAAATCCTTGCAGTCGCTTTAACAGAAACTTTAGGAAAGAAAATCATAAGAAAGCATCAGAATGCCAACCTGGAAAATGTATTCCTTGCGTAATGCATGATGCTGCCAAAGTCGTACACCTCCCCGAGTGAGTCGACCTCGCCCGGCTCCATCTTCAGGAAGTTATACTCCTGTCCTATTCATACACAGAGAATCAGCTGACTAAACGCTAGGAGAAACATCTGGAGCGTCTGTGAGCACGCACACACACACACACACACACACACACACACACACACACACACACACACACACACACACACACACACACACGCGTTTTCACACTTGTTTCATGTCATCACAGTAACAGTACCTGGTTGGATGTTGTCTCTGATGATGCTTACATGCTCGTCTCGGTCCGGACGTGTGTGTTCGTGCCAGAAGCCGATCACGTGGCCGAGTTCATGCACCACAATGCCAAACTTATCACAGTTCTTTCCGATGGAGATGGCCTGAGGGCCGCCACCTCTCCTCCCCACGTAGGAGCAGCACCTGCAGGGGGTCGACACTGTTCAGCTCCAAGCGCCTTCAGAACAAACATTCATTCTTTTTGAAAATGAATGGAAATGAATGGATGCTTTGCACAGTACAAACAAAAATCAAGCTAAACTTCTAAAACACAACAGTTTGGTTTTCTGTCATGTGAGTGAAGACGCTGGCCTCAAGGCTGAGGCATTATTCATGTGTAGATATGTTGATCAATGAATGAATGAAACTAAACTAAATAAATTATTTAAAAACTGTTAATGAGCTCTGCACTCACCCACAAGGTCGGTAGGTGAACACAATGTAGCTTTCTTCAGTCGTCCTCTCGGTGAACGTTACACAAGTGTGCTTCTCCCAGTGACGCATGGCCTGACGGAAAATAGCTCTCTGACTGCCTGAAAGGAATAAGAGGTTGACAATTTCAGCGTGTCAAAACCACACAAGGCAACGAACACATGCTGGCTGTGTGTATAGCAAACAACTCCCCTGTAAGAATGTATGAATGATTCACTGTTTTCAGTGAGAACTCACCAGTGAAATTCCCGCTGATCACATACGGGATGATGCCGTCCGTCCACACTCGCTCAGGTCTGGAGGTGGCTGCTCTCCTCCGACGGCGGAGACTCGGTCTGTCTGCAGCTCTCTTAGCCCTGACGCCCTCATTGGAAGAGGAACTGTTAACTGTAAAAGAAAATAATTCCCTTTTTTTAAACTCAATCAACAGTCAGTCAGAATCATTCATAAAAGTATTCCTGCTTTGATACCTGAGTCTGTGTGGTTGATGTGCGGACCGATATGTGCTTCTTTGAACATGAGCAGGTCATCTTCATCAAGGGCGATGTCTCCCCAAAAGGCAGCTGGGGCAAACAGATGAACACACAGATACACAATACATGCATAAAGATGAAATTATGTTAAAGATGTACAATGAATAAGCTTTAATATGAAGCTGCAGCCGGCAGACGGTTAGTTTAGCTTCAAGACTGGGAACAGGGGGAAACAGTTAGCCTGGTTCTCTGCCTACTAGCATCTCTAAAGCATCTCTAAAGCATCTCGGTTCTATGGACAGTTATGTGCAGAACTAAAATAAATTAGATCAAAAGGAAAAGTGAACTAGTGATCTTTGAATTGTTGTTTTGTTGTTGTTTTACCTTTGGGCAGAGCCAGGCTAGCTGCTTACCCCTGTTTCCAGTCTTTATGCTAAGCTAAGCTAACCATTTGCTGGCTGTAGCTACATATTTAATGAACAGATGAAAGATTGACATTGATCTTTTTTCGTCCAAAGCTGGTAACACAGTACATTTTCCAATATGTCAAACTATGTCTTCAAGAAAAGTGTTCTGTAAGTAGAAACCTTGATCTGAGGAAAATAAACTTCTCCTACTTTTTCATACTGTAAACCTGGAACCAAAATGTACACACATTAGCTCATTATTTCACACTCTCCAACTATTGTGCTGTTTGAGTAGTGGGTGAAATGATTTGATCCACACAGACAAAACCAGTTTATTATTTTTAAACTTTATCTCTGAAGTTCAGTAGTTTTTTTTCTCTCTCCTGCAAACAGGAGCCAAAACTAACTTCATGCTTCACTGTGTGTGTGAGTGCACATCTCTGTCCTGAAAAGAGGTCTGAACGGGACTCCATGTGTCTGTTTGATCAGCAAATACACCTCCTGAGCACACAAGCCGAAACATATTGGAGGACTGTCCAGCTACTGGGTCATTTTAAAGAATGAAGACGTGAACTGAATACTTTACAGGATTGTGAACACACTGTACTGGACTTAATCTACTCAAATGGCAAAACACCATTAAACACATGAAGAACAATTGTAGGAGTTTCATAAAAATGGCATATAGATGATGTCTGCATAGTTTTATGTTGACTCTGTTGTAGTAAAGTGCATCGGTCAAGAATTGGGGATGTGTTTTCATATTCAAGCTCAGCAACTCATAAACTCATGAGTGTAGCCTTCCACATCGGAGCAAAGACCTTCAAAAGGTGAAGTACTGCATCGTTCTACAGCTTTACTATATGAACTAAACATGTTTCTCTAGTATGTAAGGAAACACTGAGCACTCCAGGATCACTGCATGCTGGTTTTGTGTGTGTTTAGCAGCATGGAGTTCCCAAACATTGATCTTATCTCTTGAATGAGGCACAGAGGGGATTTTGATCACGTTTAACAACATAATAATGTCATCTTTTCTTTTTTTTAACTTGTAAGATAAAAGCTGTGAAAGTGCTGAAGAGTTGCAACTTAACAGCTGGAGTAGCGACTCAATATGTGCTGAAAAAGGTGGTTCCTTTCAAATAATTCAACCTTAGCAGCTGACATTGGGAGACAAAGAAGAGCAATGATAAGAAATGTAAACATGCCATAAGCAGGAATGATTTTCTGGGACGGAACATTTGACTAAAGTTGGGTTGTGGGCTCCAATAAAACGTGTTGAAGTGAATGGGAAAACCTTCAACTTCTGCCTTAAAACACAAAGCTGAACCACAAGACTCAAGATATTAGAATCTCAATAGCTATTTCTTTTCTGGGTTAGGGTTAGGGTAGTGAATCTAAATCCAGGCTTTAAAATGTCTGTTCTGAAACGTATAGGTGACATCAAGCACACATTTGTTTCTGTTCCCTTTATGGGTTAAACATTTAGTTTCCTCCTGTATAAATCAGGATCTCACGTTGTACTAGTCGAGCACAACAGCTCACCAGAGTCGTTCCCATTAAATACCTCATTTAGCCATGTGATGTAACAACCTTTGAAAGTCCAAATGAAAAGACGTAGCAGGCCCTGTGTCGGCCTTTGAAGTGAATTCACTCATGCAAAGGGTGACTGTAAATGACTGTCACCCCTGCAGTGTGCACCCCATGCCCTGAAGCCAGAGGGATTTCACCGGCGTCCAGCCGAGGACGGCGCTGGCACGGCCTCAATGACCTCTAGTCTCCAGGCAACTGCCTCTGAGAAGAAGAGTGGTGTGTTTTGGAAGTTTCAGAAGTCACAAGTGAAAAGGGACTCCGAGCAGCTGGAGGCCCCCCAATAACCGAAAGTAATTGTTTGGCATGTTCGGTGATGGAGAAAAACAACTTGTATATTCTTTACACTGAGAACGCTCGTAGTTATTGCAACACATCAATATTATGCTCATAAAATAGGATGCTTTGCTGGAGATGAAATTACCACGAAAACATTAGAAAAACTGAAGAATACACCTACATACATTTGTAATAATAACCTAATGATGTAATATAGCATTACAAAAGGGGCCATTCTGTCCCCTAGTGAGAACTTTTATTTATGATACTTGAGTGCATTTAGCTGATAATACTTTTGTACTTCTGCTTAAGTGAAATTACATGACTTTACTTGTAATGGAGTATTTCCCAGTGCGGTTTTACTTCTTCCACCACCACCTTGACTTTGAACATTACTGGAGAGATGTTGAATTAAAGTGATTTGTTTCAACCATTATCAAAATGCCTTTGTTTTACTTTTAGCCGAGATTAAACAGATCCCCACATGGAAAGAAAAGAGCAAGTTAATAGTAGTAAAGTGTACAGTAACACCAGCTTGACTGTGAAAGTATTTATTTATGTTGCTGTAATATCAAATGCACTTCATTATGTCAATTAACTAACTCAGATGAAAATGTGTATGTTATTTTGTTGTTGCAGTTTTTAACATGTAAATACTAAATGATCAAGTGTCTTCATATTTAACTTAATAAATGTGTTAGCTCACAGTGATGAGGGCCGAGGGGGCCGTGGATATTGGCTCAATATACACCAGAAATTAAATGCAAAAGATCAATAACTTCATAGAGTAGGTCAAAATTCACAGTACCAGCTTTGCAAGGATCTTTGTAGTCGATTACATCACCGAGGTAGGTAAAATTAGTGTCCACCAACTCCCAACCAGCCGCCAGAGAAACGCGCAGACTGCACAGCAGCAACAGAAATGTTGGAGCGACTTCCATCAGGCTAATTGTGATGAAATATCTACGAGCGGCAAAGTTGGTGATATAGTAAGAAGAGAAAATAGCGCAAATAAAAAAAAAGTTCCTCGAATGCGGCGGTGTGATTTCAGAAACTCAGCGTCTCCATTCTGCTGCAGTGATTCGCTGCCATACAGGACGGAGAGCAGAGCGCACACAGTCCACAGCGGAACACACATCCATGCATCTGAAGCCGGAGGGGTGCTTCACCTGCAGGCAGATGGGTTATGCACGCTTACATAATGTGCGAGTAGCCCGAGTGTTGAACCGAGTGTTTATTTCTTCATGTTTTAGTTCTGGTGGACACTAGAGGACCATTTTGGAGCAAAAAATGAACAGCTAAGATGAAGAAATAAGAGAAAAGCTTGAAAGTCCAGCTCCTGGCATATACTTTACGTTGCATGCTGGGACAATTTATTGAAAAACAGTATTCGGGAATTCCTGCAAATACTTTAAAAGAGCAGCTATGCCAACTCTTATTAAATACCAGGCTGTTTCTGGAGAGCTGCTTCAAAGACATTCTCAATAGGTGTTGATTCTTGACCGGATGCACCACCTGCAGGTTCCAGGGTCCAAACCACGCGCACACACACACACACACAGTGCATGGAGACACTGACTCATTAGTGCAGGAGCTGATTGAGGAACAAGCTAAAGTCCAATTTAAGAGAGGAAATAATCAACTTACCGAGTGTGATGAGTTTAATGTCCTCCTCAGCTGCCCCCCAAAGCTCATTCATTCCTTGACTGATGCATGTAGTTTGCCCATTTTCTTTAGCAAATACATTAACTTTTAAATAAATCCTGTTTTCTGATCTCCATCTGAAGTACTTTACTGCTGCACAGTGTCATGCAGTGATGGCAAGCTAAAATTCAGTCCCCTCTATAAACTGTTTTGTGTTGGCACAGACAGAAAGGACTACTGCCATGTTTTTTTAATTTGGGTGAAAGGCCAAACAACTGTCACTTCAGTTTAGTTGGTTTGGTGTCAAAGGTTCTCTCTATTGAAGCTGTTAATGTTGCTTTGAGATTATCATCAGTTTTTAACTGAGTCTTCTTAAGTCTGATGCAACATTCAGGTCTAAAATGGCCGGTATATTTCAGGCATACATACAAATAGACACAAAACTTTATTTTTAACATTTTAAAAGGAATAGTTCGACATTTTCACTCATCCTAAGGCATTGGCCATACAGGCATGAGCTGGTCAAATAGACCAATGCGTTTCTTTCAGAAATGTCACAAGTATACCTTTATTATAATACTGAGATTATTCAAAAAGACATTATAGTTGCTAAAATACTCTATTATACTGGGGCGGGGCATCTCAAGCAGGTTCCTGAGACAAAGGGTTCAAGAGTTTAACGGAAAGTCGAACTTCTAAATGAAGAATGACAAAAAAATGGAGAATTAATACACTTACGCTTTACTGCAGAGACTAAGAGGAGAGGATTGATACCACTCTCTGATTTGTACGTTACGTACAGTATAAAGTTGCATTCAGCAAGGGATTAGCGTAGATTAGTGTAAACCCTGGAAGCAGGGGGAAACAGTTAGCCGACTCTGGTAACACAATCAACCCACCTACCCACCTAACATGTTCTTCAACATGTTGGGCTACAACATGTCCATAGTGCTTCTTGGCTCTCACAGTTGTTAATTTAACTTTCTTTTATTCTGCTCGAAAGCTAATTTTTCCTGTAATGGAGAAATTCTGTGGATGCAGTTTAGAGTCTTAAATGTATTTCAATAATGTCTGAATGTATGACCCAGATATAGAAGATAGAAATTCTAAATAATCAGATTTGTATTATTATTCTCCTCCATGTGTATAAATCCCTGTGTAGCATTTATTTTCTTGTGTGATTACCTCAAGGTTTTCCTGTGCTTGACATTAGACATTAGACATTAGATTAGAAACATGTCATTATTCCAGTTTTCAGTTCCAGTTAAGTTTTTACTTTTAAATAAAGTGAACTGAAGGACCAGTACAGTGACTTGCATGTTGCATGTGTTAACCACTAAGTGGCACTGACGGTTAGGTGTTGAATTGAGTAAACCTGCAAGAAAAGTGAAAGAACAAAAACAAACAAAAAATGTTAGCAAGAAAAATAATCTGGTGAAGGCTGCAGGGTCATTCAGACAAACACATATAATCACCCACTTACACTTTTTCTTTTCAATTTTATTGATGTGAGCTCACGGCACCGTGTGCTAAAATGATTCAGTGTGGAGAGAGAGAGAGAGAGAGAGAGAGAGAGAGAGAGAGGGAGCCAAAGACTCCAACCAGCTTCACTCCTCAGCACACAACTGCTGCTGAGGAGATGGGACGCTGACCCAGAGAGGAGCGTTTCATGCCTTGGAGAGTTGTCTGCACAGCATGGCTGACCACACCGGTGTGTTGTGAGTGGGAAAGTGGCCGAAAAACTCCAACCGGAGAGCATTAATGTTTACCGTCTCTTTGGTTGAGCTGGTGCTTCCTCTGTGATGTCCCAGTGCTGGTGCAGGCAGGTCCTGCTCGGTGTGGAACTGGGCATGCTGGTGGCGGTGCTGGTGGCCGGCAGTGCCGGACAGATCCATGACAGGAGGGAGGCAGGGTCGTCCTGCTATGGAGGATTCGACCTGTACTTTGTTTTGGACAAGTGAGTGCTACTATTTTACAGGTTTTGGTGCATGACTCATCTGAGATTGTTTTGAAGATAAACATCATTCAAAATCATCTCCAGAGACATTCAATGGGCATGAAAAATGTGCTATTGTGCTTCAACTAACGGAAAAACACTCATTCAGTCATCAGATCTGATGATTTCTTGTTGCTCAGGATATGGAATTTTTCTACCACATTTTATAGCTTCAGCATTTTCCAATTTTTTATTAGTTAATTGAGGAGTAAACTAATCAACAACATTGTAATTATTTGCCATTCTGCCCTGCAACAAACTATTTTCATTATCGATTTATTGATTAGTGGTCTATAAATTGTCAGAAAATAGTGAAACATGCCTATCACAGGTCTTAGGTGAGGTCTTCAGATGTCTTGTTTTGTCCGACCAACAGTTCAAAACTAAAAATAATCTGTTTAAAAGTCATAAAGAACAGAAAAGCAGAAAATACTAACATTGGAAAAGCTGGAACCAGAGATTGGTTTTCAATCAATTAGTTGGCTGTGTCATTTTATTTTCCAAACATAGGAGCAGATTTCTACAGACATAAGGGTTAAATTACGCTGTGCATTAAACTGTCATGAAGCTCCTCAACAGGTCATGTCAAGTCATGTGTCAGCGTGTTGTTGTTCTGTGGGCAAAACAAGTTATAACTTAGGAGTAGTACGATTTGACGAAAACTGTGTTTACACAACGATGAATCATTTGCAAAGTGCTGATGCATTCACTTCAATGATAAAGTGCACTGCAGGGATTCCTGTTGTCAAAGTGTGGCCACGTTTCACTGACAGGAGCTCACATTTAGTCATGACTTCAGCTCTGTGCTTCAGTCTTTGGAACCCTTTCTCCATTAGAGCCAGATGTTCCAAAGATCCAGAGTTATTGGCCGTCTCTGCACTGGGACTCACATCACAGGATAAATGAAAACATAAGAGAGGGAGAAGAGGTTATGCATATTTGCCGCACGATTCTTTTTGATTTCTGACTTCCGCTTCAAAAGCTGCATTCTTCTTCTTCTGATTGTTGTGTCTTAGCGCGCACCTGATGTAAAAAACACTACTTGACATAAAGTTAAGCTCAATGACGTGTCACTTTTCGTTTTTTGTTTGGCATTTTGAAAATGAGCAGCGAAGCCACATGAGAAAATGTGGAAATATAAAGCTTCAGAACTCACTGGCTTCTCTCTGTGACGTTTCACTATGATGAAGACGTAGGTGGACTCATCCAATTACGTATTTACAGGACATTTAATATCAGTGGCGGGCCGTGCATTTTATGCCTGGGCCTTCTACAGTTGAACAGCTAACGGTGCAGATACATGAATCCGTGCATGACGGGACGCTGGTCATTAACGGACAATGCATAGTCAAATCAACGTAACGTAACGATGGCCTGCCTCGGACGGCGCTAGCCGCTATTGGCCTATCTCGAATGATTCCGTCGTGACGCACTTTCTTCGGCGATCGCCATCCAAGTGTAAATAATATTAATTCATACATATCAAAGAATCTACGTGTCAAATTTCATGAATATATATGGACGTTTACATGTCTAAATACTATAGGAAAGTGACTTTGATGGGAGAAAGCAGAAAGAACACTCGGCGACACTCGGCGACGCTCGGGCGACGGTGGAGTTGTTGAAGCGCGATATCTTATTGTGAAGGACAGAACTACGTTCCCGGATGTGTTGACAGCATTAATGGTAATTTTGGCGAACCTGTAACAAGCGAATATCCCCGAAAAACCAGCAGCACCCAGTGTTTACAACATGGATAGAAGTTTGGACGGATTAGGCCAATAGCGGCGCACGGCTAATTCACCGGCATTAGCGTCCTTTTAACGACTCTGGTAAAGGCAAAGCTAACTTTAATAATTACAACGATATTTAGTTCGAAAGGTACGAAGTTAAACTTTAGTTTAACACCATTAAATCAACTGAAAACATTACACGATCATTTTTATCAATATTTTAAGTGAATTTTATTGGAACAATAGCTAAAAACGATTTGCAGAAGCCGGCCGGCGTTTTCAAAAGGCGGCCGGCGTTTTCAGAAGCCGGCCGCCATTTTCACTGCTACAGTTATCTTATTACATTTTAGAAAATTCCTCTCTTTCAGGTCTGGCAGTGTGCAACATTACTGGAATGAGATTTATTACTTTGTTGACCACCTGGCTCACAAGTTTATCAGGTAGGTCCACACACAAACATCAAATTCAGAGAGAAAATGATAGAACGTGAAACATGAGCCGTCTCCTCTTCTTTTTTCCCCCCAGTCCTCAGCTACGGATGTCTTTCATTGTGTTTTCAACAGAAGGAAGGATTCTCATGGCACTAACAGAAGACAGGTGCATACATGCGCAGCCTCACTCAAACGCTGTAACGATTTTATTTGCACGTCTGTTGCATTTTCTCGTATTCAGTTGAATTTAATCATCTGTGCCATCTCTTCCATTTCAATTAATATACATTTTTATTCTCTGGACCACGTCAATGATCAGAGAGAAGATTCGGGCTGGACTGGAGGAGCTAAGCATGGTGCAGCCAGGTGGAGACACCTTCATGCACAAAGGTTTTCAAAGAGTAAGCCATCTGTTAAGTCAATGGGAAACTGATCCTACTTACCCAACAGTATGGCATCTGACTTCTCTTTTTTCTTTTTAAATGAGGCCAATTTAAATTTATAGTCACTGACGCCTCTAAACTTCTCTCTCAGGCCAGCGAGCAAATATACTACGGGACTGGAGATGGTGAGCAGAACATTTTCCTTTTCAGCACCTAATCATTCCTTCTACCAGTGGACCCTTTTTTTTAATCCCTTCATCAGAACTCATGTGGTACAATCATTAAGATGGAAATAACAAAAACAGCGATTTTTCCAACAATTGACAATTACGTTAAAATCATTTTGAAAAATACTATAAAAATGGATTTCACTGGATGAGAAGAATTTGTATCATTACTCAAACAGCTTTTTTCTCGGACTTTCAGGTTTCCGAACAGCAAGTGTTATCATCGCCCTGACGGACGGTGAACTGAGGGAAAATCAGTTTGACCTGGCACAAAGAGAGGTGACTTGAAAACCACTTAGGGTTAAATTAACCATTAACAAAGGCTAAATTAACCATTATATTAATGCACTAGTCTCACTTTTTTCAAACCCAGTCTTCCTAAATGCCAGTAATAATGTAATGTAACGTTATAGTCATCATGTAATAATGCATCGTATTGCTTATGTTTCCCCCTCACATTGTTACTTGAAAATAATATAACACCAGAGATCTTAAAGGGTAAATCCACACTGAATTACATATGACATTGTTACCGACTTTGGGTTAAAAACTTAAAGGCTTGCTGTGCTTGTGGCCGCATGACTCTCAGTGATGTCACAGCAGATGTGTTCCAGCAGCTGTCAATGACATCGTAACATCAGCAGCAAACATCACTGATGGAGGTGTGTCCACAAGTGGAAAAAGCTTTAAAGTTTCGGCTCATAAAAGGGCAGTGCACCTGCACTTTTCTCTCCGTTGTGATTGACTGATCATTCATCATTTTACTGAAGCTTATTTGTTCAATGTCTCAGGCCAGCAGAGCACGCCAGTTGGGCGCCACTGTGTACTGTGTGGGAGTAAAAGACTTCAATGAAACCCAGGTACATCAATCTGTCAACCAGTAAACCAGTTAACCAACTGATGAATAAATCAATCCAGACTACAAGACAACCAGTTAATCATTCAGTCATATGTCTCGTCAGCTTTCAACGATAGCCGACAGTAAGGACCATGTCTTCCCGGTGAATGATGGATTTGATGCGCTACAAGGAGTCATTGACTCGGTGCGCAAGACACAAGCATCACAGAAAGATGATTAAATACCTCATTGAATATTTTTGATCTACTGTTCAGCTTTTCATGTTGTTATTTTCCCTTTCAGATCCTGAAGCGATCATGCATTGAGATCCTGGCTGTAGAGCCCTCCAGCATCTGTGAAGGAGGTAAAGAGACATTAACACCTGTATTATTTATATTATATCATATTCAATTTAGATATAATACTACAATTCAAAGTTACATACAAGCATATTAAATACATTATATCTAAGATTCTTCAGAAATACACATTGCATAACCTACTGCAAGGAAAATGATATGATTATAAAATATGAAATATGGTGCATTTAATCCCACTTCAGAATCTTTCCAGGTGGTTGTTAGAGGAAACGGTTTCCTTCACGCCCGGGACGTACAGAAAGTTCTCTGCAGCTTTCGCATCAATGACACAGTTACTTTGAGTAAGTAGCTACATACACCAAGGTTTAACTAGAATACAAAAATCCTGAATTATCCTGAATTAATCCACAAACTTATGAATACATGGGTCAAATCAATGTGTGCTATGTGAAAGGAGTCACTCGTAGCAACAAACCCACATCGAACATGAAGTAAGTGACTCGCATGTGAACATAGTGGAGTATTTAGCAGCCTAAAGATGGATACTTGGTTGGTGGAGACCAAAATAGAGCTAAAAGGAGAGTTAATATTGGATAAAATGTATCAGTTCATGAGACACAGGACTTCAGATTAATGCTAATGATGCTGTGTGTCTGCTGGATGTGTAAAGAGGTAAAATAACAAAAAAAGTTCACCACATCAACTTTAAAAAAGGCCATAAAATGTCAACTGCGAGAGCTTGTTGTGGAGTTCTGGCACCAAAAGCACAACGTCCTCAAAGAGGGTTAAACAGTGAGTCTGGCTCTGTCCAAAAGGTAACATAACCATAGAGGAATGGAATGTAAACATGAGAATAAACTATGCATCGTCATCTGTTGTCCACGTTGTATTGTGAAGCGATCGACAGAAGACAACTCTGTTGTGTAGGTGTGTGAATCCAAAACTATTTATAGACAGAATAGATTGGGGAGTTCACTCAGCAGCCATTAACATCATTGTTCCAAGTTTGTTTTGGCCGTGCAGATGGAGATGGGTGGAGGGAGAGCAGCACTTTGTGGCTCACAATGACTTAAATCCCCCCCCCCCCCCCCCCCCAAACCATCAACACCATCTTCCCCTTCTTTAAAATCAGCTGGTATAACGCTCAATGCTTCTCAGATGTCTGAAGGGGAATGTGGATCTCATCAGGGAGGAGCACTGTCTTTGCACACACTAGACACTCACTCAGCCAGGGTAAATAAACCACAACTTGCTTCATTTTCCATAAGGAGAGGAAGTCCAGGGATTTAATAACAAAAATGATATTTTGAAGCTTGAATCTCCTGAAGTTTCAGGACTTTTACTTCTAGGAAGTTTTACCTTTGCTTCACTTTCACAACTTTCTCTTTCACCAATGATCCCAACTTATCTTTTAATTCCTATACTCTCAAATCACATCATTATTGTGATACAAGTTATTATGTAATTCTATTTCCACAGTGAAAAGACCTTTGGTGGTGAGAGATACCTACCTTTTGTGCCCAGCTCCTGTTCTGGAAAAAGAGGGAACGTAAGTGATTGTTGTTACCGTCCACAGACGGGGGGTGTGTGGGGGGGGGTCTGTGTCGTAATAGACTGAGTGCTGAATGTGCCAACTCTCCTACCATTTCTACAGGTCTGCCACCCTCCACGTCAGCATGAACAATGGCCTGAGCTTCATATCGAGCTCCGTCACAATTACTGCAATCACTTGTGTAAGTACAATGTAAAGCAACACGACTAAATGTACTCTATGAACTTCAATCTAAACCTCCGCTTATAAATCTGTTACCTTGTAACTCCTGCTACAAGTATTGTATTGCCATATGGAATCATTGCATAACCCCGCAAAATAAATTCCTTCTTATATGGGTAAGCTGTTTCGTTCAGTTTGTGTTTAAAGAAACTGCTCCTGCCACACATGTCTGCAGCTGCAGCAGCTTGACCCTCTGACTCAGTTCGCTGCATTTCATTATCATGTTGTAAAATTTGAAAAGTAATCTATAATGTCCTCTGCAAGTATTTCACCCTAATAAACGGTGGTGAAATGACATGAAAGCGGCAATCTATACGATCACTAGTCATCTAAAAAGAACCATTTCCATCTAGTTTTGGTTGAAAAGGGAAAATTGCATCAAAGACAACATGAGGTTCAGTGAAGTTGTGTGCAGGTTTGCTGAGCAAAGGACTCACCTTGGTTATGTCCCGTATGTATTTTCTCCTCCAGTCTGACGGGACCTTTGTGGCCATAGCTCTGCTCATCCTGCTGCTCCTGCTCACCATCATTCTGCTGTGGTGGTTCTGGCCTCTCTGCTGCACCGTGGTACGACGGCCATCTTGGATCCTCCCAGAGTGAAGAACATACAAATGTGTTTACGTTGGAACACATCAATACATTTTCTTTCTTTTTTTTTGTCATGCTTGCAGGTCATCCATGAGCCACCTCCTCCAGTAATAGAGGACTCCTCTGTAGGCAGTTTTATTTTTTCTTTCACTTCTCTGCACCCACACTCATTCCTTTACATTAATCCTTACCTTGTTTGTGCAGCACAACACATTTGCTCGTCAGTTATGGTATAATCTATTTGCTTTACTCTTGTAAATACCGTTTCCTTCTTCTTTAGGATGACGAAGACGGTTTCCCCAAGAAGAGGTGGCCCACAGTGGACGCCTCGTACTACGGAGGACGTGGAGTCGGAGGCATCAAGAGAATGGAGGTAGGAGGAGAGAACGGCAACCCAGATAGCAAATCAATTAATACGTAATGAAACTTACTTATTCAACATGTTTTCCAGATACTTAAAACCAAAGAAACAAAAATAAATTATAGAAATCTTAATCAAATCATTATTTTCCCCAGTGTGTATGTTGCACAGCTGCTATAATCACGAGGTCTTTCTTACATCGAATCAACATCAAACCAGTGTTTCATGCTTCTTTACATGCTTTAGCAATCTACTGCATATCTTTATATATATCAACCAGCTTCAGGTTCATAGACGAAACACGTGGCGGCCTTAAAGCTACACTCGGCTACTTTGAGAGAGATCAAACACAAATACAGCAGGAGTACAAAGGGAAACAGGAAGCGACTCATTCCTCAAAAGAGATGAGTATGCAAGTCCATGCTGGAAGAGACTGAGTCACTTTGTTGTTGACTACTTCGGTGAGCCAATGAGAGTCAAGATGAGGCCATCTGGCCAGTAAACTGCAAGGACGACAGATTTACCAAATGCTCGGAGGCTGGGATGTGTACTCCGTTAGCAAAGCTTGAGCCTGCTCAGACGATATGAAGGTGCCTTGAATCTTGTGCAGAGGCTTGGATTTTGCAGATTGAGGTGGTAAAAAGGAAAGAGTCCTCTCAATTCATGTGAGGAAAAAAATGAGAAAAGGTAAGCAGAGGAAAGAAAAGCTCAGTCATGATGTCAAGAGATTGTTATGGAAGAAGAAGAGGCAGTCAGACATCTGAGCCCCGTGCTACCTTATACACCACGTGGACAACAGAGTGAGACCGAGACATCTGCAGGTTAAGAGAGGCGTCTGTTGAAGACGGTCAAGGAGACAGAAGCCACCTTCTCAGTGTGAAGTGCTTCACAGACTGGCACAGAGGGATCGAAGCAGCACCGCTTCCAAACAGAGCAATGGAAAATATGCGCAACTTAATTTAAGGACTTTCTCTGCCAAGTTAAAGCCTTCATGGCTTCTCTGTGGCAGCTGCAAGGGAGTTAATCTGAGTTATGAACTTCCAAGGTTGCTTTGACAGACCTGGTTTCACTCTGGATGTGATGGATCGTTCTTGACATTTACTGAAGCTCTTTCAGGGGTTCTTTGAGTATCAAGTAATTATCACTTGAAAAAAAAAATGCTTTTGATGAAACTTTCTTACATTCGGGGAGGCAGACTTCTGCAGCGGTGGGTCTCTTGCTGCATTTTTAGGGGTTATGCTATAAAACAGGTTTAAAAGTAATTTAGGAAAAAATCCTTAAATCTGAAACTTGGGCACGTAAATTGACGCAATTAAATTTTGAGCCAAGGGAGTAAACTTCAGATTTCTTGTGGATTTCAGAGGACTGGGTTTAATTAAACTGTAGACAGGCTACGAACATCTGGATTTTCAAGGAAAGAGTAATTGTTACATGTACAGATAAAGAGTAAGTTGTTGCAAATATTGACATCAGTTGCAGTCATTTAATGCAGATGCATTGGTAAAAAGACACAGATTCTAACATAATCAGCTGATTTGATTTGTCTTGTAATATTAAAACAACAATTGAGGATTGACTCCAAGTCTAAGAGTGGCTCTGTGAGATATAGTTAAAAGCTAAAAGTCAGCAGGCTAACATACTCACAATGACTGCTAAGATGCAGATGTTGAGCCATATTACTATTCTAAACTTATTTTAAACTCTAAAGGAATGCGTTCCATTTGTCACCGATAGCAGCGCAGCGCTGAAAGCTTTTGTTTCTGTTCAGGTCCGATGGGGAGACAAAGGCTCCACTGAAGAGGGAGCCAAACTGGAAAAAGCTAAAAACGCTCGAGTTGTGATGCCCGCAGAGGAGTTTGATCCACCGCGGCCTCATTACAACGTGCACAAATCCATCCGCCCCCAGAAGTGGTACTCTCCCATCAAGGTGCTCCAGTTATTCACTTTCTAATTGTGTTATTCCCTCAGGACGTTTGGGGTTTGGTGCATATTATTCATCATGATCATATAACACTCATTTTAAAAAGGTTGTTTTTTATATTTATAATTATTTGACAATCAAATTATTCTTAAAAAAAAGATATCTTTCTCCAGAGCTTTCAACCACATCTTATGGTCATCCTCGGTTTGCTCAATTGTCATAGAGATGTATAACTGTCAGCAAATGTATTTAATGACATGGATTAGATATTGTTAACATATGTATATAGAGAATTATATAAATACCAGATGTTTTATAAAACAGACATCTTCGATGCCGTCTAGCACCAAAATCTAAATATATGACCTTTTAGTGTTTCTGTGAACGACGTGTGACCAGGACATAGTTAATAAAATGTGTTTCCTGACATATTAGTCAGCTGGACGGACGGTAATAAGAACCAGACATGAACTGCGCTAACCCCTGAATATGGAATGTGTTGAGCGGGTGTTATTTCTAACTAAATACATTCTTTGTTTATCTGTCGCTCCATTATATAAAGCTATATCCAAGAATCAAAGAGAGACATCTGGAGCAGAAAGTGGAGCATATACAGTCTGGCAGAGCCACAAATAAACACACAAACTCTTGCTTGTTCGTTAACTCAGCTTTTAAAGGATTGTTTTTGCTGCGCTGCTGGCCACCGCACTGGAGTTATGTTAATAGTCTGGTTGTTATAAGAGATCACTGGTACAACATACTGTTTTTTTTCATTTGTGCCGTCATCTGTGATCATCTCTCCGCAGGGCAAACTGGATGCTTTGCGTGTATTCCTGAGAAAAGGCTACGACAGAGTGTCTGTGATGCGACCTCATCCTGGAGACAAGGTGAGAGATATCGACAAGCCAGAGATAATGCAAAGTCAAGGCGTGACGCTGCGACTTCCTCTGTGCGATAATGAAAAACAGCATCATCTCTGTACAGCTGCAGGAAAACAAAGCAATCAATAACATCGTGAACCAAGTAACTTTTTGCAGGCAAAACGTGTACGGATTTGCCAAATTCATGACCTCTGCAAATTAAGGATTAGAGAGCAACGGATCAAAGAACAGAGTAGAAACCAAGCTGAAATCTCATCTGCACGACATTAGATACACTTATTCCATTGACTAAACATTTTTTAAGCAGTCAAAGCTGCATCAAAGTGACTTCAAGCGGCAAACTCTCAAGTGGCAAAGGGAGCAGACAAAAGGTAAAAACAACTGCAGTATTGTCTGGAGGAATGCTCTTGTCTGCAGAAGTCATTTAGAGTAAATGCAGCAAGCCTCCTCCAGCGTCAGCTCTGCTGGGCTGGCAGGAATGGCATTTCCTTTCCATGACATCCACTAACAAAAGGAATTTCCTTTTTCCATCTGCTGAAAGCTGTACCCTTCCGAGCCTGCCAATCGCGTTGCCGCAGTAGATTCGGCAGTGCAGTTTCTTGTCTTTACAGATTCACTTTTATTTACATCTCAACTTGCACAGTTAAGTTAATAAACAAAACAAGCCTCTACAGTGACCTGTGATTACTTTTTGTTTTTCTTCATCACAGGGCAAGTGCATAAACTTCAACCGGAGCAAATCCTACCCTGCTCCTCGCTACCCCATCTACAGCCATCCCTCCACGCCCGTCTACACTTTGCCCCACAGTTACCAGCGGCGTCCTTCAGAGGGCAGCCACGTCTTCCATTTGCCCCCCTCGCCAACTTCAACGCTCCCCCCTCTGCCGTCCACTCCTCCCCCATCCTCCACCACCACCACCACCACCCCTCCCATGTACACACCACCTCCAAACAGAGCACTGCCCCCTTCCAACATGAGCTCGGTCTCTGCGCCCCCGTCTCCAACCGGCTCCCTACCGCCGCCACCTCAGGGTCCACCCCCATGTAGAGCGCCTCCTCCGTCACGCCCTCCTCCACGCCCCGATCATGAGAACTATTGAACATTGTAAAAACAAAAAGGAGGTCGAGGAGAAGGATCCAAGCTCAGGATGGAAACCTGAAGGAATCCGCTCACTGTGCCTCTGTCCAAACAGAGGGAGTGTACAACGTTGCCTTTTGAGGCAGCAGCTGGTGATTCAACTCCTGCAGAGTCTGTTTCCCTCAACACGCATGAACTCTGACTTTTTTATTTTTTTTAAAAGTCTAGAAAGTGAATATTTAGCGTAGTGAGCACAGCTTTGGCTATTACATGCTATTGGAGCTAAGCAATGTATTCATTTTTTTTAAGAACACTTCTTTCCTAATATCAAAACAGACACATTGGTCGAGCGTTGCAGTGTGCCATGGAGTCGTATAGGTTTACATTTGAGCCTTCGCCTGATGTGAATCTGTCGATCTGAAATTAATCTTTCACTGCTTTGTGAGGTCAAACAGCAGAAAATCCAGTGGCTCAGCAACTGCGTCATGTTTTTTGTATAAATAAATATTCATTATTCACAGAACGATATACAGTACATGATATTGCATGTCTGATTTCCATGGAAAATGACACTTTTCATTTCATGATCTTTTCAAGTAAAAGTAGGAAAGGCAGTTACGGAATAGTTTGACATTTTGGGAAATATAGCCTTTTGCTTTCTTGCCGAAAGTTAGACAAGAAGATTGATACGACTGTCACATTTATATGGTAGATATAGAACCAGCAGGTGATTTGTTTAAAACAGTCACAGTGTGTCACTTCCTGTATAAACAAAATATTTGTGTGTGGAACAAACAAGCAAAGGTTATCGTGTTCATTTGTGAGTTTTAGGAGGTGCTGATAGGGACATATTTTATAACATTTACAGTGTGTAGACACGAGAGTGGTATCAATCCTCTCATCTAACTCTAAGCAAGAAAATAAATGAGTGTATTTACGAAAAAGTATTCCTTGAAGATTAATTCATACACACCCCTACAGAGACAAGCCCAATGAACGATATTAAAAACATAGTTCTCCTAAAATCAGTAAGTTAGAAACCAGAGACTCTCATCAGTAAAGATGTCTGCAAGAAGCTCTTAAAGCACATGAGTTACATGCACTGTTGGGTGCCATTTAGGTTTCTGACAAAAGTGACCTCTGGAAAACAACCCTGAGAATGATTTAGCTGCCAGAATGACAGCCTGTAGTTTTTGAGTCTGGTTATTTGATGTGTTTGAAATTAAAAGTAAAAAGCTTTATCACAACTCAAACTCAATCTGTTGGTTGGTGGTGACGGTTTAGGATTAACTCACAACTTTAAATGCCCTACGTACCCGAGGTTCACCTCAGCAGGTGATCTTCTGCCCTCACTCACCGACATGCATCCAGCTGGACACACTTAGGATGAAGGTTGAAGACAGCAGGGGGGCTTTTACTGCAAGCAGTTGTGAAACTGTGAAAACAATGAGATTCTTTAAACAAGAGTTAGACCAAAAATGTTGTAAGACATGACGTAGTAACATGGAAACAGGTTTCACAAAATTAGTCTGCAGGCGAAACAACAACATTAACTTCTCATAGGCAGTACACCACACAGTAATTAATCAGTTAATAAAATAAAGTTTTAACTGGTACTTAGAATGATGCATTAGCTCCAGACAGCTAATAGCTAGTGTGATGAGCAGGAAGCTGCTCATGGAAAAGCTCTAGTGTGCAGGATTTGGCGGAATCTAGCAGGGAGGCTGCAGATCGCAACCCACTCGTAGGAGTGTACGGTAAGAACCACAGACACAGGACCCACTAAAAGTTCTCCCGTGTGGGTGCCAAGCGGTTGTTGGTAGAAATACGGTGGCCGACGCGAAAACATGACAGTGCGAAAGTCCCAATCTAGAGCCAGTGTTTCAGGTAATTATACCCTGAAGACACATACTTATTAATACCCCCTTTCTGCCAATAGATCCCCTAAATGTGAAACACTGTACCTCTTATCACAATCAACAAATCACAATCGCTTTCATGACTTACAGGGAGACTTGAATAGAACGGAGGCATTGTTAATGTCATTAGTTGCACCTGTGATTTTCCTGCTATGACCAGTCCAGATGCCTGGACTTCAATTTTACACTCAGAACTCACACCCTCAAATAAAATGGAGGATAAATATATCATGCACTATATATAGTAAATAGTGAGTAATTTCAGACACAGAGTGGGACTTTTATTGCTGTATAAAGTTTGGTGACATCATATTATTCTCAGTGTAAATCCAACCTGAGCAGGAGTCTAATTAGCCAGAATTGAAAACACCTGTGTGGGTGTGCCGGCCCTTTGACTTTAAAAACAAGTGATGAACTTTGTCCTAACAATGAAAGATGATACAGTATACATATATACGCCTTGTTTTAAATCAGGCCCCTGTATATGACCAGACAATTAAATATAGTTTGCTTTTATGCCTGCATGGTTTCAGAAACATCTTGGGGGACCTATCAACAGTCATTGAGAGATTTGCTACTAGTGATCTTCACATCTTTGACACGAGGAGTCGAGCTGCGGTTGAGATGGTTGTTACACCTGGTAAAGATGGCCCCACATGTCTCCATACAAAGATATTTTGGTCACTTCTAGATGCTTATGGAAAAACTGGAAGAATTTGCTGGAGGAAAAAAAAAAAAAGCACATCTGGGCTGCTCTGCTTTCCTGGCTGGCAGTGCAGGAAATGTGCATACAGCTAGAAAGTGGATGGATTAACAGAATGAGGAATAACGCGTTTATTTATAACTCGGCACAGTTTGGAGTAAATAGTTTCCATTTTGGGTAAATTGTGTATTGACTCTCTCTAAATAATAAAAATGTAACTTGATTTTCAGAGGAGCCAAAGCAGCAGCCAGTCAGTAGAGTCTTATTCCACTCAGATCTACTCAAATAAATCCTAATATATCTTTTCCATGTGCTTTCCTTGGTTTTCTTAGCTCTTTCTTCATTTGTAAATGCTTTCACAGATGCATGCAGACGGACTCGCAGTCTTGTGGGCAGTGAGCTCATGGAGGCGTGTCTGAGAAAACTGCCAGAAGCAGAGGCAGTCGGATTCGAGGCAGACAATAAAATCAAAAAAACAACTGTGACGCCATGATCTGGAGGAGGTATTTACGCTGCTTAACACTTTACCAAGTCCATCTGCAAACAGTGCAGAGAGCTGCAGTCAACAACATGCTGGATTATACCTCCCTGCTGAAGAGCATCGCTAACTTCAGCATAAAGTTCAGTTTACGTAAAAGGATTTTTTTTTTTTGTCTTTTTGACTGTCAAACATAAAACACAATATTAAATTCTTTCATATCCAAAAGGACAACTACTGATCTCTCTTGACAAAGTTTGTTCTGTGCAACTTGGCCCAGTGTACCTTGGCTGCACAAACAATGGCAATCAGTGACGTCACACCGCTAACCAGATCCACAGTTAAGCAACTTCACAGTGCCGCTTACACACAGCCTTGAAGTAATTTACAGGAAAAGCCACAGACTTATCTATTTCCATCTACGTATACAAATCCGGACATGTTTACTCTGATGAAATCAGCTTCACTCTCCTCTTTTTCCATGTGCTCTTCATAGATACTTTTTGTTAAATCAAAACAAGCAGCTCATCTTTCACACAAGCTCATCTTACCTTTCTCCTCCTCAACTAGACTAGAGGTTTAATCTGTAGTTTGCATGTTTTAGTGGTTTATTGGGGGCTCAATCTGACATAAAGATAACTTAACATAGCGGACACCTGGGTTTACAGTGTTTTTTTTTTCCATTTTAGCTCTGCATTTAGTTTAATCTGTATAATGTGGTAAAATAAAAATGAAGATAAAATAAAAAACCTTTCCTGGAAAGACGATACTTTTGGCCTCCCTTAGACTGCAACAGTGGAGCGACAACCTCCTGGTGCATACAGAGGAACAGGGACTCATCGTCCCCAAGTCTATCAACACACTTAAGACATGAAACAACATCTCAGCCTCACCAAGGCCCTGCTGATCTCCAACATTCTAGGCATTTTGCCATCGTGTCCCATCTCATGAAAGCCTGGATCCCTGAATGTTAAACGTCGGCAATGAAGGCAGAAGCAGAAAGACCAGGATGTCATAATGTTTACAAACTTTTAATAAAATCAGTTTAATTTCCACTGATAACACTTTCTATGGTCTGGTATTAATAGCCAGATAATATAGGAAGACACAAATACTTGGCAAGGCAGCATATGGTTTACAAAAAGTCCTCATCTGTGACAAAGTATGAAGCAAAGAAGCATTATTTGAAATCGTATCACTTTGAGAGAAACTTACTACAAAGTTTGCTCAGTGGAGGCGATGTTGGTATTTTCTTGATAATCCCTTCTGACCCGTCACCTTATGCTGCACATCAGCACATTTGAAGCACAGGCGTGATATGTTTAATTTAAAATACCAAAACAACATTAGCAGGTAAGAAATCATTCCAAGAGAACTATTACATTACATTACATTACATTACAGTCATTTAGCAGACGCTTCAGATTCTATCACATTTCTACACCGTAGGCACAGCTACGGGAGCAATTTTTGGGGTTAAGTGTCTCGCTCAAGGACACATCGACATGCGACTAGCAGAGCCGAAGCCGGGGATCGAACCCCCCCGATCCTCTGATTGAAGGACGGCCCTGCTCTCCACTCAGCCACAATATAGGGCCGTTAACACTGGACCTGCGTACAATTATTAAGCAGTTAAATTGAGCAAAAAAATTCATTAAAGTCCTTCCAAATCGTAACATCGTACTTGGTTCCAGTACAGCTCTCTAGTGACCTAGATCTAGTGATCCAATAACTGCATGAATATGTTGCGCTTCACACCATTACATTACATTTCCAATGATTTCTTTGGCTCGCAGCAGAATGTTCGGTATGTTTAGCAGCACTTGTACAGCACTGTACTTGGCCTGCAGCCATTTTGGAAAAACAATACAACTGGTATTTAAAAAGGCACAATCCATAATCCAAGTGTAAACAAAAGGGTAAACAACTAGAAGAGTTTAGAACTTGCGAACACTGTTTAAAATACAAAGACTTCAACAGAGGCTGTTAAATATCACAGCAAACAGTAAAGTAAAACACACTGAATGCTTTTACACATCATTGTTATTTAGCTGGTCAAAATGACGGCTTGACCAAACCCTTTTTGATATCCTAAATTCAGTTTAAAATCCAGTCCAGGCCCAATCCTTCAACGCCATCTTAGAGACTTCTCAGTCCACGTTCACAATGTTTAGGTGCTGAATGATGCACGGTTGTGCTCAGACCGAAAGAAAATCACATGACTGAGGTAGAACATTAATCTTAAACAAGAACATTATCGGTAAAATGATAATTTACTGGTTTTAATACTGCAATAATGACACGAGTTGCACTACATTAGACATTTGGGTAATACTGCGACTGAACTCTACTCTTGGCATATTTTCAGAGATGATTATATAATCAAGGTTTCCCCTGAGAGCATCTTGGCTGGAAAGGTGCACCAGTGAACGGGTCGTTCAGAGGTCTTCCCCCGATGGTCCAGGAATGCAGAGGCCCCACCGCTACCGACCCCACGGCGGCCTGCTGACCGATCCTGGAGACGACCCGGTGCACCGCCACCGGCTGCTGGAGCAGAGGCGTCTCCGTGTGCAGAGGAAGGGCCCGGATACCGAGACACGAAGGACCAGGAGGAGAGGGTCCTGGGACCAGATGACACTGTCTGCTGGTTTGAATCTGCGGCGTACCAGACTTAAATATGTGAGCGTTAGCGGGATCAGCTTTGGTGGTTTCCTGCCTCTTTCCAAACGGTGCCTGGAGGAACACATCAGAGGCGTCAGCAGGTTTCTGAGACGTAGAAGAGGAGGAGCTGCCGAGCGCCATCTTGCTTTCTTTTTCTGACGTTTTAAACGGGGCCAGCTGGAAGACATCAGAGGTGGCTGGGCTGACCTGGAACTGGGATACGTGGTTGACAGGTATGAACGGCAGACTAGTGGAAGAAGCTGGTATTGTATGGTGCTGTATGCTGCTCTCATCTGATGGCAACATGTGTTGATCATAGACGCATGCAGCAGTCCTCAGCCGTTGATGCTCCTCAGTGAGCTGCACAGAGGCCACAGCCTGAGCAGCTGGCAGTGCGTTACCGTTGAGCTCCCTCTGCAGGTCTGTGTGTGGAAAAGATGAGAGAAAGGTCAGATATGAAAGATGCATGGAAGATTTACTGACTTTTCAATCTTATAGATATCATATGAAATACAAATATTTTGCCATCTATGATGTTTACCACAGACATGTATGCTCAGGTATTTCATTTGTATTGTTGACATTTGTGCTTAGTGAAAAAAAAAAATCAAAGTAAAAATGTCAAAGGTGCAACATGTTCTAATGTTCTTTAAATATACATATCCTGTATTTGAAAGCTCAAATGGGTGATGTAAAAAATTGCACGCTCCGCCCAAAATCTTTGAGGGCGATAGATATTTCAGAATTCCAATAACGATATATCGGTCAGTGTATATTTTTTAACATAAACATGTTTGATAAATACCTTTTGAATTATTAAGATATGTACTGAATGGGACATTTAATAGTTGAAAAGAAAACGTGTCGGTGCTTACTGGAGACAAACTATCTGCTTTAACATGACAGCCTCTCGCAAGGTAAACAAAGATGGAGTGACATTTTAATGGGACATGAAGGTCTTACCTGAGTTGAATTAACCTGCTATATGAGCAGAATAAGAATTTGATTAGTGCATCACACAAATAAATCTGCCTTACTAGATTATGCTTAAAATGAACAAATCATTTACAAGATAATATAATCCCTTAGCATCTCACCCAAAGTACTTAATGCAGATATATTTGCACACAAAGTCTGATGAGAGGCGATTAAAAGAGCACGACATCAAATTATCACAGCACTCCTTTAACGTCATCAGACTCACGATGGACACTTTTGGGAAAAAAAGGATAAAAATGTAGCAGCAGAACCAGAGATATTGTCTTCTTCCTGGGGCCTACATTACCCACAATGCAACGTAAACCACCGACAGCTCAGCTGAGATTCAGGTGTTATGCTAGTTGCGGCTAATAATGCTAATTTATGTGAGTTTACCAGCATTTACCAAACTTTGTGCCGCTCTCTGGAGCCACAAAAGGCTTTAAAGTTGTTTTTCACATACAGAATACAGTCGTAGTTTACTCAACACCTGTAAACAGACTGTGTACAAAAGGGTGCAGCACAACAGTTCACTTTTGTTGAGTTACATCAACCAATATCCTGGACAACATCTTACAATCAATACTCAACACGTTGACATTCACATTTGTATTTTATTTGCCATCCCTTTATAATTCTTTAATCATCTCACAAAAATAGAAGGAGCACACGACACCACAGCTCTGATGCAGGTTTTGGGGCCGTAAAGACGAGAGGCGTCTCAAAAACACTCAATGGTGTCAGATAATCGACGGTTTTCATTTGTGGCAAAAACAACGGAGAAAAGGAGGGGCTTCCGTTTCACACCGAGGAGTAATCTCACTACCTGCGCGGCTTCACCGGTTACAACAGCACACTGGCGGCTACGGGGAGAAAGCTCGGGAGTTGCATAGGTTCAAACAGTAACTGCAAATGTTCAGAGGAAGGATCGTAAAGATAAAAACATACGTGAGCCTTTAGTTGCACATGCAGCACAAGTTCTACACAAAAAAAAATGAAGGAATAACATTGAAATAGGACAGAAACAAAGAGGCTTAGATTCATTATCGTGATATTTTATCGTCAAAGAAATAAAGACGTACTCCGTGATTTTGGCACTATTTTAGATCCTGAATTCTAACATTCAGTGTTGAGGTGATTTATCTGATACTGCAGGACTCCACTCATTCAAAAGGGAACTACTTTGTCTTAGTGTGATATATCTAACTAGCAAGTGGAAACCCATTAAGATTTGAAGGGACTATTTTAAGTAGATCTCACAAAAACAATCACTTGTTCCCTTTATCATGCAGGCCAAATCATGTAGTTTGATCCTACAGAAACGTATATATTGCTGATTGGAGCTGATCTTTTTGTATTTGTGTTGTGTCTCCAGATTCAACCTTCTCACACGTCACAGAGCCCCTCACACATTTACCTCTCACACACACTAAACTGCAATACGGAGCGCAGACTTGGGGAGCAGTAGGCCAAAACGTATCCAACTCTCAGATGTAGCTCTCACTTCCTGAGAGAATTTAGGGGGGGGGGGGGGGGGGGCTGTGCTTTCAGAAGAGATTTTAATGACAACGCAACCGTCGCCATATTTGCAGCAAACAACAACACAAGTGGGCTACTGGAAAACACATCCACACACACACACACACACACACACTTATCATAACACTGTATACCGACACACATGAACATTCAACAACACTGCCATGCTTTTTGATATGACTTCTGTGATCACCAAAGCAGGTAAAGCTAAACACAAAGCTTTACAGAGTACACCTTTCAGAAAAAGCGCTGAAATGAACCGGGGACTAAGATTTAGAGGGTTAAGCTCCCGCCTTCTGGAAAAAAACGGTTTTGAATAAAAATATAATCCTTCACATCTGTCCGTGTAAACAAAAGGAAACACAGGCTCACAAAGGTAGAGGAGGTGGAATAAGACATGAGATTCAGCCTCATCTCCAGGGTGAACAAAGACGAGGATTTTAATTTACTGACAATAGTTGAATAGATATAAGCAAGAAAAAAAAAACTTTCTCAACACACAATTCCACAAAGAGGAATGAAATATATATATATATATATATATATATATTTATGAGTATTCTTCAATATTATTCAGTGATTATGGTGTCAGAATCATAGATATTTTTTTATTAAAGACTAATATTCATTTTTTACATTCATTCTCTAACACTCTATTCATATTAACATTTATTAACAGGAAAACAATGTCATATATATATATATATATATTTATATTTATATATATGGATATATGAGAGATTTCACAAGTAAAGCAATATGTTTTCCACAAGTAAAGCTTCATGACAATGACTTCATATTTACACGGGAGGAAGAACCAACTCTCTGGTCGGGATAAGAGCCTGCAGGGGTCGCAGATATCTATTTACATAAATTAGGAGTGAACAAATGGCAGGAATGTGGGAAGGATTGCACAATGCGGAATGAATGCTTGCGTTGATATTCAAAACAAAAAAGTGCAAGTGAGTGAAAGTGATTTTTAAAATGCCATATTAGACGGTTTCTGTTGGTGCCAAAAGCTTTGACCTGAACAGTCGTTAATGGTCTCGCTCTAGATAAACACTACTGCATTTCTACTACATCCTATCACGGCTTATTATTCAAATTATTGTCATGATTTCATGCATTTTCTGTTGATATGGCACACCGCTATAAACACTGTTAAATGAGCCCGATTTGTCATTTAATTCCAAAAACAAGCTATTGCTCGCCTCAAGGATGAAATCAAAAATACGACCATGAGAACGGGTCCTCGTTTAAAAAGTTCAGTTTTGTCTGTTTCGACATCATTTAAATATTTAGAGTTTAGCTGATATACTTTCTGCACCAGTCAGCAGTTTATTTACAGATTACTTTATGGCACTTCACCGTTCATCACAATGACTCAGTATGGTGGTTATGGCCGTTTTGTTTCCAGATTTGGGTTTTTCTAATCTATGGAGCTTTAAATTGTTAAAGATATTCAACCCAAAGACAGAGGTAACAGTTATGCTACTGTGCAAATCAGGCTACATGACTACGTTTCCCTTTTATAGAAGACATAAACTGACCGTATTTCAACGAATGGTCATTCCACTTTTCCAATGGTTCCTACTTTAAAATGTGCAAATAAATCTGGGGAGGAGAATTTAAAAAGGCAAAACGACAACAATTTCACTTGTGCACGATAATAACTACAACCACTTATAACTATATGCCTATTGCACAATACAACAATGATCTTCTATTGTTTCGCTATTAGACATAATGCAATATTGCTCAAACAAACTGGATTGTAATAATACATCCTGATTGACGGAGAGAGAGAGAGAGATGTACTGGTTAATGTTTGGAGAGGATGATGTTAGTGTACTGGCCACTTTTTTTTAAACCAATGGACGACACATGAGACTACAACAAAGAGAAAATGTGAGTGAGAGGGTGAGAGGTGAAGAGAAGCCAGATAATGCAGTCGATGCGGCGGAGAGGACAGAGTATGAAGAAGCACTGAGAAGCGAAGGACGTTTCTACTGTCGGAGCTAGAATGGAGATGACAGCCGGAGGGGGGGTGGGGTGGGGGGGGAGCTAGCTATGACAACAGTGTTGATTGCTGTTATGCTATGCCAGTCTATAATCCAGTGTTATAGCCTCTACGGGGGGGGGGCGTCTACAAGTCGATGAGCTGGTCCACCAGCAGCATGGAGCGGGCCAAGCTGGACAGGCTGGATTCAGAGCCGCCACTGTTACTGCGCGAGTGGCCTCCTGAAACTGGCCGGAGAGACAAAAGGGGGGGACGGACGAGACGAATACAGGCAAACAGAGGAGGGGAGGGGAGGGGGGGGGGCAGAAGAGCGGGAGTCACGATAAGCACACAGAGCAGTCAAGGAGGGGAAGAGAGAGAGAGAGAGAGAGAGAGAGAGAGAGAGAGAGAGAGAGAGAGAGAGAGAGGGGGCAGAATTTACCCATTTACCTCTACTGGTTTAAAAACATTCTGAGGATGCAAAAACAGTGCATGCACCCGATCCTGTTATCAGTAGGTTTTATGACTTTATTCATTATTTAGCAAATCAGCATGCGACTGAGGGGAAACCCCCAATAAAGAGCCAATCCCTGTGTCTTTAAATCCTGAAGACCAACGTGACCCACCTGTGCTTCCGGGGGTGGAGAACGTAAAGACTTACCTTGGGAGTTCTTGCGGCCTATGACGGGAATCGGATCAAACTCGTCGTCCTCTGTGAATTCCTCTGTGACTCCCTCTGCTGTGGGCTGCTGGGGCTCAAAGTCTGAGATCAGGAGACACGAGTCTGCAGAGGATAGAAGAAAGGTGGGTTGTAGCATTGCCGAGTTAGAGGCCTCACCCACAAATAGTTTAGGCCAACAACAACAACAACAATAAGACTCAATAGCTTCATCACCATGATAAACATTTTCATAAAAATCAGCAGTTACTGCGAAACCACATCGGAAGCTCTCCAGTGGTACAAATCCTGTTTGATGAGGAGAGATCAGCAGTAATTAGGATCCTGCAGCTGGTGCACACTGATCCAGAGTTGGCGCCGTCAACAGCAGTCAAATGCCTTCGTTCACCAGCCAAGAAGCGAACACTGAACACAGCTGTGCAGCTCTCAATGTGGGACACACATTGTGGGTATTCCATTAGAAGTTATTAATATGAAACAGATGTAAGCCGGACCATCCCTCTATTGTACACAGGAAACCCATTACAGTGAATGGATCAAGTTTATCATTTTATTTACTTGCATTTAATGCTGAAAATGTATGAAGACATTTAATAACAGTCTGTCAAGATGATGAAAAATCTCCTGCTGACACCCAGTGTTTTAAAAGTAATCTTATGTCAACATCAACAGCTCAAGGAGTTTGAAAGTTGATGTAGTTTCTGAAGTTTATTTTGGAGTTTTTCTGCCCTCTAGTGTTGACAATAGCTTTAAGTCCAACTGAAATAGAACTATTCTAAAACTATACAACGGCTTTCAAGAGCTAAGGGCGGTGAACACATCCTACGTTAAAGAAGTCGTTAGACTCTTACAGCTTACCTGCTACAGGCTGTGCACAGTCTCCACACAACAGGCTGAAATCATCCAAAGCAGAGGCGGCGGAGGTGGGAGCAGAAGAGACGGCACTGCTCGCTGCTGGAGGGACGGACGGACCGGAGAGCAGAGAGCCCAGGAGAGAGTCGTCTGTGGCGAGAGGGTCTGAGGCCGGTCAGGAGAAGCCAAAGGGTAGACAGGAAACAGGGTACAGTTTAGTTCAGTAGTGATTCTAACAACCATGCACTAAGCCTCCGACTTTTTAGCTCTTAGACACATGCCTGCTTGCAACACACACACACACACACACACACACACACACACACCTTTTGCAGAATCTTCCACGGAGCCCCCGAAGGGATCGGACAATGACAAGAGGTCTGGAAGCATGAGCGAAGACGTGTCTGGAGATTTGAGTCCTTCAATCAGCTTCTCTGAAGGCAATGAAGAGTTAAGACACGATAAAGGAGACGTACTTTAGCAAAGTGCAATAACAAGATCAGCTGTTGCAAAAATGCAAAAGGCTCAAAGAGAAATACTGCCAGTACAGTGGACAGACGGGTGACTACGGGCTGAAAGAGTGTGTTCAATGGTTTGGAGCCAGACTGGCTGGTGATCATGTACCTGATGTTACGACCGTGTCATAGCATCATTTATTCATGTCATTATTCATTTTTTATTATTTATTCATTTTACTAAGGATTAATGAGGACAATCAACACATATGTTTTTAAAATATTGAGGATATAGATTTCTTAAATACCATGTATATGATTTTAATTGGACAATATACTATTTGACCATAAAAAGGCGTATTTGTGTGCAATACGGATCCACGGAGAGAGGTATTTACCTGGTGCATCCGACAGGTCGAGGATACCAAAAGGATCCGGGACGACCAACAGAGAGGCTCCTGAATCCACATCAAGAATGGTTGAAGGTCTTTCAACTACGAAACAGAGACTTATAATCCATTACGAAGCCCAAACAGTCTAAAAATGCATTATGGGAGGAAGCAGTATGTTTCAATCTTGGCTGAAGTATTTCATATTTTAGGCCAATTATAACTAATAATACCGAGTGTGTCTTTGTTATCTGTAGCCGGTATTACAAAGTGCCTTAAATCCAGTTTTCTAAGTAATTCACACGTCTACATAAACACAGCAATTCCTTGAGTGCGTTTTTATCACTCCAACAAACTTCATGAGCGCTCTCTTGAATATTTCTAGACCGAGTGAGACTCTAAGCGACAGTGCTACCTAAGACAGTATATGAGCAAATCAATTATTGAACTTTTCCTTCTCGTTAAAGAAAACATTTGCTAAGTACAGCAGCAGTAGCATCACAACTCTTTACATCAACGCCATTAGAGTAATGTCATTAAAATGTTCTGACCGAACCCTTTTATTTTATTTACGTGATGCACAATTGGCAGCTTGCTTTTGAAAGCCTCTTAAGGCCATCGGATTAATGGATCAGGTGCATTAACAGGTTTACATTATATTCCTTCAGACTCGTACAGTAAAATGCATTATGTGGCATCAGTACAACAGTGAGCATCGAAGTGGGGAACAACTGATGAAGGTATCTTTACTGTAAATCTCAGTCTGAGCCGAAGAATTGTGGTAACAAGCGCTGAGTGCTGTCGAGGACAGCGGGGTCATGTCCCCCCCCCCAAGATATGGAAATTTGAACAAATGTTTGTAAAGACCAATCATCAAATGCCTCCACAACTAGCATCTAATTGGTTTAAAGTTAAACAAAATAGTTTTTCCGCAGTTTAACAACATTAAATTCCTGTTGTGCATTTGTTTGCACCAGACCCTGGTTACCTGCTTTCATTAGGTGTTTCAAGCTTCATCACACTTATTGTATAATGACTTCAATAACTCCAAAGACACATAAAGTATGTGTAACTGTTTGTAGAAACAGCGTGAGTTGGTGATGATGCCACTAAAGGGACTGTGGTGTTTCATGGGTTCAGGTGTATGAAGGGAAACAATGTGACATACCAGTATCTTGGGGTGTATTATCCACAGATGAGGCCTGCAGGCCTGGTATCAACTCCTCTGAGGATGATGGCTCCATTTCTGAAGGCAAGTCTGAAAAAAAAAAAAAGAAGGAAATTCACAGTTAACAGTTTAAAACATATTAAAAACACATATTCATGGTGCTGTACACGGTAGTACTCATAATAGTACCAGTAGGCTTTTTGTCCTCCGTTTTGAATTCCTCTACAGTGAGGTTGGAAAAGTTGTCATCGTCGAAAGGGTTCCACGTGGGTTGTGTTGGCGTGTTGGCGGCATCGCCGGACGCAAGGACAGTGGAGCCATCTTTGTTTTGGTCCTGATCTGCGTCACCAACACCGAGCTCAACGAGCTGGGCGGTGCTTGGATGAGATGAAAGTGATCTACGGGTAAAAAATACGCACAAAATATTATAAATAAAACCACCCGGCCACTTGAATTTGAGCCGTTCTTTAGGTTCATGCCAGTACCCGTGCAACTTACTGGTTGAGGGCGGCGTCTCCGTCAGCTCCTTGAGGCTGCAGCGAGGAGTCGCTCACTGGAACTCCGGCAACGCTGCTCGCTGTGGCGTCACTCGGTGTGCGTTGGTGGCCTCGCTCTTCGGTTGTCTTTGGAGAAGCAGGTGGAGTCTGATGGAGGGAAAGCAAAAACACACGAGATCAAGACACGCGTTTACATCTTAGACACAAAATGTTCATTTCAATCACAGCCACATATACCGGAGGCAAAAGGTCTCAGACCAAAGAAACGGAAAAGGAGCTAAATTACTTGGAACGTTAATATTATTACGATATTTTGATACCTAAGGAACAAGGTAAACAATAGACGGATAGGTGGATGAAGAAAACACCAGGCCATGCCACTTAAACCATTACCGTCAAATAAAAAAGGGAAAAATCAATTCTGACAGCTCTGCAGGGATGAAGCCGTTCAGCACCGTTTGAAGCTGGATGGTGAGCAGGAGGCCACTTACCGTCTCAGCAGCTTTTTGGCTGATCTCAGTGGAGTTGGGCTGAGCCTGGGCCGCCGATGGCTGAGTCATCTGCTGCTGCTGCTGCTGAGATACGGGCGTCTGACCGGAGGCCGGTTTGCTGGGTGAAGGCTGAGCCGCTGGCTGCTGAGCCTGCTTGCGCCGAGCCGGGCGTTGAGGTGGAGCCGGGCTCGATGGAGTCTGAGCTGCCTGCTGGGAGGTGGCGCTGACCACAGAGGGGGGTGTGGTCTGCTGCTGGACTGTAGGCTGTGCCTGCTGTTGGACTTCAGCCTTGGTCACTGGTGACACGACTGCTGCTGTTGTCTCTGCTGCTGTAGCTGCAGCTGGCTGTCACACAAAAGATTACATAATTAAATTACAAACCACCAGAACTAAATTAGTGCTCCAGGTCCTGTGAGCAGCTGAGAATATACATTTGTATACCATATGTATCATATGATACATATGGTTATTTTCCATTAATGCTTACAATGAATTGGTTTTTGGATTGAGACTGTAACATGCCCATCACAATGCCCAAGAGCCCACGGTTATGTTTGAAATTGCTTGTTTTATCTGCCCGACAGTCCAAAAATCCCCAAAAGATTCAATTTACAATGATTTAAGACAGAGCAAGGCATGAAATCCTCATATTTACAAAACGGGAACCACCCAATTTAACTTGATGAAGGACTAAACAACTATGGAAACTGTTGCATTTAGTTTTCTGTCAAACTACTAAAACTACTAAACCTGAAACAAACAGCCAACCGTTATACTTCACTGAGCTGCTTGCTTCGGTCACTTTCCTTTTTTTTTGTTGCACATTTTCATCCAGAAAGATACATTTCAGGGTTTGTATTAATTTGCATCTGTAAAAAGCTCCTCTGTCCGCTCAGTGCCACTGGTCCGTATGTACCTGCTTCTGTGGAGCCACAGCCGGACTTGCATTGTTTTGTGACTGGACGAGTGGCAGAACGGAAGTCTGTGCCTTCTGCGACTGCAGCGCTGCAGCTGGCTGAGAGAGGTTTAAGCTGACTCCTGTGGGATGTTAAAAAAAGAGCACACAGACTACAGATTACTCAGGAAACATCTCATACAGTGCATAAATCAAGCAACATTAACAGCTTCATCAGAGCATTTCAATCCGTTTAATGCTGATAAAAGACATCAAAGTGATTTGTAACAGGTACAGCAACAGAAGCAGCGTATCAGAGTGTGGAGAAAATCATTACGTAATCACTTCGGGGCCTGTGGTTAGACTGCTTTAAATTGCACAAGTCTTAACGTGCATCTGTTCCTGTTGAGGATCGCGGTGCTCGTTGTGTGTACACAAAAGATTAGAGGGATTCCTGCATCTTTACTCAAGAGCTCGGTTTCTTCTCCCTACAACGGATATGAGAATAAGGTCGGAGCGCTGCACGTACCCACAGGCTGAGCTGCACCACCTAGGAGATTAGGCCGCTTGCGAGGGGTGAGAGCAGCCGGCTGGATGGGTAGGATGCCAGCCGCGGCCTGGGCATGGGCTGCTTTGGGCCTCTGGCGAGGGGTGATGGAGGTTTCAGTGGTGGGAACTGGATCAGTCAGTCTGGCAACACAGGGAGCATGTCGGGCCTTCTTGGTAATCACGGCAAAAAGTGCTAACATCATTATTTAATGAGTATCAATACTGACTGTGTCGAATTACTTCCACAAAATGTCGTGGTACAACAGCTTTAATGGTGACACCGTGTAAAGCGGGTCATGCTTGCCTGGGTTTAGCCTGGTTCTTCTTCGCTGCTGCAGCCTCGCTCGCTTTGATTGGCTCAGGAAGTTTAGAAGGAATTGGAGAATTCTGGATTGTGGAAAGAAAAATGCAGACAGCATTATCAATTTTTCCACTGTTTGTAACTGATGAGTTAGTGCAGATTTTTCCTCCCACAGTGTGACAACTGGTTGGTCAGGCAGACAGACAGCACACAGCAGATTCTACTGATACGACATGAAAATCAATTCCTGATGAGGGAGAGCAAAGCATTTCCAAATAGTTCCGCTGACGCTGGTGCTGAGAGACACTGACCTTCACATTCTGGACAGGACAGGTCCGCTGAGCTAGTTTAAAAGCAAAGAAGGACACCTGGTAGATATCTGGCCTTTTGTCTGGGTCAGGCTCCAGCATGTACCCTGAAAAAAAAAAAAACACCAGGAAGAAACAAGACAGCGTGACTCGTAAAGTGGGGAGTTATGAAAGTCTGTATTCACACACACAAGTGCGCGCCTTTGTGAAAAACATGAATGAATGTTTAAGGAGGACTAACGAATGAGGCAGTGAAGATCATAAGAGTAGCGAGAGTTGTCTGGAATGGTGAAGCTGCCATCACAGATGGCCACCTGGCTTTCACCAAAGGGCAGAGTGAAGAAGCACACTTTGTAGAGCAAACAGCCCAGCGCCTGGAGAGGACAACCACATGATCGCCACACAAACACAGGAGGAGAAGAGAGGGTTAATAAAGAATATCAATAACACACAGAAAGTCACACAACAACTAGCTTTTCCTCTCTAAATACCAGCAGATATAATGTTAAAAACGATGTATTCAATTAGCTTTTAAAGTTCCCTTTTAAGAACAATCAATCACTAAAACATATACATCTGCTACTTAACAAATCAACAGGTTTAATATTAGTCTAACTAACTATGATGTTGAACTTGGATTCTACTGTGAAACAGACTGTAACTGTGGCACAGTGCACGTCTATCACAGACGTCTGTCCTCCTCACTCACCCAGACATCGGCTTTTGTGGTGATGATTTTGTTATTGTAGAGGTTCACCATCTCAGGAGCACGATATGATAAAGTGGTGTACCTGAGAGGAAACGGGAACAGATCAGCGAGTATAAAACAGGACAGTTTCTTAATGTGGCCCCTACATTATTATGTGCTCATAGACGCACATAAATGCAAATGAAAGCAGCGATTTTACACATTACAAATTTAACTTTGCATCAAATAAAGCCTAAGAGCGCTGTGCAGAGCCCTGCAGTCTATTTGAAGTACGAGGTGAACGATCCAATTAGTCTATAAAATGATAATAAATCTGCTCATGAATGAGAAACTGCAGACGGTTTCTGTGCAGCCATAATGAATGAGAGCTGCAAATATCTGCCGAAGCAGACGAAAAAAAAAAAAGAGGCACAAACTTCTTGATCTCTTCCTCCACGATGGCCACTCCTTCAGTCTGCGGGCTCTGGAACTTGTTGGTGGCGCTGCCAAAGTCACACAGCACATAATGACCCTTGTCGTGCAGGAGGATGTTCTCCACCTGAAGATATATACGAGAGAGAGATGAGACTCGCACGCAGTCACGTAGAGCGACATGGGGGGGGGGGGGGGGCGGTCATACATGAAAAGGACCCCGTTAGGAGGCGGCGCAGTACTTGATCCATTCTGCCAAACCCAAACACAGGGGGTTTCCTGCCTCCTGCAAACATGTACACCGCGGACAATGATGAATACAAAAAGGTGAGGCCACCCTTTGAGTCTTTAGGATTCAAGTCAGTTGACTGTGCTCTGCAGAAATGGATAATACAAATATACACACACAGCATGGTGATCCACAGTGGGTGTTGGCCCTGAGTGACCACAGAGTGGGCTGCCTGTCCTGTCCTACACACTGCAGAGCACTTCACAGGAGAACAACGGCAAAGAAATTGTGTCACCTTAAGGTCTCTGTGGATGATGGGTGTCTTGCGCTGGTGCAGGCGAGAAACAGCATCGCAGGTGTCACAGAAGATCTGCAGCACCTCCGCCTCAGTGAAGCCGGTCTGCAGCCTCTGATTCATCAGATTGACCACCTGGCCCCCTGCAAGACAATATCCAGTTACGCACAAACAACAGGGACACGGCGTCACCGGGGTATGAATGAGCCTGAACTTGGGTGTGTGTTATTCTTTTAAAAACGCTGATATAAACTGTTACCCAAACTCCTTGAGTAAATTGAAGCCCATTCTCCTTCCACGCTCACCCTTGCAGTAGTCCATGAGTATGAGGACCTCCCATACATCCCTCGATCCCATAGCCGTAATACTGGAGTCCAGGTAACCGACGATGTTCTTGTGACCGACGAGGTCTTTCTACAAGGACACGAACACACGTTTCAAGAGCGTTAACAAAACCGCTGTTCATCAGGTGTGAACCAAAAAAGCACAACGTCTGCAAAGCCGTGGCATACGTGACCGCTGAAGCGAATGGAAGCATTTTTTATAACCGACATTGGTTTTCTACTTTGCATTCATTATTCTGCAAAGATGCCACAGAAGCGGCAAAATGAAATCTGACATAAGACAAGTTTTAATACCATAAATCATTTAATTCTATCTGGTTATTGTTTAGTGATGCAGTTTGAGGCCATAACCTGCAGAGGGAGCTGGAACAGAAAGCTGAAAATCAGGAGCCCATTAGGTAATGAAAAAATGTCAAGTACTGCGCCCGAGGTGAAGCACCGTATGTCTCACTGTCTGTGTGTGTGCATATGTGTGTAACAGAGTGAGTGAGAGAGAATTAATTGGCTAGAGAGGTAAAGAAAACATGTCATGTGATGAAGAGGAATGACACTCCAGAGATCCTCTTTAAACCAAAGTTGAGGGCCCGTCAGTGCTGGTCTCAATAGCAAAACCAGGACCTCAGTTGTTAGAAAGTACCGCATGTGATTCTGTTGAATGTTTATACAATCAGCCATGTTTTTGTAAATGACCATCCATTGCTGCCTCCCTTCCTTCCTGAGTAGTGCTTCAGACAGAGCAGAAGCATGCTTTGTGTGAGCGAACTGAACGTAGGAATCCAGCAACACAAAATGCTTCAAAGGGCAACTCTTCTGATAGAATATCTACACATATTGTGATAAGACATGCATGTCTATTATACACATACACGTCAAGAGGTCAGGCAATACAGGGATAGTCTTCCATCCTATCAGCGTGTGATCCTTATCTCCAATCAATTTATAGCAGGGACACAATGTTATGTTATACAAGCAAACTAAAACTAGAACGTTTTACCAATCTCTACAATGAATGCTTCAAAAAAGCATGATATTCATACAAATACCACCTACAACTCATTCCACAATAGCTTGCAGGGGGAGAGCACAACATGCAAGACAACACTATGAAAACAAAAACAAAGCACACCAAGAACCAGATGAATAAATACAGTTCTACCATCCAAACAACGCTGCTGCAGGCTCTGTGTGTTCTCAGCACTTCTTCTGAGTCATTCTTCAGAGAACAGAGAACTTGCATGTGTGGATTTTATTGGAAATTTCAATCACAATTTAAGTTTCACTTTGCTTTGTAGTGGCCTTCATACAGTTTGTGAGCTCAAGAGGGAGAACAAGCAGAAATATTGAACCTCAGCCACTCACCATTATTTGAATCTCGCACTTGCACACCTGCAGGTCATGCTCGTTGTTGACATACATCCTCTTCAGGGCGCAACGCACCCCTTGATTTGTTCGCACGAGGAACACGATTGCGAAGCCACCTGCAGGATCGAGCAAGAGATGGTCGACATGTCACACACTACAAGACTATTACCAGATTACATTACAATCAATACAACATTTGAAAGATGAAAGGATCACAACATTCTCACAAGTTTTCATAGTGCGTCATCATTTTGGAAATAGCTGACACGCTCATTTTTACACCCAATTACTGCCACCACTGTTGCAATCTGTGTCCACGGTAGCCGTACGTCAACGCGGACAATCGGGAACAAATGGCGCAGCCTTATAGCGTTATGCATTAGTCATGTCATTGCTGCAGGGTTTTACATGGAGGCCAAACCATCTGGTATAGCTCAGACCGCAAATTCACTTTGCAGAGTTTAGTTGTGACAGAGTCATCAATTTCAGGCAGACATCGCGGCTTGTACTGCATCCTCAACTTGACATGGGTGAAATGCTGTTGTACGGCACAGTAGCACTGTAAATCGGCAAGAGATTACCCATGAACATGAGTGCAGACTGAGGCTGAGGGCTTGCATCAATAATAATAATAATAATAATACTGTAAAAGGAGACGTAATTACCGCAGCCTTTGGGGGTGATAAGATTAGTAGCTTGTGTTCAATCAAAAGTCAGAGTTAAGGAATGTCCAGAGGTAAGAACATCACCGCAAAATGGTCTTATTCAATATTTATACTGTACTAGATGCTCTTGGCACACATGATGTTCAAAACACTACAAATAGAAATGTAAGAACAACAAAAAGATGTTTAAAATGATGAATAGCATGATTGTTTTGGGTCATGTACAGGCCTCTGATTCAGCATCAGTAATCTACCCCCACTTTCTCTCAGCTTTCATTGTGCACTAAACCCTAATTTATTAATAATAAAAAGGCATCGAATAACTGCTGTCCGGCACCAGGTAGGTCTCCAACTCCATGAATCACACTTGTGAATCATAAAACAGCGAACAGGAAACTGTTAGTCAGAGCACAGCTGACAGAAAGCAGTGGGCCATCAAAGAAACATAGATTTCAAAGCTGCATAATTCCTGTAGGGATGCAATAAGGCTATACATCCCCTGCTCTGTCACGTGACTCATGCATGTGGCTTGCAGGGCACACATCGTCCTCATGCAACTATATAAGAGGGCCAAAAACAAACAAACCATTCTCACCTTCAGCAATGATCTCCTCAACAGTGACTTGGTGCCGCCCGACAGTGAAGGCTCTGCCGATGAAATTTCCGCCCGCATGACTGGACCCAGAGCTGCCTCCTCCTCCAGAACCGGGCCCGGAGCTCACCAACTCCCGGCGAGAATCGAAGAACTTCCTCATGTTGGCGAATTGACCAAGAGTATTTTGCGGCTTCGATCTCTCTCTCACACACACACACACACACACACACACACGCGCGCGCGCTGATAAAGTGATTCCTGTGCAGTAAATGATTGCACTGATATATAACGCAGGTCAGATTGTAAACCTGGAGAAGTCGACGCTTCAAGTAAGTCTATTTGCAGCCTTTTAAAACATGCAGTGATGCCTTTTTTTGTCACTTATGATGTTGAGACAACACAGATTTTTGGGGTGGCAAATGTCCCATTTGCTTGCCAACACAGGCCAGTTGGTGATAGCTAGAGCGGTTGCGACTATCTGTTATGTAAGTGAGTTAACACCACCCAGGAGGCTAAAGCATCTCCGGAGAAAGTATTTCTTTAGCTATCCATCCAGCTGTTCACGGTCGGCTGCTGCTGATGATAACACAAGGTCCTTCTCCATCTCGTATAGCCATTACCAAGCTAGCTCAGTGCTAGCTACTTACGCGCTATGACATTTCGTGTAAGGTTATCCAGGTTATCCTCTGAAGATAATGTCTTCGGGTGCGATGTATCCGACGTCTAACTCGTGTGATAGCGTTCCCCGAAAAAATCTTTCCATCCTCAGTCAAGTGGAGCAACCGTTAGACGGCACATAGCCGCCTGTCCAGCTATTTAATTGCTTCCATTTACATTAAAGCTGTGATTTTTAGTAAGCTAGCGCATTAGCGCGATGTAGCCATTTATCAACACATATAAAGCGCAGAGTCGACAGGAAACTGAAGCCTCCGTCTGTTGCGACTTGAAATGAGAAACCATATAATTTGACATCTACCAAAACATTAGGCAGAGGTTTCAACCCAGCAGCCTAATCTCTGCAACCACAGCAATCTTTGGCTGCCCGCGATATCGCAACATCCTAGCTGTTGCTGTTGACGCGCGGACGGAATTGTGGGTATTGTAGTTGCAGAGTGCAGCTGCAGCCTCCCCTCCCCCTCAGCGTATGAGGTCATACGCCGCGTTCAAGTCACATCGCTCAGCCCGTACACACCAGAAGTTAGGGAAACCGTGGACTGTCAGCCTCGATTTAATTCGCATATATGATGTACTTTTCTGGAGGTGTCTGTTTCTTCCACAAAGTGAAATAATATGCAAAAGAGTCAGACCATTACATGATTGCTGGCAGTTACATCTAAATAACATCCATTATCTATGTATATAGAATAAAACGGCAATATGGCTTTCTAAAATAAACTACACACAATTTCTATTCCGGTTTCACTTGTTACAATACAATAAAGCTAATTTGGGCTATTTACATGGTAGGCCTATATCTACCAGTGGTATAGCAAATTACTAATGTAAAAGTACTAATACCACACTGTTAAAACACTTAAAGTAGGCTAGGCCTAAATGTTGTTAAAGGGACATTGTGTAACATTTAAGGGGGGGTTATTGGCAGATATTAAATATAATGTTCATAACTATGTTTTAATCAGTGTATCATGTGAACCAGGTGAAGTGAAGGATACTCTGAGTTGACGCAACTACGCTTGTTACTGTACGTGCAATACAATATTTGAGAGTAATATGCAAATACTTTATCAATACATCTGTGAACGTGTAAACAAAAGTGAAACCTAATTCAATCGGCCACTACCACTTTGTTTACACAAGCACAGCATGAATGATCGGCTGAAAGCTTTTATTTTGTAAACTTCACTGCCAGCTGAGACAAAGCAGCCAGGTGGACAGGAGGAATGACTGATACTGACAGATGTCTGTGTTCTTCATCCTTTATAAACTTCATTCAGAAATCTTATTATATTGCCATTTTACTTTTGTTTCCAGTGAAATATTAATGACTTTATATAGTGACTTTGCTGCTCTAGAAACAATATTTAGCTATATCTAAATTATAAATAACTTCTAAATCTGTTCTGAATTCATTTGTTTTTAAAATCGTATTCATCTTTTTTAAAACAATTAGGGGAATGAGAAGTATTTAGTTGGTTGCAACCTGCCACAAACTACTAAATGCCACTAAAACTTGCACACTGTCCCTTTAAGTATTAAGAGTAAAAGTACTCAGAAAAGGTCCCGCTGTGACGGTTATAGCCTGCTATCATCACTATCTATATCTATAGGAGTAATGTTACTTATGCGTTAATGTAAAAGCAGTATTGTGGCCTACTGTTTTTATTTGGTAGAGGTGGAGCATTTTTTAAACGATCCCTTTCATTATGGGTTTATCGGCTGACTATCGTTTTGTTTGTAAAAATTCGGAAAATAGTTGCAAATGTGTCACAATTAGGCTACACAGAGCTCAAATTGACACCTTCAATGCTCGTGTTGTCCAATCAATAGTATACAATAAGACAAAAAACAATAAGAAATAACTAGAAGCAGCAAATTCTCAGATTCGTGCATTAATCTTGTTTAATATCTTAATCTTGTATCTAAAGCTGTCAAATAATTGCAGTAAAGTAAAAAAGTACAGTATTTCCCTTTAGTAGTTGTAGCTTCGACATTCCGTGAATGCAGCGCGAAAGGAGGATCCTGTCAAAGAAATCGCATCAAAAGTGGGTGGGACGTGAGAGCAGCTGTAAAATATAAACTGTAGCCTTCTGCTACGTTGACGCTTTCACCTTTTGACGAGCTTCACGTGGATACTTCGCCTTCAGGACAGGTAAGATGCTGTTCCGGGGTCGGGCAGTCCTGTTGTTTCTTTGGTGTTTTGAGTTATTGAATTCGGCAGAGTAGAGTTCAGACTGAGGCGGTTAATCCTCCGTCTGCAGGGTGTGCCCACCAACTTTCATAGTCAACTAGTCAAGTGCTCCGTTTCCTGAATCACTTTGAATGCGACTCTTTCTCAGCATTTTAAATAATCCAACCAAGCTATCCTGAAGATCATACTGTAGATTTTTATAGTTTTGGGGAACACATTTCATTTTCAATAACTTTGGACACTATGGTAAAGCCTTTTCAGTCTTTGCTTTTAACATAGAATACAGCGGACTAAACTTTCTCACTATTGCTCAATATCAATGAACTTGCTGACGTCATGAAATAAAGTATTAAACTGTTGCATTCAGGATACTTATCCCAGGTGCTTTGACAGGTGAATGTGAATGACCTTCAAGTACACATTTACACAATTAAAGTGAACTGGAACACACTGGTGTGGTTCACACGTGGAGCTAACCCACATTGTGTTTGTTCAGAAGAGGCTTTCATAATATTTACACTATTTGTGCTTCAGGAACAGGATCCACTTTGTGTTTATTTACATCTGTGGTCCACACACATGTTGTGAAGTGTTTGTAGGAGTCAGTATTTACACCACTCAGGTGTGGCTGACCTACACTGTTTGCTGAGTGAGTGTCTCCACTCTCAAATTCCAGGACAGGTGTCACGTTTTTGTCTGAAAACTCCATTGTGCTCGAGTGAAAATGGAGGGCGGTCTTGTCAAAGTAGATCATAAGGATCGTGTGCATGTGCTTTCTGCAGCACTATTGTGAACTAAACGAGTCTTCTCAATAACTAAATGGATTTTGACAGAAATATGATAACTACATCAGAGGGTAAGTTGATCCCTACCAGCAGCAAAATAGGTAGGAAGGAAACTCCTCCATAGTTGGTCTCAGTGGAGTAAATACAGGTGTGTCCAAACAAACAGCAGCTAATTGAGATTAGCTCCTGGGACGACCAGCTCAGACGAGGGACACGAGAGAGCCCATGACCAAAAGTGTGTGACGGAAACCCTCTCTAAGATGAACTGCATACAATATTGATCAGAGGTTAATGAGGGTCACATTTGAACAATTTACTGCCCCTAACACTGCATTGAATTAGTTAATTTTGTGTTATGAATGGATCATTGTGCGAGTGACGAAACTAACATTATGTATTTATTCTTTTGTAGCTTTCTGCACCTCCAGTTTGGAAAATCCTCATTCTTCCTACAATGGCAGCGGTGAGTCCGTCCTATAGCTGATGTTCCATCTGTGCTGAACAGACAATAACCATATAATCAACTGTATTTACATGTATTTGCATCACCAGCAGAGACGCTTTTGTTGTGCTTGGTTTGGAATAGGCCTGGGTAGCAATTCAATATGAAAATGTTCATCTTTTATTATAACTCTATTGTAATAAAATATGAAAATGTTCATCTTTTATTATAACTCTATTGTAATATGGTACTGTTGTAATTCCCAATTGCTACTGTAACTGGTGATACAAGTCTTAACTCTACTGTCACGTTTGTTTTAAACTAAACGGACACAAATTGTGGTATGAAATTATAGTCAATATAATTTTTAAGTTTGCATTTTTTTTCTTGATGTTACTCTTAATACTACCGTGCAGTTCAATGATATTGTCAGCCGTTTAGCAAATTTAATCAATGCAAAAAGTCATAAAGCAGTGTCGATTTAGACTAAAATTGACCATTCCAGCCGTGGAAATGATCCTAATTGATGTATACAAGTCTGCTATGAATGACTCAAAAATACATTTCACATCATTTGAAAAAAAAAAAACTCCATAAACTACTTACAAAAAAAGTTCAACTGCTTGACACAAGATGTTTCCTACTTCAGTGAATTCATTGATGTGCTATGGATGTTTTAAATCCACACACCTTGAACTCAGAGGTATGCTGAAAGGTGAGCAGAGAGAGAAACGTTCTCCCTTTTTCAGAAACATGTGAAAACAGCCTTCTATTGTCAAACTGCACATGCATCCTCCCGCACAGCGAAGGTCAAACATCCAAGTGAAAGCAAACACATTTTCTGAGTGAAAAGGGGAATTTAAGTGTGTGTCTGTTCATTTTTATTTCTGTTTAATAAATAAATGACATTTGTGTCACTCATGATCAGATTGGAAAGCGTGGAGCAGTGACCGAGGCGGCCGGTTTTAATGCCGAGGCTGATGTCCAGAGTCTGAGAGAAGCCATGAAGGGAACTGGTGAGTGATCCAGCCGCTGTCATCCAGAAACCATCGGTAGCTAAAGATGTGTTTGACTGTGTCATTAAGACTAGGCCTCCATGAGGAAAGTGACTCTTTTCTTTGGCCTCTCTCCTCCTCTCCAGGAAAGTTTGAAAACTAAATTCAGTGTGTCATCATGGCAGCTTTAGGTTTTCTACTTTTTATAGCCCATTCGGCTGAGAGCGTCGTCGTACTTTGCCTCACCTCTAAACACCGTGTTGTAAAGCTTCTTCTTCACTTGCTGATCATGCAGGAAGTAGTAGTAAATTAATCTCATGAGTTGCACTGTCCTGAAACCATGTTGGCAGGTATGCACCACTCGAAGAGAAACACCCCAACAAACATCCAGGAGCTCATAACAATGCCACTTCTTTCTCTATCAGCAGATTTCCAGCATAGCATGTTGATGCTGTTAGGGTTGGCTAGCGTAATCATCGTCGCCTGACTCTAGTTTGAGCACTATTGAAAGCAGATGGTTTCTATGCCGAAGCAAACAAACAACTGTGTGTTGAGATTATACTCCAGGGTCGCAGCGCTGGTGCCCGATTCTATGTCCTTCACATCGTGGGCTGAACTCTTGTTCTTCAATGATTCTCCAAGAATAGGAATATATGATCATTTAACATGAATAGCGGTTCAGGTTATGAGATTCTGTATTGTATTATTTCTTGCAGGCACTAACGAGGAAGCCATCATCAAGGTCCTAGCACACCGTTCTAATGCCCAGAGGCAGCGCATCAAAGAGGCCTACAAACAGTCAGTGGGGAAGGTGAGAGTTTTGACTGAGCATTGTGCTCAAAGGCAGCAAAAACAAAGTTTCTCTGTGATTGCGCTTTTCAACGTCGGTCCACATGCACGAAGCAGGAGAAGCACAGAAACGGCAGCTGGAGCGCCAGAGGAATTAAAAAAAAAAAAAAAAAAAAAAGCAGCTTTGATGGAGACTATTGGCAGCAGCAGTGGATGTGTCATCTCTTATTCCATTGTGTGCACGCTGTCTTTAACTTGAGGTTGATGTGCTAACATAGTGCTGATAATGTGCACGTTAACCATTAACTGTAAAGCAGAAATGAATACCCCCCCTGTAAACAAAGACCAGGACAGAGAGGGCCTTGTCTTCTGGAGGAAAGTCAAATTTTCCCTACCATAAAAAAAAAAAACAGCAGTGAACCCACAGAGGTACGCTTCCCTGCTGGCCGTTTCTTTGTTTCACGATTTTATGGATCAATATATGAACTAAAAGGGAACTTGGATGTTTATTGTATTTCCATAATGAGATAATAACCCACTGTGCAGTGTCTGGTTTAGAAGTCGATAAAGTTATCTGGAAGTTCCACAGAGGGAGCTGCAGAAAAAAAAAAAGGCAGAATCCTCACAGGCAGAAAGAGTGAGTCATGTTGCACTTGATGACGCCCACATGTGGTCACAGAACAGTCTCCAGAAACCACACCCTCTAGTGGAGACAAGTCCTGCTGCTGGAATGTGTGAAGTCATGTCTCGTGTCCACGCCGGCAGCACAAAACACAAAGCCAAGATTTACTTGTTTTTTTAATGTGAAGATAATTAGCTTTCGTTACAGATGCCCCACTTGATTTAAATTATTGAAGTACTTGGAGCGACTGGTGGGCTGTTTTTTTTTTTTTTCTCTGTTAATCCATCTGCTCCCGTCCTCCTGCAGGACCTGGCTGACGATCTGTCCTCGGAGCTGAGTGGGAACTTCGGCACTGTCGTTCTCGGCCTGCTGATGCTGGCGCCTGTGTATGACGCCTACGAGCTGAAAAGTGCCATGAAGGTCAGAGTTTAGGATCATATGATCGTCTGTTATTGTTCATATCGTCAACAAATCCCATGAAAAGACCAAAGCCGATCATGAATTCACCCTCAAACAAGTAGTGTTTGTGTATCGTCCAAAGTCTGATTTATCTAATCCCACCAAACTACATTTCCTTTAGTTCATAAACGTCTCATATTCTCAGTGTAAAGCATCACACCCTCATGTCTTCTTGTTTCTAACACGTGTCCAAATCCAATTCATCAACAGGGGGCTGGAACTGAAGAGGCCGGTCTTATCGATATTCTGGCCTCAAGGACAAATGCTGAAATAAAAACCATCAATGAGTTGTACAAGAAACGTAAGTGAGCAGAATTTCTGACATCAGGTGGTGATAACGTCTCAGTGTCGGTCGGTGCCTGTGGGTTGTGAATGATATTCGATATTGTGTATCAGTGACAGAGCCTCTGTTCTTTATTTGGAGATGCAATGACATCCGTTATTAGAAAACGGTGGATGGCATCAATTATTCATAAAAGCCATCGCTGCTCTCTATGAGGCAGTTTATTGTTTTGCGGAGTTGTTCTTTTGTGGTTGCAGTGACGGCAGTCGGCAAGTATCAAAAGTGCTTTTAAATGTCTTTCAATTTTTTTGTGTTGCATGTACATTTTATATACAAACAGTCTGGTGAACTTAGATCACAACCCATTTAATATTAATTAAACTGTATTCAGTTGTAAATATTTGATTTCCAAACCTCATTCTTTTTTACTAATCTCATAGAAAGCCGTATATAGTATGCGGTGGCTCGTTATGTCAGTTTGTATTGATTTTTTTGCTCCACAGTCGTTAGAATTGAACAAGCATTTGATTACGTGCTTTATATTTTATTTTTCGTTTCATGGCAGAACATGGAAGCACCTTGGAAGACGCTGTGTGTGGAGACACATCAGGAATGTTCCAGAGGGTTTTGGTCTCTTTACTGACGGTGAGCAAACATTAGCCCGTAACCTCTACTGGCTTTGGCCAGTGTGAATGTTTTAGTTGCTTGTAAAATGTCAGTAAGAAGTTGGGGGTGAAACCCTTATCAACCGTCGTCTGTGGAGGAAGCAACAGCCACTTCTGCATCATAAAACCAGAATCCGTTTCCTCTTTTTTTTTTTTCTGCTCCTCCAATGTTGTGCAACCCTACACTTGGCTTTCTGTTCAGCTCTTCTGTTTTCTGCATCGCAGGCCGGCCGGGATGAAAGCGACAGAGTGGACGAGGCCCAGGCTGTTCTCGATGCCAAGGCAAGGAGTTCAGGTTCTTCAGATGAAAGCATGCGTTTCAATTATGGCTCCCAGTTATTTTAACGTTTGTGATTTATAGGACATCTATGAGGCTGGTGAGGCACGATGGGGCACGGACGAGGTTAAATTCCTCACGGTGCTTTGTGTGAGGAACCGAAAGCATCTGCTACGAGGTATTCTTACAGCACATTCACAAACACCATGTTAATATCTAGACACTTCATATCCTTGTGTTTATAAAAGAAAATACTACCTTTTACTTAAACTGGCTACAGAAGTCGTGTAGTAGACTCTGGGGATTTGACCGACCCTTTGTGGCAGTTTTAGGAGAAAACGCACTATTAAGCCCCTTGCGCAATGGACAAAAACACACCCACAAACATTAGAATTTAATGACTTTAATCTTCATACGTGAAGTGTGTGGCGTCAAGAGTTTGATAAAGAAAAAGCAGCGTGTGACGGTCGTCTTCTTCCTGCAGTGTTCGAGGAGTACCAGAAGATTTCTGGGAGAGACATTGAGGACAGCATTAAGAGGGAGATGTCTGGATGTCTGGAGGACGTCTTTCTGGCCATAGGTTTGTTTCTGCTCTGACATGCGCCAATCAAATAGACATCTGTTGCCAATTTATAAAGATGCAACACTGTCGCGAAAGCTGTTACAATTTAAGTTCAAATGAGCACAGACAAAGAAAAAGACAGAAACCATAACTCAAACTTTATAGGCAGAAAATACTGTAAAGTACTGCGCAGAAACACACTTCCACCACTGAGTTTAATGTATCCATGTTGTGAGAGCTTTGCACCTCATGTGCTGGGATTTGTTTTTGCTTTACAGTGAAATGCATAAAGGACAAGACAGCTTTCTTTGCAGAGCGATTATACAAATCAATGAAGGTAAATATTTCATGCTTCTAATGGAGCTACTATACTGACATGAGAAATGAAATCTATCTTTGTACCTATATGTATAAACTCCAGCGCCATGTGAACGTTGTGTCTCTCGTCAGGGGCTGGGCACTACAGACAGTGTGCTCATCAGAATAATGGTTGCGAGGGCGGAGATCGACATGTTGGACATCAAGGCGCAGTTCCTGAAGATGTATGGCAAAACTCTGTACTCCTTCATCAAGGTGAGGCACTAAAACACTAAACACTGGGGGCGGGAAATACTCAAGTCAGCAAAAAACTCTGCAATTCAGCTGTGATATTATTAGAATAATTGCGATTCTCACTTCATGTATTGTCTTCATGTAGTTTTGAACTGTGACAAGACTTCAATGTGTTACCGCTGTCATTTCAGATGGTTTATCTTAAGATATATCATTTGAATTGTCTGTTTTTTTTTTAAAAGGTCTTTTGACAGTTTGGATTGGTGACACTGATTGCAGTTATTCCCTACACTGGTCCTTTTGAAGTCTCACAGATCTTTTTCTCACTGTGTAGGGAGACACATCTGGTGACTACCGCACAATCCTGCTGCAGCTGTGTGGAGGCGAGTAAGAACAGAACCCACCAGAACGACTTCCAGCTCTTTATTTCACATTATGAGCTCTTATTCTGTTGAAGACTTCCTTTATCTTATGTTCTCTTCTTCCATGGCCTTCACATTTCACTGATTGAACGTGCCTTGTTTTACTGTTTTAACTTTAATACCAATTAAACCAAAGACCAGTGACCTTTTACACGTCCGTTTTCGTTATTGATCCCGTGTTAAGGATTCATTAATGGTATTAGAGATATTTATGCTTCTCGCATCTCTAAGAACATAAAAGAGTACAGGCCTCCAGCTGCCGGTCTTGTTGCAGCGCAACGTTTTCATCACCGTCCAGTCAGTTAAGTGCATTTGTTTAATTGGTAGCAATTACTCATTTGTTGAGTCAGCCCTTCGTCATTTCACTCAATTACATTAACGGGATGCCAGCTTGATTTGGTAGGCAGTAAAATGTGTTCTAATCAAGTTAAGGAGAATGTCCCATAGCTCATACAAACTTACAGTCCTCCATCTCGCCGCAATACGCCTGGGAAATATTCTGCTGTGGTTGCACTCAAGGAGACCACTAGGTGGAACCAAAATAACTACATGAAGCCGCCGGGGAGCCCAGCAGTGCAGGAGAATCTATCAGCATCATTTGTTTGTGAAAGGTACAGAGCTCAACGTCATGTTTTCTTTTCCCCATTTAGCTGCAAAATATGACTCACCTACAATTTAGTTTCTGAGTAGAAACTCTTGTGACGTACAATGTGTTTTTTCACTGTCCTTAGGCAACGCAAGTCCGACTCTCTTGAATCTGGCTTGTGCTGCGTACATTTATAAAATAAACCAGTTGAGATCCCTGCAGTGCACTCACTCTGTGTGGCACCAACAATAAGAAGAAACATCACTAAACCCCCCCATCAGACCAGTCACGCTATTAGACAGCCAAAACGACTGCAATCCATTTATGTCTTTGAGGGGCTGCCACCCTCTGTGGCCATCTGCTAAAAGCCTCATTTAGTCACTTCAGAGCATTCAGACATTTTTTAAAGGCAAAAGCTGAAGTTGATCCCAGAAAAGTTTATTTATTAAACATTGTCTCAGTCTTACATTTGTTTTTTTGGCTATTTTTTTCGTCTTTGTATCCTTAAATGCAGCAACTACGGTGCCTCTTCTGCAAATGTTAAACATGTGACATTATAAAATACTATCAGTATATCATTCAAATGAAATGCTTCTGCTTCATCATGTTCAAATTAAATCCTTTTTACGAATCTTCCATTTATTTGAATTCATGGCATGAAGCCTATTCATTCATTCAGCAGATTTGTTGTTTTTCATTGTGTTCAATAAAACATGATCCAAGACTAAATCACTTAAAAAGACTATAAAAAAGAAATGTTTCTACGGGACAGCCAGAGAAACCACTTCCTCCTTCATCTATTGTTGATGTGAATGTGAAGAAAGCGTCACCGCCAGAAGAAGTGTTTTATTTTATATGTCTGTACATTTGATTAAAAAGAAGTTATGAGGTTTGGGGCGTGCGGGAAATCCTTGATAAATGTAGAAAAGATAAACAGATAAACAAGAGAGACTAAGTGTGTACAGCGAACAAAAACATAGGTAACGGTATTTACTGAGCACAAGGACACTTTCACAGCATTATGAATACATCTTAATAATCATAATGGGAATGAGCACAATACGGCAATTACCGCCATGGCAACATAAATCACATGCACGGTAACCGCAGACATCCTAATGCTTACTGTACACTCAACCTTCTGGCGGCTGACATACGTAGGAGGTAAGATGAGTCATAACAGAAGATAATTATCATCAAGCAAACAAAGAATAAGTCAACGCTACAGCTACTGTCGCTTCAACCCTGGTGCAGCTTCAATGTTACCTTGAGACAGAAAGCATTGTAAGACTGAAGTGTCATGAATAATTTTCTTATTAATCATATATTCACTTTAATAAGGCGATGCACTGCAGACGTTGCAAACATTGTTTTTTTTTCCCATGCAGTGGTCTTCTTTCAGACTAGTGGAAATAAAACATCCAAAATACACATTTAGGTGTTTTTTTTACTACACTTTGTCCTTTTGAATCTGTAGGTATCTCATATGTTCACCAAAAGTTAGCATTAGATAATGTCTCATTTTCATTTTCAAACATAACATTTCAGAAAACTTACCAAAATACTAAAAAGAATTGTCTTAGTGTAAGTAATCAACTGGGGAAGTTTCATGGTGATATCCACTGTTGGACTCAAGTGGGGGGGTTCAAAAGAGCCCTCTTGATCGACAAATCGTGATGGGTTCCCTCTAGGAAGTGCCCTTCTAGTGGATTAAAAGTGATGCGTTCAGCTGGTGCCCTTCTTGTATTTTCTAGCTCTGCCCCTCAGACGAGTCCGCCACTGGTGAGCACTTACGTACACCAAACTTTCAAGTTTCATTTATATATATTTAAGGTTTTTTCTTTTTTATTCATAGCCTGGTTTATCTAACATTCTATTCCTAAGACATGGTGAATTTTCTTGAGGTGGCGCAGGAAACACATCATCTTCTGGGCCTTTTTGCTGATCGTGTCCATGTTGGTCACTCACTGCATCCGATCCGTTAGGAAGTTTGTGATCCACTGACAGGTGGAGGCTGGGACAGTACGCTGCATGAGTTTGGAGCAGAAGACGTCCGAGGTGATGGTGTTGACCGCCAAGCTCTGGTATAAAAAAATGGATCCCTGAAGAGTCGAGGTGAAGCGGGATGTAGTGCAGTCTCATGTTAACTGCATCATCCACTGACCTGGTCTTGTGATGTCCCTCAGACGGGTCAACACCAGTCTCTCAAAAGATTTCATCACCACAGACATCAGGGCGATGGGCCTGTAGGTATTTAATCCTGTAACGGGGGGGGGGGGGGGGTTTCTTGGGGACCGGGACGATAGTGGTGCAATTGAAGCACGAGGGGACACACAGCTTCAGTAATCGGTTGAAGATCTGTATGAAGATGGGGGCAAGCTTGTCAGCACAGACATTCAGACAGGAGAGCAACACGCCACCTGAGCCTGGTGCTTTCCTGATCTTCTGCCTCTGAAAGAGCCGACTCACATCCTATTCACAGATCCCAAGCATAGATGTGGGGTCAGTGGACAGGGGTGAGGGAGGTGCAAGGTGGTTGATTGATGTCAGAGTCAGAGCCGAACATTTCGAACGCATTAACAGTCCACCTATGAAGGAATATGGTCCCGCTAAAGACAATCGGAGTAAGACCGGTTGGATAAAACGCTGGATTCAAGGATTTAGTCTTGCAAAAACAACATTCTCGCTGCGGTCAAAAAAACAATTTGCTCTCCAGCTTGTCGCACACAAGGGAGGTATGTATTAACAGGGCGGTCTAATGCTGTGTTCACACTAATCGCGGCGCCATTTTTTTACGTGACGAGATTTTATGTTCAGAGACTGTGGTGATGATTAAAAGGCAATGTGAAGCGCCACTACGAGACTTTTGAGCAAAGGTACCCTTTGAGCAAAGGTACCCTCAAATCTAAAATGAAGGCACAGAAAATAATCAATCTAAGAGCCCAATATGAACAGAATCCTAACGTATTAATTCACTGCCCAACAATGATGTTAACAGAGAGGAATAGAGCTGAAACAAGTGGGTTCAATAACAGATACAATCCCTGCACACAAATTTCTCTTTTTATAAGTTAATAATATAATATGGTGGCCTTTTTGGGTGACATCACTTGAACTGAATTTAAAGCTGCAGGGCAATTCAGTACAATTTTCAAAAATTAAGTACTTTATTTTAAGATGCATATTTTTCAAAAGCTTTCTATTATGCAATTTATTCTTAAATGCATCTCTTATTTTTTACTTGAAAAAAGAGAACAACATGTATTTATTATTAGATGTATTATTTACAATTCATCCAGTTCAATACAAAAACTGACAATAAATATTGTTTAGATATGATTCAATTTAACTTTTTAATTTGATTTGACAGTCAGTTGTTGACTTCATACATAGGTTGATAAAACTGTTGGCTACTTCAATATATATGGGACTAAATCATAGAGCAAATTCGACATTATTGTAATGTTCTGGACCTTTGCATGAGGAAATTCTCTCCAAATGGACCTCATTGAACATTAATTGGATCCCCCTGCTATATTAAATTAACCACAATAACACAAAATCATATTTTTCCTATTTGTTTTAGGGTTATGACAAGATGACAGATATTCAAGGTTTCATTCAAATCAAGCAATGTTAAAGTTGTTTATTTATTTATTTGTATACTACATTGCAGTTAGCATACAACATATTGTCTGTAATCACTGTTCCTCGAAATTCAGCAAACTCCTCTGGCAAGCAGTCTGTGGCAGCATCCGATCCACACTAGAAATTCACAAAAACGAATTAACTTCATTTAACTATAAATGTCCAAATTATTGCATTTCTCAGTGTCCATACACACTCAAACACTCTGTGGCAAAAGGATTTCCTGCAGGTACCGTCTCTAGTCCCACCCCCTCTAACAACCCGGTAGACACTGATTGGCTAATAACAAATGAACACCTGGCTGCCCGTGAGAAGTTCAAGGGCTACTCAAAACAGAGGATATTTCACCAGTCTACCAAACTATACATCTTCCATATTATGCTAATGATGTTAACATATCAAAGAGAAAATATTTTAACAAAATTAGCAGGGTACTATATTTGTTAATAGTGTGGACAAAACATTAAAAAGACCTCTCGATACAATGCAGTACGGTTCAACACCAGCGTAAACTACAACCTCAATACAAATGCAAGGCTAAATGGTGCACTGTTCCTTTAAGGTGTATTCGCTGCTCAAATATTATTTGTCCCTGTTCAAGCAGATAAGTAACAGACTGTCTCTTTTGCCCTCACAAAGGAACAAACCGAACTTCATGTCCTTTGCTAATTTAAAACACATTTAATTAGCAGTAAAACTGCATACATCTGAAGAATGTCTGGGGTGGCTGCCTGAAATTTGATTAGAAAGCGAAAACTCAGGTAGTAAACTGTGTGACAAGGTCTCACCATCCATCAAGGCCTTGTGCAGGGCACATGGAAAACAGAAGAACACCCAGGAAGATAATGTCAGTCAGAGAACGGGCCTTTGTTCTAATCATAGGGGACAGCAGAAAACAAGGAGAGGGTGGAGAGAGTCAATTGAAACCCCAGCAGTCCACAAAGCAGTGGGATCGGTGGGGAGGAGCCGATTGTAAGGCCTTCAGCCACCACAGGACCCTGCAAAAGTCATGAATAGAACTTACATTTATTCTAAGAAATTAATATGAAAAGACTAATCTCACATAAAATTGTTTCAATCATGAATCAAGGCCAAAATCAGTCTAAACCACGACTGCTGCTAGATGCAAACACTAAAAGTCAAACCCATTGAAAAGAAGGCATTAGCCTTCACCACAGACAGCAGCAGCAACTGTAAAGGTGAATATGAAAACGGAGGAGCCAAGGGAAAGTTGTTAAAGACAGGTATTATAAAAAACATGCGGGGGATACTAAGCGGTATCAACACATAGTCATGTTGAAAAGCCTTTTCTCTGCTCAAGGCCAGCCAGTGTTGTTGTTGTGTGATGTTCAGGGTACTACAGTTAGCACATGATGTCTAACATGTCAAGCACTTGAGCAACATTAGCAATTTTATTTTGAGTCGTGTTTTGGCCACACATAATATTCAGTCTCCTCTTAGCTCAGTTTCTGGTTTAAACTAATTGCAGGATAAATATTTTGCTCTTTTGCTGCTAACTGTGTCTGTCATTATAGTCTAGCTAGAGTGAAAATTGATTTGATCAAGTTAAGATAACCTGATATTTCACCCTCGTTTCACCTTCACTTTAAGGGACACCTTAATCACCTTCAAGAAAGCTACTTACAAAAATGGAAATTGAAACATCTGGGCTAAAATTCCATGACAACTGCATGGCAAACGTTATACTTTATATGTAACATCAGTGGAGTGCCCCTTTAATATGAGATTTGGTGGAACTGAGCCTTTAAAACAGGACAGCATTTTGTGCTTATTTCTGCCGTCACTACATCAGTATTCTTGGGTGCAGCTCTTCCACAAATTAGCAGTCACAAACTGTGCTTGTTTACATCAGCGTCTGATGCAGAGATTGGTGTGGGGATTTAAAACATCCATAGCACATCAATGTACCGTTCACTGAAGTAGGAGACATTGGACCTCCCGGTAGCAGAGTTTAGACAAAGTAAATGTGACTGGGGATGTATAGAGATAACATGCAGCCTTATGGTACGGCATAACTCTCACTACTGTAGCCAATTGTTAAGTTGTTTATGGGCTATTTAGAGCGAGGGATATTGTTGTTATTTTCTGTAAAATAAACATTGAACTGAACCTTTTCAACTTATTTTTTATCAGAGATTATTTAAAAAGGGGAAATTATATTTCCACAGCATTTTTACAGTTTTTTTTCTCTAGTGCTTCAAATTCGGCGTGACAGCACCCCTGTGTCACCACACACAACAAGTCAAGGTTGATATTTCACCTGCTTGGTGCTTCAGTCCTCTTGTCAGTATCTGTGATGACAATCATATCAGAGTCCCCTCACATCAGATCCTATGTGTGTAGGGTGTTAAATTATCAACACTCTTATAGTTTTTATATCAATGAGTTATAGGTTAGTCTGGCGGTTTCATGCTACATCTAACTTCTCTGACATTGCTGTGGGTGGAGCATCCATACAGCACAGTGAGCAGGGCCGCTGCATTCAGACGAGTTGGGAGTGAGAATGGGTTTCATTCCCTCTCTGCTGATCCAATTATATTACATATAATATATATAAATGAAGAGCATTTTGTAAATGTTGCAGCTTTATATAATCAGTGTTTCTCATTTGTGAAAACACTTTGGGACACACTTGCATGGAAATTAGTTTTTTCTAATACACTTGAGTGTTGATGGTGGAGCCCAATGGGGCCCCTGGCAGCAGGTGGTCCATCTCCTTGACTACTGATCACTCCACATTGGACGTAATAGCATTGACACATCAACATAATTTAGCATCTTTTAATAGACCGGCTTTTTTTTTTTTTGAAGGAAATTCTCCCACTCGTGCCACTCAACTCCATCTGGCATACTTTTCTGGATGGAAGCATTGCACTGGTAGATAAACATGTCACTTCACACCAGAAGCATATTTCTCAGCACCGGTCAACTTGGCGATTCTGCTCCTCTGCGTAAAGTGTGTGTCTGTTCACTCCAAAGATAGTGCGAACGAGTTTGCTCCGATATTGGTAGGAACATGTCCCTACAGTCCATATCCAAACCTACGCCCTTGCATCCTCTAAAGCTTTGGTCATTTTGTGACTGTAGATCTATAGCCTCACAAATGTATTCTCTTTCTTTCTCTCTTACTAGTGTCTCACTGATTGACATGCCTGGCAAAATAAGATGGCAGTGCTGTCATTATAATGTACTGCTTTTGTGATGTCAACATAATGTGTATGAAATGTGTCACACGAAGAAGGAAGCAGCAGAGGCATACGTGCCTTCTGACTTCCTATATCAATTTTCCGTCTGCAGCGAAAAGGTCAATTTCTTTTTAGCAAAAGAAATTAAATGTCTAAGCCTGACTGCTATTTGGAACCGAGGACATGTAACTGTGAATCACAGCGCATTTCAAAACCTTTTATCCAGGGAGGGTTTGTGAACAGTGGAATTACTGGAAGTCCTCACTTGTCGAAGTGGGAGTTTAAGGCATAATGCTTCAAATGGAGACATTTTTTAAAAGCAGATTCTTGAAAAATGTTCTCCACTTCATTTGCAATTCGAATAGGTTTTGCTGGGGAAAACGTTTTGATACAGAATCGGGTCTGGTTATTGTAAGGGAGAACTACAGAAAATAAGTTGTAACTGGCATGTTCTGCGGATGACAAACGTACCGTCTATAGATAGCAGGTAGAAATGTTAAGATTGAGACATTTTTGGTCACCTAGATAGTTTACAGATCATTTTCTTTCTCTGCCAAAACTTGTATAAAAATCACAACAATTAAAATTCCCACTTTAATCAGCTCCATCCATAATCAATGATCGATGCACAATTTGTGAAAACGGTGCACTAACGGGTACATAAATAAAGTGTTAAATCAGAACTGACAATGTATCCGTGCATGCATCGACAAACAATAATCAAGCCGCTCTCAGATAGAGTCCTGCACATGTCTGTGACCAGATCAATAAATACAGTTACTGTCGTTATCAGTCCTGACCACTAACCAATCCGTTCAAGATCAAACGTCATAGTCATGGCCAACCCAGACATGGATCTTTTTGAGTCTCTGCCATCTTATTGGCTTACTGTCATTTCCACAGACTCTCTCTCTCTCTCTCTCTCTCGCTGCTTCTCGCTCTGTTTTTCTAAAACAGCAGCTTCTTCAGCTCACTCACTGAGAAGAAGTGCACAAGGAAGGTCCCTTCTTCATACTCACACACTCAAGTCATCTTTCCACAAAGACACACCATCACAGGTGAGTTACTGTGTAATATTCTTTATATGTATTTGCTTGAATGTTTGTTTATAGGTAGTATCTTTTCTCCAAGAACAGAATAAGTAAATAACAAAAAAATAGAAATGTCATCAATAAATAAATATGATATCTTGGTAGTTGCAAGTTTTTCACATCATCTTCTGTTAAATGTCAAAAGTTACAGTGCTTATGTTTGTTTGTAATTCAGGCAAAGACTTTATGGATCATTATGTAAAGGAAATATGTATTTGCACAGCCTGGATTATGCATATGTGTTTTTCAATACATACAGATATTTTACAGATATATGGGTAGGGGGTAACAGCATGTGCCAGAGCTGTTGTATCAAGACTTCTTTAATAAATCCAGATCCTGCAAATAACGTGGGAGATGAATATGAGTAAAGCTTCGAATATGGTATTCATATAATTGAGGATACAGACACTGTGAAAATGAACACATCTATCTCATAGGAATAAAACAAATATGTTGTCAGTATTATTACTTTTATTATTTAGTTTCTACACTGTAGCATCCAAGTTGATAACATGTTGTGCCATTTGGTTTCAGTTCATACTTTATGTGTAATTATATTCAAGGAAGTGTCTGCTTTAGAAGAATAATTACTTTATTAATCCCCAGGGGGAATTAAATTGTCTCACTCCTTTTTATTTTACAAACACACACAGGACCCACAGACATAGATAGAGATAGATAGATAGATACTTTATTCATCCCCAGGGGGACATTTCTCTGTAGTTGAAGGGAATTAGCGCTTACGAGTTTGGTGCCTTTACTCAAGGGCACATCAGCAGTGCCCAGGAGCTGAGCTTGCACCTGCAGCTACCAGTCCACACTCGGGACTTGCTCCGAGCTGGACTTGAACCGGCCACCCTCTGGTTCTAAACACAAGTCCCGACGGCCCATTTTAAAATGAAACGTACTAATTTGGTTTATGAAGATGAATATTCTGCATTTCATTTCTGCGGATATGATCTTTTGAACTGGATTTCAAACAGAATTGCTCCGCTGATGAATAGCAGTGGTCCGTCTGTAAGATGGACACAGCAAAGTCAGCATCCTTTGTGCATAGAAGACATTCTCTAAAAAATGACCTTCAAGATGAATCATCAGAAAAATCCTAACAAAAGATCCAAAATCATTTCAATGCACGAGTATTATTTTGTAAGGTGTTTCTGTTATTTCGTCCACAAATTGTAGTTTTAATTCAGTAATCTGATTCACCAGGTGCCCGTGAAGCATAAGGTATTAAATGTGCTCATATCACAAAAGGGATTTGAATGTAGCTAACAACAGTACAAATATAAGACAATATGAAGTTAAAAAAGCAGTTCTTCTCTTGTTATTTAGAAATCTTTGAGGCTTTGGCTTCAACATATTGTTTTAAAGGGATTTTGCACTTAAGATTTAATATATAGAAATCTCATGCCAAAGGGAATGTTACAGTTTTACCTTTCTTTTATTATCCCTCTAAGCCATTCTCCACTAATTCACTGGGACAATAATAATCAGCAAAGTAACACAATAGTTTTTTTTTCGGTTAAAGAAAATGCATGAAAATCCAGCACCCCAGTCATGTTGAATACATGTTTCACTGATGCTGTACACAGTACTGTATGTAGTGGAAGATGCACAATGTTGTCCATCTAAATGCTTTTGTGATTAGACAACCTTCAATAATGTGGCCTTCGCCTCTGAATGTGCTGGTAAAAGCATGATTATCCAATAATGGTCTTCCATTTTTGTAAATGTCATGAACAGAATGTTGTTTACAAACACATCTAAATTATGCATGCACTTTAGATTAAATACACTGAATTGACATTTGGAGAAGTTGTTAATGTTTTGTAACTGCTGCAAATACCGTGCAGGTACTGGCAGACTGAGCTTTGCTGCCATGGAGGGCAATCACAGTGGCTTTGCTGGGAACACACAGCCGTCAGTGTCAGGAGAACAGACTGATGGACACATCTATGAGGTTGCCGTGCAGAACAGCTCCACCAACCGCACCTCCCAGTTTGCAGATGTGATCCTGCTGCAGACGTTCAAGCCTCTCATCATCCCCTGCTATGTGCTCGTTGTGGTGGTGGGCGTCTTCGGGAATTACCTGCTCCTCTATGTCATTTGTCGAACCCGCAAAATGCACAACGTCACCAACTTCTTCATCGGAAACCTGGCCTTCTCTGACATGCTCATGTGTGTGACCTGCGTCCCTTTCACCCTCGCCTACGCCTTCAACCCACACGGTTGGGTTTTTGGCCGCCCGATGTGCTATCTGGTGTTCCTCATCCAACCAGTCACAGTCTACGTGTCAGTCTTCACGCTCACTGCCATTGCTGTGGACAGGTGGGTGGATCGCTCCGCACTACAGGAATGATGCCACGCGACATTTTGAATTGCCTTTAAAGTTGTTGTTTTTTTGGCCTTCTTTCTTTGAATCCTCTTCACGGTGTAACTGACAAGCCAAAAATTAGACAACCAGGAAATTAAACAATTATCTGTCATTCATTTTCATTCATACGCATTTCGAAATTATGGAGATGTGCAGATAGATTGCACTTTTAATAACACTTACTTACTTATGCTGAACTTTTTATGATTAGTATGCCATAATACATGATGTAATGACTCCTATGGTGTAATATATATCAATAATCAAGTTTTTGTTAGCTCCTATAATGAATCGGTAAATTAGAAACTTTAATTAACAATTAAATTATAAATGAATCATATAACAAATCATACATAGCTGCATGAGTCAAACTCTCATTTAATTTTTATATGTAAAAACTAGCTTGTAAATCATTTGTGAAATCATGAACGACCAAATGCAAAACAATTTGGGCTGCTTGCAGCAGTGTGTGACTGATGGGCAAAGACCAAAATCCAATTATCCAGCTATACACTTTGTGCACAGACAGAACAATGTGCTGCAGAGACATGTCCCCCGGTAGACCCCTGAGATCCACCTCTCTGCTGCTCACTGTACTCAGAATTCAAACGGTTACAGTAAAGCTCCCTTCTGCATTTCTGCCCTCAAATTGTTCAGCTGAGCCGAGAACAGCAACAGTCAAATTTAAAAATTTGTTTTTGTTTTTTCTTGATGAAGAGCACATTGTGCTGCATATCCTCCACAGAAGGTGGTGCTATATAAATAAAGGTTAATATCAACATCATTATCGTGCAGTTTTGCTTTTGAAAAGGTAAACTAAATGCACTGCTCTGAGATTCTGAGCAGTGACTTTTAGAGCTGATTAACTAATTTAACATTTATACTTTAAATAATCTCCCTTTCCTTATAAAACACGCAATCATTCATACATTAGATCAACATGCATTAATTAAACGCGAGTGTTGTACCCTTATTATAAAGCACGACTCTTTCTTTATTGCAGGTATTATGCAACAGTTCATCTCATGAAGAAGCGCACCTCTGTGGTCACCTGTGCCTCCGTGCTCACCGGCATCTGGCTGCTGTCCTGCGGGCTGGTGGCTCCGGCGGTCGCCCACACGTACCACGTGGAGTTCAAAGGGGAAGGCTTCACCATCTGTGAGGAATTCTGGTTGGGTCAAGAGAAAGAAAGACGCGCTTACGCATACAGCACCCTGCTGGTCACGTATGTCCTGCCCTTGTCCGCTGTCTTTGTCTCTTATCTCTGTATCACCGTCAAACTGAGGAAGTGTGTTGCGCCAGGCCACAGGACACAAGACCAGGCGGGAGCTCAACAAGCTCGCAAGAGAAAGATCTTTCGCCTGGTCGCACTCTTGGTGTCTGCCTTTGCGGTGTGCTGGCTTCCTATTCATGTGTTCAATGTGCTGCGAGACATTGACATTCACCTCATTAACAAGCGCTACTTTTTACTCATCCAACTGCTGTGCCACCTGTGCGCCATGAGCTCATCTTGTTGCAACCCCTTCCTCTATGCATGGCTACACGACCGCTTCCGCACCGAGTTACGGAAGATGTTCAAGTGTCATCATCGCATTGGAATGCCTGCAAATCACTGCGCCGCCAGCGTGGCTTTGTAATTACCCGGTGAAGAGAATCCTTTGACATTATTTCAGTGTAATTTGCCGATTCTTGAGTAGGTTACAAGTGGAAACTGTGTATAATAGTGCGCTGTGGAGTTCATCCTCTGGCACCCAGTACAATTCACAGAAACGTTCGTGGAAATCCAGCCATTAGTTTAGTAAATGTTGTGTACGAAGACAATCTATTGGCTCTTTAGGAGAGGTCAATCTGTTGGGCAGCATGAAAGTGTTCAGTCAATTTAAAGATATTAGATAGGAAATAAAAAAAGTAAAAACTTTGGCAGGAGTCAATTGGTGTTCATCCTCTGTGGACCATGAACTTCAATACATTGTATTGCAATCCAGTCATGATTAGCTGTATTTTGTGTTAAAGAACCAGAGCCGAAAGGGTTCATCTCCTCAGAATCCATGAGAGTGCCCATTGCCCAGTAAAATTCATGGCAATCTGCCAATTTCATCAATATAAGCATGTTGTCACTAAATAAAGGGTCACTTGTAACATTCTGACTTATCCTCTGGGGACAATTAATATCAACAGCAGATTTCAGGAAAACCAGGCCGTTAATCTGTTAGATTAAAAAGACCAGCCTGGCTAAAAGATACAAGTTTAATACAAATGTACTTCTCTCAGTAGCTAATTAAACGTTCACAAATTGTGCCAATACAACTGAGAAAGCTGTGGAGACACGAATGCTCGTATATCTGAAATACTTAATGCAGTATATTGTATTATACAGCCAGATAGACCACGTGAATGTTAAGCCATCAAGATGATATCATCTAATCATTATTAAATATGTACATCGTTTAAAGCTGTATTTGATGTTGTAGCTAGCTTGTTGAGTGGGAGCTAACTGCTTTAACGCTATAAGCTGCTGGGTAGTGTAGTTCATAGTGGTGGAAGAAGTGGTCAGATAGTTAGCTATAAGCAGCAGTACCACAGTGTAAAAATAGCCTATTACAAGTCCTGCATTCAGACGTTTTACGAGCAAGATATAGACTACTATAAATTTATATTTTTTTAGAGATGAATTGCCATTTAACTGTAAACCAGCTTTTTACAGTTGCAGCTCTCTGTGGTGGAGGTCATTTTAAGAACCCGTGCTTATACATGTACTGTTGTAGGCTTTCCTAACCCTCAAAATGTAAATAATAAAGTACAGGTACTTAAAAATGCGTGAGTAAACATGGGCTACATATTTATTTTCCACCATACGTTCATTACTTGTAGGTTAAAAACGCCGGCCGGCTTTTGAAAACGCCGGCCGGCTTCTGCAAACGCCGGCCGGCTTCTGCAAACGCCGGCCGGCTTCTGCTAATAGTTTTTAGCTATTGTTCCAATAAAATTCACTTAAAATATTGATAAAAATGATCGTGTAATGTTTTCAGTTGATTTAATGGTGTTAAACTAAAGTTTAACTTCGTACCTTTCGAACTAAATATCGTTGTAATTATTAAAGTTAGCTTTGCCTTTACCAGAGTCGTTAAAAGGACGCTAACGCCGGTGAATTAGCCGTGCGCCGCTATTGGCCTAATCCGTCCAAACTTCTATCCATGTTGTAAACACTGGGTGCTGCTGGTTTTTCGGGGATATTCGCTTGTTACAGGTTCGCCAAAATTACCATTAATGCTGTCAACACATCCGGGAACGTAGTTCTGTCCTTCACAATAAGATATCGCGCTTCAACAACTCCACCGTCGCCCGAGCGTCGCCGAGTGTTCTTTCTGCTTTCTCCCATCAAAGTCACTTTCCTATAGTATTTAGACATGTAAACGTCCATATATATTCATGAAATTTGACACGTAGATTCTTTGATATGTATGAATTAATATTATTTACACTTGGATGGCGATCGCCGAAGAAAGTGCATCACGACGGAATCGTTCGAGATAGGCCAATAGCGGCTAGCGCCGTCCGAGGCAGGCCATCGTTACGTTACGTTGACTTGACTATGCATTGTCCGTTAATGACCAGCGTCCCGTCATGCACGGATTCATTTATCTGCACCGTAGCTGTTCAACTGTAGAAGGCCCAGGCATAAAATGCACGGCCCGTCACTGGTACATATGCTGCACATCAGACCTGTATGTAATGATCAAACATTACGGATGCAGAAGAGACGAGGTCTTAAGAGATTCCTTTAACAAATGAATGAGGATACTTTTTTAAAATTACCTTAAAAAAAGCTAGATAGCAGTTAAGCATGTTGAACAAAGTGTAGCTGTATTGGATATGAATACAAAATGAGACAGTTCAAATCAGTTCAAATTGTGTTTGGAAATGGTAACTGCAGATGTGATTGTTTCCACTAATGGTGTGGAGCTCCTTTCTGTGGAATGAATTACATTCATTAGCCTGATCCCCTGGGCATTCATTTTCTTAAAACCTGTAGTGGATGAATATGCACCTCAGCATTATAATTCATAAAATTATTTCTGATAGCAGTGTATAATAGCTGTAAAAAAAAAAAAATATATATATATATATCATTGTGTGGTGGTTGGCTCTGTGTTGCTTTGTGTTCTCTGCTTACGTTTCTATTGCTTCTTGAGATTTTATGCAAAATGAGCAAGATTGATTGTTTTTTTTTCACTTCCATTATTTAGTTGGCATTATAGCCGTCAAGTCACCTATTCTGTATACACATTTTTGTCTCCTTCCTGCAGACAGATTTATCTTTGCAGCAGTGATAACTCGACAAAATCAACAAGTTTCAAGTGCTACTGTCATTATTTGACCTCCACCACAGCAGAATGTAAAACACATGTGCCTTTATTTTTTTCAAATCAACCACTGATTGCATGAAGGGACTCTGTGATTACATTAATTTGGGTGCACACACTGTTTTACGGTGTATTGTCTTGTAACTTCCTGTGTAAACTGTGTATAGGATTTGTGATGTGACGTTCATAACAAGTATGTTCTCTGATCTGTTGCCTGTACTAAAACACTGTGGTAAATTGTGACTAAAAATACAGAGGTCAAATGACCTCTCTGCTTCAGATCAATGTGACTGCGTAATGAAATTAAAGTCTATCCAACTTGGGTGTGGTTGCTGAATTTACTAATTAAATAACAGGGAGGACAGAAGTGTTTTATGCATATCAACTACACCCGTTTAGGACATTGAAAAAATGCGAGAATTTATTGATCGTTTCAGCATGCTTGGCGCTTGCCAACAATGATGTAAATGTCCTGCAGTCTAATGATTTAAATTCTGCAGTCGTTCATCCGTGAAATAAACCCAATTCTGTTTCCATTCAACACATTTTCATTTCTGATCAAAAAGTGAGCGATTAAGTGAGTTGTAGTATTTGATATGGGCCTGAATGTGTATAATATGCTCTGTGTTCTATATATATATATAAATAAAGAGGCTGAATTGAATCATTAACTATTCTAGATTATATTCCAAAAAAACCCCCAAATAATAAATAAAACTTCTTCTTTGAATAATTTGACAATTACATCACATACTCTGGCAATGAACAGATGGATTTTAACAGTGTAATCAGTCGCAGCTAATATTCAGAATGTCATGCTGACATTTTCAGTGAATGTGTAATGGAGTAGTAATACCTTAAAAACCTTTTTAGGCGTTATGAAAGTACTCATTGGCAAGTAGATATTCAATCAACACAGTAAATGAAGGCTTCATCGGAGGCTCGGCATAATAGACCTTTTACCCAGCAGACGTCTTGGTTTCCTTACGGTGACATGTATGAATCTCTTAGAGAAAGCCCCATTATATAAACAGTTGGTCTAGTTATGCAAAACCAATACATGAGCCCAACATCACACATTTTAAACCAGGTAAATACTTTCATATCAGCCACTTTTATAAGTGATGTGGACGATGTGCAAAACCAAAATTTTTATTTATACACTATTATTACCATTATATATTTCCTTTAAAAGAAAAGCATTTCGCAGTTTAAGTGGAGATCTTGACAGCAAAATAATTTTTTTTAATGACTTTATTTGATAGTGAACCAAGTATAAGCAGCAAAAACAAAAACGCGTACGATCTTTTACTGCATAAAACTACATACAAAAAGGTTGTAGCATCTCTTATCACGAAACCAATTCTCATGGAAATTAAAGGACCTGCATCCTTATTTGAACAATCCATCTGAACAAGGATCTTGAGGCACAGCGGGTAATGATTCGTCACTCAAGAAAGCATCTCCTGCGTCAGCGCAAACTCTCGAGCTTCCCGAGGAGTGCGGATGTACGAGTCAATTTCACTGTCAGAGATTTCTTCATCCCCGGTAACATCCTTGAGCTCGGGCTGCTCCGCTCTCCTCTTCTTGGCGTGGACCACACACGGGGGAGCAAACAGCACTCTCTTCCCCCAGTTTGGTGCTGGATCTTGGCTCTTCGGAGTGTCTCTGTGCAGCTCCTCCACCGTGCATGGGTCATCGTCTCCCGGTGGCTGAGTCCTTTCAGCATTCAGTTCACATTGTTCCGCAGACGATGCATTTGGATTCTGATCCACAAGCTCAGAGGTTTGGGAGGGAGCGGCCTCCTCACAGCTGGCCTGACTCTCTAACAGCAGGGCGTCCTCTTGGGTTCTGAGAGCCCTCCTGAGCAGCGCGTACCTGTGTGTCAGAATATCCTCCACCTGATGGACAACATTCTCTGGCGTCACCGCGTCCCGGACCCAGGGAATCTCCTTACCCAGCTTACACAGCATCTCCTTCATCTCCGTTACCCTCTTCAAAGCAGGCTGGTGCTTATTCACTTTGGCAAGCCGACAGAATTTGTCCAGATTTAATTTCAAGCGGTGCTTGTTGGGTTTCAAGGACTGCCATGACAGATAGATGGCGGCCATCATGACGGGGATGGGTCTACGGCCAGTCACAATCCAGGCTTCTGCCGCCAGCTCCACCAGCTCCACGGCGCGTTTGGTCAAGTCCTTGTGGTTCTCAGCCAATTCTTCAGGAACGTGAAGCGAGCTAATTTTGTACCTGACAGAAAGATAAAAACATTTTTTTTAGTAAGTCTTAGAAATGCATCATCAGCACTTCTTGTGAATGAATTAGAGCACTGTTTGTTTTCTTTTCTGTCCGATAACTTTCCAGCTAATTCAATTCAATTCAACATTTAAATTTCAGAAAGATCAACCTCTAAACAAAACCACAAATAAGACTGATCCCGCCCACTTGTGAACATTTGTAAATAAAAGCCTAGTGAGCCTGTCTATGGGAATCAAGAGCAATTTATAGTAGCATGGGACATTTAAACTACTACAGGTTGCAGAATTAATAATAACAACCGGTCAGTTTTCTATGAAATGAGACTCATCTGAGTAACAGAGGAAAATGAGAATGGACACCGATGTTTGGATTGGTCAGAATGAGCCGTTATTTAAATATTAATAAAATAAAAAATAAATGAGTTGAGGTTCAGACCTCTGTCCTTCACTCACTCGTGACTGTAGGCCTCCATCACATCAATGACGTTGAAGCTCGGAGCCTCGATGTTGAGAATCTTGACCATCTCTTGGTAAATCACTCCCACCGCCATCGGGTCGGTATCAGTCAGGCAGCTGATGGTTCCCATGGTTATGGGCCAATGACGCAATCTGCAGCTTACGAGCACACAGCAGCCAGCCAGAGCCTCCTTCTTCCGGAGGCTCACTCTTATGAAACTTTCGTGCCGATAAGCCTGGTTTAAATAGGTCAGCGACAGCTTCTCGATCTCACTGTTGACCCGGAGAATCCGACAAATGGCTTTCACACGTTGAAGAACTGTAGAGGTGTAACAAAGACATACGAGTGTGTGAGAGAAGCGAGATCACACGTCTATATATATATATATATATATATATATATATATATATATATATATATAGAGAGAAGAGCTACTATGTAACAATATCTCTAACAAGCTCCCCTCAGAGAGAAGATCTCACCTATTAACAGGTTCATACATGGCTTCTTGGCCTCAGCTGAGGATCGGCTGTAGCTGACATCTGTAAAAAATAAATAAATAAGTAAAGACAAAGACAAAATGTAATGCACAACATGCACCTATCACCATGCTATTTAACAATTTAAAACCATTAAACTATATTGTTCTGTACAACCTGGTGTAAGAGTCAACTCATCTGATTCACTTTACACAAACAGCACAGATCATTATTCAAACAGACCGGCTTTTTAAAGTTTCTCTGAGCCGTTTGGACCCCGAGCTGGATTGCAAACCAGGCAAAGTGGGCAATTGCTCCGGGGCCCCAAACCCTCAGGGGTCTTCACCGTGTTGCCTTGAGTTAATGTGATTAACTGAACGTGTTTTGGCATTTGCAATATTTTAACATAATAAATCAACACCATTACTAGTCCTCTGGGCCCTTTGTCAAAATTCACAGCAAAATAATACAGCATATGCCTAAATACGTGTGTTCAACCAAATTAGCACTAAAGAGCCCATGACGGGTTAATCTGGCCATGTTATGATCCATGAAGCTCCTGCAGGGCACACTGAGGGACATGTTGATCTTATCTTATCTATTTATATAGACCCCCCCCCCCTCCCATCCTCCATGGAAATTGATTAGTGGAGACAATGTCAGATTGAAGATGAACAGAGTGTAATGAGTTGACAATTCTGTCTGATATCAGGAAAACAAACACACTTTACGCCCCTGATCCAAAACCAAAATAGTCTAGATTTCTCTAAAACTATATTTTGGTTTGACCACAGTAGAAGTAGAGAGAGAGAAAGAAGGTAAGGAGATATTATTGTATCGTTGTTTAATAAGATCTTTTCTCTTCCCAAATGCCGATATCAGCTTAAAAATAATCAGTTTTAATCGGGCTATTACTGCGTAGCATTTCACAGAAACACTTACTTCCTGTTAGATCCGATCTGTAGGCTACTTGTAGTTTACAGACCTCGTTCGGATTTATTCTTGTTAGTTTGTAAATATATATTTATGTGGAAACGTGCGTGTATCTGCATTGTATGCTATCTTTTGTTCTTTTTGTGTCTGCCTGTGAAACACTTTGCTGCTCGCTTTGACATGTGTTGTATAAATAAGCTTTATTATTATTATCAATCATTTTTTATTAAACCTTCATCCCACAACATGCGACTAATAGCCAACAATCGAGTATTACATATTACAATTACACAGAAAATTTGGATTTTGTACAAAACGTGGCGTTTGTTGTCAAATCTAAGAGCCAATCAGCTCTTTGATCCGGACACAGCCAGGCGTTTCCCATCATGCACTGGGGTCATGCAAGTCTGACACAAATCTATCGCCGGTGATCGATTCTGCGCAGGCCTGGTTCATCTCGAACGAGCCTATTGTTCCCCCTATATATTCCCACATGCTTGCAGCATTTATGCAGGTCGAGTTTAAACGTTGCAGTTTGTCGTAAAATCTAAAATAATAAACTTTTAAACGTGATTTTCAGTGACGTGACTGTGAGCACAAACACAATTCAGGGAAAACGTCCTCCTTAACTCATGCAACGTTACATACCTGAACCTCCGACGTACTCGCTTTCACAGGCCAGACTTCCTTCGGACACCACAGAGCCGCAGTCCACGCACACCATCTGGGCCTGACAGTACAGATCATCATCCACAACGTTTGAGGAGCCGCAGCCCGGGCAGCTCAAACCCGCACGAGACATCTTTTAAACGACCTGCACCCCGCAGCGCAAAGACAACTGTTAACAATACGAAACAGGTGTTAACTTGAACACCTGCAATTACCCTGATGGGCTCGATATTAGCATGCAGAAACTGTAAACAACTGCAGAACGACCAGTGAACGTCGCCAGGGGGCGCCTATAATGTGTCCGGGTAGATACAAACGTTCGGCAGTCGAAGGTTCCGCTTGGTCCTGACATAAATATAGCCTACAGTGCATACCAGTAGTCAATCAAGTACCTTTATCTAATTTACATATCCTCATTACTCATGGATAATAAAACTATTGCCTTAACATTTGATTTACTGTAGCCTACATTACACAAAGACTAACGTTAGACACAGGAATATGGCAAACTAGAAAATAGATTTATTTTTGAAGAGATTAAATCCTAAATTATTAAGTAAGCTCTTGCTAGTAAATATTATAAACAGTTTGAAATGAGGACAGATAGTTGATTTGGAGGAAAATCTAAATATGAGGGAAAAAATAGAATATAGTGAATCCCAAAGAGCACACATTATGAATCCACATTATTAAAAACTACAGCGATAGAGATCAGGAATGGCCAAATGTCCGTTTATCAGAAAAAGAAAGAACTTTATTTAATTTTGCATATTTCAATACCACAACACCGTGTGATAATACAGTGAACATCATGTTAACAGTGTAAGAAGAGTAAAGTGCCTTTTGAGGGTTAGAATCATGTAAACTTTGACATTCAGTACAAGAATTATTATCTACAGTAAAAGAAGGCCGTTCTTCGCACTGAAGATATCTCGTACAGGAATCTAACAGTCAATAGAAAAACAGTTGCTTTTTATAGTTAATATTTGTTTACCATTAAAAAAAACAATTCAGTAATTAGGTCAAGTTGGCAAGTACTTTCTGGAAAGAATTTAATTCTCAACATGAAACAATTGTAAGAACATCACACATGTACATTATGCAGTAAAGTGTCAAGAAATATTGCTAAATATTCAGAAATTTTTTTATTATCTTTGTACTCATTAACATCTTTGATTGCAAATTGACATAATCCCCCAATTAAAAAGATTTTAGTTAAATCTGCAACAGATTCTGCAAGATGTCTTTTACAAAATATATTTAAATTTTCATTATTTATTTGCCAATATAGTGAAACCTTGTAAATCCAAACGTTTACTCCAGCTACCTTTCACAATGTAATTCACAAGTATTTTGAAGTTTCGGTTGTGGTACTGTCAGATTACTGGGTCTGAACTGATTAGGAACAGAGGAGATAAAGGGTCAGCTGTGAATCCACCTCGGCAGCTTTTTACAGACAGTTCAGGGACAACAGAATACTTGGTTTCTCTTCTATGACCCGCACAAGCAAGTTGTCGATGTACTGCTCCAGTTGTGATATTTTTTTGTCTCTCTCCGACAGCTGCTTTTCTTGTTTGAGCACCAGAGAGATGAGTTCCCCCTGAGTCAGCTGCGAGTAGGGCCCTTTGATCCCAGTATCATTTACCTGTGAGAGGACATAAAACATGGAGAATATGTATATTAAAAACACAAATATGACAAACATGGAATATTCAAATGTTGATGCCATTTGATGAACAAGCATTTACATACAACACAGATTCTTTCCTTGTTTAATTTAGAGATAGAACATCCTTTAACCACCATTAAAAGTTTGGTTAAAAAGAAAAGAAATACCTTCGTTTTCACCTGAACGTCACAAAGGATGCCTGTGGAGCGGTTATCTTTAACCCCTTGAACGACTGAAACAGACTGCTGTTCCAAAGGATCAAGGGGTTTTACGGGTTGAATGACAAAACTGCAATGACAAAACAAAAAAAGAAATAACAATGCAGGTATTAACTGGATGAGTGTTAAAGGAAATACAACACTAAGAATTAAAGCTGTATAATTTTAGCAACAATTTAGCAATCACGAGTCAAACTGAATACGTTTGTATTATCGCTGCAAGCTCAGTCATCCACACCGACCTTATCAGATACAAGATTATCAATAACACAAGCAAAGATGGATAATGAACGAGTATGAATAAAGAATGATTCATAGAAGACTCTACATTAGGAATGTGCTGCGTTATGAATATTTTTATGAAAGTCATGATTTGGGAGCTAGTGGTGTGTGATCTATAATATACGAGGAGATTGATGAGTTGTATAAATATTCTGTTGAGGGTCTGAACCGCCTCACCTGCGTGAAGTTTTGGGCGGGCCCACCTTCTTCCCACCTGCGTCCTCCCCAGCACTCTGCACTGGCGCAGGCTGGGACTCTTGGAGCGGAGCCTCCTGGACACGCACAGGACCTACGGCCTCTGACGCAGGGTCACGTGTGTGGGTTACACCGGTAACAGTCACACCTGTACCACCTGTAACATGGCCTCCCTCAGTGTTTTGGTTGATTGAAGTGCTCGACGTGGCGGCTATCTTTGCAGGAAGCTGGGGAGCGCGGGCTTTTGAGGATTTGATTTTTGTTTGAGAGGCGGCGTCTTTATCAGCAGCCTGTGACCCGACTGGAGGCCATTGTACTGAACCAGTATTACCAGAGGTGGTTGAATCATCTTGGGCTGCATTTTCATCGTCTTCAAAGGGATTCAAACCATAAACGCTCGAGGCTTGTTTTGCCTCTGAGCCACATTCGTGGGGAATGTTGTCATCAGAAGACGGGGCTGTTTTTTGGTCAGATGGCGGCCCTTCTTCCACAGAACGAGGTCTAGCCGGAGCAGTACGTTTACCTTGTTTCGCTACATTTGATGTTTCTTTGGTGGCACAACTTTGCGTCAAGCTCTGGGTGTTCATTGTCTCTGTGGGAGACCTACTCAGAGGAGCGATCATTTGCACCGAGCGCTGCGGGAGAACGCTGACGGTTTTGATGTCTTTGTCTTTACTCTTCTTGTTAATTTGTGCCAGATGTTGTGTAGCTCCGTCTTGCTCCCCCCGACTCTGTCTCTCAGCTGGACTCCTTCCTGGAGGCTGAGGAGCCAGTCGCCTCTCCCGTTGAGCGTTAATAGGGTCCTTTTCATCAGAGGAAACAGGCTTGCTTCCTACCGACGGTGCTGCAGATTGAACCCTGGAAGTGAGACACAGACTTCATGAAATTGAAGCACACTTTTGAAAACAAAAGATAACTTTTCTTGAATGTTGAAATTGAGATTTAAGATATTAAAATCTAGTAAAACCAAGCGTCACTGTCACTCACAAAGTAATTACCCATGGTTTCAAGTCATTATTACTCCCTGTTCCTATGCCACCTGCTTTAATGAGGCAAGACTGTGCAATGAGCCTCGATTCTCAGTTGACAAAAGAAACATATCCTTGCTCACACACACACACACACACGCACACACACACACACACACACAAAGCTATGAAAGTTTCATGACGGTGTCAGCTTTGGGCTGCGTTTTAAAAGAGAAGTGCTGAGAGGAACTGTTTCAAAAACAAAAGATAATCTACATTCAGATAACATTTCCTGCACATGTTACAGGTAGTGACTGACTTTATAGCGTTTTCCCACATTTGTTATGTAAATTCTAACCTTTGCTGGTCAGTTGGCACCTTGGTTGTGCAGCTGTCGGGTCCAACAGGTGAGTCAGGAATCCCCTCAAAAGGATTATTGGAAAGGTTTTCATCAAATGGATTAGTAGAAATGACTTCTGCAGGGCTTTCCACAGCCACTGTAGGTTTCTTCCCTACAGTTTTGTGTTTAGTTTTGTTGTCTCTCTTCAGCTCTTCTGCTTCTCTTGTTAACTTCTCTTTCTCCAGCTTTCTGGCCTCCTTTTTCCTCTCCCTTTCAGCTTTCTCCTCCCTCCTAATCCTGTCCTCTTCCTCCCTTTTAATTTTCTCCTCTTCTTCAATCTTTCTCCTCTCTTGTTCTTGTTGTCTCATTTTGTCTACTACCAATCTGTCATATTCTTCCTTTTCTTTCCTAGCCCTCTCCTCTTTCCTAGCCCTCTCCTCTTCCTCTAGTCTCCTCTTCTCTTTCCTGATCATTTCCTCTTCCTCCCTTTGCTTTCTTTCTTTCTCAATTCTCCTTTCTTGTTCTTCTAGTATCCTCTTTTCCTCTGCCAACTGCTCACGCTCTTCTTCTTGCCTCCTAACCCTCTCCTCTTCCTCCTCTTTCTTCCTTCCCTCTTCCTCCACCCTTATCCTCTCTTCTTCCTTGCGTCTAATCTTTTCCTCTGCCTCAATCCTTTCTTCCTCAACCAATCTCTCACATTCTTCCTTTTCCCTCCTAGCCTTCTCCTCCTCTTCATCTTTCTTAATCCTTTCTTCATGTTCTCTTTGCCTCCGTTCTTGTTCCTCTGCCTCAATCCTTTCTTCCTCAACCAATCTCTCACATTCTTCCTTTTCCCTCCTAGCCTTCTCCTCCTCTTCATCTTTCTTAATCCTTTCTTCATGTTCTCTTTGCCTCCGTTCTTGTTCCTCTGCATCAATCCTTTCTTCCTCAACCAATCTCTCACATTCTTCCTTTTCCCTCCTAGCCTTCTCCTCCTCTTCATCTTTCTTAATCCTTTCTTCATGTTCTCTTTGCCTCCGTTCTTGTTCCTCTGTGTCAATCCTTTCTTCCTCAACCAATCTCTCACATTCTTCCTTTTCCCTCCTAGCCTTCTCCTCTTCCTTAATCCTTTCTTCATGCTCTCTTTGCCTCCGTTCTTGTTCCTCAAGCTTCTCTTTTTGTCTTATCTCCTCTTCATCTCGTCTCCTCGTCTCTTCCTCAGCCATTTCCTCCTCCACCCTGATCCTCTTGTCTTCACTTAATTTCTCTTCTTCAATCCTTTCTTCTTCCAGTCTCCTCTTTTCCTCTGCTAATTTTCGGTCCTCTTCTTGTCTCCTCACTCTCTCCTCTTCCCCCCTCCTCTCTTCCCGAGCTCTTTCCTCCTCCATCCTAATCTTTTCCTCTTCTTCCTTTCGCCTCCTTTCTTGTTCCTCAATCCTCTTTTCTTCTCGCTCCTCTTCTTGCCTTCTCACCATCTCCTCTTCCTTTCGTCTCCTCTCTTCGAGAACCCTCTCCTCCTCATCCTTTCTAATCCTCTCTTCTTCAATGCTTCTTTCTTGTTCCTGTAGTCTCCTCTTTTGCTCTGCCACTCTTTCACGCTCTTCTTGTTCTCTCTTTACCCTCTCCTCTTCCTCATGTTGCCTCCTCTCTTCCTCCTCCCTCCTAATCTTTTCTTCTTCCTCCCTTTTAACGTTCTCTTCTTCAGTCCTCCTTTCCTCCTCCTCCTCCTCCTCTTGTCTCCTCTTCTCATCAGCCAACCTCTCGAGCTCTTCTTCTTTTCTCCCAACTCTCTCCTCTTCCTCTTTTCTCCTCATCTCCTCCATCCTAATATTTTCCTCTTCCTCCCTTCTTAGCTGACCCACATCCTCTTTTGTGTTTTCTAATTCCTCCTCCTCTTCCTCCTCTTCTGTCCATGGTGAATATTGCCTCACCGCCCTCAGTGAATCAACAGATGAAGGAAAGCTTTCAGGGACGTCCTCCATGGAACCGTGGCCTGAACTGGTCAGACTGAAGTTTGAGCTGGTGCGAGAGGCCCGGGGCGGCGGCTCGTCACAGTAGACATGACTGCCGTTGATGCACACGTTACTCTGTTCTGCAGCGCCTTGTTTTTGGTTACCGGAGGAGGCATCTTTGCCGTCTGAGCTGTTTGAGCGTTTATGTATCAGGAACTTGAACTTCTTTTTACCTGGAGGGAGATGGGAAAGTCAACATGTATTTAATGACAGTGTACAAGAGAAAATAAATGACATAGTAGTGATGGAGTATTTTGAAAACGGTTGCTCCCGACCTTCAGAGGAATCCACATTTAGACCAGACGACTGGCTGCCGCTCAGCGAGAGGTTCTTTGCAGTCAGAACGGTCATGGACTGAGACATGTTCTTCTGCAGGTTAGATTTGTGGGAAAACAAAGACTTCATCTTATGTTTCTTCTTTTTATCGCCCTTGCCCGCTGCTACCTCACCGTCCCCCTCCTCATCGCTGTCCGTCAGGACTTGGGTGAAGGACGGCACCACGTTCGACGCAGAGTCAGACTCCTTTTTCTTGCCACGAACTTTGTCCTTGAACTTGCCCAGGCGAGATCTGGATTTGCCGGTAGCGGAGAGGTCAAACATGCTGGCTGTCATGTTGTTCCTCATGAACTGGATGTCCAAAAGTACCTCTCCTCGGTCTTTGTCTGCCTTGCCAGTCTTGTCCAGCAACTTAAACCATCTGTTAAAAGAGAAGCATTTCATTAGAATAACATTTTTTGAATGCATGTTAAGAGATATAATTCCCAAATGTCTGATGATTAATTGTGCAAACATTATTTCAAAAATAGAGAAAACATTCTATATGTTATTCTGGAGGTCATTGACTTCTTGTTTCAGTGTTTGCTCTCTGAGGTTAAAAAAAAACATTCTTAGACCTGAGGATTTTTTGGCCACTTGAGAGCAGTAAAAATAAGACAAATTCACCTTTAAAGTTGATTTGGTAAACTTTTACAAATCCAGCCGATAAAGAAGTTTTAGAGCTTTTAAGCTGAAAGAAATGCTACGAGATTGATCAAAAAAAAAAAAATGGAAAAAGTTGCAGGTTGGACAACTAAACAATTGGCTGAAACTATAAAGCAAGAACATTTAAATACTGTCTTTTCTGTATTTAAATACCTTTACTAACTTTTAAGATCTATTGCTTCACACACTTACCGCAATAACAAGGTGTTACAGACTAGTATTCACCGTAATGCAATCTACTGAATGACTGAAACGAATCATAGACACCAAAAGACTGAGATTCATGAACAGTATGCTGATGTTTAGACCCCGTCAGCTTCTTTGTGGAAACTATTATCCGTCCCGTAGCAAATGGAGTGTGACTCAGCAGCCACTTGAATGTTTTTGGAAAGTCTGTGGATCTAAGCACGACCAGCGAACTGACCACGAAGGAAAGTTTTAAAAATAACAATAATAACACTCTTCTGCCTGTGACAGCCTCTCATGTTGGGAAGTTATGAATGCTTGTACTGTGTATACTTTTTTTCACCAATATTTTGAGAGCCGTTATGCATGTTTTCATCTAATGTCTCAGATCTTAATAAAATGCACAACTTTAGGACCAGATTTGTAGCATAGACTTATAGCCAGCAGGCTTTCTGATGACCCACTATGCCTCAAGTCGGCCCCTTGAATGACGGAGTCTCTTCTCACAGTACTTACACTGGTCATGTTCACAGGAAACCAATCTGCTATAAAACTCATTATCACGTTTTAAATAACCACCACATGCAAGTGTAGCTTGACAATAAAATACCATACGGATATAAACACTGGTTACAACCTTAAACTAGCGTCTTAAAATGTAAGTCTTGTAAAAACATGTAGAAAAACCTAAACCAGGCCATTAAGCCATCCACTGAGGTTGTGCCAGCTTTCCAAAGCTCAAGAGTCATGGCCCAATACCGACAGAAGGGTCTCAGAATAAGTGGAATACTTTAACAGAACAACGAAAAGAAGCAGTCAGCATATAAAGTGCCTATCAGGCAGAAATCTGAGGTCAGCTCACCACTGAACAAACAACTCCAACTGAAATCTGGATTCCTGGGGAAATGAGGAAATGAGGAAATGAGGAAGGGGCCCTGGGTGCATTTCTGTGTGTGTGTGAAAAGGTGCGTGTGTGTGTGTGTGTGCGCGAGTGTGTGTGTCTGTTTTTGCAATGTGGAAAAAATAAAGTTACCTTCAAAATAAACAGATTTGGTTATTATAATGTGCTTTTAAAAACAGAAAGAGCAAGTAAAGGTGTTATCTTCTAAATACATCACAGATTGTGTTTGTGTGCCATAAACAGTACTCCCTCCTCCCCCCCCTCTAATTTTCACATAACTCCTCTCCCTGAGATACAATAAATATAAAATATAGACACAATATAGTCTTTTTGGTGGTACAGAATAAGATCCGATGCTGCGATTCACCCTCAGCACGGCTTCAGATGTGTTGCACAGACAAATGAAAAGGACGGAAATTGACAAATAAGTGAGACTGCAGTCTCAGCTCCCCTGCCTCCCACACTGCTTATGAGTAATGGGATGTGATCTGCAAATTTCAAGCCTTGACATTATAAATATACCACTGAGGGACTTCTTCATGATTTGCCTGATGAATGTCCTTCAACAAAACACTGTTAGAAAGATTCATTTATCATGCAAATGTAGAAAGTGTTCTGTAGGCGTTATGTTTTTGGTCTCCACCAACACCTGATGGAAATACAACTATTCAGCTACTAAATGCTTCACTACGTTGATTATGAGCAAACCCTTTCACATACAAGTATGTAATCCATTGTTAATATATAGATTATATGTGTTTTTCTTATATTGATGATTCTGGAAAACAAGTAATTATAAACTAACTATTTTTAAATAATATCATAGTTTAGTGTAACATACTATTTGATATTAGTATATTATACATATATATATTATACTGTACCAGATAGTATATTATATTACAAAATGAGTATATTGTACGAGTTTGAGTGTGATTAATAAACCAATGTATGCGTTACTGTACCCTAGTATAGCACAGTATGGTATGATAGTATTTTTTAGAATGTAGTATCAGTATAGCATAGTATACTATTGGTGTATAGTACAACTAGTTTACTTTGCTGAAGCCACATGTACACAAATACGTCCCACATGAAGTAAAAAAAAAAAAAAAAAAAAAGAGAAGAAAGTTAGTTCAGTTTACACAAGAGGGGAAGTTGCAAAAGTGTTTGGGCGTTATCTGGTTGGGGTAGTAAGCAGTGTGAGGAATTAAAAGTGACTTTCACTTAAAAGGGAGTGTATGATAATAATAATGATGATGATGATGCCCTTAAACTCCGTAATCTCGCACCCGTGTGAAGAGTTGACAGTGTTCTTTCTGCTGTACAGCACAGAGGAGGATAATGCATGACTCAACATTTTGTAGATATATTCTACTTTCTGCACACACACACATCCTTCCTTGTGAAGCCTGAACTACTGATAAGACTGCCTGGCTCAAGCCTTTCTTATCACAGAGCACAGCTGTGTGAGGTGCCTGAGTGAGTCAAACAACTCAACAGTGACAATGTCCAAGGACCACAACTGTCCCGGGCTCATTGCATCAGCCCACACCCACAAGTCAGAGAAGCCAAAAGGCAGGCCTGTGCAAAGTAACCAGAGTGACACCAACAAGAAATTCCCTTTCCAACCAAAATTAAAATCACAATACATGCCATGTCAAGGAAAGATGAACTTGCAGTGAAGCCGTTTCAAATGGCAAACTGCTGAATAGACGCTGTAACAGAGACGTGCCTTAAAATCTTCCCACTATAATGCTGCTATGTGGTATGAGGTTGTTTTCATCTGAGGTCCCATTGTTTTTATGTATCCAGGCTTCACAGTTCGGTTTCTCTCAGGCCTGACAGCAGATTTTGGTAAAAGAAGCACTTCAATAAATGTCATTCAGCGTGTCAGTAGCCTCACTGATGTGGGTTTTATAATGCCCTTGTAGCTGACAGTTTAAGTCAGAAAATAGGCTTTTTTCACAGAAGACATTTTTTAGAGAAAGAAGAAAAGCACAGGTATATGGTTAAGTTAATAAATACACGTCTATGAATTCTGTTCATTCCCACCTGTTCCGTCTAAAAGTTCCAAAATACTTCTGAGTGACGACTTTACTACCAGCCGCTCCTTCTTTAGCAAGCAACACATGTTCAAAGATTAGAACTTGGTGGACTAACAGCTTTCACTGAATTCAGCAAACACCATGTCCCCTCAAACAGTAGAGCCGTTGTAGTCTACTGGCAGCTCATGTATCACGTTTGTCCGTCGTAGTTTGGCACAGACACAGTGGTCTTGCTCAGAAAAACCGACCTTGCAAGACCGTCTCTGTTGCCATTATTGTTTGCCTTTCATAGATAAAAAACAGTCAGGAATGTGAGGCTGAAGCAGGATTTAGCCCTTTAGAGTCAAGGTGCATTCCCCGAGCTCACAGAGAAAGATCAACAGAAATCAAAAGTTAAGCATTACTCAACACCAGCTAGAGCATGTTTGCTGATTTTACAAACAAAATATTTTCTGGGGTAAGAAATCCTCACAAAACTATACCCAAAGCCATGTACGATCAAAAATGCAGAGTACAGCCAGGTAAAGTCCAGCTTAGCACGCCAAGAGAGTTGGACAACAGCCACAGGCAGGCAGAATGGTATGAAAAGTTATTTGTGGCCAAATGCTTATTTCATGCTCTCAGATCTGATTCAACTATGGATTTTTCACTGAAGCAGGTTGACAGCCTGCTCTGTTTTATAAAAGGTTTGCTGAAACATGAACAGACAGCATATCTATATTGTTTGATGATGAACAAAAACATGAGCAGTAATGTACATCAAATCTAGCCTGGCTATGGACTACATTGCAATTCATGCGATGACCCAAGACTTAAAAAACGGAGCAGACAAACCCAAATAACAACAAGCAACCCTGGAAAAGGTGGGAGAAGGAAGTGTGTGTGTGTGTGTGTGTGTGTGTGTGTGTGTGTATAGGCTTTTGTATAATACCGGTCACACGGTGGGAGACTAAAATTCTCAGAAACAGCTTAGCACAACAAAACATTTTCTATTCTCACTGAACTACAGACATGGCTGTAAGGTCTGGTTTTTACACATTTTAACAAGGACATCTTGAAATAAAATGTTACACCTCTTCTTTAAAAGTGACTGAAGAGCATCTTAGCAGCGGGTATAGTTGCGATTACCGAGACCATACAGTAGCACCGGCAAGGCCTGAAAAACCTGTTGGCTGCAGTTAATTACTTCACCTACTTTGCTGGGTGTGAATGCGGTATAGTGAGAATCTGAAAGCTTCATGTTTTTATCTTTTTCCTCACTTTTTGCCTCATTGGGCATAGTGAGGTGAAGTCTGGGTCTTCTTTGGGGAAACTGTCCGTTGTTGACAAGTTCAGCCACTGAAAGAGTGAATCCCTTGACTCGCGTCTTTCGCCTGAGTAGGTAATGCCGATTGGCTTCCTTGAAGGCTGCTGCCAGGGGAACAAATCCCTTAAACTGCACCGGAGCAACATTCAGAAGTCAAACCCACCAAAGCGGGTGTGTGTAGATGCACGACTCTGTGTGCTCAAATACCTCACCTCAGTGGCAAAAAAGGTGCAAATATGCAACCATGAGTTGTTCCCCTGTGACGCAGATGAAAATCAAAGCTACTCAGTGCTTATTTCATTCACCCCCATGTTTTCCTCATTTACATTCATCTAAGAGCAAAGAGTAACATTTCACATAAACTTGCATATTGCATAGAACACAGCCTTGTATTCAGAGGACTGGGAAAAACCAACAGGACATAACAGTGTGTCTGATGCCCAGAAGCCTTAAAAATGCAGTGATCATGTGGGTTATTTTGTTTTAAAGGAGAAACTGTTTTTACATAAGCAACACTTTTTCTGTCCTCAGGTTCAGCTGCAGAAACATTTAATTCCTCAAAGAGCTTCAATAGAATTATTTATTTTGCACCACTGGGCTACCCCACCATTAGACAAGCTCAATGATGCCTCCTTTACATTTGAGTTAATGCCATTTGTTTGGTAGCGGCTTAAATAGTAGTAATTGATTCATTGACAAGACGTTTCAGCAACTAGGTCCAGTTTTTTTAAATGTGATTTCTGCTTTTCTGAGAACATTTGGGTTTTTGGACTGTTGGTCGAAGAAATCAAGACATTCTGGGACTTTGTGATGAACAGTTTGGCTCCTTGCTGACATGGACCACACAACCCAGACAATAATCTGTATAACAACGGTTGGCTGCCCTCTCAAACCATCCATCCATCCTTTCTTTTTATGACCTTTTAAACTTCCTGCTGTGGGGACTTACTCGGTTTTGTTGCGGGCTTTGTCTTCGCTGAGCTGCAGCAGGTTGACGACAGCCTGTCCCAGCGGTTTGTCTGGACCCACCAGGGCCCGGTGCAGGACGTGGACGTGCAGCGTGCAGCGCTCCTTGCCTCCTCCGCCGTCCTGATGCAGCAGCAGCAGCGGCGGCAGGTCGAAGGCGGCCTCCTCCCCCCACACCGGTGCCACGCTCTTCTCCACCACCGAGGTCTGGAACTTCTCCTTGCCCACTTGCATGACCGCGTACGCATCGTTCGTGCCGCTCTTCCCCTTCACCCTCAGGCCTCTGGCTTGCTGTACCGTTACCTGGACGCTTGTGGGACACCACTGCTGATCCGCCAGAGACATTCTGACACCACTCGTGGCTGGATTAACACCGCACAGATAACAAAGTCAGGGACAAAACGCGGTGAAAGTCTACCATCGGTTCAGGGTAGAGACTGGGCAGGAGCGGGGAAAAGTTTTCCCGTGAGCTTCGGTGCGTTTGAGGAAACAGCTGATTGGGCGTGGTTACCACCGAGAGGGGTCCTTGCTTTAAACTAGACACGCCCCCATATTAACAGATTACGCGAAACGAATTTGACACACACTGCTTTGGCCCATTCACACCACAAACAACCATTTACTGGAGCCAACAGGCCCCACCTGCTCCTTGTTGACACCTGTCAGAGTGCTTCAGCATCACAGCAGCTACATTCAAGAGAGGACTGATTGATTGATTTGGGTACTAACTAAAATAGACCGTTTTTAATCACCACACGTCCCTTAGTTGGTTAAATCTCTTTATTTCAGACATGTTCGTATGTATAGTCACAGTTCCATCTATTCTTACTCAAACATCTTTCTGATCTAGGTCTGAAAACATGAGACCTCTGCTCCAATTGTCACATGGAGAGAGGAAAAGAATACCTGACAAGCCTGTGACAGGTGATAGGGTTCATACGGTTGGGTTCAGTTTCACATGCAGCTCCAGTTTTAATCCTAATCAGGCTGCGGTGTCTGTGTGGATTTCAGATGGATTGAATGCTCTGTGTGATGGAGAGTTGATTCCTAGCATTTACCTCAATGCATGCTGAGATAAACCCTCCATGAGCCTGGGCAGGATAAGATGGGAATGGAGAAAGTATCTATACTGCTTGCTGCTTTGTATGTGTGTTACTCACTCCACAATACGCAACATGGATGTCTGAAACCTGACTCCTGCTGTTGAAGAAGGGGAACAAAATGAACACATGTTGGGTCGATGTCCCATCCCTCACTCTAAGACGGACTTTCCTGACAACCTGAGACAAACAAATCTAAAAACCTACATTATTATACATTGTGTACCAGGCCTGCTAATGCTTTATCTTACTTTCGCTGCTTCCTGGTGCCCAGCAAAGATTAAAGGCGAAGACACATATAGAGCCTTGAGCCAATTAGCAATGTGACGCACAATTGTTGGCACTGCCACTGTCTGGCAGTGATGTAACAATAGTAGTAGTACTAGGCACTGAACATGGTCGCAGCTTTCCTGATGGCTGTGCACCTGTTAAAAGAATCTCTGAAATCATTTTTGAAGTATTTACAAAGAGGTCAGTGTTTTAATCTGATATACAACAAGCTCCCATGGCAGTAAAAAGGAAGCAGGGGAATCAGGGTCACTGAAGGACTTTGGTCATTAGCTTAAAGACAAACTGACCTATTAGCATTTGTATGTCTCTAAATGTTTGAGCTTCCTGTACTGTAAGTGTAACCATTCTCCTAATTTCACATCATACAAAAAATGTCAATAAATATAGATTTTTACACCACTAAAAACATAAATATCACATTATAAAAACACTTTTCTATCACTCAAGAGTCTGGTAAAAATAACGGTTACAGTAAGAATCAACAAATCTCTACTTCTGATCATTCACATTTCAACAATTATATAATATATAATAAAAATGATTCAAGATTTCACTGTGTGAGATATAAGAGTGTATTTATAACGTCACACGTTCACCGTGTCCTCATTGTCCTTTTGTTGAAGCTGGATTGCTTTCATCCTCTTCTTGATTTTTATCCTCCAAATGTGTGTCGTCCCTTTTGTGCCCCTCTTCCTGCTCTCCTACAAGAACTTTACTGTAAAGTTTCTGCTGCTCTTCTTTAAAAGCGTCTTTCACTTTTGCTCGTTTCAGACCTCCATCCCTGAGAGCACACGGGAAAGAAAGGAACACGGTATCAAACCTGATCTACAAGTCTGAAGAAGAGCATTAGCTCGGAACTTCACTTGTGGTTAATTAATTAATTAATTTGAAATGCATTTTGATGGAAACTTGGCTAATGACTCACCAAATGAGATCCACTAATCCTCCTTGTGCAGCTATGGCTGCTTTCACTCTGTTGGCAAACTGCACCGCATCCTCCCCTTCCTACACGCGGACAATAAAAAAGAACAGGCTAAGATTAGGTGGAAAAAGGTACTCCGTCACATAGAATAAACTTCGTAAGGTTGAGTTAAAAGAGTTTCACCTCTCTGTTCATAGGCGGCAGGTACCAAACGCTGCAGACAACGGCCCAACTGCTCATCATCCTCAGCAGATAACTCACCAAGCCAAACTTACTGCTGTTCCAGAACGCATCGCCAAACCGAGGATCATACTGCGAGATGGACATGAAGACACATCGAGCGTAGGTTAGAGCAAAATGAGTAGAAAGGAGAAAAAATACCAAAAAACTAAAAAAGTTCCTACCTTAATGGCAACTGGATAGACTGTGCAGGCAATTTCAAAGCTGCCCTTTTTAAACATCATCACGGATGTGTTGTTGATGCAAGTACCTGTGGAAGACACAGTGTGGAGCTCTTATCAACAGATGCTACGTGCTCTGCTCTACAGGTGTACTTTTATTAGGATTATATCATCATACACACCCTCAGGGAAGATCAGGATGGGCTGTTTAGTTTTGTCAGCAACATGATCGCTTAGCCTAAAATGACAAAGCAAGTGATCAATATATATATATATATATGTTTCTGTTAAGATTTCTGATGTAATATAATTTGATTGACCAGTCCATGACGCAAACACATTTCTATTATGTCTGTGCAAAACTGTCTGTGTACCTTATGTTTTAAATCATCATGTAATAAAAATGTCTAAGCCACAATCAAATGTTTTAACAACAACTTCATATTTCAACATTTTAAACCAAATCTAAACAATGTGCACTAAGTTTCTTGACACCCATTCACAATAAGACAAATAAAGACATTTACAGGGGTGAACTAAATCTATTGTGTATTATAATTCAAAACACACTGAGCTGAACATCTTAAATGATATGTTGCACAGCAGTGGGACTGACTGCAATGCCAAATACTGAGAAGATGCATTGTTACCTTTTGGCCACTAGGTGTCTGTCTTTGACTTCTGATCTTTCAAACCAGATATGCGGAGAGGATTTGGCCATCGCTCGCTGGATCATTCCCATCAAGCCTCCATGCACCTGGCCAACCTGAGGGACCAGTTAGACTCAAGTTCAGCTTTAAAAACAACATCTGTAATTTGTCATAATCATTCATTCTTATGAAGACCGAACACACACACACACACACACACACACTCACGGAAACGTTCAGAGACACACAAACGTTCCTACCATAGAGTAGCAGCCATCATTGGCCAAGATGATGACATCAATGGGCGTTGTGTGATTAGACACACAGATACCGCCAGTCTTTGGTTTGTTCTCTCTGAAATCAAACAAGTTAGTTTGAGACACAGACACGCAACCTTGGTGACGTGCAACTTTCGCATCAAACACACTTCAAATGCTTGACATTATGCTCTTTGAAATGGAGAGATTTGCAAAAAGCTGTTAATCTGTGAATACTACCGTTCTGAAAATTATAATGAATTCAACATTAAACATACCTGTTATGATAGGTGATGATTGCTGTGAGGGCTGTCACACAGATGCGGTAACACATCAGATGAACCTTCTCAGTCAGGTAGAACCTTAACCTGAAGACATACAAAATAAGGCCACAGCAATTACTGCGGTCCCCTTAGGACGTATACTTCAAGGGCCCTTGGCATCGGGACCTGGCTTCCAGCGCATGCTTGAACTGTTGTGAGAATTGTGGGAAACTTACTCTCTATTTGGTAAAAAGCCGACCAAAGCAGTCAAGACGAGAAGCAGACTAATGCCAGTGACAGCTAGAGTAACCCTGCAGAATGAAAGAAAGAAAATATAGCCGGATCAAAGACAGAACCAGTTGTTCACACAGCTTTTGTAAGATGAGATGAATCTTACTGCCTCGGCAACATAACCCGCATACGTGCTGCTCTGACCTGAGAGGCAGCAGGACGCCGTAGCGGATGAGGACTCCCAGGCCCCACAGGACAGTGAGTCTCTTACTGATATGACGGAAGTTGTAGTTGCTTCTAGTCAGCAAGTTCCAGGTCTCCAGTTCCTGGGCCGAAAAGCGCTTGGTCACCTCGTCATCCAAGATGCTCTCCGCACCTCTCCGGCAGAAGTAGAAGATGTCAGCCATCTCAAACTCCGGCTCTGAGGGAGGACAGCTGGCGGAACCTCGGAGCTCCTGGATCTCCTGCTGCAAGGACGATGGTGTTTCTTTGGCTATGATTCCTACAATGAGAAGGAAAAGTAGAAAGACATGCATTGGAGTTAATGGTCAAAATAATACAGGTACAGTACAGTAAGCATTCATGACTGAGAACTATCTAAATAGTACTTGTTTACCATTGCTACATGGTTTATAGAGTTGCTGATTCTTCTCCTTTGCTTCCTTCTCCATTCGTGAGGTTGCCCACTAATTTCAAAGAAAAAAAACAACATTTAGATAACTAGTTTAGAAAACAAGATTGCTAAATTGCTGACGAGCAGCAATGAAGTTGGCCGTAATAAGCACCGCAGAGGGACAGCTCTGCAACAGAGAACATCTTTTCCTGCAAAGAAATTGTAGACACATTCAACACCATTCAGGTCCAGTTTCAATTTCAACCCCGTTGTCAGACTTACTCGAGCATAAATAGATCACAGTTTTGACCCAGTACACTACAAACACACACTCACAAGTACTCACAGACCTGCTGCATGAAGCTTAGATGATTGACACTACCAAAGGTTTACTAGCTTTTACAAGATAATAAAATGTAGATGTAGATAGATCACTAAAGCCAGCCTACCAGACATAAAGCTTCCTGTCGTCCATCTGTGAACACCACACACCTGATCCCTGAAAGAGGTACCCAGAGCTAAATTAAGATAGTAAAAACCATGTGGGTGGTACAGACTAAATAGGGATACCACATATCACGTCAGTGCGCTAAAGTTGCTATAATGCTGCCATGTCACAGGTAGGATATTACCATACATGAAGGCAGTGGAATACCAGCTCCATAATCCTCCACATTTAAGCTCTCTGGGTTGAAACCTAAGTCTAGTAGTTCTGATGTTTGCTAGACTCAATGCCAGAGACCTGACAAAGCAGAGAGAAAAGAAACAGAGGCCGCACAGCCACAGGTTTGAGATGAATCAAGACAGCCTGCAGCTCATCCCACCCTCCGCAGAAAGACAGTCTTGCCTTCAACTGAAGTACGACGTTCAAGAAATTGGTAAAGCAGTCAGCAATCCTGCTCAGACAACAGGTATGTTGTGACAAAACTGTAGGACCACAGGGGCTGAGCTTGTGAGGGGAACAACCTTGTGTTCTCTGTGCCATATCTCAAACTACCCCAGTAGATAAACTTCCTCCCAGGAGTCTAAGCTCCCTGCAGTATCTACACTACCCCAGATGGTAGTCCCATGGCGAAAAGCTTTTGCCCCCTCCTGGGGTCTGTCCCAAAAGCTAAGTCCCTGAGGAAATGGAGGCGGCAACATGGCCTGTGCCTCTGTAAGTTTCCCTGAGCTGAGAGAACCCAGGGGTCCCATCGACTGGGAGTGAATTTGTTTTCTTTTTATAAAATCAGTGAGATGAACAATGCAAAAAAGATTTTGTGGAAGATTTACATTTAAGATTTAAGATATTTGTTTTTTCTGAAATGTTGTACAGTGTATAATCAATAAATAAACCAACAGCATATCAATACAAAGGGCTTTGATTTTGTATGCTATACTCTTCTAATGATATCGTACATTACACGGACACCAAGCTCACCTCAAAGATCTTGAGAAGGCTCCTCATGTAGAGTCTGCGGAAACCAAAAGAGACTCCGAGAACAGTTGGCACGATTATGAAGACAAACAGAAGAGTCAACCAGACATGGAGACACGTGATGGAGATGCCGAGACACCTGCACAGCAGGTCGTCAGCTGGAAATGTAAACCAATCCATGCTGCTCAACGGCCGAGGAGACACAGGGAGCAAGTGGGCTGAACACACCGCAGCGAAACCCAAAACTTTAAGGCAAGTCTTCTGGTTCGTCTGAAGCCGACCCTGGAATGTACAACAGGAGTAAATCATTGTGTACATCTGACAAAGACAGCTGAAACAGAATTACATTTTGCTAATTTCATACTTTGCTAATGGCCAATATGTAAGCTAGGTTTTCACCCACATAGTTTCAGTCATAAATTATTATGATATTGACATATTACTGATATAATCAAGCATCCTGAGCTACAGTTTAATGGTAATACTGGTCTACTGTTGTTGGGGATCTTCTGTTACTGAGGGGCATTATTAAAAGAGAGTTAAAGTGCGATACTTATCCAAAACTGGGGTGTGTTTTCTTTTCAAAGTAACTTGAATTCCTCTATGAATTCACAGATTGTTTTGTGACAGCATGCAGAACAGTTATTCCAGCTTTTCAACAATGACTCAAAGACTGTTTTTATAAATTGACAGCCAGTGCCGTTAACTGTCGGCTGGCTAGTTTATGGGACCACAAATTACTTGTAATTACTGTGTAACTAACGAGGATTACGTGGTCATTACGTAGCGTTAGCGCCACTGTTATCTAACAACAACAACACTTCAACTTACACGTTGTCATTCATATTCATTTAACGTTACCAACCGAAGTTGAATTCACAAATAATGTATAGTTTTACAAGCTTACGGATCACCTCCTCCTAATGGGACACATTGACTTACCCTGCCGGTGTATGTGATTGGTTATTAGGTTTCGTAACATGCTTACAAGGGAGCTGCTAGGTTAATATTAAAGCTCACTTCGACCCGTGAATAATAATGTGTTAGCTAACTAACGCTACTGGGTGACAGCTCTTACCGTCCTAACGCCAGTCGTGTGCCGGAAGAGGATTGAGATGACAGACGGTGGTCAAGTAGTTCTCCATCTGGACAGTCCAGGCTGAAGTACATGGACTTCTGACACTGTGCTGGAGGATTTACAGGCTGTTGGCAACATGCTAGCTGCAACATGCTAGCTACAACTGCAGCTAGAGTTGTATACAGTCGTCCTGGCAACAGGTGGCCAATGAGGGCCGCTGTCACTGCACAGTAGACAGTAATCTGATTACAGCGGGATGGCCCAAAAATCAATCTGTCAAAACGGTGTTTAATGCGTTTAATGGCTGAAGAAATAAGAAAATGTGGTACCAATGTAGACCATGACATAATAGCATTAATAATAGCCCAGTTGACTCTCCTTTGTCTTACCTCACAGAACAATGTGCCCACTGCCAGACTGCTCATGCAGAAAACTCAAGCACAAGGAGGTTTAGGTCTATCTACTGCACCCAAATAAAATGAACAAACAATATGTACAATGTTTTTAGTTCCCTTCCTACTGTATGCACTGTACAGACTAAACAATAAGGATATTTTGTTGGAGTAGATTATGTTTTGTTTTTTACGAACCAAGTGTGCCAGGTTGCAAGATTCTCTGGGTTCATTTTAAGTGCAGTAAATCGTCTGAATTGGGATTTTATGAGAGAGTGAAGATGGCCTTTGTGGTTTCTGTTAAAAGCCAAGTAGAGAAAAGTCTGTGTGTTTATAATACTACAGAAGGCTTGACAGTGAGCCTTTTGTAAATGTCAGAATTTGTCCCATCTTCATTTTTTATGAGCCTCATTCCACATTTCAAGAAATTCTTTATTTTTAAAAACTGAAATCTTTGATGGAGCTCATTTTAGCTTTACAAACATCACAGACTTGATTCTGTCTCAACTACAGACTTTGATGGATTAACTTCATTTTCTCCATCAAGCGAGGGTCAAGTTTATTTTGATTTTCAGATGAGGTTTCCTTAAAAAAGGTTCACCCCAAAATTTAATGTGGAGGCATCAGTAGCTCAGTCCGTAGGGGCCTGAAAGAAATGCATTTTACCCAAGAGGGATTAATAAAGTACTTATTTTCTTTAAAGGATTTAGTCTACGTGTTTGTCCCCAAATGTCCACATAGAAAAAGACAAGAGTTCACATAATCTGTCCGTCTGGACAAAATAATGTCCTCACAACACTGTTAATACAGACAACACACACTACAGAAATTGCTTCTGTGCTCAAGTTCAAGCTCAATAAAAACCTTTATTTTTTATATACTCTGCTACAAATGTCAGTTATTTCTTGCATGCATAGTTTAACACTTAAGACAAGTAAAATCACAAAGTAAGATTTCCCTTGAGAAGAATATCTCAACTTTATAGCATGCATAAACCCATGTCCACTTATGAACAGTCAACCAATAATTTAGCTGCCCCAATAACCAGGAGAGGCATTTTAACCCTTTAACCCCTAGTCCTAATTTGTAGGCCTCTGCTCGAAAATAGCATACCCATACTAAAGAGAGTACAGATCTCTAACTGTAAGGTCTTTTTGGATAATTTTGATGGTATAAATAACACTAACACTTGTGAGATTTTGCTCAGATGTGTAAATATCAGTGTATATGTTACTGGTTTATAGTAAATGAAGATGGCACACAGCTCAATTTAAAATGTTCAGGTTCGCCTGAAAAAAAAAGCACTTTTATTGATATTATTTATTTGAAAGAATGCAGGTCCAAGCCTAAAACATCTCTCAAATCATAGCACAATATGTGATCAGTCTTTCTGCAAAAGTTTGACTTTGATAAAGTAAAGCCCAACAAAATGAGAGAGGTTTTAGTACAGAGAGTTCAGGCGAGATTTCCAAAATGTGCATTTTGGCACATCTTGGCACCATGTGTGCCATTTGACTTTTCTCATGTACCAAACTACATATTTCACTTGTTTATCACTAATGGTGTTCAATACATCCAAATACAACCGTTATGAACAAAATGAACGGTGAAAAAACTCGCGATGATACAACAACAAGCTGTGGTGTGCAGGTGCTGTGCGTAAAGTAGTCGCGTGCGTAATGGTGGTTTTCGTCTGCTGTCTTTTATATATTCTATTTGCTCATATATCAGCGATAGTATGACGGAGAGAGATGTTACGGATATGTCCGTCATCTGTGTGTAGTTGCCGTGCTTTCTGCCATCTCAGTTTCTTTGTTAGCATCGAGCTTCGATTGCTTGGTCCGGATATGTGCAGGGTGTGCACACATCCTGGCGAAATATGAATGTGGTACTGTAGTAATTATAATAGGCTTTGAGTGAGTTGTGTTTGGAGTATGTACAAATTGATTAAATCTTATTTTAACTCAGGTTCTGAAGTTTTACGTGGTATGCAACATCATTATATTTCGGTTTCATAATTAGTATATGTTCGATGGTCTAAGTAAAGTACTGGAAACGCCCCATATATGGGGCGCTAGGGGTAAGAAGGTTAAGCAGCCATTTTGAAAATATAATCCAATGGATCATATTTCTAAAACACGCTGCATACACTTACTACACTGCATAAGACTCAAATGATACTTTTGTAAACTTTCTTTGGCTTTTTTCATAAAGCAGCGAATGCTTGATAATTAAGGTAAAAGAGGAGAAAGAAATTGGTTTTAGAGCATATGTTAGGGGCAGTTTATGGAAGAGGCTGATTGTTCAATTCATTTTGAGGTATTAAAGTTAAAAGTGTAAAAGTTGTACCAAAGTGAAAATCACTTCAGGACTGTTCTGAAGACTCTGTAGACTCACAAAACCCCCAAATAAACAAGTCAATTTATCAAAGCTCTCTGATACAAATGATAGAATTAACAGAATCTCTCTTTCATGTTTAGAATGAACGCTCTTTCATGTTTATCATCTACCATCAGTAGATGATCTGTCAAACTCTGTGTGTGTTCATGCCGAGTAATATTCAGAATTAATTAAACATATATGGAGTTCAAAAGGCCTATTGCATTCAAGATTAGCAACTCACTGTAACTAGAGAGAATATCCAACAGGAATGTTTGCAGTTGAAGGAGTCTTACGCACACTGAAAATTACATATATCTCACAGTATGACGGACACAATGTTATTAAAGTAAGAAGAACTGCATCAGTGCTACGTTACACATAATTACAGAACAAATATCGGCTTGCATTAGGCAGGGTAGTCTTACAGGACATAATAAACCTACAGTAGGGTTAAGAGAGAAACAACAGTATGCACAAGACACAAACACAGCTTTGACAGGATCACATGAAATATTTCCATATTGCCATATATCATATTTGTGCTTAAGATGTCCTCGAGCTTTAGAGAGGAATGTGCTGTATTGGTTTCGCTGCTAGTTGAAAATGTATTTTTAATTGCTACAGTTATCAACATAGTGTCATTGAGTCAACAGCCATATCAGCATTTAAAATATTATTACCAAAGGAAAATATGCTTTTTTAAAACATACTTTGTAAATGCAGCTGTTGGTTTTGTGTATGTTCTAAGAAACAGCAGCAGCATATATAATCAACAGTGTTGCTCCAGGCTGTAGTCGTCAGCCGTTGTGCTTCAGCATGGCAGTTTCAGGGCTGGGTTGATATGTTTTTTGTTTTCTTGTTCATCCACAGTTCAGAAGTTCCAGATCCCTCTGTACTCTCTGTACTGGACTCTCTCCTCTTTCTCCCATACCAACAGAGAAAACATGTCGACTCTCTGGCAGGAACTCATCGAGACATCATCCGCACAAACTCTGGGAATTAAAGAAAAGGACGAAGTGTTTTACGGAGCTTTAGTTCAAAAAAGGTCTCAAAAAGTCATATTAGTCATGTTCACCATGACCTACATGCATTCTAGCGCTCCAAAAGAAACCGATCTTGTTCAATCACATGCTTGGACATTATTGCTGAATGATTGCATAAGTAATGCAGGGGAAACGTGAAATTGTTTTGATGTAAGTGTAATTGTGCTACTGAGAACAGCAGCCCCTTTTGATATTTTCATCCCTGAAAGCCTGTGCATCTTTTTCTCTGTGGGTAATCTATGAGGTGCCATAATCCCTTGGTATGGAGATAATCTGACAGCAGAGGTGAGGGGATGAAGGCAGACGCCTTTCATCCCCTCACCTCACCATCAGTATTGGAATATCAGCACACGTGTTAGTATTTTACTTTGAACTTTGTGTGTGTTTCAGAGAGATAGGCAGAATGATGGAAATAAAAAGACACCAACAGTAAAAAGGTTTTGTGTCGGGATGTATGATTCCCAGGCTCTGCACACAGTGAAATGTGTTATGCTGTATGAATTGCTAAGCATGGTATCACGGGCACTACCTTCAAAGTCTACATGCCCGTCTCCGTTGAGGTCGATGTCTCGCAGGATGTCCTCCAGGTCTCTGTGTCCGACCTGAAAAGATCAGGTTGTCGGGAAGGTGTGAACACCCACGCCACAAACTCAGGCAAGATACTCAAGCAGTAACAGACGAGATTCAGACAGACACCATGATTGATGATGACAGCAACAAACAGGAGGACGGACTCTCCCAGCAGCTCTGTACCTGTTGTCCTAAAAGTTTTTTCATCGCTTCTCGAAGTTCTGATGTGCTGATCTGGCCGTCACCATTAGTGTCAAACTGAGAATGGTGAGAGAAACAGAGACAAATGTAAAATGACTACCCTAACACTAGCAGAACATCCTTATTGTCATTTTTTTATGTACATAAAGACTTTTGGTAACAATGCTGTTATCAAACTCAGTTTTCTACTTTGTGAGCTTCTCTCCATGTCTTTCCTCACCTCCTTGAATGCATCCCTCAGCTCTTTCACCCCGATCATGTCTGCCGTTTCAGCCAGAAGTTTGGGCCCCATGAGTTCAACAAAGTCCTCAAAGTCAACATGTCCTCCCACTGTTGGACGGATTGAAAAGAGGAAGCTGAATTAACCTTCAGGGTATTCTTACAGACCAAAGTAGTGATGCTGAATCCTAAGCACTGTTTTTAAAGTGTCTGTAGGAGTATTGAACCCAAACCTGCAGTGATGACATGCACAACTGATTCTAAATGTTTGTTAGAGGAATGGGGGGGAAATACATGAGAGACATGCAAACATACACACAGACACAGTTTTACTTACAATTCATGTTGATCTGCTGGCTCAGTTCTATTAGCTCCATCTCTGTTGGCATGTAGCCCATAGTTCTCATGCAGTTCCCCAGGTCTTTACAGCCGATAAACCCATCTTTGTCTTTGTCGAACTCCCTGAACGCCTCACGCAACTCTGAGAGCGAGGGAGACGGGGTTTGAGTGTTATAGAGATGTGAACATTATTTGAGAATATTGTAAAATATTTGTTGTCCCTGAAATGTGCCATACCATCCATTTCTTCTGGCCTCAACTCTCGGTCCTGTGAAGGATCACAGTGCAAGGTTAGGATCCAAACACTGCGGCTATTTTCAAAATGATGACCATTACGCAGCATTCCTTACACAATAGGATGCTGCACGATAATAATAAGTAAGTGCAGGTATGTGCAGCAGAGTGCCAAGAGTCAGCATGTTTCCTTCCAGCCAGAGAGGAAGAGCTCATCAGTGAGATCACCTGCTGAAGAAAACATGCACACTCTTGGCACTCTATGACACCCTGTTTAAAAATAATCGGATAGAAGTATAGTAGCAGAAACAGGATAAAATATAGCAGAGACAATGGAAAGCAACAGTTCCTTTAATTTGAGGTCCACTGAATTAAAATGACCCAATCTCAACCCCTACATCCATTACGAACAGCCATGGGAGAGCTTGTCATCAGAACAGTCATCAGAACAGTCAGTAAAACAGCGGTCGTCTACACTGAGGATTTCAACATCCCCGTTTTCTTTAATAACAAGACCGTAACGCATGTTGTTACAGCTGGAATTACACAAAGAGAGAAAATTGTAACGTAAGGCGCATTTCTGCCATCACCATGACCCGGCTTTAGTAATACTCCATGCTGATACAAATGTCCACCAATGCTTATGAGTAATCCAGCCTCATGCATAACTATACACATAGACACACACACACACACACACACACACACACACACACACACACACACACACACACACACACACACACACACACACACACACACACACACACACACACACACACACACACACACACACACACACACACACACACACACAGACAGCCTTGCATTCAGCATTCTTGCTATCAAGAGGAAAGATTTCACATTCCAAAAATGCCATCTTCTTCATTTCCGCTGCGTTTATTTGCATGCTGTTAGTGCTGAGGTTACAGTGAGAGGTGATTACTACACTCATTCATCTCATGTTTCTGTTATTGTGGGTGTACTGTGTTGTGTGCTAATCTCTTGGCATGCACATGATATTGTCTGGACTTACGTACAGCCTGCCGGCTCTCAGCGAAGCCCTTGCGTAGAAAGATGCACGCAGGCCCCAGTACGTTGTGCATAGTGGCTCCGTTCTGGGCCAGGGCCACTAGCGGCTCAAGGTAGGCCCCCCCAGATCCCCCCTCCTCAGAGGACTGCACTGCTTTGTAGTTCTTCTTTTGGTCCTGGGGCAGCATCCGAGGCGGGGGGCCAGACATGGGATCGGGGGCAAAGACAGGGGTTGAGACTGTGACTCAAGACTGTGGCAGCATGGAGTCAACAAGGAGCCAACAAGGAGGGGGGATGAAGGGGGTGACAGACATATGTCTATCAATCGAGAGTCATGCAGTCATAGAGAGGTGTAGAGTCATGTCATTCTTAGAGAGGTGTAGAGTCATGCAGTCATAGAGAGGTGTAGAGTCAGGTCAGTCATAGAGAAGCACCTCAGTCAGTGGGAAGAGGTTGTAATTTCATGACAAGAGCAACTGATGCCATCCATGAATCTGCCCTGCAGGTCACAATCCTGCACTGTGACGCAGAGGGCATCACGTATTATAGACAATGCCAATGGGGGAGTTAACTGCATAGCAAAAATGCAAGGCATATGTCCCACTGACAGCCTCACAAAACAGCTCCTTAATCTTCAACTGCACATTTTGTTGCCAACCTCGTGAGTAAAGGACAACCCAATCTATCCCCTAAGCTACAGCCACACTAACAGTCACCAAAGTCATTGCTGAGATCGGGGAAAACGGCAACATCACAACAAAGTCGGACGGGGCAAGAAACACACGCAGTCATCAAAGAAGTTTTAAAGAAACCAACCAGATTAGCCAAATTTATGATTTGTGATGAGTAAAATCATAACCCAACCACATGTTGTCAATTACAGACCAACTGGTTGACTTACCATTGTGGTGTGGACACAGTTTTCCTGTGCATTGAGTGATTATTACCACATTTCAGGCGTCCTCACGCACTGGTTTTTATCTCCCAATGAAGTGGTTTAGATTATCTGACTGCTCATGTTTCTTGCCCCATCTGACCCATCTCCACACTGACTCTGGTGAGATAATAATAACATTATCATAACCGATAGCAATGATGGCCAGAACTAATAAAATAAGACCAATGTTGTAATAAACTGGAAAAATGCTCTAATGCCCAATTTGTCCACATGAGTCCACATTTAACTGACAGCATTATGATTCTAACTAATGACACAGTCTAAATGTGTTGGTAGTAATATGGTAGTGCTGTGTCTGATGGTAGAGGAATCAAAGGAATGATGCAGTGTATTTATAATCAACAAGACTGGGATAGTTATTTGAATTTCTGTTTTTTTGTGTGCACATTACAGAATAATGGCGTTGTCCAGAAGATGAGGCTAATGTTCAGCCACTCATTCCATTATAATCACCCATTAGACGACTAACCAGGGGGCTAAAAGAGTTCTCACAGCAGTCATCCCAATTACAGAGAAAGCTACAGGTTAATTAAAAAACGAACAATCACTGCTCGCCAGTGGACAAAACAAGCCCTTTCTAAATAAAGCCAAATAAGGACCAACCATTGCTCTGGCTAATATTTGAATTAGAGAGAGCAGCGGCCTGATCTCAGGCAACATGCAGAACACATATTCTTTTACTATCTACTTCGGCAGCAACATCTGTAACATTAAACTCAGTCGAGGAAAATCCAGCTAAAAGCGAGTGGAGTGGACTCACTGTCACAGCGAATCACCAAGGCACCATTTTTGCTGCTGCTTCAAATCTCACAGACATAAGCTACCCGTCTACAGATGCTTTTACAGTCACCATATGACACATTTACATGCATGCATAGTGAAAAATTAATATGCAAGCATATACTAAATGCAAATATACATTGTATAATACTTTCTACAGATGACCTTCACACTCCATCTGTTACCGTGCCAGTTCTAATGCATTCCTACAGTCCCAACCGCAAGAACGAATGCCCACTGGGTAATCTGACCAAGTGATGCATGGAGCTAGGCTGTCTGAGGGTATATCGTGCCAGAAAAACTACGATGAAGCCACGCGCTTGCAGTTATATAACCCCCCCCAAAAAAGAAAACCTTCTCCACCACTCCAACCTTTTTAGCACAGATGGCATCAACAGTTGCTTGTCATTTCGTGCTTTCTCAAGGATGTGCAGCTGATGATCTTAAGAAAACCTATTCGTGGGACCGTCTGCCTGCTACACTGAGAGTCTATTCAAGCATACGCCGATGCGATGAGGACAGCTGATGCAAGAGATGTATTGTACAGACGAAGGTCATCGTCTTGAGCCTTTATAGAAATGGTTTTGCATGTTCAACTGAGCACTTGTGTTGTCATCTAAAAGCCTCAATGCCAGTGGTATGTTTGATCTAATAGAATCTGACAGTAAAAAGAGAACACCTGTTTGCAACATTTCCACTGACTGGTCACGTCCCGCAGGTGCAGGTTCAACAGCTTAGAAATCTTTTCCGCTGGCTGGTAAGGTTGCATCGCCGTGCAATTTGACCCGACTCTAATCTTCGGTGACACGATCCACATTCACCCAACTACACCTCAGCCAACAGGTCGAGCACAAGCAGCACTAACCAACTCCTCTGACCTTTGTCTGAAAGGCTAAAATGGGTTTCTAGGGAATGCGGACGTGCACTAATGAGCAAAGAGGGAAATTGTATCGAACAAAAAGACATATTAGAAAACGGAATAATTATTAGCGCTGCCCTAAACATGCAAAATGAGTTTTCCACAAAGTCATAGTTAATAATAAAGAGTGTAAATTCCGAAAATTGTCTGAAACTACAGCATAAAACACAAGCTTTATCTTGAAAAACTATTTCATTATTCTCCCATGTGCTTGGACTCCAGCAACACAAAACACAGGGACACCCAGTCAGACAGCACAGGGTTCAGTCAAATAGCTTTTGATCAGGTTGGGGACACACCATGAGACAAACATGCACCAGTCAAGGGGATTCAAGGAGACCACAGCAGAGAAGACCTTACCTTCTTGGTGAAAATTTTAAGCGACTTTACAGAGTTGCCCATTGCAAAGAAAAATCCTTCTTGTTTTATGTTTTTTCTCTAACCGTGTCTGTGTTAGTGTGGCTGTATGTACTGTAAGTGTATGCATGTGTGTGTTTGCATATGTTTCCGGGGCATGCATGGGAATAGGAGTGATTAGAAAGGGAAAGAGGGTTCAGAGGGTCATCGACTAATATAAGAGGACATTTGGAACAAGGCAGGGAGAGGAGCAGAGGTATCATAGGGGGGGAGAGGAGGCAGGAGGGAGAGGACGAAGGCGTGTACCGGGTGAACCTACAGGCAAAGACGCCGGAAGGTACGAGGGGAGGGACACTGAAACAAAAGAGGGAATATGTAAACAAGGACAAAGGACGGATCAGAACAACACAAAAATAAGCAAGGGAGAGGAAGCATGCGTGTGATCAGAGCGAGATGCAAGCGCCAGGAGTAGAAAAAGCAAGATTGCTTATTCATTCCATCCTCTCTCCTACAGTGTATTTTCTCCCTCCCCTCTACCCTCTCTCTCTCCCTCCCTCCCCTCTACCCTCTCTCTCTTTCTCTCCATCTCTTTTTCTGTCCGTCGGTCCGTCTCTTGCCCTTTTTTACTCTCACTCTCGCTCCCTCCACAGTTTCAAACCATCAACGCGAATGTGACAGAAGAAGCTCGTTCGGACAAGCGTATTACCTTCCCCTGAGCGAGACGCTGGATAAACCATTCCAAACATGCACACACACGCACACAGACACACACTCGATTAAACACACACAGGGATGTGGGGCTGTGGAGCTAAAAATATCACACACGCTCTCTATTCACCCCCTACTCTCCCATACCCACTCATCCCCCAGCATCCATCCCCCTCTCTCAATCACACACACACACACACACACACAATATGTGTTAGCTTCCATAGAATGTACATTCATGGGTACAGAGTGTGAAGAACACAACCGGGAGGGAAATGTAAAAGTACAAACCTGAGGTACATTACAAGATTTTGTATAGTATTTATCTCACCAACAAATTTGTCTCACGGTATGTGGTTATTGATATATAAAACCCCTCATGGATCAACTGGAAGTCGAATTGTCATATAGCTGAAATCAAGAAAAGTTGACTACTTCCACCTCAGTCTTTTTTTTTTCTTTCCGGGATTTAAAGCATAAATTAAAAATGTGCAATAAACAGATGGATGGAAACGTACCTATAGGAGGATCACAGGTGTAATAATTCATGATCAGATCCGTATAAAGAGAGAGAGAGAGTTGCGTCAACGGAAGTTCAAAATGCTTGCTCGTCATGTGATTCACGTATACTTCAGATGGTTCCAGTACTTGGCGGGTAATTTGCATGCGTAGATATTGGTAGAAATCGGTGCAAACAGAGAGACGGAAGCGCGATTTTTGCTAACTAGTAGCCAATAAATTAATCGATTTATGATATTCATCAACAACATATGTATTTAGTTACATCAATTTTGTCATCAAAGTAAAATTTGCTAATATTGCATGTTTAGTAAGTGTAACAGCTAGAGTTACCTGCCATGTTTTTAGGCTAAAGTTCCCTTGTTTAAAGGAACAGTGTGTGAGATTTAGTGGCATCTAGTGGTGAGTTTGCAGACTGCAAGCAGCAGAATACCCGTCCGGTCACCCCTCACTTTCCCAGTGTGTTGGAGAACTACAGCGGCCCTCAAGTAGGGAAAATCCTAAAGATACCTAATCCTTAGGATTTCATTACCACTAGGAGCCACTCTTATCAATATTAGGTTATTTTCATGACTAAATAATTGCTCTAAAAGACACATATATATAATTTTAAACAAATAAAATGCAGTACAGGATTAGATGTTATCTATAATTTAGATATAACTAAATATTGTTTCTAGACCAGCAACAGTAATGTTTTCAACAGCAAAGTCAGTATATAAAGTTATTCATATCTCACTGGAAACAAATCGCTACAGAATGGAGTTTAATGACCCCAATTTACGACCCCGCTTTCGTCTGGTTGTGGCTCTCTCTCTCTCTCTCTCTCTCTCTCTCTCACTCTCACACTCTCACTCACACGGAGAAGCATCACAATGTCATGTTAAGCTTGAAGGACAGATCAAAGGCAAAATGTGAAAGAAATCACACATGGATTGCGAACCATCGAGGATGCAAACCAAAAAAATGCAAACACACAGTCAGGCAAAGAAATGCTCTCTCTCATACACACACACACACACACACACACACACACACACACACACACACGTATTGTAAAGCACTGAGAAAGTGAGTGATCAGCTAAAGATCAAACACCTCTGACACTAGCAGTAAATGGACTTGTATTTGTATAGCGCCTTTAGCCTATCGACTACTCACAGCGTTTTACACTACACTTGTCAGCATTCACCCATTCATACACATTCATACACTGATGGCAGGGGCTTCAATGCAAGGTTCCACCTGCCCATGAGGACTAAATCTAATACACGATCACACCCCCATTTGTATGCCGATGGCACAGCCACCGGGAGCAATTTGGGGTTAAGTGTCTTGCCCAAGGACACATCGACATGGACTGGAGGAGCCAAGGTTCTTCTGATTGGAAGACGAGCCACTCTACCTCTGAGCCACAGCCGCCCCCACGAAGCAACAATGTAAAGGGAAATATGTCTTAATTAGAGGTACTTGTACTTTTTATATTTTAGTATTTCCATTTTATGTTACTTTATACTTTAGTAACAATAATGATATAACACTCCAATAATAGTAAAACTACTCATTTGTAGAACAATAAGATGTTCTTCATAATGAGTAATTTTACCTTAAGTACATTTTTTTGTATTTTAAGTTACAGTTTAAGTTAATTTAAGTATTTTTTGTAGAATTGGTACTTTTACTTACCCAAAATAGATAAGATAAGAGACAGAACTCCATTGAGAGTAAAAATGCTCTACTTTGAATAACATTTTCCATTCTCAGTGTATGTGCACTGGAGTCTTCATGTTTCTGCATCACACGTGTGTAAGTTGCATATTGAACCACAATTGGCTTCCGAACAAGCTGTGATGTCACAAAATCTTGCTTGAGCACGTCTTCAGTTTAGCAGAGACAAACTCTTTCCCTTCAGGAGATGAATGTGAGAACAGCTGGCTAGTGTCAAACTCTGCACAGTAAAGGTCAAACATCCAAGTGAACAACAAGCAACAATAAGCAAAAACACATTTTTGGAGCGGAGGGAGACTTGTGCTTCTTCCACCATCGTCGTCTCAAACTACAAACCATAACACACAGTATAAAACCTCATTATAGGCTTTTACCTGCAGCATATACTCCTGAGATAACGTTTCCCTCTCCTGTTCGACCTTGTCTATTCTCTGCTATTTAAATGAACACATTCACACCGAAGTCGCTTCAGATCTCGCTCCCATTCAATGTCTCCGCGGCTCCTCTGTGTTGTTCTGCGGATGATTCACACAGCCTCTCACCGGAGGCTCATTGTGAACTTCAGAACACATCAGACGTCAGACACGGGAGCCGTCAGCTCTCATAATGTCAGACCATATAGTGTGCACGGGCATGAGATCCATTTCTCCCCTCTCCCTCCGCTGTGTCCTTCTCCTCACCCTTTCTCACTCACTCACACTTTACTTTGCATAACTACTTTCACACTACAAACCGACAGCGACCGACATCTTTGTATCTGTGGAATATCTGGGGAACGTTTTTTTTTCCAGGAAAACGTTCACTGCGCACACAATGCATATAAATATAAGCGCATGTCCCACAGGAGGCTCATTTCGAGAGGAAATATTAATAATTGCTTTTGCTTTTCACTGAAGATCTTGAAGTCGTATATATATATATAATCCCGTTTCATCCACTGAGATCCAGCGTGCTAAATTAGCTCAGAGATGTAGGACAGGGAAGGAAGGGATGGATGTAATAACAACCTCTCATGCGTTCAACATCAACCTGACAATTGTTATTTTGCTATTATAAATGGAGCACTTCTGTATCTTTTTCTGTTTTTATCTGCAAGGTGGAATGACGTGTAACCATGTCCCGGTCAAACCGGTCTTTTTCCCTGAAGCTACTGAGTTTACTTCACAGTGTGTTCATGATGCAAATACAAAGGGATTAATAGAGTGACCATGAGATTTGTTTTTTTTGTATTCTTGTCGTCATTGGAGGACGTCTGAGCGATGATAAAACATATTTGCATCATCTTCTTGTCCTTGAGCTGAGACGCCAAAGTTTTATCCTACAGTTGATTGATGAAGGAGAATTGCTAAAACCGTCAGCTTTCATGCAGATTATTCTGGTATTTCAGTGTTATTTCAGATAGTACTTCATGTGAAATTGGTCTAGTCAAATGACATATCTCATTTAGCCAATTAAACCTCTGTTGTTTCTCCTCTGACTCATTTATCCCGTCCTCTGTCTCCCTGTCTCTCACAGATTTTTCCCTTTCAGCTCCAGGTCCCCATGAATATTTAGCATCTTCGTGCACACGCGTGTGCTCAAAATCGCAGCCTGTGCGGTTGTGTGCGCGGGCTTTTACAATTCGCTGCCTAATCCTCGTCTCAAAAAAAGGGATTTAACCAAAGAGTGCGTTTTCTACCTCCTTCTCTTGCCAGCACAGATACAAAAATATCATCTGTGTCTAAAAATAGCCTACTCTAGACATGCTGGAGGCATATGCTGTAGTGAATACGATGATCTCTTTCCTCTTATTTATACCCAGCTCTTCATCCTTATATTCCGCTCTTTTTATCTTTCCTTGTGAAAGCATGCCTCCTCTCTCTTTTCACAGACGTCATCAAGGTCAGTGTGACCCCGACAGAGGGGGAAGAAAAAAAATGTGTGAGGGCAAAAAAGAGAAAGAGAAAAGGGAACGACAGACAGGAAACGTCATTGGGTGCGAATGCATGGATGAGTAACAGGAAAACCAGGCGAGGAAGTGAAGGGCTAATCTGTGTTTTAAGACCTTTCCTCACATTGTCTGCAGAGCTGTCAGGTGGGAGCAGGGAAGTGAGAGTTGATGAGTGTTTGTCTTATATAACAATCATCAGGTCTGGCAGCGCTTTCTCCCGATTTATCCAATTGCCTCGCTTCCTTCTCTTTCTTTCCCTGCCCTATCACTTCTCCTGTCTCACTGATGTGACACACAGTGGACGGTTAATCCCCCTCACTCACACACTCTTTGAATTCGGACCTATTAGAGCAGACGGCACTTGCTCCCTCTGCTGGTTAATACACACATTCTTTCATCTACATTTAATTTGAAAAAGAAAATCATACTCCTCCTTAATAAATATCTCATCAGTAGATAACAGACCTCTTTCAATAACTGGTCTGTACCAGATTCCCAGTGATGTTATTTTTTTTTAGAGCAAGGTCATTGAAGGTCTCACAAACTGAGGGATGTGGTGATTGTTAGAATATCTTAAAATAGAAACTGAAAAAAAAAGCTCATGCTCTGTCCTTGGTCAAGGTGTGTGGTGGAACCTCGATTGTTTAAAGCCTTGAATGTGCAGAAATAAAGGGAGTTTTGTTCACCATGGTGCATGCCTGATTTAAATATTTGAATTGTCACATTAAAAATATGCTTTATCTAATATATAACATATCTGCGAATATTAAGCTGCAAAACACATTCAAGCAGCTAACACTTGTCCCGACTCTAAGCCCCACACTAGCCTTTTTTTTTTTTTTTTGCAATCATGATTCATCCCATGAATATGAAACTGTCGGTTTTTAATTGGTAGCGATGATGGAGACCTGCTCTTTTATTCGCCAGTTTCTCAAATTTGCTCTGTCAGGTATCATTGCCAAAGCATTTGAATATCTCTACCAATAAAAAAAAATAAAAAAACACATTCCTCCCTCCTCCAGGATCTCAAAATCAGGTCTTGGTGCTATTTTTAGATTTTCTTTCACATGCAGCGAATTAGTTTTCTTGGGGTTGTATGCAGATCTTGATGTTACGTAAGAAAACATGAAATGTCTAGTGTGTAATATCTCACCCTGTATTCTACATTGCTCTGCCACATCTACACAAGCAGCACTAAACACATGTAATCATGACTGTGTGGTCTCTAAAATGAAACAGCTTGGGTAATATGCTGAGCCGGTGCAAAAAAAAACATCATTTTGTTTTCATTCTCACACGTATACGTCTTTCACCTGCTCTTGTTCGCTCTTTCACACAAAACAGCTGAGAAAACAGCTGCACAACTGAGTAGCGTCAACTCTTTTCACAGTGACATCACAGAAAACTAACCTTGAGTTACAAAAGATACACTAACTCAACTTTTTGATGTGATGTTTTTCAATCCGGTTATTTGTTTCATCTACAATTCACATTCCACTCACCCAACACCATTCAGAGCTCAGATCTGCAGGTTGCATTTCACAACATAACTCTTCAAATATACAATAAGACCGTCTATGAAATAAATGCTCACTGTTCCAAGAATTTCAGGTAGAAAACATGGAAACGACAAAACGTCTGCTATTTCCACACACGTCAGCAGCTCTAGAGACCTTATATAGCACGCCGCTGCTTGCCTCACTGGAACCCCTGAGACTGATTGAAGCTCTGGCCTGGATTGAGAGGAGTTATTTCTGGAACACATTAGCGTTTGGGGAGGTAATTGTCTCCTCTTGAGCTTTTTTTTTATCATCAACGCAGAGAGAAGGATTTCAATGAAACAAGGAGAAAAGATGGGAGGGAATAGACGGCCTTGCCGCACTGACTGCGTGATGTGTCGGAGTCAAGGGAGAAGTGTGGCAGACACCTGATGTATTAGTGAACAGGTGATGCAGGGAAGAACCGTTATTTGCTGTTGACCCTCTCATCACAGTCTCACGGCATATAAATGGTTTATGTGTGTCCGTGTGTGTGTGTGTGTGTGTGTGTGTGTGTGTGACAAGCATTGAAAAGTTTTCCACTCAGGGGAAAGTTGATCCCCCTGCTGTTGCTCAGGTGACAGGCACATGAAAGCCTCTGTATTCATATTGGGATGCTTGACAGACTGCAGCCCCCCCCCCCCCCCCCCCCCCATCATGAAACTGATGGATACCAGAGATACAAACGGAAGCCTGATTTGGACTGAATGCATGCATCCATTTTTAATCTGCTCAGGTGACCGGAGGTCCATTCACCCATGGCTTCCAGCTTCACCTCCACCTGTTGTCACCAATCAGCTCTGCAGGTCATACATTATTAAGCATCCACAGCTACAGTAAATTTGGCAATAAAGGATTTGATTATCAAACTTTCACTTTGTTTAAAATATGGTAAGGTAAAACACATTAATACACCTGGTCCCTTTTGTTTCCGGGATTAGGACTGGATTATTTTAGTCCTATTTTATTGATATCTATACTCTCATTGGTTGATTTTGTAAATTAGCTTATTTGTAATTGCACCCGGTGGAGGGGGGTGTATCTTTGCATTGCCTCTCCCAAATGTTCTGTGTTGAGGAAAAGCTCTCCTAAAACCTGGTCTTCTTACAGTGACAGTATTTGAAAGAAATGTTAAGCCCACTGATTGTGCTGCTGCTCATATATTTACCAGAGTGCCCTTTGCCCTTTGCATTGTGTTACACAACATCAGTGAGCAATAGGAAACTTTTTTTGCATTTACTTTAACAAACAAACGTATATTATCCGTTTAGAAAAGTTGAATCTCCTCCACATGCCCCCTTACCTGCCCAAAGACTGACTTCACTATGGGATGAAGACTGGAGTCATACTCTGACGCGGGAGCGCTCGGTCGTTTGGACGTGCGGCTGTTTGCGGACTTGACAGGTGCGCCGGTCGCAGGTGGGTCAGAGCTGAGGCTGGAGGACGACCCGGTGATCACTCTCTCCCTGGGCTCGAAGAAGAAAGCCGCGTCGTCCGCTTGTTTTGGATAAGAGGGAGTCGGAGAGGTCTTCCTGCCCTGCGGGGAGCCGCCCTGGTGATGCGCTGCAGGAGGCAGCTCACGGTGATGATGGGAGTGTTTGGACCTGGAGGACTTGCCGCGCTCTTTCTGATGCAGACTCGTCCGGTGTCTCGCTTCCTCCTGAGAGTAACCGTCATCCTGGAGGCTCGCCTGTCGGTGCTGAGAGGGGCTCGTCTGCCCCCGGTGATCGCCCGCATTTCGAGAGTCGGCGCTTCTCGGTTGACAGAGAGGTCTCCGCGCGCTCGTCTCGCAGTCCTCCGTCCAGCCTGCATAATCGCTGCCTCCGGCTCCGGTGGGATGCTGCTGAGCCCGGTGGCTCCGGTGATCGCGTGGACCGCTACCGGAGTGCACAGACCTGCGGCTGAGCCCCGAGGATTTCAGCAGAGAGGTGGTGGACTCGCTTTTGGGGAGATCAGAGCTCATCGTTCTCTTTCTCTCGCTTGACGGGAGGAGTGATGCTGCAGCAGGCTGGAGGTCGAGTGTGGGAAAAGAAGGCAGTCCTCCACCACGTGCAGGTGTTCAGCATCAGCCGGTAGGACCCCACTCTCTAATCCACATCCACACAACGCCGGGGACCAAGTTGAAGCAGCAGCCACCTGATCGAGCAATTGCAGTGAATGTGAAGTGCAGCCTGATGGCGGTCAGTGTGACGCTTCACAGGGGGGGCTCCGCTAACTTCGGGTGGCAGAATGTGTTGCGCTGCCGCGTGTCACACGCATGTCAGCGCGCAAAGTTCATTAAGACTCACGTGACTGCAGATAATTTCCCGCATAATGAGCTGCTTGATATTCCCTACTGTATTGCTGTAGAAGCTCTGTTTGAGCCTTTATGTAACTTTTTTTTAAACACACATATTTCATCAATAAACACATAATGATGGACATCGACAGATTCACTCAAAACTCAAAACAATTGGCTTCTGTAACATTATTGCCAGTGGACAGATGTGTCGTTCTCAAGCATGTCAGAAAGTAGCTGTGTGTCCTATAGATTTGAAGTTTAACTTGACATTTTCTTAAACGAATCACAATTTACAGATTCTGGACCAATGCAGGATGGACTCACAATAAAGCAAATTAGTGAAGAGGTGGAAATATAACAACAAACAAGGATTAAAACGATTACACAAAAAAAGTACAAAGTGAATTTGTTTTACACACTTCAGCAGTTAGTAGGTCTGTTGAGCTATGAATAGTAACATAACCTTTTTGCAATTAACACTGAGGCCCCATTTGTTCATTAGTCAGCATCGGGATAAACAAACAAGTGAAATGTGATATACAAAACAGAACTAGAGTGGAAGATATTCCACAGAAAATCAAAACATCCCAATTCATTTATTTTAGACTCTGTGCTATAGCACTATGACTGTGTTGACCATTTTTCCAAATGTAGAAGAAAAAGACATTTAAAAAAGCTACCAGATCAATTTAATCTCTTCAAAGAAATTCACAGATTCACTCTCTTTTAAGAAGAGTCTTCTAATCGTCTTCCCAAAGATCTCACTATGAGAGGTCAATCTTCAATGATTAGAGTCTTTTTATATCTTTGACAATGTGATAAATTTACATTAGATTCAAAATTTGCTAATTTTTGCCTATAATCTCGGTGTAAAAAGTATGTCAAGGTGTGAACATAGTGGGCTCAAAATAGTAACAAAGTTCAAAAGGGGGGAAAAAATCACTGAAAATAACAGCGTGACAATCTTTCCGTCTCATCCCATCTGCACACCTACGGTCATAATTCTCACAGCAGCTGTCCGGGGACTCGGGGCAAAAGTGTGTAATGATGTCAATACATGGAGCCAATTAGAAAGCTCTCATGAACTGTGTTTCACAGTGAAAGCTGAGAAATGAACAGATTTTTGCTCTCCTCTCTCTGGGGAATTTTTGTTCTCTGACATCTGTGTCTCTGTCTCTTCTGCTCCAGGGTGAGGCGAAGCATTTTTACTCCATCGCCCCCATCCGCCCCCCTCTTCAACATCGCCCTGCTTTTACTCCTCTGCTTTGTATCCTCTGTGCATCTCATCCAGTGCTGCTGAGCCATTGTTACTCTATAACCATATTAAACTCATAAAACTGTCCACATCCTCTCTCTTTTATGATCATGAATAGAAAAACTGACGTTATGATCTCAACTTTGGGACTGTTTTTTTTTAGAACATGTCATTCCTATAAGATGTGTTTAAATCTCTTGCAAGTTCTCTTCGTCTGTCCCTCCCTCTCTCTCTCTCTTTCGCTCTCCCCTTCTGTAGACATTGGGCTGCAGCAAGGGACATACAAGCCTCAGGGTGCAACATGGCCCATTTAATGTCCGCAGAGACAGAGGAAGTAAAAAAAAAACAACAGGAATGTGGTGTGTAGTAATACAATTAACACCTATTTAGAAAAACACCAGAAAAAAAAAGAAATAATAAAAAAAGATGACTCTGGGAATTAATTTCTATTGTATGTATGGTATGTTTTTGAGGGCATGTCACTTCATATTTTTGCATCTGACCCCCCCCAATTCACCTCAACATCACCCGCTCCAACTCTCAGCAGGGTCAGATGGCCACGCTAACCTTTCATGGCAAGTGCTGCAATGCACACAGCTGCTGCTCACAAACAGCACAAATACCGGGAATCTTCTGTAATATTTTGTTATGAAGTTCCGAAACCTTTTGTAAAACCAAATGAAAGACTGAGATAGTCGAGGATAATGGGGCAGTTACTAGCTGTGACTCTGATCAACCTCGTCCCCTGTTGAAGTTTAGTATTACTAAAAGATTAATCAGCTGGGTGAATTATTAACAACAAAGCAGCTTGGGGCCTACAAGGTGAAGAAAGAGCTCCCTCATCTGAATCATCACAACATTGTGCCAACTCATCTAATGAGCACTTTCTGTAGGACGTGATATCAACACTACGACATTACAATCAGGATCACATGGAACCGGCACGAACTTAGAAGCTGATACTTTGACAAAGTTCAGACTGAAGCCTTGCTGTCATCAATAGACGGATGCGATAATTAACTTTAACAGATCAACACAACCAATAATCAAATACTTATTCATGAGGACAGTCAATTCCTCGTGATCTAGTTTCAATTTCTGTGATCACGTCTCGCAGGTTTGCAATGTAGCTCCTATCATCACGTGATGTGATTAATGTAAATTATCCAAAATTACTGGACCACCACATTTTTGTCATGTATAATGGAAATATTCATAATGAGGCCAAACCATCATGTTCAGCTCAGTTTACATAAAACTTATTATAGAATATGCCCAATTATTGTGGGCAATAGAGTTCAATAGGACAGATAGTTTCACAGTAACATTGTGAGAGATTATTATGAAGGTGTCCTCTGCATCATCTTGAGCTGTAAACCTGTCTGTAAACTGCAGCGGATCACGACGGACAAATATCTTATAGTCTTTACATAACGTTGTCGATTTAACGAAGTTTAACTTTGGTCGCAAATGTCACATTTGTTGTAGCCAAATTGGTTCGAAGAATTAAAACAATCAGCCACTAGAAAGTCTAAGGACTTTCAAAACAATGGGTCCATTTTCTTGAAATGACTTTGGATGAGTGGGTATAAGGACATTATGACGCGTTCATGAGCTTATTTCCAATCAGCCACAGCTGTATGAGGGAGGTGTTAATTCCTTTGACCTTAAACTGCTTAATTTCCACCCACTCCAATAATGGTTTCATCACAGTGAATGGAGGGCTGCTGCCAGTTCAATCAGTGTTACTGTTAGCAGACACAGCAGGTGTGTTTCACTTTGAATGTGGTGAAAGGTGGGAAATAAAGTCTACTGCAACTTACTAGTGAATTTGTCTTCATGAAGAACAAATATAATGAATGCAGCTCTGATTCAAAGCACAATTGTTATATAAAGAGTAACAAAAGGTGGATTAAAAGCAGTAATTGGCATGAAAATTGAGTGCATAACATTGTTCTTATTTAGTGTTCAATAGTCTGTGTTTTAAGCATTCAAATGTACTGCAACAAGACAGTTTCATAAGTGTACTGCACTGAAGTGACAGGAGTGTATTTTTGGAATCATGCATTATCTATGAATTCAGTGTGTAATCCAAATTATCTTTACACAGCTGCCCTGCTTCATTTCACTCTCTTTTTGTTCTTCAGGGGTGACTCAGCCAGAGGAAAATTGTTTTCGAACTATTAATGCCTCACAGACAAAAAAATATGTTGGTCACTCATCTGTCCATCGGTCTCCGAGTGCATTGCAACGCATGTTAGCAATTATATAATCCAAACTACCCATTAACACAGACAAGACAAGTCATATATGAAGTCAAAATATGCTCCTGCACCCTTACTTTTTAGTACTTTTGTCTCACATTATTTAACTATTATCTATTTCAGTTATGTGCGGTAAAATGTGAATGGAACTTGCATGAGCATTCCTATGGAAGCCCTGTGGTGAATGATGTCTTTATCTGTCTTGAACAACTTCATATTGATACCATGTCTCTTTATTTGTCATCAGGTGGGCACCTTCTCAATAACTGGTATAACCAGCTACCCCCTTTTTACCATCACTCACACACTCAACACAATCCTCTTTAGCAGGGTTATACTTGAGTTTTCAATATCACCAACTACAACCAGCCATGTCAAGCTAACCAGCAAGCTGATCAACCCACCAAGGCTAACTAGCATGCCCACAAGGTAACATTGTACTTTCTGGACTCACCTATCTTTGGCCACAGCCCTTCACTGGAACTGGCTGCAGTGTCGGCCATGTTGTTCACTGCCTGCCTCCGGCTCCGCCCACTCACACCTAGTTCATTTAACCAGGAGTAAAACCCCTCCAGCCAGTCTCAACTGGGCCACGCTCCTCTGTCTCTCCTACCAACTCTATTAGCTTTTTTCCTGCAGACTATTTCTATTGCATCCTCCCATGGTGATGTTACAAAATACATAACACAGCATTTCTCACCACAACACAATATTTATTGTATTGTACTAGTATGGATATTGGACTGTACCAGAAAAAGATTTAGTATGCTGCAATACGTAGTGTGTCAAATGCAGAATGCCAAAAATACCAGAATGTCCCACTGCATCTTTTCACATTTTAAGGTATGCTTCTAAACGTAAGGGTCCTCTCAAAAGCCTGAGCCTGTAAAACTGTCTCCTTTGTGTTCCACTTCTTGCTTACTCACTTTGCGCTGTGCTGCTATACCCCCAGGCTCTGACAGCATCGTCTCCAACCCTGCTTTTGTACATTAAACTATTCTGTTCCAAAATCCCTTTACACCAAACTGCTTCTGTCCGAATGAGGTAGAAATCTGAGGGACCAAACAAGACACCAAACCTGTTGACTTGATAATGTTTCAGTGCAGGAGCAAAGAGGTTTGCTACTGAAAATATGCACACTGTCTCCCCCTTGTGTTGAAGTTTTGACTGGCCATACGCAGCACTGGACAGGAAGCATTTAAATCACATCAACATGCTCTCCTTCACCATAGAAAAAAATCCTGCCAAGGTTACAGGCAAGATCACATTCAGCACCTCGGCCAGCAACCGCCACTTTGAACAGTGGAGCAGAGGACAGTGGAATTACTGTGTGTACTTAGGATCAGCCTTCGTAAAACAATGTATGAATTCATCTGACCGCTGTGGTGCCTTTTTGAACCTGACACACTTTATACACACACACACTATGTATATCACATAGAGAGCTTTCCAGCACAGACACTGACACATCGAGGCAACTCGTTGGTCAAGATACAGCAGCACCTTCCAGATCAGTCAAATAGATCACACAGTGTTTACTATTCTTCCTCGCAGTGTGTATTCAATTAGCTGTTGGATTATCAGATTGGCTTTCCTCCATCCTGGCTGGCAGACCTGGTAATCTACCCGCCCACAAGCTCAGCCTTGTTGCCCACTGCTGCTGCAGTCCCCTGCAGGGATGGAATTCAACATGTTTGGGTTGAGCTTTTGTGGTTTCAGTGCTAACTTTACTGAATCACCTCCCAGCTGAAATTAAAATGAGTCAAGTTGGAGATGGTTCGTCCGAGCTGATGGCAGCTGTGTTGTTCTCGGTCTGGGCTCGTGCCACTTGAGGGTAGACTGGCCATATGGGGAATCAGAGGATTTGGGCTCGTCATTATGTGCAGCAACACCAAAACACAGAAAGAAATCTCCCACTGTTTAACGACCCTTGGACAGACAACGTTTTCTATGATGTGAAATAAATGTTAATAACACAAAAGTAATTGTTTTATTCTATTTTGAATTCAAACACATAAGCCAGGGTCTCAAATCCAGTTTCTTCCCTAGTGCACCTATTTGAGTCTCTACTCATCAACAGATGGGTGATTTGTCTGTGATATAATTTAGTAATTATTTAGTGAAACAACCACGTTACAGTGACATTTAATATCAAGCACAAAAGGCACAGGTGCATTTTGTTTTACTGCCTCTGGCACTTTTGGCACACTTCACATACCACACACGCATCATTATCCCCAACACATAACATAACCCTTCTCTAACTCATATGCTCTTCCACTTTTACCCACAATGCTGCTGTCTTATACAACAAACACCTTTGTAGCTCAGATGTCTTTATTTAAGGATCTCTATTTCAGGGAGGTAGGGTAATTAACATGACAGGCTTCACCTCTTTAAGTCCACATTGTTTGATTGCTTTATTAATAAATTGATCAAGTTTGATAAGGTGAGAAAGTAGAAATGGAACTTTGAGTTAGTTAAAGTTAGAAAGTTAGAAAACATTTTAAGCAATATGAGGAAATGGCTCGGACTGAGTTTTCAGTTTAGTTTTTAAGTTTCTATGAGTTTCTATTTGTGAACAATATTGTTCATGATTCTGTGATTAATAACATGAAATATTTAAGAAAATGCTTTACTCCAACGTGTTAATTTTTAACCGTGATGGGATTAACCACATGACTGGAGTCAATATAACTACAATGGAATACAATTAAAACTTTTCATTCCTACATTCAGAATTTACTCAGTTGAAATGTACAACTTTATACGAGCATTTACTTTTGACAAAGTCATTCACATCACAACAGAAATAACCAAACGGAGAAACAATATGTTGCTTGATTTACATGGTTTTTAGGCTAATGCATTGTTCTGAAAAATGTAAAACTATAAACCAACATACAGCCCCAATGTATGCCTCAATGTCTAGCTGATAAGAAACAGTGAGGTCTGATGATTTCAATTAAAATCTAATGTGACCATTTAAATGTCTTGCCAAGAATATTGCATGTGGTAAATATTGAAGCCACTGAACAGTTCAAATGACCAAAGTGGAAGTATGTTAAACTTCAACACATAGCAGCCTGGTGTGGTCGTTTTGGCCGCAGTTTAAAGGCTCCTGTTTCCACTTTGTCACTGACACAGAGGTCACATCCAGATTAGCAATGGTACAGCAGGGATCGAGCTGTGTTTCCTGATACTGTGCGTTAGTGAGAAACATGGAACTGCAGGGAAAAGGCAAGACGGGGGGCAGAAGTTGTCGGGAACTGATAAAACATTTTTTTTTCTTTCAAACGTTTTACTCAGTGATTACTTAAAGCACGGATAACTGGGAATACCCGGACGTCATTGGTTATTCCAGCAGGGTTCTGGGGAAATGAGCGTGGGATGTTGAAGAAACACTTTGATCATTCTAGTGACTCCGTCCCTCTGCTTTTCACGTTTACCTCAGCACAGTAGCCAGTTGGTGGAGGGGAGGGGTAAAACCCACGTTCAGGATTAGACCGTATTCATAGAGAGCGTGTTTGCGCGCTGAGCGGCTGCAGCAACACTTTCCCCTTCAACACAACGTTTCTTCAATGGCTAAATACAAGCCCTGTCTGGTGTGCTGCTTCATCTTGGCTGGTTTAATCAGTGCGGTTGCTCTGGTCTTACTATGCATCGTCTCAATAGTGGACAGAGAGTGTCCCAGCGGCAGCTTTACGCACGCGGCTGTGGCTGCAGACTCGCTCCGTTGCTCCGAGGTTGGCAGGTGAGTCCCTTTCTAAAAAAGTAAAAGTGAGTCATTTGACCTGAGTTTGGCTTAACACATTGTATCTAAAACCTTGACATTAAATTGTGAAAAGGTTTTTTTTCTTTTTTGGGGTAATTCAGATGTTGATTAAGTTGTGTGTTCTTATATGCAGTATTCCCATGACATGTTTCTTAATTTACAGAAATTATTTTAGTTATTCAGAACTCTGTATAATATCAGGACACCTCCCCGCTCATGTGGGTGAGATGCAAAGCTGAACTGAGCAAATGGATAAGCAGTTTAAGAGATTTGATAGGCTTGAAAGAATGGAGATAATGCCTGCAAGAATGTGTACAGACAGGCCCTGACTTTCATCACCTCTTGTTGATTAATTTCCAAGCTATCCTGTTGGATGTGACCGTAATAGGAAACTAACCCACGAACTGATTTTAATCTTTTTAAAGTGGGCGGAATAGACTTATCTCTTTGCAGTCATTTGTTCAGTGGTGAACCACAATGTGGACACCAATCTGTCGTCATGAAAAATAAAGCGTAGGTGTTTGTTTTTTAATTGCTTGAATGGGCATGAATTCTGTGCCGCAGTTGCAGTACAAAGAGAGTGTCTCTAAACTTCACTTTTCCAAACTCACCCTAAGCTACTGTAAATACCATCTTAAGTATGGAGGCTTAAAAACACACATACAAATACAAATCACCACATTAGTATAGACCTGTAGAGGATTTTCCAAAAAATTATCAGTTTATGACATATACTGTATAAAGACATAACCAGTGTCAACCATTTGTTGTTCAGTCTACACTGTTCACATGAGAATCATTACATTAGATTCTTCAAATGAGATTCTAGTCTCTTATTACTCCTCCTGATGCCTTCTCCTTAGTTGAACCCAAACTACAAAGCCGGCTTGACCCTACCAGAGCCAAAACATTCCTGTCACTGCCTTTTCTTGTCGCTCACTGAACACATCTGAGCCCATGGCAACCTCTTTGTGAAAAGACCCAAACAGAGCTTTCAGAGCCGGTCCAGACTTAATAAGTATAAATAAGTTGGATGAGTTGGATGAGCCTTATTAAAACAAATGAGTTGTTATTTTTAAGGAGACAGTTTTAGTAGAGAGTCAAATTTAAAAAAACAAAATGCACCTCTGTGACCAGCGTCTTCCTGGTATGTTACCTAAAAACTACCAGCATCAGCACATAGTTTAAACTTGCCTCTTGGCATCACTCTGATACTTTGATATCCTGAAACACTGCGCCGCCAGGTCTAGTGATGCGTGCAGCTACCAAAGAAACGTGCACACATGTGTCTGTGGGTGGGCAAATATGTAATGAGTAGTCAAGGAGTGTGTGACTGACCGTGTGTTCACACATTTCCCAAAAATCAAAGTGAAAATGACTGGGAAGATGTTTTCCAGGAGCATGCTCCAGCAAGGGGGGTCGGCAGTAGATGGCGCCATTGCAGCTCTTCTGTGCACATCTGTGGTCAATCCTCAGAGCATGGGGATTGGAGGAGGATCTATATTGACCATAAGAAATAAAAAAGGTGGGGTTTTCTTGTTCATTTTTGTGACCCCAAATGATAAGGATGGAGTTGGCCAATCATTCTAATTGCTCATCTCTTCTCAGGCAATGTTAAAGTCTACAACTTCAGAGAGACTGTCCCAAAGTCTTTTAAAAGTAACCTGTTAGATGGCTGTCGCACCACATCCATACTGATCACAGGTAGGCAGACTTGTCCCTCGGTATAAAAGTAGCTTATGACACTTTTCATACTTATGCTTCTTTTCTGAAGGCTAATTTTCAAGCTCTTTTTGCTTTCAGTCCAGTAGAAGTTAGGGGGAACACTTTACCCTCTTACGTAATATTCATAAGAAATGTTTATAACACTCTACGATATAGTTGTAAGCAGATACAAGGACACATTTTAAACGTTTATTTATGCTTACATTTATATTGAAATCACCACCTATCAAATAAAAGAAAAATCTCAGTGAGGTTACATGTTGTTTCACATTGAATATTTTACACATGTAATTATATTCCTTGACCTGAACAAATAATGTCACCAGGAGTCAGAAACATGTTTTTGCTGTATTGCTCCTCTTTCTGTTCCACATACAGTAAAAACACCCGATCACCTGTTCAATGCAGCTGCACTGTTTCCCACCTGTACATTGTAGGCAGCCAATGGATCGGCGTTCCCGGAGAGCTGCGGGGCTACGAGGCAGTTCACAAACAGTATGGGAAGCTGCCTTGGGCCAAGCTGTTTGAGCCGACAATTAAACTGGCCAGGGAGGGCATCAATCTGCCGCCAGCTTTGGGAAAGCTTTTGAAGCACCCTCTTGTGAAAAATTACGTGGAGAAGTCATCTATCTGGTACGCCATCTCATTATCTGTTTATAGTGACGGAGAGCTTTTAAACTAGGGATTTATAGGAAAGCCCTTTGCTCCAGGATTTCGTCAGTGACACACCTATGAGTAAAGGCTCCAGTTCATCAGTGGCCTCAAACAGTTATTATCAGTGTCGCTTCCACAGTACTCTACAAGTAACATGTTTGTTGACATTTTTGGAGACCTTTAACATATTTCATAGTTTTTACGTAACCCTGGGTTAACAATTGACTCGTTTGGGCTCTTTGACATTACATAATAGTTTCACCCAGTTGCGACCTCATTTGAGCTCTTTTTGGATTAGTGAAAATGATTGTTCTACTATTGTACACTATTGCTCCGAGCATAATATTTTAGAGGCAGGATTTAGTGACCCAGAGATAAAATCAGTGTCCACCTTCTTTCATAAATGTTCATGTGAAATGTTGCTTTTTCCCAAAAGCAAGATTTAAAAACAAGTTAGCTGGGAGTGAAGTGTGTTGTGAAAAGCATGAGAGTGTGTTTGCTTCCTCTCTGACATGTGATATATTAATGATTGCAGTAAAATAAATGTCACTCTTTGGAAGCAAAGTAGCCCAGAGAGGTCACAAATCGGCCAAATGATGATGTGCAACATGAGTATCTCTCAGTGGATTCTCTTTATACTTCCTGTGTTATAATGAGGTCTAACGTGTTCTTTTATCTCAATACTTTTCACAGTGAAATTTTGTGCGACAAAAACAGAACTGTTCTGAGCACAGGGGACATCCTGAAGTTTCCTAAACTTGCAGAAACTTTGGAAACAATTGCAGAGCAAGGGGCAGATGCCTTCTACACGGGCAAGATAGGACATGACTTAATCCAAGACATAGAAGCTGCAGGTTGGTGCAATTTCACAATAAGTCGGGCAAGTTGGGGGTGTACACATGAATGAAAAGAAAAAGAACACATGCCTGTATGTAATGTAGGAAAAGTAAAAGTAGAGAGGTAAAGAGGATTTAAGATAAACAAGTTGTTTTTATATTCTTCATTCTTCTTAGGTGGGACTTTGAAAATGGAGGATCTGAAGTCCTTCCAGGTGCGTGTGCAGGAAGCATGGACAGTTCGTGTGGGAGACACAAAGATGCACGTCCCTCCACCACCTGCCGGGGGCCCCCTGCTTGCCTTCATTCTCAAGCTGATGAAAGGTTTCATGAACTGTTAAAAGACTGTCTTGTGATCCCTTAAACTGACCAACTGCAGCAGTTGAAATTGAATTCTAGCGTCTTTGCCCTATCGTCCGAATTATGAAAAGATTGTAGCGCGTACTCATTTTAAAGTCGGTTGCTTCTCCTTTTTCCCGCAGGCTTCCCCTTGTCTCCAAACTCCCTGGTTGGTGACCAGAAGATCCAGACATACCATCGTTATATCGAGGCAGCTAAATTTACTAATGGACAAAAGAGGAGCATTAGTGATCCTGTCTTTAATGACAAAAAGGTTGGGATCTTCATTATTCTTAAAAGGCCATCATCATATCTCATTAGCTGCACTAATCTTATTATGTGCATGAGATGAGTTGAATTATCTCCTGATTCGGCAGTTCCCGTCCTCTCTAAGCAGCGTTTTAGCGTCTTGCACCTCATTGTTTTGGTTTGACGTCCTGCAACTTCACTGTTTTATTACTATTCTAATCAACCTTGTTTCTAAAGCTTTGATAAACCCGCCGTACACCACCTGGTAGACAGACAAATAGCAACTAGCTGGTGGAACATTAAGCTGCTAAAGAGCAGATATTTCCCTCTGGAGTTGACGGAGAACAAAGCACAGAGCTGAAAGGAGAGTGAATATTGGATTTACATTAGCCAGGTAGACAGAAACACAACTCCAAATAAGTGTTTTTTCATGTCAGCTGGGAGTGCAAATAGTTTAGTTTATTACATGTATTTGTCTGCCACCATGTACAAAGACTCTCATATGAAGAGAAGAGATTTATTGTGCCAGATGCGGTCCCTGTAGGTAGACACAAACACTAACACTAAAGAAATCAATGGCAATCTGCAGCCATTAATTAACAAAAAAAACAATGTCCGGTGCCCAAGTGGTTAAAGTAAAAGTTTGCCATTTTTGTAGGTACGCTTTCTTCTCATTATTACTCTCAGCAAGAAGATGTTCCTTTCGGATATGTTCCATATAACTGCGTCTTTGGTTTGATTCCAGCTGTTAAACACCGCTCTCTCTCCCCCCCATGCTTCTTCTTTAAAGTATAGAAACAAAGCAAACCCCAGAAGAGACAGAAAGAAACCCCAGCAGGATACAGAGTGTTATTATATCCCTTTTTTTCAGTCCTAATATGATGTTCTTCTTTCAGAGTGCAGATCATTTGATTGATCCCTCCTTCATTAATCGCATCAGGGACATGATCTTTTCCAACCGCACCCATGACAACTCTTCCTACTACAATGTCAAGCCCTCCCGTGACCACCTGGGGACGACGCATGTGTCCGTCCTGGACGAAGATGGACTGGCCGTCTCTGCAACCAGCACCATAAACCAGATGTGAGCAGGAAAGCCTCTTTGAGTTGAATATTTCTGTATCGTACCTAAAATGATATAACATCTACTATGATATCATAATGAACCGCTCAGTCTGCTATGTTTTTCTTTTGTAGATTTGGAGGAGGCATTTACTCTCCACAAACAGGCATCATCCTCAACAATGAGCTGAGTGACTTCTGTGGCAGAGCCGACACCGTGAGGGCAGGTAAAGTCACGGACATAAACACGGAACTTTAATCCTGAGATAACCGAATTAAAGACAAATATCATTCTAATATGGAGTTTCATTGTTATCAAAGGTGAGCAGCCTCCTTCCTCGATGATTCCAGTAATACTGGAGACAAAGTCTGGAGGACTCCTTGTGATCGGTGGATCAGGAGGAAGCATGATTACCTCAGCAGTGGCCTTGGTAACTCCATTGAACTCTGTTTGCATACATGTTTCTCTGCTTTCTCATTTGTTTGCTTACATGATTCTCCTTTATTCTTGCAGTCTATAATAAATCGCCTGTGGCTCGGGATGAATCTGAAAGACGCCATTGCTGCGCCTATAATGTTTGTGGATTCTAGCAGCAATGTGAATTTTGAGCGTGGTTTTAACAAGGTGAGACACTGGTGTTCTCATCCCGCTGTCCATTAATGACGTTCAAATTCACCAGACTGTGACCGTCTATCTAGTGAATAACATTTCTATTTATGTTAAAGGATTCTGACGGATATTACCACATCATAATAAGTCTGAATCATTTTACCGGTAATCAATTTTGAAACCGAAATACATGGTATTAATTTGTGTGCGTGTGTTTTGTGTGCCCTCAGTCTGTGATAGGTGACCTCGAGGCTCTTGGACACAAGTCAGGGACCTGGGAGTTCTTCATGAATGTAGTCAATGCTGTGGAAAAGGAGAATGGATGCATTGTGGCCGTGTCGGACAGCAGGAAGAACGGGATGTCAGCTGGATACTGACCACACAGACCATGAGGAAGAAATCTGCCCTAAAGACTGACTGAACCTTTAGCCTTAAGAACATTGAATGTGCCAACAACAAAATGTGAGAAATGTGGTGCTCAGGCTTTTTTTTCTGGTGAGCCACACAATCAGTCAAGAAACTACCAACCTTAAAAGATGATACCGGTTTATAATAACTTGGTTTTATTTTTATATGAGCGTATTGTTTAAACAACATTGTATTCACCGTAGTAAATGCAGAGATTTTGGAAGTTTTGGGACGTTATCTAAACCACTTTGTTTGGAGGTAAACTCAAAGTTTCCATCCAGTCTTTTCGATATCTTGATTGTTTTTTAATGTCCAGGGTTTCCACCACTGAGTGCATCAGAGATATCAGTAATAATCCCTTTTTGGACAAGTCAACTGTGTGCATGCACAACTACAGCAAGTACATTAAGTCATAGATGAACCATGAAGTCGGTCTGTTAGAAACAGACTTCTTTTGAGTCGGTCAGATCACTCCTTAAATAAGAGCATTCACACCCACATCCTCATGACATTCCACCTAAATGCTGTAGTCTAACTCACAGTAAGCCCACCATGAGGCTGCTACTCTTACTGCTGAGATCTGCTTTTATTTGCTGCAGGATTGCACACTCGTGTACATTTGCAGCAGCGAGCCATAAAGGCAAATCTACTGTGGTCCAACAAAACAAAAACCAACCGCTGTATCACACCAAGTCTAATGTCGATGACTGTTTCATTTTCTGACTGAACTTTGTAATTCTGTGAAAGAACTGTTTATTGTAAATGAGCCATGAAACCCTTTTTAAAGTGACGTCCTCACTTTACTGTGACCTTTACATATTTTACTGTATGTGAAACGACTCTATTCATGTCCCTGAGCATGTTGTGATGTTTGTTTGAAGATTAAACAAATGCTGTAGAATTGCATAAAAAAAAAAAAAAAAAGATTAATAATTAACAAAATTATAAAAAAAAAACATACGCGTATTTTAACACCACGAACATGTTATTTTGTATTTTCTCCAGATTTTTTATGTCAAAATGCTTTGTAAAATAATTACACATTTTTACAACTATTAACTGTGAATATCCGTGTTGTCACAATAAAAGATAAATTCCAAACAAAGACGAGTTACCGCGTGTCTGGCGTACTTTTCAACCACAAACCCGGAACCGTGTTTGAACTCGTACTTTGTTCAACCCAAAAACTTTCAATATGCTTTTCACTGCAAACTACAGCTATTTAAACGTTCATCTTTTATTGTCACTGTAGTATGATCAGCAATAATCTGCTTCATGTTTTCCTGTTTGCCTTGTTTCAGAGCAGCACTTTTGCTCTGAGACAAAGGAAGCAGTGATGAGATACATTTCAGGAGAGAGACTTATGAATTAGTAATGATTTCTTAAGTGCATTCTGCTCCGTTTTCCTTTGAGTAGATGTGAGTTATGAGAAGATGCAAATGTTAGCCTGTGTGAAGCACCACTGTCTTTGTTGTATGACAAATGAGTTAATCTGGAGAAGTTGTGACTTGATAGCTTCATGTTATGACCCTCTTTGTATGATTCGCAGAAAGCATAATTTTACACTATGCAGAAAATGTTCTTTCACTCAAAGCAGCAGCAGCTAAATAATCCAGTGATGACTCATGACTTTCACTGTTCGCACACTTTAAGTCACAAAGCCCCTTGATGAAGCACGCTCTTTTCCGCGCTCTTCATCTAAATGATTGTAACCACACCTGGTAATGCAACTGAAGATATATTCATATACATGTTGCAGGACGGATTGGTGGACTTCAGGGCTAAGACACATAGCATGCAATATTGATGTAGTCATTTGATACATTCTTTCATCCCCCTCTCTCCCCAAATTTCCTGTCACTCTATGCTGTGAATAAAGGCCAGAACACTTGTGCACCTGAATATGACTGGATGTTACAAGTCAGCTGGAAGCCACACAGCTGATGACTGAGTCATTATGATTAATGCTTTAATTGACTCCAGTGCTCTGCCTGAACAAATGCTTTGATCGAGTCATGGCTCCATAAGAAACACAACAAAAGGAAAAGGAATTTCCCACAAATGTTCTTTTTTTCCATGTTAGCATAGCTGTATGGCGCTAGGGACGACAATGTTGGTCACTTCACTACTTTGGTAGAAGTAAATATCTGGATGGATTGCCCAAAAACTTTGTACGACATTCATAGTCCCAGAGGATGAATCCTACCGACTTTGGTGATCCCAACGTTTTTATTTAGCGTCACTTTGTCCAATACTTTAGTTTATGACCAAATAACCTGACTGCCTCTGCTGTGCTTTGTGTTTAGTGCCAACATGGCAAAAGTTATCATGCTAAACTAAACAAAAAACACAATACCTGTTGAGCATCAGCATGTTAACATCTTCTCCGTGAGCATTTTATCTGCTGACATTAGCATATAGCACAGAGCTATGCCTACATAGTACATACTCACAGAGCTAATAGCTGTAAACTCTTAGTAGTATTAACCATTAGCTTGCTGTTGGTGCTTTGTAGCTTTGTGAGGACCCCACGTCTGTCAAGTAAAATGAATGAGATTAAAGCCTGAGAACCAAGAACCATGAGACTTTTATGCAGTGGGTATGTTTTAATAATTAATAATTACAGTATCTGCATTTCAAGTGAAAATCTAGAAATATAAAACATCTACAATATCTACTTCATCAATTTGATAAAAACAAAACATTAAAATTACAAAATAAATGATCTATTCACACCGAGATTATCCTTCATTTGTTTTTAAATAAATATATGTGTTGTTTAACCACTTAATATTATAACAGTTTTTATCACATATGAACCAGTCATTTGTAGCAAAAAGTTGATAAAGGCAGAATCATTTTACACTTTTATGCATGTCATTTACATTCCAGCTGAGAAAAGAAGAGCCCTGAATCCCAGCAGTGACAGTGAGCAGCAACAGCTGCAATGTTATTATGGGGTCATTACAGGTCGTTGCACTCTGGGTTGTGGGAAATTACTTTAGTCATTAACTGTTTATCAGCCCCTGAGGTGTGATAGTCTGATTTTAACAGCAGCTCATGCCTGCTCTCCCTGTGTTTGCCATCACCCCATATGGACGGTTCTGGTGAAATTTGTTAATAAAGTTTTAAATGACTAAAAACTAATTTGAGGTCCTGTTACTTTGGGTTGATTTTTTTCTGTGGATATATCCTTAATTAAGAGTTCAGATTTTTGTAATTGCTCACATCACATCTTTAATGGACAATAACTACGGTAAACGGCTTCATGCTGCTAATGATTTACAAAAGTGCTTCATCAATAATATTTATGACCGACAGTGTGAACAAAACACTGATGGTAAAGCTATCCTTTAAAATGACATCCAATGGCTTGTGCATTTCTTAATTACATGAAATGATGAAGTGACATAGAAATGCATTAGACATGAGAGTCAATATTCAGAATTAATTTCAGACTGAGGCACTTTTCTTTGGTCATAAACGAGCAAAAAGTCAATCTGTTATCAGAGTTGCGTTGTTAAGCAGCACATGAACGTTAGTCTAACTGAATGAGAGACCGAATGGTGCCCAAGACCGCTGACGTTCCTAGTTCTTTATGAAGTCTTTGATCTCTCAGCTCCTACCTCTGGGGTCAAGGTTCACATGGATAAAGTCTCTCTGCACAGTCAGAGGTGTGTTTATGACCTCAGTACCCTGCGGCGTACGCCCACTTGCGAGGATCTGACTGAGCGTGGAGTCCGTCTTCATAGCGAACCACCGCCTGCACCACAGCTCCTGTTGATGTGAGGAACTCTGTCTCGTGGTTCTTTAATGCCAAACCATCCAGGACGCTCTGCAAACAGGAGCATATATGAAGACTCCATGCAAACCAAGGAAAACTGAATAGGTGCATGTACGATCTGTTTATCACACAGCAGGGTTCAATAACGCTGTGTTTCCAAAGTTCATCGGGGTCTTCCTGATAGTGTGGTTAGTGTAACCATTTTGATTAAAAAAGCGGAACGACGCACATTTTGATAATTCATGTTGAGTTACGTCTGTGAAAACAACTTTAGAAGCAAAAAATCTGAAAACACTGAACACTTGTGATGCGCTGCCCGCCACACCATCAATGGGATGTTAAAATCCCGTTAAATTGAGCGACATCATCACTAGCAAATAACTTTACATCCCAGTGAAATAACCAAATCAAAAGGTAAGTTCTCCAGCTTCTATTCTTCTATTCATTTCTGACCACAAACTAGACTTTTACCATACCAGTGGTGAGACATTTTTCTCCTTGTTCTCCACATCCCTGAAGGTAAATATAATGAACAGTGTCCCGGGTGCCGGTGACGACTGAGGTACTGTATCACTGCTCAGTGGTAGCTGGGCCTCTGGTTGAGGGATTGTCTCCCTACACACCACACCACCCTGCCATTAGTCACATACATAAGTCTTTGAGGATTGTGACACTCACTTTGTCAAAGTCAGGCTCTGCTACAGTGGCGTTGGGACTCAGCTGGTTGTGGAGCCTTGGATCTGACACAGCTTTATTCAGGTTGTAGTCGAAGAACAGTGCATTCAGAATCACCTACAAAACAGCAAACATGTCCGCCAATGATTATGATGACCAGTTATCATAGTACACTTCATTAGTTTCAATGCTACTTTAAATGCATGTGAGGTGGCTTGTGTCTTACCTGAGCGACTGAGGTGGTGATTTTTGTTCCTCCTGAGCCTCCGACCACCATCTTAACTTTGTTGTTTTTGTCAAAGAGGATGGTTGGACACATGGAAGACATTGGCCTTTTTCCTTTTAACATAATTTAAAGGTAATTTAGGTTAACAAAGTAGTCAAATGAATCAAGTGTATGACCTTTGCAATGTATTATTAATAAGGTCTGTTATATTTTGATGTTAAAGGGTCTTTTTTTCTGTTGATCAGTGTCAAAGAATCCACATTGAATCGACTTTGATTCAATGTTTTAAAACAGTGAAGGTAGTGAAAACATTTGATCCACTCTATGTTTTTTAGTATGAATGCACAAAAAAAATCATTATTCAAAAGCCAAAATAGCGTAGTGTCAGAGGACAGGTCAACCTTTGAAGTAGCCCACTGCTGAACAGACAATCTATACAATTTAACTGGTTTATGTGTGTGTGTGTGTGTGTGTGTGTGTGTGTGTGTGTGTGTGTGTGTGTGTGTGTGTGTGTGTGTGTGTGTGTGTGTGTGTGTGTGTGTCATCATCTCACCTGGCCTGATGAAGTTGTTGGGTGAAGGAGGCACTCCGAAGCCGTTTGTGATGAGCGGAGAGCTGAAGTCGTCCATCTCATTGTTGAGAAGTATCCCCGTTGATCTTGACATGACTTTAGAGCCCAAACTGCAGGAAAACAATAACAGTTAAGACATCGGGGGAGTTACAGGCCCGAGACCAATTAACTAAGTAAGTTCAAAGATATCGGTGAAGGTCAAGTAGTAGGTCATACAATTGGTTGATGGTGCTGGTGGCAGCCACAGCGCTTCCATCTTCTGCTACTACAGAGAGGTGTGAGGTCCCGTGGTTTTCAGGCAGGTAAAACTCAGGCTCGTAATAGTTCATGTGATGTGTGGAGTCGTCTGTGATCTTTCCACGGAGGTCATCGGCATAGGAACTTGAAGTCATATTCTGGATGAGCTTTGGAGGAGAAACACGGACACAGAAATAATTCATATGCTATCTTGTTCCTACAAATCCAAGACAGGCAAAGTGCAGGCTTTTAAATATGTCTCAAGACACTCATGTCTGTGGGATGAAGTAACAGCGACTCAACGACTTCTCCAAAGATGAATCGCTTGTGAAACTCTGCTTCGTGTTTTATTTTAGGTACACTTACCCTTCAGAGTCAGTAATTTGACTATTTGAAAGAGTCAACAGTAACTTCAAGAATGAGACAAGATATGTTGTCTTTTCTTTAACATTTAACTGAAAACACAATGAACACTTTCCCTAAACGTAACGAGTATCTCAACACCCTCTAAAAGTCTTGTATTGCTGACCTCCTGTGGTATCACCTTGCTGTGATGTACAAGTTCACTCCAGGACATCATGACATCACTGAATCATTTCTGACCACAGAAAACACTTCTCAGCTTGTTGCTATATTAATCTTTAACCAAAACGCTTTGTTTGCACGTGATAAAACATTTAATTTAACTATGTGTATTATATGTGTATTCGAGGATGCCTGACTTGTGGTAGTACACTGCACTACACTCAAGCAGAACCAGTGACCTTACATCTGTGATGTTGAGAAACTCCGGATCTCCAAGTAAGGTCCTCTTTGCATAAGCAAAACGGAAAGCCTCCACGATGCGATGGTAGGTCAGGATCTTTTTCTCTGTGGTTGCCATACTATCTGAGGTGAAGTTGTACCCTGTAGAAAATGTAACAATCATCAGTAACTCGATTTAAACTACAGCTTCACTCATCTGTCTTCATTCAGATGGCTGTTCAGGTAGGAAAGGAGACAGCTGAAATGGACTTGACCCGGCCTGTTCCTGTGTTTTTACTTAGTCTAAAAGCTATTGTGACCAGACCGTGGGTATTAGCCTGAGCTGACAGCCACTGGGGGAAACGGGAGGAGAGGCTAGAGGGAACCGGAGAGTTTTGGTTTGATGGGTTTCAGCTGCCAGACAGAGGCAGGAGTCACGGTAAATCAGCAGGACGAAAGTTTTGGGCAGTCACTGAAATGTGTGCATGAAGCCGCGACCACTCGACTGTGTCCAATTAGAGGTAAATTGGTGAGATTAGTGTTAGCGTGGGAGACAGGGGGCCGCAGTGAGTGGGTGGCCAGTCAGAGGAAAGGAAAGGTTCAGAGAGATTAATTACTTTGGAAGGAAGTTTCTCATCTAATCCTCAAAGGCAGACACTGTCACTGTACTGAAAAGCAGCACAGAGACAGCACGAACATTTTCTGCAATAACCAGCCAACATAGGAGGAAGTTGAATCAGGCAGATTATGATGTGCACAGATATGCTTATATGCATAACAAAAATAATGACAGACCAAGGTAGCAATAATTTGATTAGCAACATATTAATGACTGGTCAGACTCTGAGCCTCTCAGATGTGAAGACACAGACTGCAATTATCTTTGGATCTTAATAACTTCAATCAAACAAAAGCCCTCCTGTCAGGGTTACAGAGCCCTCAGGTGTTTTAACTGCATCCTCTAAATTGTTTCAGTAGCTTATTGCTTTATGTACTTTGGAGGCACCATCTGTTGCAGCATCAACAGTTCAAGTCCTAATACATAAAAAACAAAATAGGCCTTTTGCCAGTGTCTTCTTCCAAGAGTAATTCATACATATGTATGAGGCTGTCTGATCTGTCACATCTATGTTAAAACATTTCATTTCAATTTGGGAAATACGCTTATTCAAGTGTAAAAGTGACAGGCCATTTGCTGGATTTTTCTTGGCCACAAGATCCAACATGTTAATTTGTGAGCTTTAGGTGCTTTAAAAGAAACTTGAGACCATCTTGAGATGGGATCACAACAGCTGCAACGAAAAATTGGGCCAGGGGCGTTAGCTGAGGGGGCCAATCATCCCTTCCGCACTTCCTAACCTCCTACTTCTGGCACCATTGCTGTGACTATTCCAATCTTCACACTCTGCCTCCGTTTTGATCTCAACTACACACCTGTAAAGGGTCGTGACTGTATCTTGCACGGTTGTGGCGCTTTCACAATGATAAAATCTGTCCACAGACAGAAATATAAAACACTCACACACAGACTGACAAGGTTAAAACATTAACAGCGTTGCTGTCGCAGCTGGTGAAGATAGAACCACAACCAGCCTAGCTAGTCTTCATGCTAAGCTAAGTCAGCCGGCTGTTAGCAGTAGCTTACTTGGCGTAAAGACATTTGAAGTTAATTGTATCAATCTTTTCATCTAAAGGTGTCGAAAATGATTCCTTCTTATTTCAATGCGATTTTTTTAAACCACAGCATTACAGTTACACTTAGTTACATTTTTTAGCAAAAGTTCATGACGCCCTTGCAGCATACGTAGTAAATCACCCCAAAACGCATTGCAGCCTTTAATGACAAGCCCACATGAATGTCTGTGCCAAATTTCAAGGCAATCCGTCCAATATTTTCTTCACATTTCATACAACGGGTGCTGCTAGAATTAAGGCCAGGGATCAGTAAAGTAATTTCCAATTTTTAAGGTTCGTTTGTAAAACAGTTCTACATTACAACTGTGGGTCTAGGTTTTACAAGATCAAGATTCTGTTAGGTAACTGCTCACAGTGGAGTCTGAGAGAGTGACTGGCAAAGGGAAGGCAGCTCACATGAAAGCACTCCCACTCGGGACGTTTTTGGACAAAGTATCAAGGCTTACCATTCAAGATGTTTAATATCAGCGAGAGCACAGGGCCGCTAGCGGGGGCATTGGGAACAGCCATGGTGTACTCCCCCACATTCACCCTTAAAGGCTTCTCATCCAAGACAGCCACATAATCCTTCAGATCCTCCATTGTGATGATACCGCCTAAACACGGATTGACACACACTGTGAATGCACACTTGGACAGAAATGGAAAAAATAAATCCTCCTCAAAATTAGCTATGCACGGAGAGATGCATGTTAGTATGTTTTAATATATACGCCTGAAGTGTATTTTAGCAAATCATTTTTAGTGCTAACAGAAGTGGCAATGATGATAATGATAATGTCCTTGTGCGTGGGATGAATTCGATGGTACATAAAGATGATCTAATCTGCTTGAATTTTGAATTTAATACTATGTATAACGGACCTTTTCCTCCAACAAAGAAAATAAGCTTTTCAAGAAACTATATGATTTTAGACAGTAAATACAATAAAAATAAAAACCTACCTGCTGCCTGAATATCTGTCACAAGGTTCTGAGCCAGTTGTCCCTGGTAGAAAGCATTGGGACCCTCTTCTGCTATTTTCTTATAACTTTCCGCAAGCTTGGTAAATATGACGGTGTCATTTTCTTTCAGGACGTCGCCATCTTTCCCACAAAACACTTCACTGAAATAGAGGAAATTATCTTAAAGTGGGAATGAAACATTCCTATAATCTGAAATAATCACACACTGATCTTAAATTGCTTAGGGTCGATGCCTCTCACCACAGGGCTTCGTCTTTGATGATGGTTTTCTTGTGTCTGGACAAAGCTGAGGCAAGTGCCCTGCCCAAAGGAAAACCTTTTTCTGCAAGATCAATGCTCGGCTGGAACAAGTCTTTCCAAGGCAGTTTGCCGTGTCGTCCGTGTGCCATCTCATAACCTCGAATCTCCCCCGGTACAGCAATAGACAACCCTCCTACCAACCATAGAAGCAAAGGAAACAAAGACTTCAAAACATACATACACACATAATGCTTCTAAGACCCAAACTTTTTTTATTTTTTATTCCTGAGTTTAAGAGTCTGTCAAAGCTCTCAAAGAATATACACTTTCTTGTATCTGTCACTATCACACAAGGTCATCCTCTTTCATAATAGTGTTAACTGCAGCTTCCATGTCTGATAGCGCTGGTTAAACATTACCTTTCTGGGATAGATCTGTGCTGTTCCCAAACATGTTCTCTGTTGCGTTGCGTGGTGCCGTCTCTCTGGCATCAACGGTCTCAACCTTCCCTGTGTACAGGTCACAAACCAGGAAATGCATTTATGATCGAGATAACCAGGAAGTCGTGTGAATTTGTTTGCGACAGTAGAAAGTAAACAGAGGACTTTGTGGTGGCAACGTTAGTGAAAGTACCAGTTTTGGCGTTGTAAATGGTGAAGAAAACTCCTCCTCCGATGCCCATACTGTGAGCATTCATAAGTCCAACACACAGTAATGCAGCTATAGAGGCATCTACTGCAGACCCCCCTTTCATCAGAATGTCTCTTCAGTAAAATGTATTAAAACACAGGGAGAGAAGGGGTGTACGGTTAGTTTTGTTGTTATGTTCATGCTTCTATCTTTATGGATGTATGAGTCTGAGCAACGTGTGTCCTGATGGATGTTTCAGCCTGTAAGCTCTCACCTGCCGACCTCTGAACACGGCCCAGCATCTGCCGCCACAGCTGCCTTCAAGTACACCTGCTCACTCGGTTGCTTCCTTCCCCCGACACCAAAGAAGACACCCACGAATGTGGCGACTGATGCTAACAGCAGCAGCGTCAGTGCCACAATTATCGTAATCCTTACCATATTTATAGCGCAGGAACAATAAATGCTTTATTTAATGCCTGTCAAGAGAAAAAAACATTTACATTTGAGTACATTTTAAATGTATGGAATAGCAGAAACGAGCAAACAGAAATTACACATCAGATAGATAGATACATTTGGAGCAATATAACGCACAAGGAAATGTAAACCCACGTATTGAAATATCAATAACATAAAAATGTAATACATGTCAATAACTCTTTAGAGGAGGTAACTTGGTACAACAATACACACAACCTACAGCATATTTCTTATGGGAATAAAACATACAGCAGCTGGTTGACAAATGTTGCCGTCTTGATAGTCACAAAAAAGAGGACAAATATAAGTGTTTTCATTACTGTCTGGCATAAACACTTTTTAAAATTCAGTTTCTGAGCAGGACTGAAGTTTAAGATTAGCTCATAAACCGAGAGATGCATCTGTGTTCTGTTGCAGCATGTGCCAACTGGTGAATCAAAATGTAAGTAACTAAGTAACTACGATAGTTGACAGACTAAGTGAGGCAGAAGTTAGTGTTGGACTAATTCGCTCACACGCTGTCACGGTGCTGCTCGCCTTTACGACTGCGAAAGAGAATGACAAGTGAAATGATGGTGGCGCTGGACCTATTGAGCCTTAAATGCCACCTCTTTTTTTTAAATGTACCTCATTTATTTTAGTTTACAGAAGGACTCACTTTAGTCAAAAAGCATTAATAAAGTACCCCACTAATTAAGCCTTGAACTCCTACAACACTGCCGGCCTCACGATTAAGAGTTTAACCAAAAAAAGGATAAAAACTGATGCAGCAGAACCTAAGATGTCGTCGTTTTTATTCCATGCATTTTTCCTTGTCAAAATCTGGCGCCTACATTACCCACAATACAACTTGACAGCTGACAGTTTAACATAGATTTGGTTATAGTATTCCTCAAGAAAATGTAAATAGGCATTGATTGATTGATTGATTGAATTGAATAGTGGATTAGATGAAACAGAATTTACGTAGTTAAGTACTACTGTCAAACACCTATGTTGAAATGTAAACATAATGTAACCTACATAAATAACAGAGGGATTTGGTGCTGCCAGCCAATAAACCTCCTAATTGTTGTGTTTAAGTAAAGTCGTCCGAATCAAACAGTTTTGTATATCTGAGGCGATCTGACTGTGAGGCTTTGTGTCCTCCTGGCTGTACTTTCAGCAGCCAATAAAGAGAGAGTAATTTAGCTTAAAAACACCCCCATTCGCTCCAAACCCTAAGAAATGAAACCAGATTACACAACATTGAATTGGTTCGGTCGCACAGCACAATCATTTTTGTTGAAACCTGTACACAAATAATTTATACAAAATTGTCTCCTACCGTGATGTCTCAAAGAAGAAAGTTGCTTTAGCAATTAAAAGCTTAAAATAAACGTTGTGAGGTCAAACTACTACATGTGGAAAAATGTAAAGCCTTAGATTTTGATTCAACATTGTACCACCTGGATTATAGAGCTAAACCTTCCCAGACATGTAAAACTATTTTCTATCTTACCTGTTTTTTCTCTCGGGGCCTGAGCAACAGGCTGTTCAGTGCGAGCGTTTGCCACAGTCTGCAGCAGTTGATGGGTAATAGACTTACTGCGCTTCTCAATGTGTAACTATCAAAGTCATTAAACTTTAACCCACCCCACCATAAAACACCTATCTTGTGTTAGGAAGGGGAGAAGGGGACGGACACAGACGTAACAACCTGAGACGACACTTATTATTATTCTGTTATCGCTCAAATAATTAGTCATCTGTACTCAATTTTCAGATAACTTTGCAAAATACCACGGAGCAATTGCATGACCCTGAACCTGAGAGGACACAACGGTTTGCTGGAAGAATAGTTATTTATCTGCGGCAAAGATTAACAGTGGTTTGCTGGTGGTTCATCTCGAATAGATGACATATGACTCTAGGTAGTCAACACTTTCACAAAATGACAGCAGGGATCCGTTTCACCGCTCTGACGCGACGGCTCACAAAACCTTTGATATGTAAGTTTTAAATAAAGTGCCTCCTCACCAGGAAAATGAAGGCTTTCAGGGCTGCGAGGGAGAAGATCACATCTGCCATGAGGGGAGGAAAGAACACTAAGAACAAACTGCAGGGGAACAGTGTGAAGGGGTGCAGAGCTGGAGGAGAAGGGTCAGTTAAATAAGCAGCCAGGCCAATAGGTGGAGGCCAACAGGGACAGGAAAAGATGACTCAACTTGGACACCGGGACCCCAGGAACAGCTTACCCAGGTTATCCCAGAACACCTCCCCCCCCACCGATAAAAGCCCCCTTTGAATTGACCCTCTAAGGTTGTGATGGAACTCCTACACTGCACCATAAAATGGTTCACAGAGCAAAGTGGCAGACAATCTAATTAGTTTAAGCTTCAGATGGCCTGAAGGCACTCAAGGAGGTGCATATACTGTATGTAATTTGAGAAAAAGCCCCGACAGCCGGCCTTGAATTTGATTCCCAATCAAATAGCTATGATTAAGTTATAAGTTACTCAGGTTAATATATATATTTTTTAAAGAAGGAAGCAATGGTGCTGCAAGAACATTTTCTACTTAAGTAGAAATCGTTCATTAAATGTGTGTTATCGAGCCGTTTTATCTTTCAATATAAAAATTCTTACAGCAACATCCAAGGAGTCTCCATGAATGCAGTCTATTTTCACTCATTTGGCCCGTGAGTTGGACTTTTAGTTACAGCTGTGATAACAGCAACACTTATTGTTTGTGTTTCCACAGCTGTAGCCCATCAACTGTACTAAATATCCAAAGTTGGTTACATAGCTCCATTTCAAACGGAAACTTATAGACAGGCATGCTACGTAGGACAACATCACACTTATCAGGGCACTTACAAGCTGACAAAACACGGTTAACTGTGACGACCCCGTCTGCCTGTGTGGCTGCTTTCCTTGCAGGTGTGGCAGAGGATCGTCAGGCAGAGTGGGAACACCTGAGGCAATTAACAACACTGGCCCTGTGTGCCTTTATAAAAACCCTCTGGTTCCTCAGTTGGCTCTCGCTCCTTCCTGATACACCCATCTTTGCTTTGGTTATGGTTGGTTTCTACACCTTACACGCACCCACTCACTTACACTGCTGAAATGACTGACTTCACATGTCACTGTTAGTTTATGTTTGTCTTTTATATTACTTTAAACTTAATAAATAATTGATAAACTGCTTTGTTGAGTGCATCTCCCTTTTTTTTGTCATGGCCGTTCGGCCCGGTTTGTGACATAACCATCCTGGATTACTGTTTTACTTAAATGACAAGTCGACGGCTCTTTTTTACGACGACCATCTTTGATTTCACAACACTGAGACTTTTGACAATGAGCAGGCCAACGCAGCTTTACAATTAGCCTTCATTAAAAGGTTTCGATCCAATACTATAATTATAAACAGGTTTTAATAGAGAGTATCTATAATGGATATGCTGATTATAGGCCTATTTAGAAAATTAAAGCAACGTGTTTAGTTCCGTGAAGTGGACCATATCTGATAAGCAGCTGCACTGCTCCATTTTCCTGATTTCCTCCTTTTATTCAGTGAATGCAAAACAAAACCCATTCAATGTTTTTCATTCTTCTGTTTGCATTCTGTTACCACTGACAAAGCAGCTTTCATGATATGCGCTGCCAAGTTTCGGGTGTATATATAAAGAATGCTTGTCAGAGCCTGATCATATAACACACATCTGTGCTGTGCTACGAAAATCAACAGGCTGTAAATCAATTCTTATGCTGGATACATGTAAGCCGAGCCACGAAACACCTCCACGGAGATATACGAGTCCCACTTTTGGCTTGACACCGGCTGCTGGAGGAGACCACCACCATGAAGAGTAAAAGACAACGTCAGTTATTCTCACAGGATTCACCTTGAATATAAAATGGTTGTAGGCACATAAACCACAGAGTGACACTGGTGTACCTCATGCAGCGAGAAGCAAAATGAGCAGCTTCTGAGATGATACTAAATATCGTGAAACATCCCTTTCCAACATACTGTACATCTGCTCCTGGAGTGTCCCGGCTGTCAACTCTGTCACCTCCTGCACCAAAACATCCCGGAGTTTGCTGCATCCGTCTGGAGACACGAGATAAAAGGTCAAGTTCACAGTAAACAGAGAGTTGCTTTAAACTTCTCAAATGTCCTCTAGTGTGACATCATTTGTGACCGTCTTCCAAAAACTTTTAAGAAATAATACAGTTTTCTGATCTGACAATGCTGTGGTTATAGGAAAAGATCATGGTTTGTGTTCAAATGACTACTTTAAAGTGGAGGAATGTGATGGCCTCACCTGTTGCCACGCAGCTGATTTTCTTTTATAGTTTACATAATAGTTCATTTTCTCTTCATTGAGTTGGCTGCCCTTTTGACCTTATGCACATAAATCAGCAAACAGATAAATGATGACATTGCTTTTGTTTCAGACATCATGCTTCATTTAGCATCGTTGGCCGTCCGTTAGTGTGTTTTTGTAGGGGCACATTTAGTTAACTTCTGTAAGGTCACACGGTTTAGTTTGTCTTCAGTTAACTTTGCCTACATTCGTTGTAATTCACATTTCTTTGAGTTACCAGTGCCGAGGGTGGTTGCTGGTGCTAAAGGAACAATCTTGTCAAGCCTGAGCGAAAAAGATGCAGAGCTCTTAAATACAGGAAGTGTCCAATCAGAATGTACCAAGTGCTGGCCACATCATGGGGGGGGGATTGGATTTCCAGTTTAGAGATTTTGTTTATTTCTTTAGAGCATATTAGTTTGTTGGTTTTGGTTGATTGCTTAAATATTTATACAAAAATGTTCCTGTTTGTTTTTTTGTTTAGTTTAGTTTTTGTCTTTGTGTTACCCCTTTGTTTAAAAAAAATGGTCTGCTCAGCCATGTTCCCCTTTGTGTACAGTACATAGTTTAGGTAAATACAACCCTCTTTTTTGAAAATCCACGTGTGGCTTTTCATGCCTGCCAGCTCGGTCTCTCACTGGGAAGGTTCATACTCCTGCCCATGAGGCGCTTGACTCCATACAACCCAAAAAGAAACACAGTAAATTGGTACAAACCTTGTTTTGCTGTTTTTTCCTGAGACTCTGGTAAAAGGAGAATCTGCTACCAGCTCAAATCCAGTGTCAACAAAAAAAATAAGAACCTGGACAATAATAAGAACCAGGAGTTCATCGACCCTGAGAATGAGGTGTTCGGTGAAATCCTGTAATCCAAACAGAGCCTGTGAGAGCCATTAGACTTTAGTACCAGCATGATTGGGATGCATCACTACTGTTTCCATGGCTTTGCCTTTAGGCTGGGAGGTGGTAGGACTTATTGCACTCAACCCCACTAGGGATTGTTTGGTGGTGTAAGAGCTTATGCTGTTATATCAGACAGGGCTGACAGTGAAAGCTCGGGCCCCAACTCATCTCTCATACTCACTGACCAGAGAGACACAGATTCAGATTTTATTTGGTTAACAAGATGCATCTGTGTCAATCACAGTGAATGCAGTTTAGAGGTTGAACTAAATAGCGATGCAAGTCTCACTCTGTAAATTGTCTCACATAGCAGCCCCCCCCCCCCCTGATGTCAACGTTCCTGTGCCCAGAGCAACCATCACAGAGCATTTATTTTCCAATTTCTGTTGGTTTTATGAATGAACAAAAAACAAAGACAGTTAAAGGTTCCGTTAAGTCATGGTGGAAGATGTAGTCTTAAAGAGTAACTTGATTAAAAGCAGTGTTTCACCTTGTTGAGAGTTTTAAAGTCTGTTGCACCTCTAACCACACCCACCAGTGATGTCACAGTGTACTGATGCATCATGTAGTACACTCATACATCACTGCAGCGAAGTGAATTGTATGATTTTCAGCCAATGTTAAGTTGCTCTTAAAGTCTAACTGAAATTGAATAGCTTTTATTGTCCGCTATAATGTTTTCATCTGCTCTTTAAAAAAACCTAATGTTTCATATCTTTTGGTTTCATGATGATTGAACACACTGACACGCCTTTCCTTCTTTTTAGCAATACAAAACCACTAATGATAACTATTTAAAAAAACACTTTGACTCTTGCTCTTAATGAGCATTACCACAAATTAATTTATCTTAAATGATTAAAGCTTGTCTGCATCTACAACTTAACGTTCATGTTTCTCAGTAACAACATCTGTCTGGGATTGATCAATACTGTTCCTTATTTAAATACCCAAAAGTTTAGCTCATGCGTCTGCATAGCTGATGGATGTAGCGGCTATTTATGCAAGGGGAGTTTTAGTGTTATTATTCAGCATCTATCTATTTATATCTATCACATTTATATATTACTAGATAAGATATCGTTACATAAGATACAGCAGGCTATAACAACATGGATTAAACAGGTCGACTCTCTCTGATTGACTCAGTTTCCAATAAACATTATGTGCGTTGCGCGCACGTCCTGTGAAACTAAGCTGAGATCAGTTTCCGACATGACTCTCGCTCTCAGTCTGTGCGGAGAATCACGATCTGATTGGCTGAGGAGCGCACTCAGCTCTGAGTAAAGCGAAGGATGCCAGAGTGCTCAGGCAGTGCATGGACGGATGCAGACAGGGGGACGACGGCGAGAGACCGGGCACACACACACACACACACACATACACGTTATTGTTTTATGATACTGCTGCTTTAAACTTTAAAGTGCTATTTCACTGCGCGGGCGCGAGTAAAGTGTGATGTTTTGGCTGCGTGTTGTAAAATCCCTCTCGCCAACCACCGACGCATCCTCTCAGGAGTGATGGGTTCTAAGTTGACCAGACGGAGAAGTCTCGATCTGGAAACAAAAGTGTCCAAGAGGAGACGCCAGAGGAATGACAACCAGGGAGAGAGCGAGAGAAGTGGCGGCAGAGACTTCTTGTTTACCTCCTTGATGCTCAAGTCCGACAAGCTCCCGGGGATGCTGCGGAAAAACAACCACAGCCCATATGTCGGACGGGTGGCGTGGATCCGGGAAATCCAGAGGCTTCTCCGGGACCAGAGGATGGAGCAAGCGGTCGAAGTGCTCAAACTGCTGAGAAAGGTAAAGGGCTGACATTATTGTTGGATCATGATCGTGCGCCGAGTCTGTCCGTTTGTAGCCTCTTAAGTTGTTGTTAAAGCTAGAAACGTGGCTTAATTGACGCTGTTAGTGGGTATTGATGAGCACGTGGGCAAAAAGTTAAACGAGCTAAGAGGCATTTTATTTTTTATCTGCAAAATATTGACTTTTATATTCACTGAGAAACGAGTCTTAGTGTAAGAGGCTTGTATTTAATATCACATCAGTTTATTCAGTTGTGTCCTTATTTCAATAAACCTGACATATTGCCTGCACAGAAGTGTCTGCTGTAGTTTAATATACAAAGCTCAGCTGTCACTCTTTGGAGAAAATGCACTTTTCATGGAGCAGGTGTGTCTGCAGGTGTCAGTGTGTTAATGTTTAAAAAAAAGTAATTTAACCATCTACTCTTTGCAAGTTATCATAACTTTATTGACATAAATGCTATGGCTTCTTTTAATATTCCTGTGGGAAAAAGAAGCACTCATAATGAGACGCTGTTTTAAATCAACCACCTGTTTAGTCTGAAAGGGAATGGCTCGGAGGAAGCCAGCTAGTTCAGTCTCTGAATATTCAATCAGCTCCACACGACACAGAACACTGAGGATAGTATATGTTAGCCCGGCACCAAAACCAATTCAAGAAGACCTGGTTACTTTTATTTTGTATGTGATAAACGTTATGACCTTAAGTAAATGTTTGGCATATTTCCTTTTCTAACAAATACTAGCAAGGTCTTTTTCAGGTAAAAGAAAATATTAAGTAAATAACGTGCATTTTTCAGCCAGTTTCCTGTGTAAAGGAGGTTTGAAATATACATAAGAGGGATTAAAAATACATTATACATATTTAAATCCACATAAGAAGCACAAACACAGTTGATACTTTAATGTGGTGTTGTTAAATGCTTTACTCTATCCCCTGTTGCACGGCATTGTTCAAACACTCCTTTGTTGTCAGCGTCATATCCCGCAACTATAAGGTATGTTTATTTCATGCATTTAAGCCTTTTTCCCATGTAACACCTCCCCTGCTCTAATCCTCACTTTCTGAGGATTTATCCAAACTTTGTTTTTAGAGCTCAGCTTGAGCTTTCCATTGCCTTCTGGTAGCTGTGCATTGATCAAAGGAGAGCAGTTTTGAAGTTCAGACAAAAGCAGTTCTGATCAAGAGGACCCCCTGTCATGCAAACTCCCTGCCCATCTGTACGGTGCCGTAGAATAAATTACATGTGCAGGTTTAAAGCAGGAAACAATGCTGAGGAGAAGCTACGGGTGTCTGCGAAGTCGGAATTGAGGACAGATTTGTAGATATCTCTTATAGGCTGCACAGAATCCATTAACTGTGCATGTAATAGGTGTGGGGTGGATTTAAACTTCATCGTATAGAGGTTCACATTTGTGTAAAGCAGGAGGGAAATGACTCAGGCATGTCTTCCTGTAAGACTTCAATGTTGCTGTACCTGTTTGTTAAAGCGGTCCTGCGGTTCGTCATACTGAAAAGGATCGTAAAGATCAACATGTCAGTGGTGAGCAGGGAAAGCTTTCTCCATTGCTCTGCATTTAAACTGCTCACGAAGCACGAACACGCTCTCCATCACTCAGAGAGGTGAAGGCAGAGCACTGCTACTGTTGGGGCCGAAGCCAAGCGTCTGACTAACAATACTTCCAAGACAGGGGCGGGGGGGAATAAACTAGCAGTAGATCTCCTGTTGTGGTTCTCCTGCAGAGAAGCAGCTTTTCCTCTCAGAGACGGATGGATTTGGAGATAATCACCTTGAGATGATAGAAGCTGGAACATGTTTCTTTCACATTAAGGAAATTATTACGAAGAGGAGCCAATAACATCGGCCCCTACGCTGCATCTCCATGGTAGATCGGCCCTCTGGGCCATTAAGTTAATTAGTTTGTGATATTTTACATTAATAAACAAAGAATCCGCATATACTCATATCAATTCCACTCTACAGCATGCACACTGAGTAACCAATGTGCAGCGATGGAGAAGACACTAATTAAGGGGCTCTCTGTAGTGTATGAAGTCTGAGGTTATAGCTGTCACAACACACATATTTAATTCATTTATTTTATTCAACTTAAAATGCATCAACACAAAATATGTTGTGCCTCTGTGATTATATTATTATTCATCCAATAGGTTTAGGGTTGGAGTTAGGTTTAAAAACTAAATACTTTTTTTGTTACCTCCTTCTCTTTGCCTTTGATAGCATACAGAGAGTATGCTATCAAAGGCAAACTTCCATGAAAATTAAATTAATACAAGTTACACGACCCACATTAATGAAGTAGTTCGATATTTTTGGGAAACACACATATTCACTTTCTAGAGAGTTGGATGGAAATATTGATACCTGTCTCATGTCTGTAGGGTAAATATAAAGCGACAGTCAGCAGCAGGTTAGCGTAGCTTAGCATAAAGACTGAAGCAAAATCCACCTCCTTGTACTTGCCAGATGGTTCCTCTTTTTATCTAACCTTAAGCAAGAAAGTGATTATCAGCATATTTCCCAAAATGTCAAACTATTCCTTTAAAAAGATGAGCTTCTGGTACACTTCCCACAAATTAAGATCATTTGAAAAAGGGTCTAGTTTTGGTCACTTTGCTAAATGTACTTGAGTGAACATTAGAGACTCACTTTGTAAATAGCGAACGATATTTCAATAAAATGCGGATTTATTTAAATTGGAAAATTGGATAGAAGTACAATGGGTACAGAAAGGTCCCCTTTATTTAAGGGACAGATTGCTAATGTGACTGTGGTAAGCTAAATTCATTATCAAGTCTAGCACTCACAGTGTTCATATTTAAGTGGACAAGAAGACAATATTCCTTATATGTCTTGTCACATTTGACTAAGCTGACATATTGACCTTGTCCTGCTTGTCAGATATAATTGCCAAAAGCTAGTTGCTGCTGGCCAGGCTTTTGTGTCCGTGAATCTTCAGCTTTTCAGTCCTTATTCACAAGACAGTCATGCAGTTCTGACCTCTCGCCTTTAATTTGATATGATTGCTTAAAAGGTCACAACATTTCGTCAAAACCTGTAAAGAACATCTAATGCTAAAAAGTGAGTAAACGGAACTGGACACCTGACAGCTGCCACAGGTTTCCTAAACTGAAGCAGAAAACTGTGGGACTGGATTTGTCACACTGTGCGATATATTTAATTGGATTCTAATGAACTGCACGTGTGCGATGATGTTCTGCGGTTTCGGAGCTCGTCGCTTTATTCAGAGTTTTTGTGACGAGACAGACGTCGGATTAGATATGCAGCTTTCACGAGGACATTTGTAGTGGCATCTGAGGGCACACAGGCATCCTGTCAGTGACAAATAGGAAAACATTTCATTAGGAATCAGCCAAATGAATCCACAGGATCAGATCTCTGTGTGTATTTTAAAAATGGGCTTCGTTTCAGCTATAAATCCCACTCATATCTAATGCTGCAGCTGCACTACGTACAACACACATCATCATTATAATCTTCAAAATCCTCTGTGCCTCCATTTTTGGGCACATGTGGTGCCCTCAGTCTGTGCTAAACGAGGTTTATTGAAGGGAGAGGGGTCCGGAGGATAGTCCAGCGTCAGGGAATCCCGCAGAGCTCCTCTGTAATAAATCAACTCAAAAGCTGGAGGAGGAGAAAATGCTGATGGGAGTTTTCCTCTTTGCCTCGACTGTGCCCCTAAGTGTTAGGCCTGTCAGAGCGTATATAGCATGTTTTAAACAGCTTCCACCTCCAGCCTGCTATTCGAAAAGCTTTTCAGTTCATACTCCTCAGCTTCACAGCTTCTAGTTGTAGGACGATGGTCCACAAACATGTTTGTTCACCAGTATCAGCAGTCATGTCACTGATACAACAGCATGTATGAGCAGAGGAAATCATCTTTTAACGGCTTAATGCCTCAAAAGAAGAGATTTCCTTGTACTGTCTTACTTGCAAACCTTTTATTTTCTGTTCTTTGTTTCATTTGCTCAGTTTCACGTCTTCCCTGCTGTTGTTCTTTTGTTGTGAGCCTGTGTGTGTGTGTGTGTGTTGGTATCTTTCCCCACATGCTGGTGAGGCTTATACATTGGCTGTTAACGACACCTCAGCACTCAAAGTATTACCTGAAGATGCAACATATTTACATTGTCATTGCAAACAGAAACAACCTGAAGATGTGGGAAATTTTAATCAACAACCGTGCGTGTGTCCTTCACATCACACAATCTTTATCTTATGAATGCTGACGATTGAAGGTAGAAAGTGGAAGTGCATTAATCAGAATGTATTTTCCTTAGACGGTTTAGAGACGTGTTTTGTGAAAATGATAAAAAAAAGTCCCTTGGGCCAAAACTACAACTGAACCCTGTTAATGAAATAAGAGGAACCACTCTTCACTGAAGAGTAGTAACTGTGATATTTGAAGAAAGACCACACCACTTTTATCTTAGCTTACTGAAACTTTACTCCCAACATCCCACACACACACACACACACACACACACAGACACCCTCCTCTCATCAGCTGCACTGGCTGTTAACACAAGACTCCGATAGCAGAACCTTATCAGCTTGCCTCGCAGCGTGATAAGAGGGCAAGATGAAAGGGGATGATGAACAAAGCTCATAAACGTTGACTCTATTTTCATTAAACTATCCATGAAATGCCACTTGAATATTAAATCAAGCATGACCGTCTACACTGTTAGTTTCAGTAAGAGTTAACACATGGCTCTCTCTCTTCTTTTCTCTCAGGATTTGGGACTCCAGGGAACATCACTCAATGAAATTTTGTACAAGAACGCAGCTTTTCTCAACCTGGTGGACCCCATTTCTCATGAGCTGCTGCTCAGTCTCGCCCGGGACCTGCAGTGTCCAAAAAGGGTGAGAATCCAGAACGATCCACTGTGTTTCAACTGTTGCATTAATGAATTGTGAAACCTACAGACCTCACATTGACTGTGCAAGGACCACAATTGTAAACAGAGGAGAGGCAAGCTGCAACATGTCCACATTTATTAGCCAAGCCTAAGTGCATGTGTCATATTGGTAGTCATGCTATTGTGAAAAAAAAAAATGAACTGTCAGTTTTGAACAAACGCAACTGCAGAAGCTAGGCAGTAAATTAAACTTTAGGTGTTATCCGTTAGCATAATGGATTACTAAGCACGTCATGGAGTCTAAAAGTAGTTCAATATAAGGTGACATATTAACTTTTATTATGTAGGAATGCAGCGTCACAGATTCTAGAAGTAGCTGGCTCATGTTTTACAAGAGAAATGTGAGTGGCTGAGTACATTTAAAGTCAAGTTGAGTTTTATTTATCTAGCCCTAAATCACAAAAAGATCTTTACAATGTGCACAATGTGACTTTATATCCATAGGTACCATAGTTAAACCTGCTATCTTCTTTGACATTACCCACAGAGTCCAGCAAGATACTAATGTAAATAAACTACATGACAAATAAACTAATGTGATACTAGTGTTCATGATTCACTGCAATAAGATATTCAGATTTTATCACAATAATTGCTTACATTTGAACATGTCTTAAGGGGCATGTTTTCAGCCTTGTGCAGCCACAGTTCACATTGCATTCTGGGAAGAACATTGATTTTTTTGAGTGTGCATGTGAAAAAGCTGCACTTGCAGGACAATCTGGAGGTCGAATGAGAGCTGCCACTCATTCCCAGCTACGAAGGGGACGCCTGCATGCTAAATGGTGGGTAGAGAGCTATGGGATCAATGGTAGGGCCGAACGGAGGCACTGGATCAGGGTTTGGCTCTGCAATGGCACCATGCGGTCTGTCTTTCCTGCTGCTCATGTGCTCTTTCGACGCATTGGCAAATGGTAGCGCGGCTGTGCTCCAGGACCTGCAGGTGTGTGAGAGTACCTGCCTACCGGAACGCGTGGGCAGGTGCCTGGTGGGCATCATTCTGAGATCAACAGGGCTGGCAGCCGCGGTCAATAGCGCCGAGGCTTTTGGGTCAGCATGGCTTTGGCACTACTAATGAGAGCACTTTGAGGGCTCTGACAGGAGGCAGGAGGCCGGTGGGATCAAACCGGAGCCTGCTGAGTGTCTGATCTGATGTGTCCCAGGTAACAGACACCGCTCACTGTTTGTAAGGGACTATACAAAAAATATTAGGGGGGGGGAATAGGGTCAAACAAGGTGGAGGGTATTTTAATTTTAGTTTTTGCTGTAGTTGTTATTTTTTATCTTAAAATGATCTTATTTAATGCAAATTTCGTGCATTATACAGCGTATTGTTAATGTGTACATTGGTGGTGCATATTAGATGTTTCGTTAAGATATTAAGGTTTAAATCTGGGCTTTTGAATAAACAAGTTGTACCAACGTCTCTGTTACAACTCCCTCTAATTGGTTTACAGATATTACTGATATGGCCAAACCTTTCACAGCATGAAAACATTAATCATTTATATGCAGTTGTCTAACATTAGTCTTATCTGTAAATCTATTTGACAAGCTCTTTAATTATGCATATGAAATATGTTCAGATGTGTGTGTGGTCAATAAAATAAATGACTGGCCCTTTAAGACATAAATCGTGATTTATCCAGAGCGGGAGCCGGCTCATCCACTTGTAGCACGGCATACAAATCCGAGATATTAAAATTCAAATTACATTTCAAACTCTGGTATGAGGTCTGCAGTTATCTCTTTTAGGAAAAGATGGGTTGACTTAAGATAAAGTCACTGTGGTCTAGTTTTTACTTACCGAGACAGATGATAATCACCTGTGAGAAACTCTAATCTTATCGCTGTTTGCTTTGTTGGGGAAAGCCCAGGAGGACTGCAGGGAAAGTGAGGAGCCGGGCAGCTTCCTCCTGACTGGCTTGGCGACCCGTGGCAGGATACTGTGTCAGACGTGACGAGGGTGTAGAGAGGCAATGTGCTGGATTTAATGCCTGGCAGCTGCCTCTGTGCCCAGCACTTTCCACCACACTGATATTTATTTAGATTATATAATTCAAGGACATGTTGAGGACTTAAAGATGCGTCTATGTGAGTGTATTGAAGCTCATGGTCATCAGTTTCAGACAGTTGATTTAATCTGGACGCACTCAGCTTTACAGCCCCGTGATTAACGTCTAAGAATGCTTCTTATAGAATTGTGTAGGACTGTCCATCCTTCCACTCCACAGATTCACAATGTCAAAGAATAATTTCACATTGTAAAATCAGTATGCGCAGCGTGTTCATGTTGTGTTCAGTCATCCAAACTGGCTGAAACAGCAGCACTGATTGTTTTGAAGTATGAGGCATGTTTGTTTTTTTGTCGACCAAGGAAAGAAGTGGCAGTGGGAATGGTTAATCGCCTTAAGGTAAATTAGCCCCGTCTTTTTTTTCCCTCTCGCCACATTGCCTTTTTGTTGTTGTGTTGTATGACTAATTAGATTTACCCTGCTCGGCACAACCCATTCCATTTAAAGTCTTTGACGGAGGTGGGAGAGAGAAAAGAGAAGGCCGGGGGAGGAGAGGCATGGAGAACGAGCGACGCCAAAGGGAAAATAAATTAATGTAGGTTCAATGTAGAAAATGTTTGAAGCAGCTGTATTCGAAGTACAAGAAAAAAAACCACTCTGTGACTGTGTGCAAATCAGTACATCTGTAGTTTGCAGGAAGAAAGGAAGGAAGATCAGACATCCAGCATGTATAAATGACTTTAACCCCCTAACAGTCATATGCAGATTATACAGTTTTATAAGTATTGGTTTCTTTCAGTGATTCCCTTAAATATGTGATGTGTTAGTTGCATTTATTCACAAACAGCCACTGTTTTGATTTGTTGTAAGAACTAGATTTACATTTGCTGTCCGTCATTCGTCCTTTGTGTTGTAGGAGACCGACTCATTCAAGTCCACGAACAAGATCTGCCGCCAGCTGATTTACCACCTGACCCCTCACTCCAAGTGGACGAGACAGAGCGTGCCCAGGAGGAAGTCTCAGGCCTGGTGAGTGTGTCCTCTTTGCTGTCTGCCTGACGCTGTGCCATCACTCTGAAGGACAGTCCCTGTGACAGTAAACACATCCTCACCATAAGCATCAACGCAACTCATTAATCTCCGCACAGCCTCTCTGAAAAATACTAGTCGGACATTGAGGAAGTTTAGGAGAAGTCCTCTTACAGTTCTTTTTGCAGGATTTTCAATTTGTTTTAAAAACAGATTTGTTGATAATTTATCACAAAAATAAGTTTATTTTCATTTGTTTGTGTTAATTTATGTTTTAATAGGAGTAGTCCTCTTTATTTACAGTATCTTTGAGGTGTAAAACAACACACTGCCAACCATACAGGAGATTTGATCCTCAGTTCTACATCCGAGTGGTTATAATCGAGAGTCTGACCATCCTGCTGAATTTGAGTGACTGTTGAACCATCTGCATAGTTGACATTTAAAATGTTTGCACTCAACTTTGTTGATTTAATCTAAACCATGTTTAGTCACACGGCTGAACTGTAAAATGTAATTTTATGTTTGAAAAGTAATTGGAAGAACCTACAGCAGAGGAAAAATGAATCCAGTTAAAATACTGCAGTAACGTTAATTTGAGGTCAGACTATGACTAATGAGGTTGGAAGCGGGCATCATTGCTCCATTATCTGCACACACACATTAATTCCCAGGATTGGCTATTCTCCCTGGGAGAAACAGGAAATACCAGGCTGTGACTTGACAAGAAGCGAATTTTTGATCTGAACTAAATTCAGCCACATCCTCGTATAATTAAAATAAGACAATTAAAAACAAAAACACTACTGTAATTGTAATTGTAATTATTTTTCTATTTAAATGTAGAGATACCAAACTGTAGTCCGTTTATATTTATCTACGTCTACGAAGTGTCTCCAAGAATTATCTGGAGCAAACAATAAACTAATACAGAAACTAAGATGAGCCGTCTGGGCCAGATTCGAACTTGGATTAACTTCCACCAAACTGCAAGCTGTCAGATACTGGTCCGTGCTTGAGTGAAACAAAGAAGGAGCAACGGAAAGATGCTGATCGTAGCGACTGTAGATATACCGCGCAAGCAAATAAAAATGCTCTTCAACTCAAACTAAGTAACAGGTACATTCGTGGAGACGTTGTGAAAAGAAGATCTCTAATAATGATCACGAGGTTCCCTCTCCCTGAGCAATTAACCCAGATTCAAAGATTCTTTTGACAGCTCGACTTAACTTCCCGCCCCGGTCTCTTGGTTGCAGTATTTCGAAATAACACTCAACAGAACAACAAGGCAGACTCTCCCAGTGTGCTCATTAGCGAGCTCTGTCTCTCTCCCAGCATCTACTGCAACGATCCAGTAGCAGCACTTACGGTTTCTTTTCTCAGTGAATAGAATAACAAATGAAGCATTAGGACACAGTTGACGTGGTTTCACATGTTTCTCTGATATTGATCTTTTCATTAAAGCTCTCTCTCTATTCTCCTCCCCCCCCCCCTCACCTTTTGGCTCCCCCTTCCCTCCTCAGCCCTTCCATTTCTCCCATTTTAAAATCCCTTCCTCGCATTGATTTTCTTCCTCTCCTCTTTTCCTGTGGGATTTTTTTTCTTCTTTCCTTCTTGTGAGAGTCCATTTTGCTCAACAGTTGCCACACAGAGAGGTTCTGCAGTTTGAGTTCCAGGCTCTGGGGGAAACGCTCTGTCAGACGGAGAGAGGGAAAAAAAAGGGGGGTGTGGGAGGTGGAATCACTGCAAGGTTGCCGATTAGAAGTCACGCATTTCCCTCTTTCTTTCCGCCTCGCTTCGAATCGATCGTGAATTTGATCTCTTCATATTTAGGAATGCAAAAGCTCGTCATATCGCCGTTATTGCGTTCTTAAATTCTTATTTTCTTCAAGTGATATTGAAAAGTCTATTTGATCAATCTAGAAATGAGCTGCAGCCTGCTCTCCAACCAGAGCTCTAATTGAATAGTTTGCATGGAATATATGCTTGGTTGCAAAAAAAGTCTTCCAGAGATAACACATAAACCATGTTTCAAGCTTTATTACTCCAGCCTGAGTTGCTTTTATAACACTGTAACTGCAAAATTGTGTCACACTTTATATATTAAGGCAATTTCATTTTTTTCTTCTCTGCAGCCATGTGCCAGGTTTCTAAGAAGCACAGCATTGCCGAGTCCCCAGTAGAGTTTTTAATGTTATTGTAATTGGTACTGAATTTCAGATTAATCAAGCTCATATTTTTTTTATGATGAGAAAAATTGCCGCTGCCGCACATTTGGATGAGATTGGACTCCGATTGCAGATACTATTTCATTGCTTGTCTTTACTGCAAGGCATGATATTGATGAGAGGCTCTTACAGCAGATATTACAGGCGTCTTCAGTACATTTAAAGAAATGACTGTGGTTCAAGGAGACGAGTACTCAGAGTACTGAGGGAAATCCAAGTGCATCTGGCATTGTTTTGTTTTATTTGAGTCAGCATAGAATATGCTGTTAAGCAGAATTGCTGACAGGATTTAGTTAGTTGCTAATATTTAGTCGTGCAGGTCGTGCCGACTGATAGGAGCGAAGCGAGGCAGCTGTTTGGGCAGATGTAACCAGCTGTGGATGAGCTTTGATAGTCTGTCTGAGTCCTGATATTTGACCCAGACCTAAAGTGCCTTTCCTCCCCCAGCTGTCCAAAAGACAATTCAATGCTTTTATTTATCTGCATATAAAGCGTAATACTTATTGAAACAGGGCTATTGGAGCAAACAGTACATTGCCAGCTTGATTTGAAGAGTAGAGCACAATGAAATAATAACATGTCCCTTCGATAAGAGGCAGAGGCTAGAACAGTCGCTGCTCTGCTGATCTCACCGTCAATAACAACATCTGGTAACATTTAATGTCTGAACATGTTTGAAAACGCATTATATTTAACGTTGCACATTTCAAACATGGTGAAATACAACGGCAACATTCACCAATTAGATGAACCACATGGCCTCTTGTGCTGAAATTCTAACATAAGAATGAAAAGCAAGAAGACAAGAAAGCCATCAAACAGAAATGTCTGCAGCCAAACCCTCCGACAGCGGACAACTGGACTGCAATTGTCAACAACATTTGAAGAAATTGACCTTTTAATCTTTACATTCTTCACACAACTACTTCCACCACTTTTCATATTTACAGCCGAGTGCAACGTCGTGAATCTTGTCTAGCCTCTTTATGACAACACTTGATAAGAACTAGTTTGATTGAAGCATACCGACGCCTAGAATCCTGATAAGACAGCAGACAACGTTGCAGCCCAAACGATAACATGCATCAGATCCCTCTCTTCACTCGAGATTCATGCTCCTCTCATTGTTTAAGTTTAGAGGAATAATTACACCTAATATAATCTAATACATCTCTGAACACAGTTGTACTTATCCTCCCCACTTCAACAAGACAAACCACCTTTTTTACCCCGTCCTCTCATTTCTGAATCACACCCCAGCGAGCATTAGCCAGTGAAAAGCCATCTTGGCTACAACTATATTCGGTTGAGCAGTGAAACCTTTTTTTAGACGTCTGTGTCGTAGTCAGGATGCTTGTGACCACTTTCACAGCTGCATTTCAACGATATTTCTAGTCCAGATTCCTAGATGGCTTTTCACCGGCTAAATCACCGGAGAATTTGCTCGCTGGGATTCTCTCTCCAGTTTCTCCCTGCTGCCGCTAATTTGCTCTAATCTTTGAAGAAATCCCCTCTACCTCGCTTCCTCGCTGTTATTTTGAGCCCTTCTGCATAACAGGATCCTTCCAGAGCCAACGCAATATAAACGCGCTACACCTTCCACCTTTGAATTCAAGCTTACTCTGCTGCCCAATCCTTTAAGGCCATGACTACATTGATGTACTTTAACACCTGACCATTTGTTTTTATTTATTTGTTTGTGTGACCATATTTTTGTTGCTTGTTATAGAGTAGAGGAAAAGACTCCCTCAATTCCATACATAAAGCATATACAGTTATAACAATAACATACAATACATACATTTAAATAGAGGTAAAACTTCTTAAGATTCTCCACTTGTACAACAAACAAGCAACACTTGATGGCAAAGCTGTTGTTTGAAGTTGCCTAAATATTGTATGAACAAGAGAGGAAAATGTGCTTTTTTTAATCATGCGGGAGAGATTTCTAGAAGTGTGGCTCTATGGACGGCAGGGTCGGCGTGTCGGTTGGTCTAGACTGAAATATCTAGTTGATGGATTGCAATGGAATTTTGCACAGACATTCGTGGTTTCCAGACAATGCATCTCACCAATTTTCTGAACTCTGGATGAAATGTCTCGACATCTATTGAATAGATTGCTAAGGAGAAGGTATGTCCGTTCCGAATTTCATGGCAGTGTTTTGAAGAAATACCTTGTGCCAGTCTACCACTGTTCTTACCTCGAGGTGATGCCCCCACAATAATGATAATAATGATAAAACACTAATAAGCCGTCGCCTACAACTTGACTCAACCCGTCTTTCACTCAGCTGCTGTGATTTGTCTGGAAATAATAACCAGATAATTCTTTCTTGATGCATTTACTGTACATGTGGCATCCGTACCCTGAGCCATGTGTTGTATGCCTTTGACACGTGTATGACCTATTTCTGGAGCAGAGTCAACCCCCCGAGGTGGGCACTGGAAGGCCGAACAGACTGACTCAGCAGGCCTGACCTCTCACCTACAAGGTCGACTCCTAAGGCAAGGGCACAAATCTGACAACACGGGGAAAGAATATTTGGGAAATAAGAGTTTGCATTTTTGAGTACACAATCCCAGATGTCTGGTTTTTTTTTTAAAGTTTTGATTTCTCTGCTTATATTTCCATTCAGAGACTAAGTATTCCACTTGACTGCCAGCTGCACTCAGTCTCCTCAATCTGCTTTCTAGTTGACCTCCACTTTTAATAGACTTAAAGATCCAGCCACCATCCTCGTCTATGAATAATTGAGGGCTTCCCGCGGTACAGACAGAGATCCTGGAGGATGAGGGGGAGGAGGAGGAAGAGCTGCTCAGTATCCATCGCTCCAATCTTCAGCTAGGGCACGGGGGCCGTAATGAAATAATTACAGCGATTAGATGTGTTGATTGGTAAACACAAGGTTGAAGGTGTTATTCATTTAACAGACGTTTTAAAACAGCTTTATGTAAGAGAATTTCAAGACTTCTTTTTTTTAATCCTGGGATTGAACCTCTCTTAACCTCTCATTGATTGTATTTTAACTGTAAATCTGAGATAAGGCTGCTGCTGCTCGAGAACAACATGAAACAAGGATTTTCGTGCTTCAGATGATCTGTGGGTCTCATTCCTTTAAGGCTGATACAGAACAGTCCCCAGTGATCAAGCACCTCGATCTGTGTTTGGAGCCCTGCATTTTAATGCGGATTTCATAACTGTGCCATAGTATGGCAGAAACAGGCGTACTCCTCCATGTTACACAGTTATGTAATGCAATGTATTCTGTGTTCTGTCGCAGTATTCTTTTCTCCTTAGCATCCAGTTTGTCACATCGAATCAATCATGGGGGAATTTATAGCTCAGCCGTGGAGTACATTTCGCATTTTCCACGCTGCGCAATTGCATTATGGTACATTCTGTACCAAGAGGCTTTATAATCATTACATATACATCACCGCAAATATGCTTTTATCTTTTGGATTCATGTCACATATTATAAGAAGTAATTCATGTCACATCCATGTTGAGGAGCAGTAACGTAAGTGAGATATACAAGTGCTTCTTTATACATCTTCAAGGATTAGTTGACTCAACTGTTTGTAAATTGGGGATTTGGACCAAGATTTGAATCTGTCAAATTTCCAATATATAAAAATGTTTTCATCTCTCTTTTTTGAGGGCACATGTGCTGTTCACTGCTGTCAGTTCACTCCTTGTTGACATCAACATTACTGCTTTCCCCAAGACTTCTAATTTAGAGTTTCAAAGAATCAAGGGACTGATTTGAGATGTCAGAACACTGCACAGCCCGGAGCTGCTGCATTGACGACGTACAATAGAGGAAGCCTTTATCAGCCTATATCCGCTAAATGTTTCACTGAAATTTAATCCAAATCCAAATGAGCTTTGGGGCTATTTTTTCCCTCACAGAAAATGTGCCATTATCCCCATGAAACTGGAGGACACCGGGTGGTGTATGCAATCACCGCTTTCATGTTTCCCACTATATTTTCTGCAGAAGTAATATCAGTGACAGTTGCATATAGTTGAGGCCGGTTCAGCACTGTAGCTCGCAGTCACATTCCTGAAGGCACATTCAGATAACACAAAAGTACAGAAATAAAGGAGCAGTTCTTTACTAGCTCACTTTTCAAGGATGAGTTTTTACATTAGACCCTTGCAGGCTCTCACACTGCTAAGACAGACTACCGCGAATGTATTATACAGATGCCATGGAGGCGAAACAGCTTAGATCGATCCGAGGAATAAACAGGTCAAGACCAAAGCGTTGATGAAGCAGACATTGATCTGACCAATCCCACGGGTCCCTGGAACAGCATCCACATCCGATGTTTCTCAAGTGCTTTTATTTCATTCCCCTGAAATAAATCATGCTCTAAGGGAAGACAATTTTGAGTTTGTATTAGAGTTTGTCCTCCCAGCTGAGATACTATTGGATATATCTCTGATCTGATCAGGGACACACTGACACACTTTGGCCAGATTGTTGCCGTTTTTAACATATGGGACACAGATTTCGCAACCAGGCCAGCAAGAAAAATTCATATCACTAAAATATTTATACAAATTATATTAATATTTTCTCACCCATACCAAGCTTGGGTTTATATGTTGTAAATTATTTATTAATGATTATTGATCATTTTAAAATTCCATGAAAATCCATGAATTAGAGCATCTTTTGTGAAGCCAGATTGGTGTAACTTTGCTAACTTTATCTTCATGCTTGGCTAAGTGAACCTGCTGCTGGTACTACCTTCATTTTTAACACACATCTTTATGCTAAGCTAAGTGAACCACCTGCTGACACAAGCTTAATATTCAACATACATATTTATGCTATTTAAGCTAACCTTACCACCTACTGGTACTAGCTGCATATTTAACATACCGCTTTATGCTAAGCTAGGCTGAGCTAACCACCTGCTGGCGCTAGCTTCATATTTAACTTACATACATGCGAGTGGTAATGATCTTCTCATTTAACTCTCCTCAAGAAAGAGAGTAAGAGTATTTCCCAAAATGCTTCGACTTTAAGCTAATTGGCTCATTATTCATCTAGAAAGCATAATTATGCGATTTATTTTTGTTATTAATGCTATTAGTTACAAACCATTTTTAAAGTGTCTCATTAAATAGGTATACCAAATCATCTAACTATCCCAGAAAATGTATTTATTTTACCAAACCAGACTCTCTTATAACACACACCACCTTTGTTATATTAAATTCCACAGTAAGTGAACATGAGGAAAAAATATTCCCCATAACACTCCCCCTGTCTCTTGATATTTTACTGATTCATGAGAGTAAATGAAGGGGAACATGTATTCTATGTGGGCGGAGAGATTACAAGTTTCTCCTGCCATTTCCTTTTAACTCTCACCCTGGTGGCAGAATATTGAAGGGTTGTATACAATTCTCCTTGTAAAGACGTCAATGTATCTTAACCTAGAAGGATGTACACGTTGGTTCGGCCCTCTCAGCCCTTTTTAAAAACGTTCACCTCTCCAACCCTCCCTCTCTTTAAGGGTAGAGGACTTCTTTGGTTGCATTCGAGTGGAAATTGATTAGCAGAATGGTGAAGTAGGAAAGCTTCAGACTTACACTTATGAGCACTTAACTTTTGTAACATCAGGAGAGACAACTAGACAGAGTGGAGACTAACCTGACGCCGAGTGGCACCAGACGTGGGTTACAAAATGAATGAATACAGAAATCAATGGATCTGCCCTGACCTTTAATGGAGAAGCTTTCATCTCGTCAGGGGATGTATAGCACAAAAGGGATAAAGGTGAAACACTACATCATCATTATTACTTTAGCTTTTAGTAGATATTTTTAGGAAATCCTATAAGTAGCTAGATAAATGTCAACCAGATTTCTGTTTCAAGGCCCTGACAGGAAATTAGTAACTTCTTTTAGCTTTAGATTGGGGTGCTGCTTGAAGAGTTTTGTTACAAGTTCTGAGGTTGTTTGTAGGTACATTTGGGCACAAAAGCTCACAGAAATATATTGGAGCCAGAAATGTATCATTAAAGTCTAATGAGTTAAATGACTCAAATGAAGTGAAGTTGAAGGGTGTCAGTCTGACAGTTCTGTAGGACATCGAACTGCTGGTAGTTCCTGATTTTACAGCAACATAGAGTTGCATGTCATCAGCATAGCAATGACTATAAACATTATGGTTGTGTATTATTGAAGTGGAAGCACGTAGATAAGAAATAGAAGTGGATCTAGGACAGAACCTTGAGGTACTCAACATGTTCATAAGGGCAGTACATAAGTTGAAATGAACAGGTGTAACTGTACATTGGCTGTTTGAGAGGAAGGAGATGAACCATTTGAGAGCAGTGTCGGCAAGTCCTGCAAATTCAGATAGCATCAGCAGTAATGACGAGATCATTGGTCACACTAAGAGCAGTCTCTGACAAACCTTTCTAAAGATCTTTAACAAGTGGAGATTTCAAAATGTGTTCTATGCAATATACTACATTTTATTTAATGTGGTAAATATTTGGCGAAAGTAACAGTTCACAAATTATCTGAAATTAGCAATGTACATTAACATATTTTTACTGTGGCTGTGGAAAGAGACAACTGGAGCACGAGTGTTTTGTCGAGGCTGTCTGAGTAAATCTCTGTAGCAGCACTGGCAGCCTGCGAGATAGATCAAGCCGCTGTAGATTTGTTATTCAAATATCACTATGAAGTATATCCACTGCAGTTTGAATACAGATTTTATCACCGATTCTTTAACAGTGTATCTCGAAACACTTTCATTGAAACGATTCATTAAAAGACACATTCTCAGGTTTTGTTCCGACCCTCTTGTAAGCTTGGTCTGTTTGCCTGCACTCCATTTAAACATCACAAAGCCCAGATGTTTTATTTCCTACCTCTGGGGTTTACATAACTATAGAACAGCAAGGACCCTTGTTCAGTGCGTAAAAGTTAACAACATCCCTGAGGAAAGACAATCTATGAAAAACAATTAGACAGTCTGCCTGAACCCACATTTAAGCAGCCGATAGTTTGACATACGAGAGTCTGCTCCCATTACATTCCTGGATCGTTGTATCGGTTTCTCCAGAGATGTCAATAAATAGACTTCCCTCAGTTGTTTGCTTTTAAATGAGTCCCGATGCAGGCGATGCTCTTGTTCCGAGTCATGTTTATGGGAGTACACCATCCTTTGAAGTTGTTTGTGCACGAACTGGTCCAAGAGGATATGCACCTCTGCCTACGAGAATGGCAGCCACATCAGAGGGAGTGAGATAAGACATTTTGTTGTTTATGCCGTTATCGTTTCATGGTAATTGACTACAGTGTGTACACTGTGGCTTTAGAAATGCTAGCTGTGCCCCCGGGCCTGCGGCCAGCTGAGCAGCCTGTGGGTGGAACTCTGCCCACGGAGTCAGGAGGCAGAGGATTTGGAAGGAAGTCTGAAGTCGTCTTTACTCTGTCTCATTAAAGGCACATTAAAGCCCCCCCCTCCCCCCTCCCCCCTCCCCCCTCCCTCCGCCACCCACTCAGCCACAGTGCCACTGACTACCCGGCCTGACTTGGTCTCATGAAACAGCTCTTCCGACACAAACACAGGCACCCAGGTGAGAGAGGGAGGGCACAAGCAGGAAAACCCCTCCTATAAATACGTCCAAGAGAACAAACGTCGATACCCATAATCAGTTTCATTACAGTAAAGTGCAGAAGCTGCACAGGGGTACAGTAAACCCTCAGAAATCACAGGAGTGGGCCAAGAAGCTGCATTTTCAGACACTACAGTCAAAGTCAATAATGTCTGAGGGCTGACATGGTTAGTCAATTAATGAATTAGTCGAATTGACATAAAATGAATCAACATCAATTTAAAAATCTATTATTTAGGAATGGGTCAAGCATTCTGAATTATAATAAGTTTGGGGATTCATTCATTAAGAGCCAACAACAGTATGTTACTGTTAGCATACATGTCTCAAGATGGTTCGACCAAAACAAGTCTCACTCAGAAAGGAAACATTGTCACTCATAACACACCGACTTAAAAAAACATGAACAGGGAGCATCACATACATCATTAACTTGTATCATTTAAGTTTTAATGACTTAATTATAGAAGAGGAATAACACCTTTTCACTTTATTGACTGTACTAAATTATGCGTAACAAGAAGGAATCATAAATGCAGCAATTTGCTTTAATGTCCTTTATTTTTCCTATAACCTTGCATATAGTAATTCACTAAAAAACTAATGTCTGAAATTCCAAATCTGTCAAAGAGAGGTCGTGGTTTACAAAATGTTCAATCATTGTGGCCATTATCTCAACAGAGACCACCATTGTTGGTCTTCCTCTCGCTGCCACTCTACTTCCCCCACACCTGTCTTCTGTGATCCACGTTTTCAAACTAAATCATTCTGAAGCCGTTTTGTGTGAAATCACTGAAAAATGATTCAAAGTTTGGTCCACTGTGTGAAGAGTTTTGACATCGGTTTTGACCAATGCATGTCAGCAATTGAAAAAAACAACTGTAATCATCTCACAACCCTTAAGATGCAACATGGGAACCATTGGAATAAACAATTAAATTATTGGTCGAAACAGATATAATGAAAACAATCGTTATTAACAGCCTTAATGTTGAATAAATAGCTGAGGGGAACACATCATAAATATAGATATTTTAAACTGTAATACATTCGTAGAGGCTCAGGTTGCTAGATGATCATTTTGATAAACTTACAAATACAGTAAACCATTCAAAAGAGAAAAATAAAAGAGGGCACAGGTGCTTCAGAAGATCAAATTTAGAACAAGACAGACAGTGAAACAGTGAGCAATATAGTGAGCATATGAAGGTGGGAGAGAAGAATTATAGCCTACTCCTGGAATCAATATCTTGCGAATCACCGCCCCGGTGTGCTACAGATCTTTTTCTTTCCCTTAACAGAGCAGAAAGGGTGACGGATGTAAAGAGCACAGCCACAGCCTGACGATTTCTACGGCTCCCAGACAAACCAGAGAGCTACGAGGATAATCCTCACTGTGCCTGAGGAGGCAGAGGGACGAGTGCAGGCAGACAAGGACTAAGACAAAGAGAGGATAAACCGTGAAACAGAAAGTTTTTCTACCGTTTGTGTAATTTTTTTAAACAAAGTCTCCCAAGCTTCCACACTGTCATTTGTATGGCAGATGTCTAAATACCAGTGAAAATAAGAGTAATGCTCTGCAGCTTACTCTCTAGTGCTACTGTTGTGACATGCATGCAGCTTCCTTATAGCTCTCCTATGCATATTTAACCACTCTGTGGTATAGCGAGACAGTTTCTTTCAGATTGCAGAGTGCTATCAGAGGCAGTGGGGAATACAATGTTCCAACCTGACGAGTGAGGGTAGTAGTACTTTCCCTTCAGATGGATTCACCTCACACCTTTTGTCTGAAGTCATTTGGACTGAATTAGAAGATCACTTACTATTTTTGTCCCAATAGTGTGTTCGTCCAGCCATCATCTACCGTCCCTCTGCCTGACAAATTAAAAAGGAAGAGTTCAACTTTTTTTTTTATTTGCTCTTTTGCTACCTTGCTGAGGGTTAGATGAGAAGGAAGATGCAACTGTTGTGTGTACAATAAATATGAAGCTATTAGCATTACTGAATGAGACTACCAGACGTCTCCTGTGCTTGAGGCGAGGATACGTTAGCCGCTACTAGCATTACACACCCAAATTTCCCACAGAGGTGTCTGGGTGCATTGTGGGTAATGTAGGTGCCAGGTTTTGACAAGGAAAAATAATGCATGTATCACTATTGATCCTTTTTTTTTTAAACTGTCCATCATGAGTCTGAAGATGTTACAGGATCTGATACTGACTGCAACATTAGAGAAGGGCAGTGGTGTGTACTGGCTATCTGGCATACCGGGACAAATCTTGCTGGGCCGCTGCATTGGTGGTCCGGTGGACCGTCAAAAAGTCCATAAAGTTTAGCCGGCCGCCCGGCCCTCTCCGTCTCTTTACCGGCCCTCGCTGTGTGCCTGTCATTCGGGGGGTGGCATGCTGCGTGCAGCGTGCATGGTCCAGGACTGGGTTCACTGGCCAATCACAACCAAGTTCTTTAAACTTGTGTGCTATCCTTGGCTCCAGGGCTGAATTTCTTTCCCGTTGCACCCCTGGAGAAGGAGATCACACCAGTGAGTTCTCACGTTTGTTTGTTTTTTACTCGCTCATCAGCTCAAGTGGCTTATTCGTGTGTCACCCACAATACCTCAGACACATGCTCAGCTCAAAACAAGTTGACATATCCGTTACTAATTGGCCCTGACCGAAGAGCAAAACATTTTTTTTTTTGCCTTGTTCACTCCGTTTTCTAATCATTTATTTATATATTTATGGTCTTTGATGGTTGCTTCATACTCACAGACTTAGAGAGCTGGCTTAGAGATGGCTTTACAGGGAAGAAGTGACACCCGAAACTGAAAACAGCTGGTGCTCTTCAGTAAATGACATTTAGCCCATGCAGGAGACAGAATTGGTTGCTTGAGGGACCGGGACACATTTAAATGCAAATTCTCTTCTTTACATTATTGAATGCTACTCTCTCCACTCTCTACTGGTGGATGCGTTATCTTTTTTTGCGTACTTTGCAGTTCTCCTGTACTTGTGGGACATTGTGGCACCCCATTACAGAACCTTTTAAAATCAATAGCCCCAGTATCATTAAGTAAAGATCGTTTGTTTTTACATAGTTTTGGAAAACTAACTAGTGCTGAATAATTAGCGTGCCATTTTGTGCCTCAGAGACCCAACTTGTAAACAAACTGATATCAATTTGTTTTCATCTCCTCTTTTTCGAACAGTCTGAAGACCACCCTGAAGAAGAAACTGTCCGGTGATGTCGTCAACCTGTCAGGCATCCCGCTGTCTGGCCGGGACGTCCAGCGCGTGGCTTTCTACCTCCAGAATAGCAGTGACGCCGTGTCGGCTGTGGACCTGAGCTTCACCGAGCTGCAGGACGAGAGCTTGCGGCTGCTGCTTCCCTACCTCGGCTGCCTGCCGAAACTGACCATACTAGCCCTCAATGGCAACCGTCTGACGATGGCCATCCTGAAAGACCTGACGGATGCGGTGAAGGATCCTAAGAAGTTCCCCAGCCTGGCCTGGGTCGACCTGGGCAACAATGTGGATATCTTCACCGTGCCGCAGCCGCTGCTTGTTGCCCTGCGGCGTCGCTTCGGCTTACGCAGCAGCCTCCCCACCATTTACGAGTACAGGGAGGCGCAGGCGTTCAGGGGCTACAACCCAAACATGGAGACGTCTGTGGAGGAGCCCAGTCTGTACGAGGAGGGAGACGGAGAGAAAGATGACAAAGAGGAGGAGGAGGAGGAGGACAGGCTGGAGCTTCGGGCCTGGGGCTGTGGAGAAGAAAACGCGTCAAAAAATGTGCCACTGCACTTCTGTGGGAGGTGATCGCCCAGAGCTGCTTTCTTTTAGACCGGCTGCCCCTTATATCCCCCAGTATCACCTTAAAATAACTTCCAAATAAGTAACTGTGTTGTATGTCCCTCTGGATACTCCGCCTACTGAAACTCAGCAACGTGATGCAGGCCGCTCCGTGGTTGCACAGACACTAAGAAGTTATCTGACGATGAGTTAACCTTCACTTATCCGGGAGAAGTTGAACTGAACGTGTTTGCCGTTTCCCAGTGCTTTATGTTCCTAACGTGTTGTGCTCTCACACCGTCATGCTTCCCATTATTTGCCATGGTCCACTGGGGGTTAAGTGCCTTGCACAAGGGCACCTCAACAGAAATATTAATTCACATTCCCCGAGCACATTCATCCAGCTGGTCCCTCCGACAACGTCACCCCTCCTGCCCCATTTCTGTGGCTGTCAGAATAAGTCAAAGTAACTAAATATCCTACTGACATTTTCGTTATGATGCATATGTTTTATAGTCAACTGCAGTGAGATTATGTTCATATAAAAGATGCTTCCATTTTTTTTCTTTCTGTTGGGACATAGTATCTATTCAGGAATTATTGTCGAATAAATGTTGGGTAAGTAAATGACACATACTGAATCAATTTTAATTTAAACTTCCAGCGTTGATGCTTCAGTAAGTGCTGCAGCTGTGTAGAGAAAACCCTCAGGCAGATACACACACACAGTGTTTGGGCAGGAGCTGCCGATGAACTGATTACTGCCTCTTATCAGGTCTTGTTAGGCCCCTTTAGTCACAGATGGTGAGCAGAGGATCTATTTTTTCCTCAGCAAATAGGACTAGCCCCAGATTATTTCGTCCACCGTTGGCTTGTGTATGATTCTATTCATGAATCAGACCACGAGTCTCGGGAAAGATGCCCACTCGTTTTTTTTAAAAGGCGCACTCAGACAATGAAACGATTACAAACAGATCTGCTTTTATCTTTTCTTCTGTGGTGCTACAGCACGCACATGAATGTTGTGGCATGAGTAAACTGCAACAGTTAGTTTTTGACTAGTATTATTTTAGAACCATGGGCATGACTGTTTACTATAGCGCAACAGAACACAGACAGAGAGCATGTTTACACGTACATTAATGTTTCATTACATTTGAGATTCTTTTTGGGGGGATTCGATAAACATCTGCTGCATGTGAACACAACTGCCCACTTTATCCTGCCTACAGATGTTAATGTGGTCTGTCCTCTTTCCATGCTATTATTCAGGAAATTCTGTTTGTTTACAGGGATATTAATGAGCAGGATGGGGTGTGTGTGTGGGTGTGTGTGTGTGTGTGTGTGTGTGTGTGTGTGTGTGTGTGTGTGTGTGTGTGTGTGTGTGTGTGTGTGTGTGTGTGTGTGTGTGTGTGTGTGTGTGTGTGTGTGTGTGTGTGTGTGTGTGTGTGTGTGTGTGTGTGTGTGTGTGTGTGTGTGTGTGTGTGTGTGTGTGTGTGTGTGTGTGTGTGTGTGTGTGTGTGTGTGTGTGTGTGTGTGTGTGTGTGTGTGTGTGTGTGTGTGTGTGTGTGTGTGTGTGTGTGTGTGTGTGTGTGTGTGTGTGTGTGTGTGTGTGTGTGTGTGTGTGTGTGTGTGTGTGTGTGTGTGTGTGTGTGTGTGTGTGTGTGTGTGTGCGCATAATTAAGAGTGTGCGCCAGTGTGCATGACTGTGTTGTGGACATGCAGAGTAAATTACAACCTTTGATCGTATAAATGAAATATTTAATCATTTGCACTTTAAGGAAAAATCAGTCCCTGAATGTTGTTTGTTGATATTAAAAAAACACTCACTGAGTCACCCTCATCCGAAAATAAACTTTTTCATTTGATAAGACAAACCATTGACCTTCATACAAATCGCTGTCAGGATAAAATCAGCTGTAAATGTACTTAATTTTGATTTTGGCTCATTAAATCATGGCTCGCTTTTAAAGTAAAAGTTGTGTTTTCCTGCTGTTGCTTAAAAAAATAAAACACAGTTTGAATAACATTTGCGTTTTGTGGAGTTTTTGTAATTGACAAGTCTAAAAGCAAAACATATTTTACTAAAAGTTTGCTCAAATGTAAAAGTTAAGTTAAGCTTGATAAACGCCTACAGGGGCACGCTTCAATAATATCCACTAGAACATGCATCACTTACTTGGTGAGTTGGGCTCATTGAAGGTCTTTGGTCTGTGTTGACACACGCGAGAATGAATGAGTGGAGTGCGCGTGCGATGTGCAGTGCGTTACGCTTGTAACACAATAAAGAAACTACAGGTCGACGCATGCATCAAAGTATTCAAAAAGCGCACGACATGAAAACGAAAACAAACTTGGTCTTTTTAAATATATCTTTCTTGCGAGCGGTTGAAAAACGATTTATTCTCGGCGTCCTCAAATCACACAACTGTGAATAATAACTAAGTGATGAAGGGCGCGTGGTGATTGCATCAACCCTTCTTAAGCCCTTATTTTAATGTTTTGCTGTGTATTGAACAACAGTACACAGCCGTTCTTTTTTAGAATAACCACCGTGACTGAAAAGATGAGAGTATAATACATAATTCACATGTTCATATTTAATTATATTCTATGTGCTTTAGCTAAGCAAAGAATGTTAAGTTTATGTTTAATTTTACATTGACAAATATGCTTCTGTATACATCCATCACTCATAGATTGAACAATATATAAAGACCTGAAAGTTAGTAATTGCTCTCATACCTCAGGGACACATTAGAGATAGTCTGATGACTCTGTTTTTTTTTTTCAGCAGCTGGTGTCCATGTCAGCATGTTTAATATAGTGTGTGGATGAGAGCGGGGCCCTGTACGAACCTGTCGGGGGCAGAATAATATTAACATCCTGCTGACTTGTAGCTGCTCTGCTAGCGAGGCATTTTCATGTTTACAGGGGGGAGAGCCCGAGGCCATCCATCTTCGATCCCCGTTTGTCCCTCAGAGGAGTGTCGGATAACAGAGGATCCTCTTCTGGTTTGTAGCCAACACTAAAACACCCTACTGACATTCAGCAGTTTAAGTACCTGGTGTCTGCGCTGCTCCTCAGACATAAACAATGGCTCATGTGCAGCAGTGGGGAGTAACAAAACATATGTCCTATACTGTAATATAATCACAGTAAGTACAGCTCAGAGGTAACACAAACCACAGCCTCCAAAATGAACATAAAGGTGATTCAACACCTCATTAAAACAGACGTTCTTGATCTTGAAATCAGCAGTTGAGAAATCTGTCTCAACACAAGGTCCATTTAGTAGCTGTCCCAGAGCTTTCAGTCATACTTCTATCAGATAGTCTGTATCATCAGCAAACGGAGTTTGCCAACCTGGACGAGAAGTCAGAAACAAACTGATGAAGATCATGTGATATGAACATATATATATATATATGTAATACATTTCAGACGTGTCAGACTTCTCAGAGAACGTAACTCTTCAACTGAACAGATTTGCATATAAAAAGTGATACATATCACCTGCACCAACAACAACGTCACAATGTTGCTCACATGTTCCATCACTATTTTAACACCATCTTTGAAATGGATCTTTTGAATGCACAACTATTACTGTCGTATTTGTTATCGTGACACGGCGTCATGGTGCTTCTTTGTCCACTTCTCGTGCAGCTACAACACTACATGAAAGAAGGCACAGGAGTTATTTATAATTCCCCCAGGCTCGATCATCTCAGACAGATATTTCAAAAAGATTGCACTCCTTTGTTTACGAAACCAAACAGTCCATCCAGGTCATCATTCGCTGACACGGGATGTGCGCAGTAACAGGCCACAGGTTAGTACACTTCGTGATGAAGGAATGTTTTCATTAATTTGCCCTTCTGTTTCCTCCTTCCTGTGGTTTGACCCCGGCACAATCTCTGTCACAACATCTTCCTTTTAATGACAGGATCTCTAGTGGGTCAAAGAGATCAGATCTCAGACTCACATTGTTTACTTGAGTGAAAGAACCACAATGTAAAAATACATTGGAGCTAGTTTTATTTACTTTATATACAGTTAAGTAGTTCAGTACAGCGAGTCTCAACCTGGCGGTCAGGCCCCTCTAAAGGGTCTCACGATAAATCTGAGGGGCCATGAGATGATACATGTGAGAGGGAAGAAGAGAAAACAAAGTTCTGCAAAAACATTGTACTTTTCTTCACAAATCTTTTCGTGAAGATTTGGATTATTTGACCTCTGTGGGCCTCGAGCAGTTAAACAACTCAAATCTGAAACGTGACAAGGGGCCCCAACCCCCCTTTTGTTTTGTTTTTGTAAATGGCCACAAGCCAAAAAGTCTGTCATCAAGTGGTTTTATCTTTAACAATGTATTTTATAAGTGTATCATGTGTTTTTATGTAAAAGCTTAATCAGTAAGTTACTAGTTACAATACGTATTCAGATTAAAATATGATCTACAAGTATATGATGACATATTATTGTAGATTAAGATAAAATTAGACTTTATTGATACGTGGGGGTGAAAATCCACAAGCTACCCGGCAGTATATAAAATAATTAAATTAAGTCCACTTTTACATCCGCATCATGAAATTGATGTACACATTAATGCATGAATTGTTATAATCCAATCAAATGATAAACAGTGATGTACCTTTATTTAAGTAAATCTTTGAATACATGACTTTTACTTTCACAATATTTCTACATTGTGGTAGTACTACTTTCACTTAGATAACATATCTGAGTACTTCTTCCATCGCTGATATTATCTCAGTTTTCATTCCTATTATCATTTTCCATATTCAAAATGTACTCAGTAGTTTGCAGATGTGCCAGTAATGGCAAATTGTTTAACTTCTTCAAGCAACCACACAATGAGCCGCGGATTGCTCTCTTTTTGAAAGCATACACGCTCCATCTAGTGGCGCTCGTTGGCAGCACAGAGCAGCTGCCGGATGGGGCCTGTCAGGACAAGAAGCAGCCGAATGTTTTTATAAACTGCAATTAAATCATTCATTTCATCTGCAATGACCGAATCAGTCCTCAGTAGGAGCACAAAGGAATAATTCTGCAATTGTTTAGAAGAAATTCTATTACTGTGTAAGCTGGAAATCCTGAGAAACATGACCTGCAGGTTCACTTTGCATAACAACACATTGTTGAGTGTCAGGAGGAAGGTGGGGGGGGGGGGGGGGGGGGGGGGCTTTCAACTCTGTGTTTTTTATTGCCCATGTTTCGCAATCGTGCAGTTAGATGTTTGTTGGACTCTCTCCCAGAGAAGTCAATAATCGTCAGAGTGTTTAAACTTGTCATCTGTTTCTCATCCAGTTTATATTGTCACTGACCGTAAATCCCCCCAAGAAGTGCATGGGATCCAAAATCACCCCCATAAAAGGTGGTAGTCGGGTCTTAGTTTCGCTTTCCCATTTGTTGCGCCCCCCCCCCCCCCCCCCACCCCTCCAGGAGAACACGTAAGTATGTGAATTTTGAAATGTAATTTCCATGAAATGGTTGCCTTTGTGAGAAACTGCTCAACTTGAAGCAGAACAAAGGAATGGATGAATTGGATTGTTTTCCAGTTGTGCAATAGGGTGAACATGGATGGCAGCTGTGAGAACAAAGCACAGATGCTAATGTGAGACAGTGAGGGGAAAAAATGTATATTCAAGACAGCGTGTTCACTCAATGTGCCAAAAAAATGCAGCTGAAACACTTCGGTGGTCCATTAATCAGAAAATGAATCAATAACAACTTTGATAATTAAGTGTCTAAATAAATGATAAAGCAAAACTGCTAAAGATTATCTGGTTACAGCTTCACTGCACAGATACTGAGAATGGACTTTTCAGGGAAGAAGGAGACACCTTGTGTCCAGTTGTCAAAGTTTTCAAATTAATATGTGTATATATTCTGGATTTCCCAATGATGGAGAAGATGAAAACGTTTTGGTGAAAAAGATATATATATACAGGGAGAGCCCTTTATATGGCTTTACATGTCTGGATTAGATCTTTATACATTTTTTTAAAATAAAAAAAGATTTCTAGTGACTAATCAAGAATAAACATAGTTGTTAATTGAAGCTTTTCTGTAGCAGCTGATGCTCTTTAACATTTCTTTCAGCTAAAAAAAACAAACAACTAAAAACAAAGTCACTTTTGTCACAAAAAAAAGCCAGCGTTGTGGAAGAATGTTACACTTTCTGTGAAGCCCGAGAGGAAACTGAAACTCAAACATCGAAATGTGCAGGAAAAATGAAGGAACGAGGGTTGACACAAACAAAACTCCCACTCTGATGTTAGGTCAAGGCTGGACAGGAAACAGTGTGAGAGACTGAGAGGAGACATTAACAGCATGTTGTTATTTCTGTTTAGTAATTTCAGATGTTTATCCTCGCTGTTTGTGTTTGGGTAAAGCCGGATAATGTCTCTTTTTCAAGGTAACAAGTCAAAGTGTTCATTTGAGCAAGCAGGAGAGGATACTTTAGCCGGCTGGAACAGAGTCGGAGGTTCAGAGAGCAGAGCAGAATGAGCTGGGCCAGGGACTGGGATGCAGGTTGACGAGGAACTGGGTGAGGCAGGCAGGCACAGGTCTCAGGCAGGGAATGGACCTGAGGCCCAGGAAGGAAACACAGAGTTCATGTAACGCAAGGAAACTTTTACTAGAGTCCAGGCTGGCTGCGGTATCATATTAGCGAACTGAATGATCCTCACAAATTAACTACCAACAGCTGGAGAGAACAACTTAATCATGTTCTGTATTTGTCAATAAAAAGTCCAATACTAATCACACAAGTTTCCTATCAAACGAGACTATGATGTTTCTCCATAAGGTCTAGTCTGACATACTGTATATAGATATTCAGAGTCATATAGTCGATCTTTGCTTGGTTAAATGGAAGGAAAGAAGTCAAGGGGATTTCATGTGGTGTTCAAAGCATCAAGGTATCTTTTGACAAACAGTGTCCCAGTTACTACAGATCATTCGCTGACAGTTTTCATTGGATCTACTTTCTACTGAAGACATAACTGTTGGCATTGAGCTCTGTGGATTATCCAGAGAAATTAGGGCACTGTTTCTGAAAAAAAGAAAAAGATGTTGCAGTTGATTTTTTTCCAATGCTTAGCAACACAAACATAATTTGAATTACTGTCACTGTATTTGACAGAAATGTCACAGATGGATATGTATAATGATGTATAATGATAATTTGTCTGCAGTTTTTCAAATGTGAGGAAGAGTTTGCACACTTCCATCATCCAATACAACTTTGATGTTTGAACACTGTGGAAGAAAATTCAGGCCAAGTCTAAAGCTCCAAAGTGTATCACTGGTGGCCCGAGGGCCTCCACATATCTTTTAATGTGGTTCTGTGAAATGAAATCAACATAGTAGGGTCACTGTTTGATGTACTGGAAATGGCAGAGACTTTAAAAAGACTCATGCTACGGCACGATACTTTGTCTGCAACATTCCTGCTCTAATGTTGCAACAGCTGCATACCCTATCATTTCAGCTGTATTATAATACAGTAAAAACATAATGAACAGCATGAGCAGCCTTCCTCCCCCTGAGGCTCAGTTATGTCTGAATGATAATAATGATGTGGCAGCGCTATCTGCTGCCCCCTGCGGGCTCACAGCGGTACCGGCCATGTGATGGAAGAACCCCCCCCCCCTCTAATCTCTTTACTGCAGACAGCAGCCCTGTGTGTGTGTGTGTGTGTGTGTGTGTGTGTGTGTGTGTGTGTGTGTGTGTGTGTGTGTGTGTGTGTGTGTGTGTGTGTGTGTGTGTGTGTGTGTGTGTGTGTGTGTGTGTGTGTGTGTGTGTGTGTGCACACGCGTCACAGACATGCACACATGCACATACACGCACACACCAAATGTGGCGGTGAATAAGATTGTAGACGCATTTACTTTGGGAACCAAACAGAAATAACACAGCATGTGTTGGTGCAGAGGGTAATCTCAGGTTATGCCTCAGGTGATTGAAGTAAGAGCATCGGGGGTAAAAAAAAAAAAACTCAAATTCATGAAACAAAAACACATTGTTGCAACAAAATCAACAGTGCAGAATCTTTTCTTTGTGAAATAAAAAAAAAAAAGAATCACTTGATTGCAAAATTGTGTCATGTCTGATGCAGCGAGAAACTTTTTTTTATTATAAGAAACAAGTGTTTCTGTGTCCAAAAAATTCACTAGAATAAACCGAAGCTGTGAAAATAGCATGATGCGTCTGTCGCGCTCACACATGCGTCTGTACGCACGGCACTGAACGCCCACTCCGGTGATGTGTTGAGGCGGATTGGCTGCTAAAGATACCAGCGGCCGTGTGCGCTCTGTGGTTGGCTGCGGCTCCCTGTGCCATTACGTTATGCTTACTCCAAACACACAGGCAGCTGGAGAGAGGGAAGACGTAATGGTTTGATTCCCTGTGCATTTGCAATGGTCGTCGTCCTGACATTACTCGGCAAATTCCTCAAACGGGAGGTCCAATGAAGGTACGTGATCAATTTGCAGGTCGTTTACGGCTCTGGATTCGCTTACGATGCAGATTTCTGTGAGATTTCCGCACGACGCTGCACCGAGAGGCAGGGAATACCTCCATCCTAATGTCAATGTACTGTGTTTGCGCGCACCAAGATGTAATTACACCAACAGGCTTTCGTTTAAATGCAACATCCACCGGTTCGTTTTAACTTGTCAACCAGACATCTTCTCGCTGCTGCTCTTACAAATCAGTTGTTTTTTTGGGGGGGCTTTTTTTATTTTCCCGGCGAGCTGGTAAACCTGGGAACGCTTTTCCTGCATCTCCGGTCGTCCTGATGAACAGCAGGTACAGCGTGTAGCCTTTTTATGTGCCTGCTTTGACCCCAGTGTGATAGTCCAGTGGACTAAATGCGCTGGAGCGACGTCCATTCATCGTCAGGCTTTTAATCCGGTCTAATGAGATAGAGAGTGCGGTCAGCATGGAAGTGAGTGCGGGGATGTTGAAGAGAGATTCACCTATCGGGTCCGAGCTGTGTCAGGAGTCTCCTTCCTTCCACCTCTCTCCTTGTGTAGTGTGTGTGTGTCTATGTATGTGTCTGAGGATGTATGTGTGCGCGCGCGCTGTAGCTGCAGCACAGGGAGGAAAAAGGTGATGATGCTGTCTGGCAGCTCGCGCTCAGGACGGATAACGATGAAGATGATGGCGATGATGTCATTGGTGCTCTGGTGGCGGCAGGTTTGTGGTGACAGTCGCGGTGAGAGGTGAGGTGGAAGCAGGACTGCCATAGCTGCCACAACCATCATCATCATCATCATCATCTTGATTGAGTGACCTACTGTGTAAACAGACATTATGAAGAATAGGCTATAATCACTTATTGAAGTCATACTGTAGCTAATTGGATGCTTCTTATAATAGATGCATCACTCATTGCATTAAAAGGTGCATGTCTCCATTTCGCAAATATAAATCAGAGTTGCAAAGTAACTAAATGCATTCACGTCCAAATGCTTAACTTAAGCATTGTTTTGAATGTAGAACTATTCATACTGTGAGACCTTTCACTCCGCTACATTACTATTGTGATTTGTGTGGCAGGCTTGAGGGTTTCCCCAAACAGCTGCTGCAAGCTTAAAGCCAGCGACTCAGCTCTGGCTTGTCAGGTAGGCTTTTTTTTAATATCTAAATGTCACACAGTATATATGGAGTTAATGGAGGAGAACGTTTATCCAGGCCTGTGAAAAAGTGATGTTTTTATTTTGTTCCAATAAGTTACTTCCACCAACTCCCCTTTTCAAATACGCTGCATGTTTCGGAGTGATGCTACCCCTCCGTGTGTTTACATTCAGTATTGGGCATTGCAGGGTGGACGTACTGTTATTTAGTGGATTGGCTTTCGTAAACACGTATTCAAGCTTTGCGTGTTCCTTCGAAATTACTAGAAAAAACATACAATCTGGCTGTACTCACATTTGCAAAACTCCCTCCACATCACTGCATGAACAAATTGAATATATCTGCAGTTACTGATTCATTTGAATTAACAGGGTTTTACATATAAAACCTACAGTGATCTCATAAACCTGATGCAGTGAAGAGAATAAACATGCCAGCGGTATTTAAATAAAATGTTTTGTCTGTTAAGGTCACGATCACGACTTTCTGCTGCTTAAACTCAACAAAAAGTATCTTTCAGCAACAATCATTAAACACTGAGCAGACACATTCTTCACAATGAATAATTCATTTTTGATTGTCAGAATATTTTCTTAGCATCACACTTGTGTAAAATGTTGTGTGCAAGTCAAGCACTTCAATACTGTTTGTCACATGGAAAACAAGAGTAGGCGCTTCACTCCTGCTGGACAGCGTAGCATCACTCCCTCTGTCGCGGGGAAACAAAATGGACGTGATGTTTTATTGACTAATCTGGTTTAAATTGAAAAGCAGCTTTTCTGCCCCTGTGGAACCGACAGTGTTAGCTGCAATTTTGTCAGCATACATCTCAAAACGGGACAGACTGCGGTACAGTATGTGCTATTGCTGCCATGTCAATCAGGGATGACTTGGTCTATGACATATACTGTATCTTCAAAATCCTCTTACCGTTTAATTCCCAATCCATCGTGGATGCAAATGCTCACAAATCTCTGGTGAAATTGTAAGATGCAGCACTGATGTAGCACAGCGGATCATGATTATTCCAAAAGGAGACTAAACTCACTTGGGGCAGTCTTTTAAAAGTCGGCGAAGAAGTCGGAAGCTGTCCAGAGGGCACAGCAGAACCCTGGTTGTGGTTGTAAAATAGTCCAGTCGTGGTTTGTTATTTGCAGGACAATCTCCGCAGCAGTCTATATCTGTTTGTATTTCTGCACCAAAAGTATTCTCCAGGCTGAATCCTCCCCTTCGCCCCCTTGCCTTTGGAGTAAACCGTATAAATCTGTTATTTTGCAGACACAAATCCAAACTTAGCTGGTAGCAGAGTGAGCTTTCTCTGCATATCTCTGCAGACATCCCTGAACATCAACTTGAGTAATGCCTCATTTGGATGAAATATAGCATTTCTTCTCATCATTTTTTTTAGACAAGCAATGAAAAGGAGAGTTATGAGTTTATTTTCCAGACTCAAGTCTCAACAGTTAGGGAGCTGAATTCACTTTTCACGGTTGGAGTGACATTTCTAGTTGAGAAAACAAAAGAAAAAAAGGGGCCGGGGGGAGATTCAGCAGAGAGGAAAGAGGAAATGAAATGCGAGAGAGAGACAGTGGATGATGGAAAGATAGTGAGTGATGAGCCCATCTATAAAATGTTTGATGATGCAGAGTTGTGTACACTGAAAACCATTGACTGTTCGGTATATATCTGTATTTTGATGCCTATAAGTAAATACATGGACGAGGGACAATATGTACCATGAGTTGATCAGAGATTGTGTCATACCAATCATACAGATGTAATTACCCACTCACAACCTCCAACATAACAGGATGCTGTTACAAGTCAGTGAGTAGAACTACTTTATGGCAATATTGGATCCACATCATTTTGTTTGCATTAATGTGATGAGGTGACCTGACTTTTAGTCGCTAGTATGAGTGCAACACTGGATTCCTAAATTTCCCATAATGCAACTGAACAGCATTTTTCATTAGAAACTCCTGCCTTTTAAATGCATACTCTCTGTCAAAGCCTGCACCTCCAGTTTATAATGCAGGATTATGAAATGACCTTAATGACTTCAGAGTTATTTCACCACAACAGTTTTCACAGGCTGTGTAGTATAATTTGCGATGCGTAAACTGAACTTCATGTGTAAAATTGTTTCCCTTTAAATTTAGAATTAAGATGGATTGAAGTCACTCGATGTTGTTTTCTCTTTTGGTGTCAGACTGATTTTTCAGTTCCAGTTAAACACTCCAGTCTCCACATGACCCATTTATGCTCCCATATGGTTTCACTCGTCTGTGCTCATGCAATTTTTGAGATTTTGATCCTCAAAAACTAATTTAATGAGGTCAGTTTACTGCGCCGTACAAGGCCTGAACATGGCTGATTTGCCTCCCTTTTTTTGATCCTTCTATTTAAATATGTGTCTCAGTAACTTTGTTTTGCTGCTTTCCCCTATCAGTCTTTGTTTGTGTGCACATACTGGGGCTAGATTGTTTGCTGACCCCGATGTTGGGAATCCAGCAGCAGTGTGAGAAATATCTCAATTATTTGGTCCAGACCTGACACTCAAAAGTGTGCAAAGTAGAGTGTGTGTGTGTGTATATATATATAAAGTATAAAATAGTGTTCCCAGAGGTATATCTTCCAGCTGGAGAGAAAATATAAATGATACAAGAAAAAACGAAACAATGAACCACACGTGACGTTTACTCTCGTCCCTTGTTTGTCCGGGACTCCCTGCCCGCAGAGCTTACAGTGTGCTAATTGAAGTGACAGAGGGAACGCGTGCTGCTGGCTCAGAGCCAGATAAGACTGATTTCATGGCCAGACTGCAGCGGCTCCTCACATGGAGAATGCAGTAAGCATACCTTCTAGTGGCTTCACTCTCGAACGAGGGAGGCTGCATCTGAGTTGGGAGACTTTTTAGCAGCTGAACATCAGGTCAAGCTCGCGCCACGGGCAAATAATTCAAGTTGGTATGCATCACGGTTTTACTGTGCACATAAAGCCGGCGGCGTATCATGATAAAGTGAGCTGCTTGTGGTAGATTCAACCAAGGACGAGATGCATAATGATGATGATGGAAAACATTAACTGCTTCCTGCTTCTCAAATTGGAGGATTTGTTTTTATATCACTGTAAATTAAATATTTTCAGGTTTTGGACTGTTGGTCAGACCATTCTATATTTAATGATAGATTTAACCTTTAAAAAAAATCCATCCTGACCGTCTCTCTGCAGCAGGGGCTTCCTCCTCCTTAAGGTGACTCCACATATAGAGCCTCGTTCTTAAGGTTGCATAACGAATCCCTAAGCAGATGGGTGAGGTCAGATCACAGGGTGTTTCTGACAAGTCGGAGCGAAGCGCTGCCTTCAGAAGAGACGTGGCAGGACCCTGTGAATTCCATTGTTTTCCGCATAGAGCCGGGAACCACAGAGGGCTTGCATTATGCTCATGTCAGCTATTGATTCTGCAGGCTGGGGAACAACAGAAGACATATTCTCTCCTCGCTGTCCTCCCCCCTCCCTCCTCCTCTCATCAGTATGCTCCAAGGAGCCGCGGCTCCCATCACGCCATCTTTGCTCCCCCCGTGTCTGGCCCGTCCACACATCCAACACACTTTTACTTTACAAGACGAGTGCACCGACTTTACGCTATAGTTTGCATGTTTCCACAGCACGTAGGGAGGCAACACAGCATCCACGTCTTCACATTTGACCCCTCGCAAGATGTGTGTTGTGTGGCTGAGACTCCGAACACGTCCTCTGTGTGGTTTATTTGTTTATCAAATTGTTCAAAAATAATGCAGTGACTGAGAAATTTAAATTGCAGCGCTCTGTGGAGATCATCATTAATAGCAGCTTTTAGAGTCTGCTTCAGTCTAATTATCTCTAACCTCAAAGACTATTACAGAGCACTCTCGATAGTGTCGGGTTCGGTACACTGCAGTTCAGTCCAAAACCAGGCAACGGTATTCAAAAACAGCAGGCAAACGGCTGAGTGTGAATATAACGAAGCAAGGTCTAATCCACACTAGGAAATCATGGGGAATAAAACGCTGGAACATAAACTATGAATAGCTAAGTCAAAATGGCACAGACAAAGGGGAGCACACGGACTAAATACCTAATGAAAAGAGGGTGATAACGAGGGACAGGTGACAGAAGGGCTAACGAGGGACAGTTGGAAACAATCACACGAGGGCAGGAAGTGGAGTAATAAGACAGGAAATAATAACTGGTATCAAGGAAAACATAAAACTAAACTAAAAGTCATCTAGATAGTTTGAAATGTGTGTCCTTATGTGTGTTTGTCTCTGCGTGTGCGTGTACTCCGCAGGCGGGGGCGTCGTCCATGTGGGCATCATGCTGTGGACTGCTGAACGAGGTGATGGGCACGGGCACGGTGCGGGCGCAGCAGCCAGGGTTCGGAGCAGGGGCGGGGCCCTTCCGCTTCGCCCCCAGTGCCGGGTACTCCACCTACCCCCCCACCAGCTCAGGGAGCGCCGGACAGCTGTGCAAGGCCTGCGGACTGGCCTTCTCTGTCTTCAGACGCAAGGTAAGCAAGAGTCGTGGGAGTGAAAGTGATGATGAGTTTGATAGTAGATGATTAAAGACAAAAAGAGAGTTTTTTTGTATTATTTTGAAGTTAGGAAACTTTATATTTGGACTGCATGGTTTCACTATAATAAAATCATAGTGACTGGAAACCTGCTTTAGTAATCCTTCAGAGTCACCATTTAGTCAGCTTTTTTTGCAGAGTTATGTAATCCTTGCGTGCAGTTAGAGCAGGGACTCTTCCTCATGGTGCATTCAAGGAAACACTGACTTTCATAATTACTGAGTCACTTGCTGAAGATCTCTTTAACAGCAAACAAACCTCTGAAATAATATCGCGGTGTTTCACACTGAAATACAAGAAGTATATTTGACGTTATCACTTACATCATTTTGTTTCTCTTTCAGGGTTAAATCACTGTAATAGCTCATTTATTCAACCTTCATTTATACAGGGTTGGTTGGCTGAGCAACGTCCTGTTAACAGTTAACAGAAATGAAATAGCAAGAAGAGACAGCCATTAATAGAACAGAATAACAGCCAGTAAACGAGACAAAGGCTCAGATAAGGCAGGTACAAGATGTCGGTGATAAAAATAAAGACAGCAAGTGGTTTACAGTGATGGAAAAGAAAGTTTAAAGACTCTGTAAGCTGATTAGCATGCTGTTCTGACATGAATGGAAACCAACATTTGTCTTGAAGGCAGTGATGGAAAGTAACTAAATACATTGAACTTAATAAGAGGCACTGGTACTAATAATATATCAGCCATATGGGCCTTTTTAAGTACATTTTGTTCATAATACAAGTAAGAGAGTATTTTTTTAGTCTTGTACTGGTACTTTAAAACAAGCAAATAATCTTCTTCCACCACTGCTTTAAGTTGTTAGTTGACCTAAAAGCTTGTGGTGGTTTGTTTTGGAAAATGGTCGTCCACATCTGGAGGTAAATCAGACACAGAAAAAAAAAAGTAAATTCCCTGGCATGTTCCTTTGAAAACATGCACCATTCATATTAATTCTGGCATTTGCCGGGTCTCTGCACAGCCGAACATGTCAGAGTTGAAAGGCAGAGTGTCTCCGTCTGCCAGTCAGACGCACTGAGATACTGATGAAAAAGCTTCCTCTCTGCTCGCTGCCTCAGATCTCTCTATCGCCGTCCACACACCAGTTGCCCTTCTGACAGCAGCGTGATTTCCCCGGACACACACACACACACACACACACATTTGTGTGTCAGTGCGATATTTTCACTGTATGAAAAAATAACGTGCCGGGGGATTAACTACACATGACTGAAGAAAAGTATCTTTTTCCGTGCAAATGTGCTCTGGTTCGCCATAAGCACATTTGTGCACAAGTGATAAGAAAATGTTCACAGCCATGGCTGACCTGCTTTCCTGCCCATTTGAAGTGTCAATCTACTCCGCTGCTCTGTATCAGGAGACGGCGTTACGCCAGTAAAATGTCAAACATCACCAGGAGCTTCACAGAAAGCTTGTTTACCTTACTTTACTGGTCCCCAGAAGGTAACTGAGCACACAGGATATGAGCCGATGTTTCAGATGGAACTTGGTGTTGCTGGTTTATACGTTTTCTCTTTGTCAAAGCAGCAGCCTCTAGGAAATGCATTATTGTCAATACGGTTGTTAGGTTGAAATATGAATCTGATTGTTTTTTTGATAACGATTACAATGATTTCTGATTATTATTTTCCCTATCAATAAATCTGTGAATTACATTTTCAGTGAATCGATTAATCTGGATTCCCTCTTTGAGCGTAATAAAAAATGTCCATCATCATTTCCCAAAGTATAATTGTTTATTTTATCTAAATAGCGAAAAGCAGCAAATCCTCGCATTTGAGAAGCCGTAGCATGCAAATGTTTGGCATTTTTGTATCCTAAACTGCTTAGATAATTAAACATTGACTGGGCTAATTGATTAATCGACTAATTGTTTCAGCGCTAATATCAATATATGTCACTATATGGCAAAGCTAAATTCAATATAAAATAATCAAACCGATGGTAAGTTCCATCTTTTCCCATCTGACAAAACTCTTTTTACACATGTAAAATATAAGCCTCAGTAATTCATATATCATGTCATGATCCCACTGAATCCTATCTCATCTTGAACAAGCCCTACAACTATATCCTGCAAGTAAAAGCAAGTAAAATGTGCTGATGGATTATTGTGCTGCACATTAAGACAATGTTACTATCATTAGTACAAACCGCAGCTTCAGTGACTTCAGTTTCATCATTTGGCCCATTTTTCAAAGCTGAAATCGGTTAAACCATTTTCAGTAGATGGTTAATTTATTCATGGAGAATTAAATAGTTGAATATGCGAACAGTCAGACATCAGGGCCTGTTCAGAAAGGATGAAATATACAGTTTCCTGAATTATGTTGTTGAAAAGAAGACAAATGCACACCTGCTTACATGACGTCTGTCTTTGACTCTCTTCTCCCTCCAACAGCACGTCTGCTGTGATTGTAAGAAGAGCTTCTGCGCCCTGTGCTCGGTGCTTCAGGAGAACCTGCGCTGCTGCATGACCTGCCACCTGCTGCGCGGCACGGCCTTCCAGAGGCCTCGGCTCATGCAGCTCCGAGTGAAAGACCTGCGCCAGTACCTGCTGCTGCGCAACATCTCCACCGACACGTGCAGGGAGAAACAGGACCTGGTGGACCTGGTGCTCTGTCATCAGGGGACGAGGGAATCCCCGAGACCGGTGGCGGAGAACGAGGAGGTAGAGGTCGAGGAGGAGGAAGGCGAAGAGGACACGCATGAGGAGGAGGAAGAGGAGGAGGAGGAGGAGGAGGAAGAAGATGAAGGGGGAGACGACACAGACAGCCTGCACTCGCTCCCCCACTCGCGCGCCGTCTCGCCCCCCTCGGCCACACGCTCTGCCTCCGAACAGTCGGTGATCTCCGCCTCTCAGGGAGACGTGCTCAGCCCGAGTGACAGCTCAGGAACCAGCAGCCAGGTGAGACGCACGGCTGATGTTCACCGTGTGTGTCTCCATTGCAGCGCTAACGCTGGAGTACTGCGCGGCCACACACATCCTCTGATTTACATACGCCATACTTCTCCCCAAATCTGTCCTCATTCTATCCAAGATAATTAATTTCAAAGGTGACTGCGAGCTCGTTTACAAGTGTCAGTGTGACTGTTTCAAGTCAGGAGAAGACTTCCTGCCTTCAACTCCCTGACAAACATCTTTAGATGTTATTTCTTTCATAGTAATTCAATGCTTTATTCTTCCCTTCGTGCTGTCTTCTGTGTTTTCTATGGTCTCGTGGTGCTTTGTTCTGAATGAATTGTTTCTCCTTGAAAATCTACTACATTTCAGTGACTTATTTTCCCCTCATTGATATTATAAAAGCTCAGATTGTCAGTGCAGGTCCAATGTTCAGCAGAATGTATACGTGACAGCAGGAAACAGCTGTGTGAGCAGAGCCCTCGGACCAGCCTGCGACGCAGCTTAAGCCCTTTGCCTTTTCTAGGTCTGTTATGTAACAGCCACACCAGGCAACAGAAACACCACTCTCCCCCCTCCATAGATGATCTCTGGATCATGTCTTAGTTTGTGGCACATAAAGGCTTTCAGATTCTTGTGGGTTAATTCATTTTCCAACCAAAGGCTTTCAAAAAAACAGCAGAATATTTGTAACAAATGACCTGTATTTGTTGAAACATAGAAATCAGTCAAAATTACGTCCAACTAGATTTTTAATCAGAAGTCTGATTATAAGATTATCCTAATTACCTTTCTTGGATACATAGTTTTGGCAGTGAAGACCAAAGCAACAAAACAACGACGTGCAATGTTGTTTTTGTTGAACATAGTTTTCTTGAAATAACCAATTCCTCCTATGATCAGTTACCTTGAAACAGGTTTATATTCTAATGTAAATTATTGCTCGTGTTTTTGTCTAGCCTGAGCTAAAGCATGACGTCTGGTTGAGGGCAGGCATCCAGCACCGCGACGCTGAAGGATGCATTATTAACACATCTTCCTTCCAGGGAGATGATTGGTCTGCTGGAATATGCCAAAGCAGAGAGAGAGAGAGAAAGACAGAGGTTTTTAGGTACAGAAACAGAGAGTGCACTCCAGCTTGATATCACACAGTTACAGCTCATTTCAGCCCTTCACGCGCGCTCCCTTTTGTCAAGCAGATAAAAGAATAAAGAGACGATATCCTCTCTTCAAAGTGCGTAAATGGCTGAGATAACATTGAGCTATACACTCAAACCAAATTGAGTCTGCACTATTCTCTGCCTCCATTTACTCCCTTTTCATCCAGCTAATTCAAGATTCCCACCTTCAAAGAGAATAAGAACCGCTGGGTTAGGAGCAGCTGAGTCAGTGTTTAACAGTGGCGACAATGAATTGTAATCAGGCACAGTCTATCTTGTGATAGTGTCAGGGAATGTAGGTGGTGATCATCTTGTTAACAAAACAAACACATATTGGTCAATTCAGTATTTCCTCAGTTCAGCTGCCCCAAATCTGAAATTAGGAGGTTCTTATAAACGTCTTGTAAACTACAGAACTCAAGGTTGTATTTTACACATCGCTCGACTTTGATGCTGCATGCGTTTTGTTCAAACATCACAAGTTTTAGTTGGAGTGATTTGATATCAGGTGATTAAACATTAAAACTATCAGTGAGTGAAATGCTGTTATGAGAATCTAAACCAACTTCAATTAACCTCGGCGTGTTGATTCCTACTCAAACAGGAGCAGGAGGATACTCCAACAGCGTCGCTCTTGAACCTGGAGCCCACTGACAATTTCATAGAGGTACAACACTTGTGTTTTTGCACATTTGCAGTACTAAGTAGTGTTTATAGTAGAAGAACAAAGATCATTATAGGCTGACAAGGCTTTCAGGGAATGCAGACTGTGTTATTGACCGCAGCTCTGTTTCCTGTGTGGGTTGCAGGTCAGTCCGGCGACACAGAGGAGGATCAGGGCCTCGCTGTCTGATCTGGACAATGAAGAGGCGATAGAAAACCTCTCCGTCCGCCAGCTGAAAGAGATTCTCGCCAGGAACTTTGTCAATTACTCCGGCTGCTGTGAGAAGTGGGAGCTGCTGGAGCGAGTACATCGACTCTACAGAGAAAATGAGCAGAACAGGAAGTCCAGTAAGAATGTTTTCCTTTTTGTATCTAAATTTCACATTTTGACCTTCCATGTTCTGTACCTGTATAATAAGATAATTACTACCTTGTTTTCTCCTTTTCTTTCAGTGGAAAATGTGAGCATAACTGCAGGTAATTATTGTTTGACTATCATATTTCACAGGTTAAAAACTATTGCCATTGCCTTTTAATGAGAACACTAATATTAACACATTTAATATTAGCTCCCTCCTGTGATGTGATCTCAATGTTGAAAAGCAACAGTGCTTCAACATTGTTTTTACATTTACTTTCCTGAACTAATGTACTTTCTCTATTACTGCCCATTCTTATCTATAAAGTGGTTGCATATCCTCCACCTCTCAGCAAAAGTGGAGTTGGAGGTAAGATGTTTTTTATTAAAGGCCACTTTACCGCCCCCCTTTGCCATCTCCTCCATGACCACATTCTGTACATCGCACCAACCATTTGATATTTGTAAAGCCATGCTGCAGTATTTGTACCCACTTGATCCTTTATATCACCCTGCATATTATCACATTACGGTCACTTGAGTCATTATCTCCTGCCTGGTTCAGTGTCTCCACATTCTGTCACTCATGTTTCGTCTCCAGCGGGCAGCATCATCTCATTGTGCATTGTGAAGGACGGACTCTCATCCTCTCATTAATGCACTCGCTCTAAGAGCTTTTACCTCTTGATGAGCCATCATATTACTTCAGTAGCAGCGTGTCTCCATCAGGTGTAATTACATTGTCGACCGTCCTAGAGGCTCTCTTTGTTGACATAAAGGGCTTGAGGATCATATTAGCCCACTTAATAATCAGACGTGTAGGGACAGCAGACGGGCTGTCGCACGAGATGTAAGCAGCAGGAGCCAGATTTAGGCCCGTTTAGCTATCAGCCAGCAGTCAGACATTCAAGTCCTATAAACCAGTGCATCATTTGCTGTTGTGATTGTTTGCTTTGGTTTATATGGTAGCACCTAATTATAAGTAACAGATCAGTTATTGTGAACATTTAACATAGTTGCAAATGTCCATTCTACCTCATTGGAAGACAAATATCTCAATATTTATAACAATTATTGTTTTAGACCATCTCTTTTCTTCCTCTAACTGCTCTAATCCAAAAACTAAACCCTAAGTATGTCACTAGCTTTAGTTCCCGTCAGTTTGTCGCCACTCATCCACCAAACATAGGTTTGTCTGACACTTGTCTTGTGCAATTAATATCGCCACTGTAGAGTGCTGTTGAAAATGAATATGAGAAATATGAATTATCTTCTTCAAACCGCCACAGTCCCACAATGGGCCTTACTGCACTTACCGTAGGCTTGATTTCAGTTGTCAGAGGGAATGAGCCAGTTTTCAACATAACTACCTTAATGGTGTTACCACTAACTTATCACCACTTGGAATGGAAACAGTGTTTTAGGTTATTTCAAAGTGACACCTCACATGTGCAAGGTGTGCACGAGGTGAGGTGAGGTGAGGAATTTAAAGTAGGGCGATAGAAGAGAGGATTCACTGCAAGTGAGCAAACAGTGGTGACTGATGTCGTTACGTTGATCGTTCTCAGACTGCAGCAGCTTCAGTTAGGTGCCGTTGGACTGTACAACATCTGTACAACATCAGTGAACTTCGCAGTTTAACGATCCTGAAGAGAAGCATTGTAACAGAAGAATAACACTTTTTCTTCCATTCCACAGATGGTGTCAAGGCTCAGCTGGCGGCCGATGACAATTTGTGTCGCATCTGCATGGACGCCATCATCGACTGCGTGCTGCTGGAATGTGGTCACATGGTAACCTGCACCAAATGTGGAAAGAGGATGAGCGAGTGCCCCATCTGCAGGCAGTACGTAGTGCGGGCCGTGCACGTCTTCAAGTCTTAAAACTGTGCTCGTCAGAGAGAGGCCCTCAGGCGCACTTGTGGCCAGAGCCCTGAATTTATCACTGAGGATGAACTACTGTGCATGACGTCTCGCAGGGCCTAATGCTGCAGCAAGTCCGAGCAACTTCCCGGTCTTTGAAACCAGACTGTTGCCTCTAGACTACCATGGTCCCGTCCCCCCCCCATCCTCCCTTACTAACTCATGTTCCAGCCCCACTTCTCCTCCCTGTTGGACCGTCATCAGCTGCACCGGGACACTCTCTCTCTCTCTCTCTCTCTTTGGTCTGTTAAACACACAGCAGAAAGCTATGCCATCACTTTCTGCTCTCCATTCTCTGTTTAGTTTGTAAACTCACAGGAGAGGAGAGGAAGTGGTCCCATGGATACTTGAAGAGGATCGGGTTGTTCTGTATGGTGAAGAGAAGCAGAAACATATAAGATCCCAGGGTTAGAGTCAATAGGGTTTACACAGTCATGCCACATGACACCTTGTTATCTCCCTCAGTGTTCTTTTAGGATGTGCAATATTTAAAAGAAGAGACTTACATGTGTTTTTATTAAATGTCTATTTGTTAATCCGAACACCACAAGCACCGGGTCATCTCGTCTCGCACACAGGAGGGTGCAAGGTGCCAAACGTCATGCCTTTTTGATCGATATTTGGTTCAGATTTCTTGGTGTATTCATCTCATAACCAGCAAGCTTGGTGTGATAGTTTACTCTTTTTTTTTTTTTTTTCTCAAATGTACTTTAGGAAATAGGTGTGAAACATTTGAACACTTGCTGCGTAAAGGATGTGATTGTTTCCTCGTCGAAAAATGAAGTGCACAGTTATGATTTCTGCCGAAGACACGAACAGTAACGAATGCCGAGCTGTTGAAGGTTCATTCGTCACCTTTGAAACAGCAGTTTGAGGGGAAAAAATATATCAAATCAGAACTCAAGGCCCACTTACTAGCTTTTTCCTGGGCTTTCAAATTTCACAAACTTCATCAGCAGATGGAGTTTGCTCGATTGTCACGGAGACGGGTCAGCCTCTGTGACCTAAGGTGGTCGTATATGACGGGGAGATCATTTCAACGGCCTCATCCTTCTCCTGAGGAAGACCACGAGACAAGAAAAAGCTAAGAAGTGGACCTTGAGTGAAGATTTATTTTTAATCTTCATTTTAAAGAACTGCCACCAAGCAATTCCATTTAGTCTCCAAGTCTACCAAGTGTCTTTCTTTGATTGTGTTGTCCGTTAAATGTGTCGATGATCTTAGGTAGGTGACCGGTGCTACTTTCTCTTTTCTGAGTGTAACATCAACATGCCTTTTGACATGTTGTCAAGGCCTCCTTCCAAAATGTCCATCACAGCGTGAGAGGCAGAGAAAGCCTGGTTTACTTTAACCTGTTATGCAAATGAAACACTTTTGTTTTCTTGTCATGAGATCCAGTAAAATCAGATGTCACTAAAATATGTGTGTACAGTATGCCTGTGTTACTTTAAAAAAAAAAAGAAGCTGAATTGCAGTTAAGTGAATCGCATAGATAGCTTATATTGTTGTTTACTTATAAGTCATTAAATGTATATTTTTTCCATTTACTTGGGAGGCGACATGATTTAAAATTATAATAAGATAAAATATACCGTTTTTCAGAATGTATCTCTGCTGATTTTGGTCAGACGAGTTCCTCAGTCCTCTGATCACGTCACTCTCTCACCATTAAAGTTGCGTCAGTCATGGTCTCGCTTTCTAGCACTTTTTGTCGCCGTCTGCTTCAGATCCAAAAACCGACACGGACACCATGCACTGTAACAAACACTGTAACTCTGTAAGTCTGTTTGTTGATGCTGCCGTTTCTCAAAGATGTCATTCATTGGCGGGCAGCTACAGTATTATCAGAGTCGGAGGTTATCATGAGCACTCATAATCCTGGGTCTTTATATTTTGGAATGTTGAACCTTTTTATTTTGGTAAACAAGAGAAAAAAAAAAGATTTATTAGATTCAATAAAATGCAGTACTACAAACCAGAGAGTAAAACCCTGCTCTTCATTTTGTTCTCCTACAGCCACCGTAGTGGTTGTCATACAGTTAATGTGCCCTTATAAATACTAATACTAATGTGATAACAGCAATATATAATGACTCACACACAGCTCAGTATTTAAAATGAATTTAATATCTCAAAGGTTGACTTAACTTTTCCTAGAGGCTTTACATGTACATCATGTACAGACTGAACATTTACAGTAATGTACTAAAATATTTCATGAAGACATGTTGCTTTAATAAAAAACAAACAAATAAAATGTAAATGTAAACCCATCCACTGAACTGTATCAAGTGCTAGTCAAAAAGACTTTATCTTTAAAAAAGTTTAGTTTTCAAGAAAAATGTAAACCTATCAAATAATTTAACTGTTGAGTCTGACATTTGTTAGACTAAGTTCCAATAGCAAAATTAGCAACTTTTATATAACTTTAAATATTAGGATGATGACTAAATGTGTAAGAAACAACACTTGTGAAAATGCTACTAAACTGATGCCCGAGGTTGACGAGTACTTTATCTTCAGACCTCAAAAAAATAAAACTTTAAAGAAAACAACCGGTGTTAACAAATATATACTTCAGTGGAGTCTCTGACGAAGAAAAAGAGAACAAACAAAATCACATTTGCACAAACCTTTCAGGAAAGATGTGTTTTTCAAATGGCAGAGGCTCAGTGACGGGATTATGATCCTATTTCATACTCTGGTAAAAACTCTACTCGATTGGTTTACTGATACTGGCTTTATATCTTTTAAATAAAATATATTCATCTCTGCCCTTGGAAACAGAATACTATACTGCTCACTATAATCACAATCCTGGGGTCATGAGGATTTTGAAATATACAGTTTTAATTTCTTTCAGCCTGTTTGACTGAGTTAATCATGTCACTTCTGTCAAATGGGACAAAAAACTGCCTCATCCAAAAGATGTATGCAAATGTCATATCTCGTTCTGTTAATTGTTGCTTCTTTCTTTCTTTTTTTTTGCTTTTTTTATCATGTGGAGTTCAGCTGATGGGAGTAAACAGATGATTATATTGTTTCAGTTACTAACCCTATTGCCTGTGGTGTAAACATGTATCTTTGCTGCATGCAGAGCTAAAACGCGTCCTTTCACAAAGCACCAATAATACTAAAGAGTGATGGAGACTGGCAGAGACGTTTGTATGCAGCTATATGTCTTAATATAACCCAGTTAACTAGAAGCTGTTAGTAGAATTAGCGGAACATTTTAGTGTTGGAAAAAAAAAAAAAAAAGCTTTATAGACTGTACACTGTAAAGTGTATGTGTGAATACATTCATGTATTCATATTTACTGTATCAGTGCAAATTGTATCATTATATGGAAAACAAAATATACAGCAGCTTTGTCCGAACATAAACAGGGCACTGAAACATATAATCAAATATAAAAACACAAACAGAAGCTACCATCCTACAGTTTGGCAACAAATCATTAGACCTTTGCCTCTCAACAATTAAGAGCTTAACAGTAATGCCGATTGATTATCAATTCCAATGGTATGATACTGTACAGTGGTGCAATCAATACTGCACATAAAATGTGTGAAACACTTTCTGATACAAAAATATTACTCTAATGCAATAAACTTTGCAAAAAAGAATCGATTAACACTAAAAGATAGTCATGATACGATACATAAACAATCAATATATAAAGAAATAAATAACTTAGAAACAGGTGCAAACAACAACAAAAACATTTTTGCAATATTGCCTTCACAGGACAAGATTTCCATTTTTACATTCTGGCTGAGCAGCACAGCTTCCTCTTACGTCAGCTTGACAGAGACGGACGCGTCCTCGTGTCGGCGGATGTAAACGAAGCACACAGTCGTCTGCTGCCTCCGTGTGGACAGTAGTTTCACCACTTTGCGAATGTCACACAGTCCCTCCGCGTTCCTAACTGATCTTTTGCAGCAGCTTCTCCTCTATCAGTTCAAACTGCACGCTGACGGACATTTCTGCAATGAACCGCTCGCATCCTTCCTTGCTCACCTGTTTGCAGTATCGCAGGTCGATATGACATATGCTTCCACAGCGCTTGAAATAGGTCAGCGACTGGTCTGTGACCCTGTTACACACTGCGGGGGGAGAAATGGGGTTAGGAGAAAAAGAACAAAAATGCATTTGCCTTTCAGCAGTTCCCATAATAGCCCTTTGATTCAATGCTTTTCACATTTAATGGTATTCCAGAGAGACAACAAGTATAAGATGTAGTTCATTTTAGCCTTCGTGCACCTTCAATAAATGGGATGAAATTCTATAAAAATGTATTCCACGATTTGTGAATAATTTCATGCCTCTGAACACAAAGTTCCTCATGAAGGTCCGATATATCAGGCTGCATTAGTTTAGCTGAGGTGTGCCTAATAAACTGGCCCACATAAAAATGGAGGTGTTTAGATGTATTTTCTTACAGTGCCTTCCAGACAGAACTTTTGGTATCCGTAGGTTTTTAAATAATTTTCTGTTGGCAACTATTCGACAACGATATGACAAAATGTTCACTGTGCTGCATTGCACATCTGTAAAGTCAAATCTTTTCTTTACGTCTATGGAACTGATGTATAAATGCATTGGAAGTGGATAGACACAACAAATCAACATTCGGGGGAGCAAGTCAAATGCAGGCAGACTAACAGCCAACAAAGACAGGCTCCTACCTGACAGGTTGATGTCAGTGAGCGAGTCTCTGGTGGTCGTCCCTGCAGCAGTCAGGATGTTGACGGACTGGTCGGTGACGTGGTTGCAGTAGCTGAGGTCCAGCTTGGACAGCGACGGCATGTAATGTATGATGAGGCGCAGAGACGCGTCTGTGATGTCCAAGCCTGCCAGGCGCAGGTCCTCCACATTACGCAGTTTACTCCTGTTGTCCAACTGACCTAAAAAGTAGAAGACAGATGTTTGAGACAAAATCATGGTAAAGGTGCTATTTTGTAGATAGTTCCATCTAACAAGCATTATGTTGTACGTATGGCTGGTTTCCAAAGCCAGATACGGATTATTCCTCTGTGCCAATGAGCCACAACGTTGCACTGAGTGACATGTTCCTTCATAAGGGTAAACATGGGCACTGTAGTTGATTTTTTTTTTTTAGTAAGAACGTTTTCAGCTTCTGTACCGTTACGTGTTTCCAAGTGAAACGGAATATTTGAGCGGTGTGCAGTTACAAGAGGGATTTAATTCAAATCCTTCACATTTGATTAGACCCCTAAAAAGTGTCCGTGCTTAGAATGTAGCGTGGTACTGATCGACTGTAGCTCCACACAAACCTCCCTTGTCGCTAAAAGTTGCAGGTTGATTGATTGATGGCTGTCATGATATTATTGGTTGAAACTGGTTGGTACTAGCTCATTTAAGCACACTTCATATATTGTTTGACAGGAAGAAAACACGATTGGATTTTGATATAAAAATACGAAGACATTTTTTTTTCTTTTTTATATATTGTTAAATAGGTGCACAATATGATTAATCTCGACTTCAACCCCTTATACACCTTCCTTATAAACCTTCCTGCTATAATCACTAGAGGGCCAATGGTGTATTAATCGGCAAATAAAAATAGTCACGAACAAATGCGGTATTTACTCCTGATTGAGTAATCTTTTTCTTTTTTTTTAAATAAAATTATATATTTGCGACCCATTTTCTAATATATTAGTATATATAAGTTACACGTAAAATATCCACTCCTCGCATTAATTTCCTATTCCTAATAATAATAATAATTTCCTATTACTCCACGGTGTTGCTCACTCAGCCTCAGACTGTTCAGACAGTGTGTGTGAATGGCAGGTCGGTACCTGGCCTGTTATCTGTAGGAGGCGACAGCAGGTCCCTCATCTGGGCATCTTTCAGTCCCTCAACCCACTGAACATCCAGAGTTCGCAGAAGAGGACAGCTGGAGGTGCAAAGAGCAGAGACCGCCACCCAGGAGCATCCGGACAACAGCAGCACACGCAGACCTGCAGAAACAGCAGGGACATAGAGAGCCTCATGTCAGACACCTTTTACACTAAGATACAATTCACTGGTCTTCTGGAAACGATATAAAACCTGTTCTTTGTGGCCCCAAGCAGCATCACAGCAAGCCAAATATACTGCAGACTCTCATTCAGTCTGTTGAAGAAATGTGCCCTATTTTTCAGTTTTTACGTCTCCAGAGTTTTAGTTAATCTGCGGTCACAAAATAAACCAACGCAGCAGCAGTGAGTATTCTCATCTAATTAGCTGAGTGATCCAGCAAAGACATTTAGAAGCAACAAAGACAAAAATTCATGGAGCCTCTGGAGACACAATTATCCATGTACATGATCCATATGGGGACTTATTAAAAACGACATACAAATCTATTAAAAACTTTTTTTCAGTTTTTTGTCACCCATCTGCTTTGTGTGAAAGTTAACACACACCGCACACACAGGCGATTCGCTGGTTGAATGTATTTACCTGGCAGTCTGTTGATGAGCCAGCTGAGTTGTTTCTTGGAGATGTTGGTCCAGCTGAGGTCCAGAGCTGCCGGCTGTCTCCGGATGATGCCGCTCAGCATGAGAGGTGTGATGGACTTGCAGCGGTTCAGATTGACGTGCTTCCAAAGCCTCTTGTCGCAGCACCTGGCGAGACACGGTGTGTTCTTACAGACGGGTGTTGTATAACGAAGTGTGGACGACATGTTTTCAACTGCACAGTACATGTTGTACTCACCATCTGTTCCAGGTCCTGCAGACACGCATGCACACACAAAGATCTCTGTGAGTCAAGTGGCCGAACACTGCCATCCACATCTCCCTTCGCATCACGTGCGCTTCCCCGTCGGTCAGCGGGAGTCTGTCAGGCGGAGGACTGATGGGAGGGGGCCGGATCACATGACGCTCCATTTGGATGCATTTTGGCGGTGACCGGCAGGGGAGTGGACGGGGGCATATGGGTGTGATCTGCATGCCTCTGTTCCAGCCCAGTGGCGAGTACCCACGCGTCGTCTCATTCACCTCCCTCCCCCTGTGTCGCAGCCAGTCGCCCAGGTCGCTGCTGCCGTTATTAAGAGGCCATCGAGGCTTTTGGTCCTCTACTTCGTTCTCAGGCTCAGTTTTTACAGGCCTGTGGTTTTGATTGGCCAGGCTGTCCTCCGTTTTCAGCGGGCGTCTGTTGTGATTGGCCAAACCTTCCTCTGTTTTAAGGGCCCTGCGGCTCTGATTAGCGGTTGAGTCCTCCGTTTTTAGTGGTTTACGGTTGTGATTGGTCACGGAGTCCTCGTTCTTCAGCGGTCGTCGATTGTGATTGGCTGAACCGTCCTCCGTCTTCACCGAGCCGTGGTTTTGGTTGGAGAGACAGTCTTCTTTCTTGGGAACCTCCTGGTTGAACTCTTTGCTCAGCTCTTTGTTGGGGAGGCGTCGCCGCTGATGGCGAGCCTTTAGCTGAGCAGAGTTCCTCTCCTGTGCTTCTCCTGATTCGCTGCTTGGTCCAGCTCTGGGAGAGTTGGAGGATTGTTCACTCTCTCTGGCTGCGGATGTTCTTAGCAGTGGACTTAAAAGGACCTTGGCTTTGTCTTCCGTACTGCTGTCTCTCTCTTTTTTCACCGTCTCCTCTTCCCCTCCCTCCTCGTCTTCGGCTTGGTCCTCGTCATCATATTCCCGTTTCCCCTTTAAATGAATCCTGTCCAAAGTAAATCCATCTTCTTCGTGATCCTCCTGGTCGTCTTCTTCATCGCCGCGATCATTTTCTGTCTTGATTTGCCGCAACAGCTTCGGAGTCAAAGGATCATCTGGTTTTGAAAGCTTCTTCTAAGAAAGAATAGAACACATAATTGGTTTTTAAAGCAGTTGTCAGTTTATCAGTGTGAATTTGAGAATAGTTTTTGCATATTTGAGTTCACAGTGTGTTAAATTTTCAAGAGAATTGAGCGCCAACTTGATTTATAAAAGGCTGACATATTGTAATACAATTTTAATTAAAAATACCCCGACCAAAAATGAACTAGTCTTAAGAAATGTTCTGTGGCCCTGTCTACATATTGCACGTTTTAATATAGTTGATTAATCATTCTGTTCTCGGGTCTTCTTTATCTCCCCGCTTTGTAATATTCACAATAAACTGTTCTTTGTGAGTACATTGAGTTCATCCAGCTGCCAAGGAATTGAAAACTCTCACATTTAAATTTTTTCTGAGCAATTTAAATACATTTTAAAGCCACAAGAGGAATGAACAGTTGAATGGACCTTGCAGTAAAATTATTTTATCAACTGCTGTTTCCAAGTTCAAGCCTTTAAAGTGCTAAGAAACATATATGTATATGTGAGATACATATGAGATTATTAGCGCCATCTATGACGCCGCTTTATTCAGTATAACTGGTAAGACAACAAACAGATGAGGGTCTTACCTTCTTTTTCACAATTACAGGCTCATCATGGGTGTCAAAAAGCTTCCTCTTCTTCCTTAGTGGGTTGTCCTCTAGCCTTGGTCGGAGCGTACCATCCAGAGACAGCAAGGGAGGACGTTTCTTTGGAGGCTCTTCCTCTTTCCTCTTCGGGATTTCCTCCCGCTCCGCTTTTCTCTTCACAGCAGATGTGGTAGTCAAAGCAGTAACAGTTGCTGTGGCCAACATCGGGGGGTCAGGCTCGTCTTTCGAATCCCGGTTTAACCGTGGCTCTTTCAGTAGCGAACCGGGAAGGTTTGACGCGTACTTAAATCCTGGCCCCCTTTTTTGCTTTGAGGCCAAAAGGTTAGAAAAACAGAGAGCACAACTTTATTTCTCTGGTTCTGAGTTTCTGAGACAAACTTAACTTTTCACTGAATGATTTCATGATTCATGACACATACAGGTTTAAGTCCATACAGATACTTACTTTTCCTGTTTTCCCAGCGTGATTGCACTTTGGGCACTCCCAGCAGTTTGGCAATTCATCGTTGACTACTCCGTTGGAATCTTTCACCTAAACAAGAGGAGGTTTCGCGTTAAGTTTGCGTTTGGCTGCATTTACCTCAGCATCGACATCGATATCAGCACCACCTCCACCTGATTCGTCACTTCGTCTGACAACATTCAATACGTACTGATGTCGACTAATTTACCTTAAGACAGTTAGGATGAACAATCTCATTGCAGATGGAGCACTCCATGAGCATAAGGTTAAACTTCTCCTCCTCATCCTCCACTGTGTCCTCTTTCCCTGCCTCTCCACAGACGAGACACACCGCTGTGTGCGGCAGGACAGGCTGCAGACAAAAACAGAGGCTTGAAGATAAGGCTGCCGTATCAAACTAACATCCTCTTTAGGAACAATTGCTCTTGGCCACAATTGTGCTTGACGGACTATTTAACTCGCACTGTCACACCCGATGTTTCCGTTAATTTAAGGTTTTAATTACATGCTGCACTCAAGCGAGTTAGCTATCTGCGATGTTTTGTGTACATGTTGACTGTGGATTAAACAGTATATTGAGTAAGATGTGTTTTGTCTGCCACCACCATTTATATTGAACGTTTTGTTTTATTTGCATTTAACTATATTCAATGAATTCAATATGTCATGAACTTAACAACTTGCAAATCGTTTACTGAATTAGCAAACGGGCTAGTTGCATCACCCCTAACAAATTGGCAAATGTTTCACACCAGACCGTGATGAACTAAAGCATGCTCTTAGCTCTGAGTACTGCTCCGAAGCAGTATTGAGTGTACACCAGGAGTGGGTTCAGCATATTGGCACATCTTAAAAGTGGGACACAGTTGCTAAAGAGCTTAACACCGCAAGTGTGGGACATTGGGACAGATGCCAAGTCTCTCTCACTCTCGTTTACTGCGGTCATTCATTCAAACTGAATCTTCCTTATCGTCTGTTGATGCCTCTGCTCGTCTCTGTCCGTGGTGCTGAAACATGTAAACACAGTCTTTGTCTCTCTCTCTCTCTCTCTCTCTCTCTCTCCATGGTCGTCTGTGAGTACTGCTACAGCTGCCGTCTGCTTCTGCTGCTGCAAATACTTATTTATATTACATGTGTTGCTACCATAGCAACCACCTGAAACACCCATAGTAATCACCCTGTACTGCCCTAGCAACAATGTTGAGCACCCTAGCAACAACCTCACAGCCACATGGACCCAAAACCAAGTATTCAACATTAAAGGAACGCAGAGGAAAACAACAGTTTGAGATTTGAAGAAATTAGTTTAGAAAATCGATTCCACTCTCATGTCTGCACGTTGATTATGCAGCTAGAGACAGTTAGCTTAGCTTAGCATAAATACTGGAAGCAGGAGGAAACAGCTATCCTGGCTCCGTCTAAAGGTAAAAAAACAAACTCTAAAGCTCCCTGGCTAATTTATCGTATCTTGTTTGTTTAATCTGTACAAAACCAAAAATGCAAAAAGTGCAAAAAAATGCAAAAAAATCCCAGGATATCAGCGGGAAATCATTTTTGGTTTTGTGTAGATTAAACAAACAAGACATGACGTGTTAATCAGCAAGCTTTAGAGGTGCTGGTAGGCAGACTTTTTTACCCTTTTGAGAGAGCCAGGCTATCTGTTCCCCCTTGTTGTCAGTCTTTATGCTAAGCTAAGCTAAACCTGCTGGCTTTAGCTTTAGCCGAGAACATTATGAACAGTGAACTTACTGCAATGCACTGCCTCATGATGCAGGACTGTTTCATGCGGCCCGGCCCACCAAACTTCTTCATGTCTTTACAAAAGTGGCACTCTCCACACTCCGTCCGCAGGCATGCTTCACACTTCCGACAGCGCGTCCTTCTCCTCCTGGCACCAGATGTTCCCCGACCAGCTGACAGCTTGACTGCTGATGCAGGAGAAGCTGCCATCTTGGGTTTCGGCCGGTTGGGAGGCCGGGGCTAAAAGGATCAAGAGGATACAGAGGGTCATGTACCTAAAGTTATAAAGCAAGAAATATTTCACAAACAGGTATCTCAAAGGTCAGATGAATTAGTTTGTTGATATGAAGACAGATGGATATTTCTAAAATGCTACGTAAATATAGTTAAGTAGTCAAATATGGCAAATATAAGTGCATTAACGTAATACTGTGAAGCAAATGTGTAGTACGTAATGTAGGCAGCAAGCATCATTATTATCTTTCACAAAGACAATGCTTTAGAATCATTATCTCACTAGGTACTAAATGGTAAAAAAAAAATCCATTTGACAAATTCAGTGATTTCTTTTTAACCAAAATGTCAGCTTAAAGTAAAAGGGAGGCATTAAGCTCTGAGGAGCTCCTCGATCGAATGACCTAAATTACATTGCATTTCAATTAATAATGGTGCTTTGGCTCAATAATAAGCACTTAGAATCATGTACATATTCTATTAAATTCATGTAAGACCCATGTATGCTTTATGTAAGCATGAATGCCTTATCCTTTCGTTGCGCTTTGTAACTCTGGGTCAATAGATCCTAACAGAGACGCATCCATATATTTATGAACACATATCAACAAACACAAATTTGATGATGTTTTTTTTTTTTCGTCATTCGTGGCTGTTAAAGCACAGGATCCAGGAGAAAAACAAACAAATTAAGAATGTCCCTGGGGGCATCTTCCAAATTTAGCACTTCTCTTGCTTGCATGTTTCTACTTCAAAGAAAAGCTGCACTTACAGCTACATATCACACATGGAGCCATTATTCTGTGTTAGGAGGGCACCGACTGATTTACAACAGTACACATTAAATGTGCTCTATTTGATAGAACTGGGTAATGGAGATGAGATGCTTTTGATCTCCATCATTATTGTTCTAGTATTATATATTCTGCTCCTTCTCGGGCTCGGGAGCCCAACCACAACAACATATTCTGACCATGAAAGCCACGCGTACTGCATACTGCCAACCCGTGCCGTGTGAGAAAAAAACATGTAGCGATGTGTGAGATGAAATAAACAAGGAGAAGGAGTGCAAAAGACTGCAGCTCTTGGAAATGAAGATCAGATTTCTTTAGTTACATCGGCAGTGCAGATTCTCCTGGAGTCAGCATAGCAACAGCCACGTCCCATTCCCTAACAGAACAGTCTATGACACACTGACTTGTAACCAATAAGAACTGTAATGAGACTCTCTAACAGAAAAAAGAAAGACGGCTCAATCTTGGGCATATTACAATAATGTATTCTAACAATAGCCATGAAATAGACTGACATAGGCAGTCAGATATGCGTTTACCAGACAGGATTAGAGTGAAATATTGGGGGGGGGGTAGGGCTTGTGTAGTCTGCCCTGGACTGTTCTGGGGGTACTCAAGGGGATTAGAGACAGGACGTCTGCCACACTGGGATGAGACCAAATATCCAAGGAAAAGACATAATCTGTAATTTGCCACTTCCTACAAACATGAGACAACAGGTCGGAGTTATGAGCGATCTGCTAACGACAGATCACATTGAATAACATGTACACGCATCTACATACCAGAAACCTAAGCTGTAACTGCAGGTGTAAGAGGCAAATAAAAAGATACTTCAGAGCGCTGTCCGTACCGTCCACTAAATCTCCCTGTCCCTGATGTGAGTGATCTCTAAAGCAGATATCCCTCTGAAGCTCTGAATAAAAAAGGAGCAAAGAAATAAACTGCCCATCACTCTTAGTAACGACTTTCTGTCACAGGTTGAAGTGTTTTTTGTTTAGCATAGCTGTAGTACACACACACACACACCTCTTCACAGCACGTAATACACACGTTTCCTCAGTGCAAGGACAGTGCAAGTAACCAACTAGTAATTCAATGGCTCTTCAAAGCCCATTCAGCTGGGAAACATGATGAGAAGCAGACTGTAATGCTCATTGACACTGGCTTGGAGCCTCTGAAGCTACTGTGTGGAGAGCAGTGGAAATCAATTACTGTGGATATACTTAACATCACCTTAAACACACATTGACGACAGTGCATGCTGAGCACAGATTGCAGAAACAACAGGACATATTGTTTTATCAGAAGCCGGAGAAATTCAAAATCAGATCAGATGAGATCACACAACACTGTCCCATATTCATGACGTTTCTTAAATTATTACAGCCTCTTTTCTATACCACTAGTAATATATGTGGAAAAAAATTAATTTGCAAAAGAAAATATGTGTTCACAAGTTCTTGGAGGGATTACTTTGGCATATGTTGTAAAGTTGATGCTGTATTTGAAAAACAAAGACAGAAACATGTGACTTCTCGAGTACACGGTATGTTGTGTTTAGCCCAGATTTTACATAATGACATAAGGAAAGTGGAACAAGTGTTACACACCACCCTGAGTCAAACCTCTGGAGTGTATAGTTACTCAGAAGCTGAGGATGGTTGACTGAACAGCAGCAACTGTGTCGATCAGTAAACGCACTGTACAGAGTATGCAGTGCACGTTTACGAGATATAGCTGGTATTAAATTAAGTGTAAAGTTGTTCAGACTGGTGCTGGATGCTTTTTGGGCTACACTACCTGAAATCTAAACTTGCAGGTTCTTCAACATATATTCCATTTACATGACTGGAACAACCACAACAGAAAATGTGTTGTACTATTTGTCAAAAGAGTCAAATGGACTTCTGCAGTCAATGTTTTTCAAAGCCAAAGAATGAATGTGAGGGGGTGTGGTTCAGAGTTAAGCAAAAGAGATATTCAAATTAACTTTCCACATTTCTTGCTGTGTAAGCAAGTCTCATCTTAGATCTGTCAGCCATTTAAACCGAACAATCTTGAATATTCCTTTCATAATAACTGCTTTCTAATGAACACGTAACCTTTTTTTGGTTTCACACATACACTAATATTTGTATCTGGTGCTTTTACAACCAAACCATGAAAGATTAATCTTCTGCATCGACATGAATTTCCATTCCTCTGCTTTGAAACAACCAATAGCAGCCCTGAGGCTCTGAGCTATATAAACACAGCCTTCTCCTATTGCTGGTTTCACCTGACAAAAACACACAAGCAAACACACACACACACACACACACACACACAAACAGCAAACCTATCAGAAAAACAAAGGGCAAAAAAAAATCAAAGACCAAGCACAGAATAAATGAACTGAATAAATGCATTTCTCTCCAGGAAGCTCCATTTCCTCGCTGCCCTGTGATGCTGCACACTGCTCTGTCTGGCACAAGCATTCCTCTGGTGGCCTCACTACGCCTGCCTGCAGAGGTTTTGTGTGCTAACCTGCTCAGAGTCTGAATCGTAGTCCTCATCATCAGCGCTCAGCGACATGGCCATGGCTGGTTTTCACGCATCGTCCAGCTCACAGCAAACTGACATGGCTGCAGTCTCCTCCTCCTTCTACTCCTTTGCTACTGCTGTCTGGCCTACAGCCCTCCCTCCTACTCTAAAGCTCCACAATACCACAAGCAGATGTAGGAAACACAGACAAGCCTGCCTCATTAATATAGGTCCACTCCCAGAAAAAAACAGGAGGGGTGTTCAGAAGCGCCGGGCCAATGGGAGGCTGCTGTGCATCAGAATATGCACTGGGGGTGTCTGCCTCTATCCAATGAGGAGACAAAATGTAGAGACGGTGTTGTCATATTCATGATGGGTATCACAGGGAGAGGAGAGAAGGCTCCACACAGCCAATAGAGCCAGATGGCATCTCATTACAAAAGGCAAACACAAAGAGGCCCCACCACCAGCAGCTGGCCTCTGGCGGGACGGGTGGGGGGTGATCCAGAGGGTCCATAAAACCAATAGAATTCGCCTCCATACATTCAGATACAACACGTCCCACCCACCCTCCTGTTGAGGCCTCTCCGCCTGTTACACACTTCATGCATCTGTTTGGACAACGAATTATTCACAGAAAGGTTAAAAGTGTGTTTGGAATATATCAAATATAAAACAGTTCGCTTCAATAGAGTTATCAATGTGGAACATGCAAACATACTTTAGTAATTAAAATTCACATTTGAGTTATTTTTGGCTGACATTCCTCAGCACCTACTGTATTTTTTACCACCATTAAATATTTATGTCTCCACATTTTGATGGTGTCACTAAGCGTTCAAAATAAACACTGTACATCTGTGTGTCATTTCAATAATAGTCATTTCGACCTTTTCATAATAGCTATATGGGATACTATATAGGTCATTATTTTTCCTCTTGGATTTAGCCAATAAATGTAAAAGCCTTGATGTTGACCCTTTTTACGGCCTCCTGCTCACCTCAAGACACAATGAAAGCAAAAGATAAATCAAACAGACATTAAACACACTTCAGACCTGCAAGTGTTCACAGCTAGTCAAGTCTTACAATATCTGAGGAGGCTTTTTTTGTACAGCACACTGATGACCAAAAGGAAAATGCATAAGTGGTACTTAAGTAATGAGCATCAGCAGAGATGGAAAAATATGACTGAAAATGTCCTTTTCTAATTTCTGAGAAAGCCTGAAGTGTAACAAGAAACATGTAAGCAGTGACGTTGTGTATCTGGTCTGAAAAATGGTCAACAGTTTATTTAAAATAGTCATAGCCAATACTAAAGTATGTTAATGACAGCAAAATACAGTATGAAGAGGTATGTGTGTATGGAGGAAAGCAAAGAGTGTTCTTCGTGCAACTTGCCTTGCCTTGCCTAGAGTGTTGATATTAAAAACCAGACCCTTTCTTTGACAGTAAGTCAAACCATCAGTCAGTCGTCAGTGGGCTGTAGCTATATCATCACCACATGTTAACTCCTTTAAAACATAAACTGTACTCCTGCCATCTTCTCAATATCCATCTATAAAAGGTAAAGATGCTGTAGACAGTGCAATGACATTTTCACAAAATTAGCCTTTCAGGTGAAAAGTTCAGAAATGTTGTGCACCACGAGTCAAGTGACAGGTGATCAAACCAGGCTCTGTCCATCACCCGGGCTCAGTTCTTTTCCTATTTCTATTGAACAATATTTGGGCCAAAAGCAATAATAAAGCCTCGGAGTGCCACTGAAGTATTCTTACCTTTATAGTTTTCTTTGGCCAGTAAACCACAGGAACTCCAGTGATCGCTAATTTGGGGTCGTCATCAGCGTGGTCCTTTAAGACAACCTAGACAGCCACAGAGAACAGACAAATGTCTATTGAATGGCATATATTGTGAAAATGACTGTGTACTGTGTCCTCCTTTTGGTTTCTTACCTTCATGTCTTCCAGCAGGGCTTGTGGGTTCTCTATTCCCTCGGGAACACATTTCTTATTTTCAGGGAGCGACTCCAGCTTCTCAACCAGCGTCCTGAGTCCGCTCAGTTCAAACTCGGTCAAATGCGTCCATTTATTGGGAGACTCCGAGGCTGGAGAGTCCGAGGGGGTTTGAGGAAACTCCAGAGATGTGGAGCCGGGATTACAGCTGTCCTCAGAGTCAACAGATAAAACAGCTTTGAGGTGCTGGCCCCTCCGGTTGTCAGGAGAGCAGGGGCCATCCTGGGAAGCTTTCTCTGGTTTTTCACTCTGGCCATCCCTGGCTTGAGTCTCACATGAGTCCTCGTTCATGTCCTGGCTCCTTGAGTCGGAGTAGGGGCTCTCTGTGTTTGCCTTTGTCTCAAAGTCTGAAGGGACGAAAAGAGAGAAAAATAGTTGTAGCAAATGACTTATCATATTTCCACATTGTATTTTTCTTCTTGTTGGAAGAAGCCGGGGATCGGACCACCGATCCTCTGATTGAAGGAGGGCCCTGCTCTCCACTTAGCCACAGTCGCCCTCTGTACCCCCAATGCACCCTCTTGACTATGTCCAATAGTGATGAGCAGCTGCATTACTTAATTTCACTCACCCATTAGCACAGGCTCCTTGCGGATCTCTTGAGAAAAGTAGGAGCGTTTGGTGAGGCAGTGCAGGTATCTCTCCAGGACATACCAGCATATCTCATAGTAGAAGGGGAACCGGAACTTGGAATTAACCTGAAGACAGGGGGGGGGGGGAAACCTATCAGTGTGACCCTGAAAAACACCTAATATTAACATGCACTCAGGTTATAGTTATTGTTGACTTTTTGTAGTAACCTGATTTCTTAAATGTCGTGCAATCTTGCCCATGTGTTCGCTTAACCAGAGTTCTGTCTGTCTCTTTACATGACAGAGCACGGATCAGTGACAGCGACAGCAGTGTAAAGAGATTATTACTATTATTAATACGTTATCTCCATCACTTCAGACACTGTCCTCTCATGCACACAAGGAAACACGCACACGTCTTCAGGGACAAACTGCAATCCCACAGGCTGGCCTAAGTTCTATGTAACAGGATTATTCTTTTGCAATAATACAGCTTTAAAACCTATTAGAAAGAAAGAGGTCATATTTCATCATTTCTTTTGTTAAATATGACCTAAGAGTTTCATAATATGGATTTTGGTGGAGCACAAAGTACACCACACTGATTAAGAAAAAGGAAAATTATTTTCTTTCAGAGAAAAACAAATAAAATTCAGAATCTACACGTGAAGTGATATTGCCTTTGTAGGTATGAGGGTGATATTAAAACTTTCAAAACAACTATTGTAGATATTCATGCATCTTTCTTTGATGCATAATCACTTACATGCATGTCCCTCCATGCCCCTTTCCTTATCGAGCTACCAATATCTTACAACACACAGATGAGTATTGCTTTTGGGCTCCGGCACATCTTCCCGACTTAAACATTGATATTTGTTGTCATTTTGTCACTCCCAAATATTTTGCCCTTTGACTCTTATCCCTCATTTCTCTCTCAATCTCAGGCAAATCAATTCCTCCTCCATCACATCTCTCATTCCCCTGTCTCTTGCAGGTGACCTCTTCGCCTTCCCCTGGTTCTCAGAGAGATTGATTTATCATGTATCTTCACGTATTGCAGTGCAGGCAACAGTTCAGCCACACAATGGAGAATCCCGCGAGGCTCCTACCTTTGTCCTATTCTCTATCTCATGGATGGTAAGCTGCATAGGAATGTTGAAGCTGTGCAGAATATTGCCTCCAAATACCAGGGTGTCCTCTGGAGTGTAGACAGCATGAATCCACCCTTAATTACAAAAAAAGTACAAGACATACACAAAAGAGAAACGGAGGATTCATGCAAATTCACATAGTTGAAGAATATACCGTATGATAGTCCGGTAAAGCATTACTGTTCATTGAAGAGGCAGCTAATCTTTTCCTGCTGGCTACTTTCAAAACAACCATGCCAACACACCAGATGGGATGAAGAACGTGTATCCTTGGACAAGCTCCACCCTCTGGCATCCATCAGCTCGGTCTCCCAGGAAGAGATCACTCTGCTTGCCTGACAGGACCCAGTCCTCATAAAGGGCAAGGTTATGAGGGGTTGGAGGCACAAGCCAAAACACCTGAGGAGCAGCAGAGATTTTTTGTTATTTAAAACTTATAGTGTACAAGTCAATGCCAGGTTAGGTGAAATATCAACTCTGAAACTGTTAGAAACACTTTATTATTACCAGACATACATTTTCATAATTTCTTCCCTTAACGTTCAATGAAATTAAACCGTTAAATGAAGATTTGATGCACAAAATAGCAGATAAGAGAATGAACTTACTTTCTGTCCCTTGAATACGTGATACCAAACAGAAGTTCCGCCGAAATCGATGTGGAAGTCTGTGTAGCAGCCCTTCACACTCATCAAACAATACCTACAGCAGAAAAAAAAAAAGACAACAACAAAAGTCAAAAGAATCCTATTGTTGATTGTGAGGATGTACAAGTACAGACTGACATTCATAAAAAAAGATATAAAAAGGAAAAACAGAGCTCAACCAATTACATGGCAGAGGTAATCTCAGCTGTGTTTTGCTGAAAACAGCAGCTAAAACACCACAAGAAATCACTTACAGGAGCACTACAGCATAGAAAATTGATCACAATGGGGCAGCTCTCCTCTGGAAAATAATTGAGGAATGATTAGCACTCCGAGACACAAACGATTCAGAAAATTAGCCAGATGTGAGAAGCTCTGTTTATCTATAAAAATGTACCCAACAGGTGTATTTAAAAAAAGATACAGACACCACCGCACACTTCTAATGTCTAATGATTGAGAGGGATTCATTTTATATGAGTGCATACATCGTTTTTTAGGAAAATCCTACATTGCTTACATGAGAGATAATAATGAAACTGCAACTAGGGCTGCAACTCACTATTATTTTTATTAGCAAATAATTAATAATAATAATGTCTAAATTGGTAAGAAAATTGTGGAGAAAATGGCCATCACTTTTTCCCAGAGCCCAAAAGCATCTTCAACTCATTTTTAGTAGCACAAACATGTCTGTCTGCACCGACACCAAGCATTACTTTAGCAGCATGACAACAGCTTAACTAACCACTACTAGTGACACTGAAATGAAATGTTGCTATTGGCTGAAATAATAATGGAAAAGACCTGTAAAATCTGCAGATCCTAATTTATTCTATTATGTACAACCAAATATATATATATATAATCAAAATTAATAAATATAAGTCAGCTGAGGGACTCGGAGTGATGGGAGGAAATACGAGCAACTGGGGTTACAAGAAAAGAGACAATTGGTTTTGACTTGGTTTTGACTATTAGCTATGTAGAAATGCTGCAAGCTGATTGGCTGAGAGGTGTCTGTGCAGTCAGACTGCAGCTGTTATAAAACCATCCTCCACTGTGGAAACTCTGCTGCCTAGCAACAATCAAGAGCACTTCCATGAGATGGATAACACAGACTGTATGCAGCGCTCTACAATGATAGAGCGATATATGAGACACTCGGATGTGAGGAGAAAAATTGTATTATGTATTTACTGGCAAGGGAGCAGCAACCCCCCCCCCCCAAGTATTTTCTATATGTACACAGATCAGGAGAGATTGTTGCGAAAGTCATACCTTTGCACTTTAGGGTACTTCATGTCTGAGATTACATTGGTGGCTTCTGTTTGGCTATGTTTCAGATCAGGAGGCCACATGTTGTCCACCCAGTCGACTTGATCTACCTAAAAGAGTGAGCAAAACTGCACTTTTAACCCTCAATCACAGTGTTGCTCGTCATACTTTCTTTTAATATGGTACCAGATTTTTTATGCCATCATACAGAGTTAATTATGCTATATTACCACTGTGGGCCGCTTGATGAGGTTCTCCAGCTTAGTGTGGCTGAACTCTAAGCTGATGACATTGAAGAGTTTGTCCCGCTCTTCCTCTGGTGTCTCATAATAACGGACAAACTGAGCCATGCTCATTTCAGAGCCTTTCTGAGTGCTCACATCCATAACATCCACAGACCGACGACTCCCTGCAAGCGACAACCACAGCACAAGTTGACGTTAACCTTTGACCCCTTCCACTGTCATGAACATGTTTACCATTTGTCTGTAAACTTGTCAGAGAATAATCTAGCATGCTATTGTCACATTTATACAGAGCAAACGTGTATTGTTGACATTTCACAGATTTCACCATGAGCAAGAACCTCCTACTGTGTGTATTTCACCATCTTCCCCACTAGATGGAGCAACTACACCCCAATCCTGTTTTGACTTCATTCAGCTGTACTTTATTGTGAAAGAAAATTGCAATTTTGAAAATGTTCTGATCAAATATTTTTAGGCATACAAATAGACAGATAGATAAACATGCATGTTCACTAATTAAATACTAGCCTAAAAAGGAGAAAACAGTCAACAAAAAGCAATAATACCATTGAAATAATAAAATATATTGTTTATGTAATTTGAACATACTGTGACAATGACTTTTTGCGCTGTACATATTATTTTGGTGCACACCTTGTCTTCCACTAGGTGCAATATTTTACCAAAAAGCAGCTTTTTGAATGTATAAACATTATTCCACTAAGCAAAAGAGTGGTTCTTCACAATTTCTGGGCATTTTAGCTGATACCACAAGTTTTACAGCTCGCTATGCCAACCACACTACAGAATCCATCAGAACTGGGGGAGTCTGAACCCGTTTCTTTAACTATTTACCTTCCACAAACTGTACATGGATGACACGTGCTCTGGATGTACATGCTCATGGGACATAGGACACTTCAGATCATTGCAAATCCCAAAAATAAAACATATTTGCACACGTGTGTGTGTGTGTGTGTGTGTGTGTGTGTAGCATCCTACTCACCAACTAAGCCTTTAATTTCACTGACTGTAAATTCTGGATCAGGCATTCTATGAAAGATAGGGGTTGAGGTCACTCAGTAAACATAAACATACAACAAATCTATGAGCACTGTCAATTGTTATTCTTAAGAACTATCTGTAAGCTGGTAAATTCACAGAAATGTTGTCTCACCTGACCCCGAGTCCATCTTTCTCTTTGAAAATGAGTGGGGTCCTGAGAGCCTCCCTTTGCACATATTCATAAGAGAAGTCTAGAAGATATTGATTGTGTTATAGACAAAGACATAAGAAAACAAATGTATACTGTGGTAAAGACATGCATCTTGCTAATCAATTGTATTGCAAAATATAATAAACCTCTACAATGTCTAATCAGAAGAAAAAATGATATTCTATGTGTTACTTTACCTTTACCCTCCATGAAATGGACAAATGTGGCGCTGTAACTGTCACTGACAAGCTTTTCCTCCACACTGAAACCTCGGATGTTTGCAATTTCTTCAACGTCGGACAAATCCTCGTTTTCGTCGTACATCCTTCGGCAGATGGAGCGCTGCCATTAAAAACGAGATGATTTATTTCACGTTAATTGCCTTAATTGAAACACATAACAGCCCCTCTGTCCCCATAAACAGCCAGTATGATGGATAATAGGACATTTATTTTTTTTCTAACTTCAAAACTGGTGTAAAGGGTCATATTTTGTTTTTTTTATTAATTACATTACTATAGTAGCATTGTATAGTTGTTTATTACATGTGACGTCAAGCACAATAAACATGAAACGAGACTTGTCCTGAGAAAAGACGATACATGTCAAGTGTTTTGCAGGGTTTCACTGATCTGGTTTAACTGATACGTCCACTGAACTATTACACATTTACAAGAAGTTATAACATGACAAATGCGAGAGCTATCGTTTCTCCCCGTGGCCTCAAACTTGAGCACCTTAAGTGACTTGACAAACATCCCAACGTTGCAGACGTTAGCTTAGCTACGTTAATTAGCTCGCTGCCAATATCGCTTTATAGGCTAACGTTAACGGATGGTACACACCAGCCTGCGTCCGGATTCAGCACACGTTTCCACGGCCTGAGCCATCGTCTCTTATCAATGTCTTCCAGCCACTCGCTTTCGGAAATGCATCTGCATGCGTAGTGGAGTTAAAGAAAACACTTAGCACGCGTTTCAGGTTCAAAACAAGGGAACCATGTTTTTGTGTATTACGTCACCGCCAGGAACCAAAACATTGTTGGACAACGTCACGGCATGTTAGTTCACTGCTTTTCAACTGGTTTGTACAAAGACGAAACATTTATCACATCATATCAATCAATGTTGTTGTAGTGGTGGAAAGCAAAAAAAAAAAAAAGCGTTACGTTTAATCCACTATTATCGAACAGTTTAGCATATCATGCTAATGAAAATAGAGCGATGCAATAGCCTGTGTTTATAAAGAAAAATATCTTTATCTATTTTCATTCATTCTAATAATACTTCGTATTTATCTATGCTGGGCGTTACGTGTGTCACGTGGACTGCTGTGGCAGTCCGTTCAATCGGTCAAATTCACAATAACATATTTTGACAATTGCTACGCATTGAATGTGGCAATTGCATCAGCGTTAACTAAAGGGCTGATTCGTAATCTCATAACAGAGGAAATGCAGCCGACAGATGACTCTGTAGCGGATGTTCGCCTCGGAGCGCGCAGGCTCATGGGTAATGTGGTGCAGGCGGCACAACACGCCGAAGACCGGGTGGCGAAAGAAATATAGCTTCCGCAGTTCCGTCAGCTGGCGAGGCTAAATGACTTGTGAGTGTACACTGTTGGCATGCTGAGCGCTTGTTTGTGTCGAGTTCCACTAGAGTAACAAGGTAACTACGTCTGCTGCTCGCCCCGGTCCTTTGACAACAGGAGCAACATGAGCCTGAACGAGCATTCACTGCAGGCACTGTCCTGGAGGAAGCTGTACCTGAGTCGAGCTAAACTGAAGGCTTCTAGTCGGACATCGGCTCTGCTTTCCGGATTTGCTATGGTAACATTGTCTTCTAAGCTTACTCTGCTGTGGATTAATCGGTCATGTTAGATAGTGTGGTGACGTGTAAAGTTATTTCTTGCTCTCTCCAGGTGGCCATGGTGGAAGTGCAGCTGGACAACAGCTATCCGTACCCACCTGCTCTCCTGATTGCCTTCAGTGCCTGCACCACTGTGCTCGTGGCCGTCCACCTGTTCGCTCTGATGGTCAGCACCTGCATTTTGCCCAACATAGAGGCTGTCAGCAATGTCCACAACCTCAACTGCGTGAATGAGTCTCCACACGAGCGAATGCACCGACACATTGAACTAGCGTGGGCTTTTTCTACAGTTATTGGTACTTTACTCTTCCTAGCCGAAGTGGTTCTGCTCTGCTGGGTCAAATTTCTGCCCGTCAAGCCCAAATCCAGTAATGATACAATTTCAGCTGGTGTGGCTGCTGCTATTACTTCCACCTCAATTATGGTCCCCTTTGGTTTAGTCTTTATAGTCTTCGCTGTGCATTTCTACCGCTCCTTGGTCAGCCACAAGACTGACAGACAGTTTCAAGAGCTGGAGGAGCTCTCTAATCTCACCAGGCTGCAAAACGAGCTGGACAACAGAGGGGACTCTTCCATCTTGCAGTCTCCAAGCTCACATTTCCCATAGTGAAGTGTGGTGGATATGCATCCATGGTGGAACTCTGACTGCTTGGGTTTTCCCCAAGCCAGAAGCCATTATTGGCTTGTCATTTTTTTTACAACCTCTTTGTTGTGAAATTTAATTTTGTGTAAAGAGTTGTATTTTTTAGAAAACACGTTTGATCGACTAAACTCACAAATCTGCCAATAATGCATGGCTAAAAATTGGAAAGTCTTAGTTACAATAGTTGCTTGATTTATCTCTTTTATAATGGCAGAGATATCTGAATAACAACTTGAGATCATGTCTGTTGCCTGCTGGATTTATTTACCCGTTTGTCAGTGATCACTGCATTTGTTAATATAACCAAATTGCCTTGTGTTTTGTAAACCACAAGTATTTAACTATTTCCTCCGTGTTCATATTGTACATGATTTCTTGTACTGTCCACTGATTGTTTTTGTAATACTTGCTTTGTGTAGACGGATTCAACAGCTGCTAAAACTGCAGTATTATTTGTATAGTATATTTGTTGACATCTGTAGCAGAGACTGTTGAAATAAACACCTTTGTACCAAGTGGCATTCAAAGTTTTAGAATTTAACAAATAATTTGGATATTTGAAATCATTTGATCTATTATGTTATCGATGTAATTTACTTGCTATTATTCACACCGGCTAAGTAAGCCACTTGTCTCGCATATCCTGAGTTAGCTTGTTGTTTTCAGAATTCGTAATCATTTATAAAACTGATCAATCTGAGTTAACAGTCTTTCTACAGTAATGGCTAATACTTGATCAGTACAAGACAAATTAATTGGATGTGTCATTTGGATTTTCCACGTATACTGGTATTGAATTTAATCCTCTGCGTTGGTAGTAAACTTGATTAATATGTTGAATCATATCACTATTGTTTTCAACTCATTGAATAGATGTTGGTTTGCTCTACAAACAAGAACAAACTATTTGGTTGTAAATATTTTGACAAAACTGAAGCTGAATACCATCATGCTGTTTATTTTCTTTTTTTATTCTTTCCCTGTGACTGTGTCATGAAGTGGAAACTTGCTGTTGATCCTCTCAAGGTAGGCTGACTTGGCTTCACTCAAAACCAACTGCATATCCACCAGTTGTAGCTTTAAAAAAAAAAAAGAAGATATGTCCATATTTGAATCCATCATAATGCATTGTACAGTGCTTTGTCAAATCAAAGGATTATTTGATTGTGCCACATAAGTGGCTACAGAGTGCTCGTAAACGCAGCCAAAGTATCCACAGTGAAAATGTACCTGTGGAATCGGATACTTTGTCCGTGCCGGTGCTTCATTCCTCCTAAAATCAGACAGGGTCCCACACTTTGCCGCTCCATCCAACCAAAGGCCTTCATAAATCTGGCCTTTGTCAGAATAGCAGAACTTTCCATTACCGGCCTTCTTGCCATCCCGCCAGGTGCCTTCAAACCAATTTCCATTTGCTTGGACACAAGTTGGAAAGTCACATTTTAAAACCCACCATCTATCGTTACTAAACTATAATCTATTTTAGAATTTAAAAAAAAAATGTACGGAAAGCAAAGTGGTCATACCAAATTGGATGGTGCCCTGTCCATGATTCTCATCCTTCGTCCACTCTCCCTCATAGATATCTCCACTCTCGTAGCGCATCCTTCCCCAGCCACTTCGATAGCCCTCACTCCACTCCCCCTCATAAACAGCTGAGCCTTTGTTGAAGTGCATCCCGTACCCCTAAGGTATGACATAGAAGATTAGGCACAATATATCACAGAGTGTACAGTGTGTATGTATAACGGCATATCAAATACATACATGCTTCTTTCCATTTTTCCATCCACCACAGTACTTCGTTGCATTCTCTTTTGTTTCTGGAAGCAGCACACTGAGGGTACCATGTCCATCGGGTTTTCCAAATGTCCATTCTCCAATATACATGGAGCCAGACTTCTTCCAAACCTGAGTTCCCTTCCCTTGAAAAAAATAATAAGCAAACATTTTAGCTTATCATACGTGTTTAAAATGTATATGTAACTCAGTGGAAGCTCACATGAAAAAGTATCTCACCATGCATCTTGTTGTTCAGCCACTCTCCGTTGTATTTATCTCCATCGCCTGAGAAAACTGTGCCCCGCAGGGCAGGTTTCTGTGACTTTGTATCCAACAATGTTGACGGTTTTTTTTTTTTAATGTATGGCATGGCTGGGAGTAGCTTGATAAAAAAATACCTATAACATAAATAATATGTCATGTGGAGGAAATGTGAGCACATAAGAGGAAAGTTTTACTAAGAACAAAATAGTTACGACAAAAATAGCACATAGCTTTAACTATTATTACAGCCTATGTTGTACATTAACATGTGTACATATCGTGAGAGCATGCCTATTTATTTAATTCATAAAGACAGTACTGATTTAAAACAAAAATTAGGATGTTATGCACATGAACTGACATTTAGGATAAAGTTTTCGTTGTTCAAATAAACACGTTAGCTTAGTTAACGTTAGTATGTTAGTTAACGCTACTACACGGTGTGACCTAACCTAACACTGGAAATATTAGGACATCAAACACTAATTTAAAGCAAAGTACTTGTACCTTAGCAATGTGTCCAAGCAGATGACTTAGTTAAACTGAATCCACTTGTAAACGCAGGACATTTAAGACAAAGTGGCTAACGTATCTAGCTGGTGTCGCAACCTAGAGGGGTTCAAACATTCGCTGTATCCTGGCAACAGAAGTGTGTACGGTAACTTTGGTTGCTAAAAAGTCTACTAATTTTGAATTATTATTATTTATTTTTTTTTAATTGTATTTAGTGTCTACAGGCTCAACGGTTATATATGGAAGCCCATTCCCGCCACTGTGAGGAAAAAATAAAGATCCTGTTATCTCGAAATTTCGACTTACTATCTCGAAATTTCGACTTACTATCTCGAAATTTCGACTTACTATCTCGAAATTTCGACTTACTATCTCGAAATTTCGACTTAGTATCTCGAAATTTCGACTTACTATCTCGAAATTTCGACTTACTATCTCGAAATTTCGACTTACTATCTCGAAATTTCGACTTACTATCTCGAAATTTCGACTTACTATCTCGAAATTTCGACTTACTATCTCGAAATTTCGACTTACTATCTCGAAATTTCGACTTACTATCTCGAAATTTCGACTTACTATCTTACTATATCTTTGTGTTGAAACACATTATTGAAATAATAAAGTTGGTATAAAAACAAACAAACACATAATCGTCTTTGGAGCCTGTTTTGTGCAAACATGTGTTACGTAGAAGAACTCTGTAGCGCAGTTTAAAAAAAAAATGACATACAATAAAACAAGGTAAAACACAGTCAGCAGAAGCTCCTAAGTATGGAAGCCCATTCCCGCCACTGTGAGGAAAAAATAAAGATCCTGTTATCTCGAAATTTCGACTTACTATCTCGAAATTTCGACTTACTATCTCGAAATTTCGACTTACTATCTCGAAATTTCGACTTACTATCTCGAAATTTCGACTTAGTATCTCGAAATTTCGACTTACTATCTCGAAATTTCGACTTACTATCTCGAAATTTCGACTTACTATCTCGAAATTTCGACTTACTATCTCGAAATTTCGACTTACTATCTCGAAATTTCGACTTACTATCTCGAAATTTCGACTTACTATCTCGAAATTTCGACTTACTATCTCGAAATTTCGACTTACTATCTTACTATATCTTTGTGTTGAAACACATTATTGAAATAATAAAGTTGGTATAAAAACAAACAAACACATAATCGTCTTTGGAGCCTGTTTTGTGCAAACATGTGTTACGTAGAAGAACTCTGTAGCGCAGTTTAAAAAAAAAATGACATACAATAAAACAAGGTAAAACACAGTCAGCAGAAGCTCCTAAGAGCAGAGAGAAACCAGATCAACTTGTGACCACACTGCGTGTTTACCGTGGAGCATTTTGACTACAGCTGGTTTTCGAGACAAATCTTTGGAGCTGCAAATTAATGAGGCAGATGTTTGTGATGTTGTCATGAGGTGAAAATACACAATGTGGACAATAACGCATCAGAGGCAACAAGAAAAGCAAAGCCATAAAATTAAGAATTCAACCAGCCAAGAACACAGATATGTCAAGTTGTTCATTTGAGTTTGGCTGAAGGTCGCCAGTTAACAGGGTCCCTTCTTAAACCGTAACCCTGCTCTGCTACGCCTGCCCTCAGTCACTAAGTCATTATTATAAGATATATCTCATAATAATGAGATGCTAAGTCATAATTATGAGATAGTAAGTCATAATTATGAGATCCTAAGTCATAATTACGAGATAGTAAGTCGAAATTTCGAGATAGTAAGTCGAAATTTCGAGATAGTAAGTCGAAATTTCGAGATAGTAAGTCGAAATTTCGAGATACTAAGTCGAAATTTCGAGATAGTAAGTCGAAATTTCGAGATAGTAAGTCGAAATTTCGAGATAGTAAGTCGAAATTTCGAGATAGTAAGTCGAAATTTCGAGATAGTAAGTCGAAATTTCGAGATAGTAAGTCGAAATTTCGAGATAGTAAGTCGAAATTTCGAGATAGTAAGTCGAAATTTCGAGATAACAGGATCTTTATTTTTTCCTCACAGTGGCGGGAATGGGCTTCCATAGTTATAACAGTGGTTATATTATATATTATCATATTATTGCAAAGGCACTCTGATCCGCCCTACTCGGCCTCTGATTGGCTCATCTTGATATTCTGATATCAACCCAACCAATCACGGCAAAGGAGCAGCAAGCCAATCAGAGGCCGAGTAGTTACGGCATGCGCATGCTCTTTACGGCCCATTTAAAAAAAGCTTACGAGTTGACAGTCAGCCCGTGGTGGTGGGGAGAGGGTGAAATCGTGTGAAGCTGCTCTCCTCTCGCATCAGCTACTGGACCACAATGTCCAAACCGAAGTTCCAGACGGAGTGGGAGGAAATAGACGAGGAATATCAACAATTACAGGTGACAGATGACTCTACAACGAGAGAATCGTAGATTGCCGGCTGTAGCATGTAGCATCGTTCTTGTATTGCGGCTAACGAGCAGCTAACGCTACAGTAACTTAGCTAACAACAGAGCGTAGTATTGCTCGATTGATCAATGTTGACGTTACGTGATTGATACCAAAGTTGCACAGAGGGTTTTTAAGCAACTTCACGCTGTTGCTCGAGTTAATAAAGTCTTAGACATCGAATGCATCGTCGTTCACCATTACCACGCTATAGCAGGCTAGCTAACTTGAATAATGTAAGAAGAAGTCGATAAAAGGAAAGAATACAGTTCACTTTGGGGTGTAATATAGCATCGTGTCGTCTGTGGTGTGGCTCTCTGCTCATCAGACCACTGAGACATAGGCCTGTTGTGCCATCATTTAAAATCTGGAGCTGATCCGTAGGGAGAGATGATGAAAGTGACTGTCAACTGTTCGGGGATGTTCTTAAATTACACGTTCTGGTGAAGAACTAGTGTGAAATATCTCACCTGCACGGACACAGTCTCCCATTCATTGTCGGTTGCTTCCTTTCTGATTGCATGTTCTGTACATGTGTGCATCGAGTCCTGCATCTAAGGTTTGAAGAGACTTGGTGATTTACACACTGTTGATTGTGGTAAACGTTAAATGGCCATGTACATGTTAAAATGATGGGTATGACAATGTGCCATATGTGGCTGTATAGAAAACACAGTTTCTAGTGCGATCAGCTGCCAGTTTGCTTTTTTTATTTTAACATTTTTTTGGTGGTTTGCATCAGATAAGATTTACCGTCAAAGATGGTGTATGGTGTGTACATTTGAACAACGATGACAGGTCTCACATGACCACAGCATCATCTCTGCTGACGGTGCGTCATCACCACCACACACTCTGTGTCATAAACCAGTGCTGATGGGGAAAGCTATGTTCTGCATACTAATGTGTGCATTTCACAGCATCATACAGCGTCATGGGCTGTTTGTCTTCTGACGGAAAGGTCAAGCAAGATTTCACTGGTTGAAGCATTTCTATCTCTGCTGAATAGAGACTGTTCAAGCTCTTCCGTGTTGTCCATTGACTATTTTTTTAAGCGTGGCAAAGATTTGTGCAAGATTACAAGCATTTCAGTCTTTCTAAGAAGTCTTTTCGGTGGAATATGACAAATTCAATGTATGTTGATCACCCATCAGCACTTCTTTGTGATACATTTGTGAGTGCAGAAAGGCATAGTTGTCCATCTTATTGCCTGTTACTTTTTAGTCGTTCCAGATTTCCTCCGCTCACCTCGTGTGTTTGTTTGTCGACTAGGAAACTCACAAAATCTACAGACAGAAACTCGAGGAGCTCACCAACCTTCAGACGACATGCAGCGGTGCCATCAGTAAACAGAGGAAATGCCTGAAAGACTTGAGGCGCAGCTTGACCAAGTAAGTGTTCTCTGATCGGGACCGAAAACTGCATTTAACAGATCATTTACTCACCACAGTCGGTATACTTTATCATTGGTTTGGGGCTTATCAAATGTGTAGAAGATAAAAGTTCCTTGTTTTGTGGAATTTTCAAAATGGCAAAACAATAACAATTCCACTGCTCATGTTGTCTTTTCTCCGTAGGGGTTCACAAACATGCGACGAGAAAGAATTGGAACTAATAACGGATATCAGATTACAAATCAAAGAAAAAGAAAACGTGTTTTTTGATATGGAAGCATACTTGCCAAAGAGAAACGGGTCAGTACTTTTGCTTGTCGACAATTCACTCCGCATTAGACGGTGAATATTATCTATTTCTGTGTTAACGGGTGTTTTTTTGTGTGTTTTTTTTTTTTTTAGGCTGTACCTGAATCTGGTCCTCGGCAACGTGAACGTAACACTTCTCAGCAACCAGGCAAAGTATGTAAAGTATTCAGCCTTAAGGACGGTGTGAACAAGCACGGTTTAGACTTTGGATTTGTGTTTGTTCCATCTTCATTTTGACCTCAATCTATTCATAGATTTGCCTACAAAGACGAGTATGAGAAGTTCAAGCTTTATATGACAATAATCCTGATGTTCGGAGCAATAACCTGCCTCTTCTTTCTCAACTATCGGTGAGAAAACCTTTTCCCCCTCAATCACTACTGTTTATTCCTTACTTATTAAAATCTAATGAGTGTCTCGCTATTTCGTTTTAGAGTCACTGATGAAATCTTCAACTTTTTGCTGGTGTGGTACTACTGCACATTGACCATAAGGGAAAGCATCCTCATGAGCAACGGCTCCAGGTATGTTGTGCACTGCAGTCTGTTGAAACTGAAGTAAAACCACCAGAGCACTTGTTCATAGTTATGATTTCTCTATGATAGGAGCAGTTTTTCTTATTCTCCTCTTTATGCTTTCTAGGATCAAAGGTTGGTGGGTGTCTCACCATTACGTGTCCACCTTTCTGTCTGGCGTGATGCTCACCTGGTGAGTTTCTGTCTTTGATTTCTCAGTGCGACATTGTTTTCAGCCTTCATATCAACGCGTACAGGTAAAGACGATACGGGCTACAGTTCCTTTATTTCCTTGTGTCGTTTCCTAGGCCAGAGGGGCCCATGTACCAGAGGTTCAGGAGCCAGTTCCTCGCTTTCTCCATCTATCAGAGTAAGAAGTGAATCCGTTCGTTACATTGCCATAATGTTGTTTGATCATAACCAGAAACATTTATGTGGAGATTAGAGTTTGTGTTTGATGTACTTTAGTCATATCTGCATCCAGTGTTGAATCCTCTCATTGAATCTATTTATTTAGTCTGTTCTTGCTTTGGTGTGCTGTGCGCTTGTATGAAAAGGGAACATGTCGTCCCTCCTTTTGTTGCCTCATGACCAACATTGCGGTTCACGGGGTCTTTGTTGACTTTGGTGAAGTGTAGCCCCACTTTGGGACATTTGAGGCCATGTGCTGTCAGTCAGTATTGCATCATCAGTCACAGCTGGGGGAGATAAAGGACAACTGCTGTTACAGTATGCCTCTTTGTGTTTTCTATTTCCCCTCATGAATACCCGAATGTAGGGCTGCAACTAATGATTCTTTTTTTCATCATTAATTAATCTGCCAATTATTTTCTTGCTTGATTAGTAAATAGTTTGCTTATGTCAGCAAATGGTGCAAGTCCAAAGCGAAGTCTTCAAAGTGTCTCGATGTTGGATGTTGCTCTTCGCTGTTGCATAACAAAGAGGAGATAAGAAAATAATCAACTTGCATTCATGTTTTGAGTCTGGATTTTTACGCTGCAGCGTAACAGACGACAGAGCCCCCAATCTAAAGAGAATATCTTCTAACAATTTACTGTTTGTGCAAGAGTTGAAAACGCCACTCGGACTGTGTTCTCGCCTCAGATGCTGTCGTTCTGTCAGTAGACCAGAGCAGCTCCGGGATCACCTGCAACACTGTTTGTTCAGCTACAGTGAACCGTCGGTGAAGCTTATAGTTGCTGGACATCTACACATATTTAGAGGAAGTAAACACGACTTTCCTCAAGCTGACGTTAAACGGACCCAATTTCAGTGGATTAATTAGCATCTTGATGTATTCCGATCTAATTAGATAAAGACATGAACCCTTCTGTGTCACACAGATGTCAGACTGTAGATTACTTCCTCGCTAGCCTGCTGAGAATCGTTGCCTTTATAACAGTTCTCACCAGAAAACAGAAGTCGTTTTGCTCCCACTGGTGGTTACAGTCCTTATCTAGTACATCACATGACGACGTGTGTGTGCGTGTGTGTGCGTGTGTGTGTGTGATGGGGTAAGCGATGTGATACGGCTCTGTGGTCGGAGTTTTGGGTGAGAAGTAAATGTTGAAACAGACGGATGTTCATTTGAAGACAAGCTTCAGCCTAAACTGAGACGATGAGACTCTTTTTGTTTTGTCTTGAGAACGTAATCATCCAATTTTGGTGTATAAATCTTCACATTACAAGCTGCTGTTTACGTTTTTATTAGTTTAAAATATCATCTGATGAGCTGATGCTCGTCCTGTAAAACAGTTTTCCTCTCCAGCACTGAGATACGAGTCGGATTATGTGAACCTTATTGATCTGTTCACAGTGTTGTCTGTGTGATAATCGTGTCATATTTGCGACCCGTTTGTCCTCCAGGCTTCGTTCAGTTCCTCCAGTATTACTACCAGAGCGGCTGCTTATACCGGCTGCGGACTTTGGGGGAGAGAAATCAGCTGGACCTCACAGTGGGTGAGTTGTAAGCTATTTTTGGCGGTAGTCATTTTGATCGTTTGAACTCTTGAGCCATCTGCACCACCATGTCCCCAAAAAATGGGGTAAAGGTCGAAGACTGAGACAGTTGTTAACAAGCAGATGATTGAGCGCTTCAGTGAATCTCGAATTGACAACATTGTACCGACATAGCCACCATTTATTTAGTATTCTGTGTCACGTTGTCCCAAGGTCACTGTTACACTTTTGTGTCTCTGCAGAGGGATTTCAGTCCTGGATGTGGAGAGGCCTCACTTTCCTTTTGCCATTCCTCTTTTTTGGCCATGTAAGTCGAAACCTTCCATGTCACAATCCATGTCACACCTGCATGCATTGTTTAGTGTTCAATCTGCATTAAACGCATGTGTTCAAAGTGTGTGTGGATCAAAGCGAAAGTTGCTTGTGCAACCGGATCGTACGGCAACACTGAAAGATAATGCCTCCTCTTCCTGCACAGTTTTGGCAGCTCTACAACTCAGTGACCCTGTTTCGCCTGGGAGGACTTGAGGACTGTAAGGAGTGGCAAGTAAGCGCCCCACTGGCCGATACATTGCTTAAATGCTTAAAGAGTTATGTCGAGACAGAATGAAACATACATACTGTGACGAAGCCCGTTAAAGTCACAGGTCAAAGTCTGAATGTTACTCGCACCTACCGATCATGTCCGAGCCCGTCCACATTTCAAAATCCAGAGAGCTACAGTTCGTTTATTTTTGTAACAGGTTTCCCCCCCCCCTCCCCCCTTTTTCTTCCAGGTATTCATGCTGGCACTGACATTTCTCATCCTGTTCCTGGGGAATTCTCTCACCACTTTAAAAGTCGTCCACCAAAAGCTTCAGAAAAACCAGGAAAAAATGGGAAAAAATGACTGAGACACAAAAAAAAAAAACCTCCTCAGATCCTTCCAGACGGCCAGTAATATTTGAAGCAACGCGCCCAACGGCTTGATGTGCTGCCCGCAGTACGATCAGGCCGGGAGAAGACGAAGCTGAAACCACTCTTTCTCTCAGGCTTTGATGGCAGCAGCAGCAGCATCCAGCCACAGTATCTCCCCCCCCCCTTCCTTCTGCTTTCTAATGACTCTGCATTGTTGTTGCTGCACAGTAAGTCACAACACAAAGTGGCGTTCACCTGGTAGACGGAACGGTTTGTCCTGTACATAAAAAGTGAGCAGGAAGAGTGTTTTTATTTGGGTGTTTGTGTCAGCGCATGAGTCTTTTTGTTAAAATCATATGCAACGGAAAGAGGGGCCGGTAGCGTCGATCAACAGAACAGAATATACTTTGCCTTTTTGAAGACCGAACGTCTGTCGTGTACTTCATACCTCTGTGAAGCGGCACTGGTCAAACCGTCTCTGGCTTTGGACAAAATTGGAAACGATCACCTTGGCACTTCATTTCTAGAATGATGTAATGTTTTATGTGTAGTTATGAACTTCCCTGTTGTGCTATTTCACTGCTAACAAGTATTTTTTTTTTTTTTTTACAAGACTTGTAGGTCAACAACTTCATAAACCTGATACTTGACTGCCTTTCAATTTTTTCTTGTTTTTTTTGGTTCCTCAAAAGAGTAAGGACTTCAAGGGAATGCAACACTGTTTCTCCCTTCTGGCAGCAGTTGCAAAAGCCATAACTTTATTATTATTTATTTTTTTACAATCTTAACTCCTAAACTGGGTTACCTGAACACAGACATAAACACTTGTACTGTCTCTACAAAAAAACAGTTCTTCCCAGTGAGGATTAAGGAGGGTTTTCATTGGAACTCCTCACTAACACTTCTAGGGTCATTAACTTAATGCTAACTAATTGTAATGTATGTTTATCTGTTTCACTAATGGTCTAACTCTTCAAGTTTACTACACATTTCATCACAAAGCCATGCACAGAGGTTTGTCATTACTGTGCTGAAACAAAGAACACGCTGGTAGTTCCCATCTTGTTACGTGATGTTGCAGAAAAGTATCAAGTACTGTGAGACCGAGACACAGAATGATTGAAACTGTGCTCAGTTATTGGTTTTCTAATTCCAATCAACCTACTAAATAAAATATTTGTATGAATTAACTTCTGGCCAAACCTGGAGCTTTTGCCCTAGTTGACTGTAGTGTCGTCTGCTTCCTGTCTCATGCTTGTTTGAAAGTAGAGGGGGGTTTTTTTGTGTGTTTGTCAGCAGTGTTGGATCTCTAATGCCTTATTCTCCTTCCAGCCTGTCACAGCAAAAAAAAAAAACTTTTATTTTGAAAAATCCAAAGACGGTAGCGCTTCTTTGTCATTTACCAGAAAGTCCTCGTGCTGAAGAGAATCACAATATTTCATGCATCACTTTTATTGAGGGGAAAACTGCGACACGTTGAGTTACAGACCAAAATGTTACATTTGATGCGAAAGCTGCCAGAACGCACAAAACAACTTGATTTCCTCATTTTTACGATGTAGCCGATGAACAATGTTTTCATCGTTCATTTCGAGACTGTAACGGGTGCCTGAGTATGATCAGTAACAAAGAGACGGTGGACAATTTCTCAATCTGTGTACATTGTTGTAAAAAAATATATATTAATAATTAAACACCTAATTACATTTTTTTTGCCATTTCTGTGGTTATTATGCAATGGGACAGAAAGGAAAATGTATTTATTTACATTTCACTGTGTGGGAAATACCTAAACACACAGTTTTCCTGACACTAGTGGGCGCTGTTGGTGAAGGAAAGAGCCCTGCTTCACGTCGACACAGCTACAAGACTGATCGGTGTTCAGTTTCACTGGAAATGAACTAACCCTGTTGGGTGTTGATCAAGGTTTGCTTTCTCAAGCCTGTTAAAGCTACAGTACCATGATATATTGAACTATTCTGTGTGGGAATCGGTTGTCTACTTGCAGCTTTTAAACCAGATCCAGACATTTTAAATTGATATGACAATTTCATTAATATAAATCTGAGTTGACAATACAAGAACTAACTGTTCAAACTTCCTCTAATAGATGTACATTTCAATAAAACAGGTTTGTATAAAAAAAAGTATATATAAATACTAAAAATGTCTCATGCAAAAATACATTGATGGAATGCTTTTCAAGTTGCATACAAACCTGCTGCTTGCAAAATTGTCTTTCCTGTTGAATCAGAAGTTATTTTCTTGTTACGGTAAGGACTGATGATGCAGTGAGGCCCAAACATACGGGGACTGGTCAGAGCTTTCTGAACCAGTGCTCATACAGCTGTTTCCACACTGAGACGCCGAGCATCTTTGGTCTCTGAATGTCTAAACTACTCGCAATGTGAATGAATGGCTTTCCACCAGTAGAGTCCTTAAGAATCAGTTCTTCTGACTTCACAAAACTACACATTGCTTCTTCCTCTTGTAGTTCTTTCGTTTTCGATTAAAGGCCAAAGTTCTTTTGGTTGCCTCCCTGAAAACGTCTTCCACGTTCTCCTGATACTTTGCCGAACACTCGAGGTAGAGCTCTGCATTCATCTGCTGCCGGGTCTCCTCACCCTACAACCCAAAGCCACCCAACATTAACACCAAGGATTAGTCTTTGTAAGCCGATTAGCGTACTTTTGGAAGACGTGTCTCGTTGCACTTGAAGCTGTAGTATTTAGGTGTGGTTGTAGGTTCTGGTTAGCGCGCTTCCTCTTGCACATTGTAGTTCACATCCTGTAACCTCAAGCATAAGGCCTGTTTATATAGATCACAAAATGTCTGAACACTTCTTATCGTACCTGTGTGTAAGTGACGGGAGCCTGGTTCATGGCCTTGAGCTTCCTGGCACACTCTTTATCCTTCCTGAGGTCTGTCTTGCAGCCAATCAGGATGACCGGAGTGTCCGGGCAGAAGTGCTTCACCTCTGGGTGCCACTGGGTGTACAAAATAAGACTTTAAGGATCTGAGGCATTGTATGTCTGCTCTTTTTAACATCACACTTTGTGCTTCAGGGTGACACTCTTTAACAGCATTCAGAAAAGACAACGTCCCACACGGGGGGGGGGGTCAATGTCCACATGCAGGCTCAGTCACATGAGTTAATCATAACGAAAAGAATGCAGCCAACAGACTAACAATCATTAACACACGCACAGCTTTAACAGGAAACCTGAAACTGTATCTTGGCACGTTGATAATGCACGATAAGAAATGATCACCTTTATCAGGACATTCTCATGGCTGGTGGGGTTGGTCACATCAAAGCAAACTAAAATCAGATCGGCTTCTTGGTATGAAAGCGGCCGTAATCTGTCATAGTCTTCCTGACCTGAAAGAAAGAAGGCAAACAACGCCACTGTTAGCTGATACGTGTCACAGTGTGCACACAATTGTAAGTAACAATTCATGTGCACTAAACAAGAAGTGGTCTGCAGCCTGAACACAAAGATATGAAGTACGTTATGACGTTAGGGCACATGTGTAAAACCACATCCTGGAGTCGGCTTCCTTTGACGCTGATGTAAGGCTGCAACTGTGCCAAAGATAAGTCTGTCATGGGTTGTCCTGGAAATTAAATTACTTTAAAAACTGCTCCGTTCAGATAGGAACTTCACGTTTGTTTGCCCCACAGAAATACAGCAGTTTGGAGTAAAGCTGGCTATACTTAAAATCAATACCTCAAATTAGGTACGGCTGGTACAGTTTTCAATACATAAACACCAAATATAAACAATTTTATTCAAACACCCTAAGTGTTGTTTTTTGTTTTTTATAGTAAACTATTAGCGATAATATATAGTACAATAAATATTAGCCTCTCTATTATTGGTTGTTGCTAAATAAAAATACAATTTTAAAACCTGTTACATTCATCATTAAATCAGGAGGAATAAAAGGATTTCACTTGATGTGGGTTTCTGTCTTGTTTCTCACTGAATTTGCCTCTGAAGTTGATTCCAGAATATTAATAGTTACTATTAAATGCAAACAGCCGGTCAGTTCCTGAAAGACGATGCTCTGACGTAAACATGGACCTTTTACCGCTTCCTGGTGTCTGTCAGTTTAAGCAAATCAAGATAAAGACACACAGTGGGAGGATGTCTGAACTTACATTTAAAAAATATAGAAAACTATGAAATGATTTCCCCCCCTGGCAATCTGAGTGAATATACAGGTATGTTTTGTTTATCTGGACTATGTTTCTATACTGTACTCCAACGAGTGGTCTCCTCTTATAATGTGAAATGTAAAAACAGTCAAAGAAATAACAATCAACCAGCATTGAGGAGATTTTTGATGGTCTTACCAGCTGTGTCATACAGGTTGAGCTTTATCTCTTTTTTTCCGAGAGAGATAGTGGTGACATATTTTTCGAACACTGAAGGTGCATATTTCTGTTTTTGATACACAAGAGAAAGACGTCCATTTCATGATACAACCATACTGTATATTTTATATTCTTCCATATTTCTGCCCATTTATAAATTCTCAAAGTTCAAATTTCAACATTATTAGACTTTCGATAATGGTAAGACAAACACATGTTAAATTAATATTTAATATCAAGACATGAAGTACATTATATAACTTAGACGCCTTGCTTACCTCAGGAAAATCACCTTTGGCATAAACCAACAGAAGAGATGTCTTCCCACAGCCTCCATCTCCCACTATCACAATTTTAAGTTCGTCTCCCCTTTTCGTGGTACCATTAGCAGTCATTTCGCCTCCAAACAATCAAACAGGTGCCAGACAGGTCAGGGCTGAAGATACTCCCTCCAGATTTAAGTTAAATACATAGCAAAGCTTAATGACCCTATTTTTGGAAAGGCTGAGATGATGTACAGGCAGTGTCAAGAGAGAGGAACAGAAAAGCCTCATGTTTTAGCGGGTAGCTCGCTCTGTTCACCACTTCCTGTTCCTGTCACATTGAAGCTGTTTCCAATTGACCCCCTACACTCTTTTCCGTGTCCTATTATCAGTCTGCTCACTGAAAGCATCGCTGGGTGAGAATAGTGAGTTGCACATGTGCAGCAGTTGAGTCTGGCTGGTCCACTTCCTCTATCGAATGTGCATGCCTATTTCATTTTCTGGGTGGGCACTCAAGCTGAAGCACTGCCTCCATCAACAGAGGAGTGTGTGTGTGTGTGTGTGTGTGTGTGTGTGTGTGTGTGTGTGTGTGTGTGTGTGTGTGTGTGTGTGTGTGTGTGTGTGTGTGTGTGTGTGTGTGTGTGTGTGTGTGTGTGTGTGTGTGTGTGTGTGTGTGTGTGTGTGTGAGAGAGAGATAACACTGAAAATATTCACCTCTAATGCTGAAGTTAAGTCAGCAGGTTTTTTGTAAACGCTGACAGATATCTAGATTTGTATCTGCGAGGTCATGCTCTGATGACAGTGAATGCGCTGGGTGTGTCGCTTGCACGTCCATCAGAGCTCTTTACTCCTGGGAACTTGCTTTCTCAGAAACATACACCGCTAAATGGCCAAACCCCTCTTCTTCTTCTTCTTCTTCTTTTTCAATGAAGCACAAAATATAAAGTAATAAACCAGCTCCCTCACTTCTCTCTAATTCTTCAAATGTATGCATTTTATTTGGGGTTGCCCACCCTTTTCATTCCCATGCATGGTTGTTTGAATCAATGATATTCCTTCAATGGTAATCCATTAAATATCAGTCTAATATACATGGGATTCCATGTTCATGAGGACTGACCTGAAACACTCACTTGTATTCGTGGGAAACCAAAATGAGGAATATATATATATATATACACACACACACACACAGACGCTTAAATCAATTTGGATCTGATTATATACATTTCTTAGCCTTAAAATAAACCTCCATTAACCAGTCTATATGCAGAATCTAATCATGCAATAGGTAGATATGTTTATTCCTGTGCTTTCCTTTTAATGTGATTATTTTGAATCCCCAGAGGTATTTTACCAGCAATGTGTCAGTCATACTTGTTTATTCAGTCTGTATGGCTGAACACAGCAGTGACATCACAGATTGGGGCGTCAGGACAAACTATTCTCTCTCATCCCAGGGTGCAATGTACGGACATCTTAATCCGGCATTAAACTAAATAAATGAGCTAAAAAAAGTGATTTGGAGACGACATTCTGAGGTACAAGCAGGTTACCTTAGTATAAAGGTGAAAACATGTATGTGCTGCTATTGACCAGGAGGCTGTGGGTGTGCGAGGCAGACGTGCTGCTTTAAGACACGAAGAATAACTTATCAGTGAGTTATGATCAAAAGCAACTGGACATGTTCAGTTACTACCGGATATCAAATAAACTGGATGATTTGAGAATGCTCTTGTACATTACAGTATGTGCAATAAAATAAAAATTTTACATTCGGAACATGTCTCAGCCAAGTCGATGATGGCTATAATTACATGAATCAGTAACAGTGGGTGTCAGGAGGGATTAGTTCATAGAGAAACATTTTGTATTTGAGATTACATTCGGTTCAGTATCTGGTCTGGAACATTTCCTCTCCCATAAAGGCAGTGAAACTCTTATTGAGGTAAGCTACAAAGGCAGATTTAAAGGTTAGATTCCAGTGGTCTCGGGTGGGAAAATATGCAGTTAGTGGGTTGGAGGGGGAAAATTTGAGCAAGCTGTCCCTTTAAGAGGATGAACTGACACTGCTTTTTCCTTTGCCTATTTTAAGAAAACATGTAATCTTTCAAGTATTTTGCCAGAATACACACACATTTACTGCAATAAATAAAAGGGAGTTTCACCTATCAAATTGCTTCTACAGCTATGTCACCATGCAGCATGAATTGAGTTCACTGTGTAATTTAGTGTCGTATCATGATAGGCTAAAAGAGTGTTTTAAAGATGGGCCTAAAATCATTAAAAAAGGTAGATATTACAATTAATGTCAATCAAAAAAGAAAAGCAACCTGCTTCAATTCCCAAAACAATAAAACATAAGAATGAGGGTGTAAATCTATTTATTTAAACATTTCAGGAACACAGACAGGTGAAAATATTGTAAGAGACTACATCACAAGCCGTACTGTGGAATAGTACACTAATGATACACTAGATATGCAAATATTTAAGACCTAGAAAGAAGACAATATTTCGAATATAATAAATACAGGAGCCTACCACCAATGAAAAAACATTGAATAAGCAAGTGTACCTATAGATAAAAAAATAAAAATAAAAACATTAAAAAAAACACGTAGTACAAAAGTACGTAGGATACCTGATTTGATTCAGCGAACAATCCGTCAAAATAAAAGGCTGAGAAAACATGGAAAGAGAAACAAAGGGCAGAGCAGTTTGCCTGACTGCCTGCTATTCTGACTCCATAGAAAAAGCCATAAAACCGTACTCATGTGCCCCAATAGGTTCTACAAAACGGTACGGTGTAGTACAAGCTATGACAAATACCAGCATAATTGTACAAAAAGTGCTTGTTTGACTTACAAGGTGAAACTGGTAGCCTAACAAATGAATAACGTTGCATATGAAAAAAAAGTATATTAAATTGTCCTGAAGATGTAGTCTACAAAATATCCATACGTATAGAGCCCCCTTTCATCAATTAATAAACAAAGAACATTTGTCAAAAAATGGGTTTTTTTCGTCGTGCAGAGAGACAGCTGTCCCGCAGAAGAGAGGCCAATCCTCTGTGTGGAATATTCCAGTCTGTCAGCGGCGCGCAAAGCTGAATGGCGAACCCACCGAGGAGGTGTTTTTTTCTCTCTTTTTTTTTTTTAAACAAAGGCCTATAAATAACCTCATTGGCGGATTTGAACGCAAAATGTTCCTCTTTGTCACATACATAAAACCTTCCTCACATTTTGTTCCCATTGCACTGGGTGGGGGTGGGGATCTAGAAAGCAGGGTTAGGATAGAGGAGAGTGCTGGCTGCAGCCTCGTGACCTGCAAATGGTGGAATGCGCGCACTTGGCAGCCGGAGCTAGGAGTGGATAACAAGAAAAACAGGCCTCTGACACACCAACTACAATCATGTGTGTTCTCACAAGCACCAGGCTACACACACACACACACACACACACACACACACTCACTCACTCACTAAAAAAGGGAGTGCGTAAAAGGCACCGTATAGTGGCCCACCTTAAAACCGAATTAAGGCCCCCTTCTTTTCAACTCCTTTACGCATCTTTTGAGTTTGTATTTTCTGATCTGTTGCACTTAAAAAGAATCGGTCCAAGAGATCCGCCGGACTTTTTTTCTCGAGCTACAGAGCACGCGCTGAAGCCCGAAAGCACCCCCAGTGTTATTTTCACCCAGAGACAGAACAACAGGGCTGCTGCAGAGAATTCCTGATGACCTTATATAGCAGTGTGGGGGTTGCAACAACACGCTCGAGCTCTCATGGCAACAGTCCAGAGCTCTCGGATTACTGCCGTTGCAGGGCGAGTCAGCCCAGTAACCGACAGCCTGAACGCGCCACGTTCCCTTCCCTTTACGCACGGTGGACAGTTTTTCTTCTTTTTTTAAACTTCTTGTTAAACACACACCTATTCGAGTGAAATCGCCCCATGCGTCGGTCGGTGTTAAGACTTCCTGTTGTATCACCGAGAAATGTCCCCGGAGCGAGGCTCTCTCACCGAGTGAACGAGCCTCTCCCAGTTATGGCGCAGCAACATTTTACAGCACAGTGCTCTCCTTTGTCTGTAAAGAAGCCATTTTGAGACAAGAGAACAGCAGAGAAAGCAAAGCAAGTGTAGTACTTATCACCAAAGGGTCTCTTTGGATAAAGGGAAGCAGTGCAATTTACAAGATTTCTCCCCATAAGATTCCTTTCCTCGTTTAAGACTTGGATTACATGTTTTGAATGCAAACTGTAAGTTTACGATATCAAACAAAAATACGAATTATATATACATATTACAAAAGCCAATACAGTTTTGATGATAGCGTTTTAACCACAATTATTTATTGTTCATGTCTGTCTTGTTGTATAACATTAAACCTACATTTAGACATAAATTGGCAAAATAAAGTGAAATAGCTCAAAATCCATTACCTTTCAAAACAACATTTCCTTGGTTTTATATGATGTAGCTCAGTTAGAAATGTCGAAATTGAAGAGGTGTTTGCCTACTTGACTGCAATCCTGTCTTCAAGGAGAGAGAGGAGATGGTTTGCATATTGCCCACACAGATATGATGCTTGAAGATGCATATTCGCTGGCTGAGAGGCAATGCCTACTGATCAAAAAAAAAAAGTTTTCAAAAGAGCTTTCTATCTTTCGTGCTAATGGATTCCTTCCTTTTCAGGAGATGCTATCCCACCCCTTATTAATGCCATTATTAGAGGATCCGAAGATGGAGCTGAAAACATTCCTTCTGCCCCTGCGTTTAGGCCTGTTAACTGCATTTCACCAAAGTGCTGAGGTAAATATTTTCACCATAAGAGTTTTCCCTCTGTTTCCTCTTTAAGTTTGACAGTCTATTTTTTTTTAACCGTTGTAGAAACCGCAAAAGGCTCTCTCACTGGTCGTCTAAATACATTTAAATACGCCTTTGAAACGAGGTCAAGCCGACGATTACACTTTGGACGCATTTGGTTCTAATATGGCAAACGGACAGCACAAACGCAATCGTTCTTTAAGTTGTCTCCACGGTTGTAGGGAGGGGGGTAGTCTACAGCACACAAGCCACCACGGGTGTTAAGCATTGCTGTTGTGAGAGGAAAGTATTTTAAGTCATTAATCAAAGCAAATGGGTTATCAATCAACAGCCAAATGTCCAGGCAGCACAATAAACTATTTAGCAAAAGGCCATTATGGCCTGCTTTCTGTCATTTGAGGAGCAGTGGCATATAACCTGGACTGTAGGCTGTATATCTTACACGTCTGCATGCCAGTGAACATTTTCAATAAAGTTGTCTATTACAGATGCCAAAATGTCTGTGATCAAATAGATAGCTCAGTAGATAAAGTGACATTAAAACATTTTTAATAACAGTAACTGCATGCCTCACATTTTACATTAGTAAATAAGCAAACAAATTTAAAATGATTATAAAAGAGTTGAACTTACATATCCTACAAGGCCATATGTGCAATGCCAACAATCAGACATCACTTTAACTGTTTTCCCCCTTAATTTAACATCTGCAAGATCACACAACTGTTTATTCACAACATTGGTTTCTTTTCACTTAACAAATAAATACTATTATATGGGTGTGCCATGACCTAGTTAAGACAAAGATGGATTCCAGGCAGAGGAAAAAAGGCTCAAGATGTCACAGGGTATTGCATCCAGTACATTCTCTTCCTTCTTCTCAATCCTTTAAAAGGAGGAATCATAGTTTTTATCATAGTCCGTGAGAGATGAGGAAATCAAGTGTAAGATCCCTTTTGGAACAAAGGAAACCCATATAGGCCATTGAGTCCTGTTTCAGGAAAATGGCTGCCGAGAGCGCTCGGCCCCCTCTCTCTGCTCTGTGTTGAAGGACTCCAGAGCCGTGCCTCTAATAGCAGACAGCTCCTCTTGCTGCTGCGCTCTGATTGGCCCGCTGAGCTGCCTCTGTTAACCAGCCAATTGCCCGAGCACTGCAAAACACCAGGCAATGTCAAACAAAAAAAACATTTATTTTTTTCTCGACAATATGCAGTTCGGAAATATAATTAAAAAAGAGAAATCCATACGGGGTTAAGATTTTATAATTAAAAACTCCACAACCGTTTTAAAAGCGAGAGCCAAACACAACGTTTTGGCTCTAGTTTGTTGGTCTGGATTAGACTGACAGAACCAACCACTGCATTCCAACGGTTACAAGCATTAGCCTGCCTGCCTGTTAAATACAACTCGTTACCGACAGAGTTTCGTATTATACTCTCATATTGATCTGGGAGTACTTTCACACTAGCAGTCAACTCGCTCCTCAGCAGCGGTGTCTCCATTTGATTGTTTTCCCTTTTTTTTTTAAAACAGCCTGACATATATGAATTAGTGACCGACCACAGGTCTGTACAAAAAACAAAAACCTGCGACCAAAGCATTTTTTATTGGCCTTTAGGGACAGTTAAGAAGATATTAGCCCCTGTGTCTATCTTGTGTTTGCCATTTGGGTAAATGCAATCGACAGATTCCACACAAACATGATTGAGAGATTTAGCGACACCGAGCCGTTACAAAATCTATAATAATAATATTTAGACACACGAACATTATCATCCGAGTCGTTTAAAACATTACAATTGCATTCAAGGTTGTGTCATAATTAAATTACCAGCGGAAACAGACACGAGTTTATAGCGAAAGTGCGGCTAGCGTCGGTGGTGGGCAAGCCTAGCGGTGTATTGTGGAAGAGACAGAAGCTACAGACCAGAGGCACACAATATGTGTTGGCTCTCGCCGAAAAGGAGGCAGTATTCTTCAAGCTAAATCATGTAAATGTAAGCGGCGAAAGGAAAGCGACTTCGTCTTTTCGTCAATTAAAGAATAACCCCTCGATCGGACGAACCATGTCCAAGCCAGGGGAGAAAAACAGATTGAACGAAGACCATGGCAGAAAGCAGAGTTCAAGTAAGCTTGTTCTTTTTTCCTCTTTCTCCAGCCCTCCTAATGCCTGTTTTCCGTCACTGGGATATACGCTAGGTCCCGTTTTCGCTCTCTCTTTCTCGGGTTACCCCCCCCTGTACCACCGAAGCCATGCATCTGTAACGTTTAAAGTGTCGGTGGTGGGGGTGGGGGGGGGGGGGGGCTGGCAACGGGACCGGGTTTAGCTTCTTTTTTTTGTCTGTGCCTCACGATAGCTCTTCTCTCCTTGTCGCTGCCTGTCGTTTCAGGTTTGGCGAACGGCATGGACAGTCATCCCGTCTGCGGCTCGGCGGAGAAGCGGAGTCACCACTGGAGAAGTTACAAGTTGATCATCGACCCGGCGCTGAAGAAGGGCTCGCACAAACTCTACCGCTACGATGGACAGACTTTCAGCATGCCCGTAAGTGGACCGCCTTTTTTTTTTTTTTTTTTTTTACCCGCGGGTTGAAACGGGCTACAATAGTGACCGAGTAGCCGACCTCCATGATGGGGTTACAATGTGGCTGTGTTGTCGGTGCGGTGGTCGCGGGCACGTTCCGGCGTCTCTGAAGGGGGGGGTTCATTTTGAATGCACCGACCAGCGTTTGGTTTGTGCCAAAACTTCTCTGCAACAAGTTCTCACCGTGTGAAGTTGTTAACGTATTGATAACAGTATGTGTCCCCCCCTCCCCTCCCCCCTCCTCTCCTACAGAACCCCGGGTTACCACCGGTGGAAATCGTCCGAGACCCGAGGATCGGTCGTCTCTGGACTAAGTACAAAGAGACGGACCTACCGGTGCCGACATTTAAGGTATCTACTCTGACAGAAGCTCTGAGTCCAGCTTCTTCCTCGGCTGTCAAACAGTTGCAGACACACCCCCCTCACTCATCTTTGGGATGTCGGGTGAAATGATGATGTCGGAGGGGGCTGTTAGAACCAAAATAACACGCACTGCTCTTGAGGCTTGACTGGATTTGCATGTTCATCGTAACCACTCTGGTGCTGCTCTCGTGTCAGCTGTCAGAAACGGCCGCACGTGGTGCATCGTTTACCCGAAAGCACCTCTGACGTTAACCCCTCTGATTCTTCTTCTTCTTCCAGATCGACGAGTGCTACGTCGGCCCCGTGCCCCCGAAGGAGGTGACGTTCGCCCGGCTTAACGACAACATTCGGGAAGGATTTCTTAATGACATGTGCAAAAAATTTGGGGAAATCGAGCAGGTCGAGATCTTGTACAATCCGAAGAACAAAAAGCACCTGGGGATCGCCAAAGTTGTTTTTGAGAACGTGAAAGCCGCCAAAGTGGCCGTGCAGTCGCTTCACAAGACGTCTGTTATGGGAAACTTCATCCACGTGGAGCTGGACCCGAAAGGTAAACAGTGATTCAGTCATTCAGAGGGAGAAGATGTGTAACCTACATTCATGCACGATCAAGCTGTCTCTCTGCTCCAGCAGCGAGACGCTCACTGGAAGTGGACAATGTTGCCTTGTTTTTAACTATGAGGAGGACAGCAATCACGTGTGTAAATGTACACGTGTGTTGCCTGGTAATGTGGGGTAATTGAATTTCATTGAATGTAAGGCTGCTCCCACAGGCCCGGTGCTCGGGGTGCTGTGTACTCCCACTGTGCTTCATATCAGACCTGTAAACAAACGCAAACCAACCCATCAGATTCACATTGTCTCTGTTGAGTCACATTAAAATGACTGAAGTCTAACTTAAGAGTCAAAGACTCTGCTGTTGCTTCTGACTAATGCAGAACAACAACTTTAATTCCTCTATAAGATGTAAAGTATTTATTATTTGAAGTGTTATTCTCTTGAATTATTCCCACAAATCTATTCAATTTTCTTTTTATGAATAGTCTTAATAATGTAATTATTAATAATAATTGTAATTAAAAAGTGTTGCATTCTGTGGAGGATATGGTAATCTTATTAAGACATGTTTGGGTCGTTATAGTACAACATCTACTGTATCATTACATGTAACTTCCCAGATTACCTAATGTACACTAACAATATGTATTGACCTGAGTTTTACAGTGTACAGTTCATATATAGGCAGGCACAAATTACATGAAATTTAGTTTGTGATGCTCCTATTGTAAATATTTGGAACGTGTTTACTATGAAAGGAAACTGCATTCGTGTATCTATAAATGTTTAGATTTGAGTTCAGCTACCGGATTAGTTTTAATACAGCCTGCTGGCTTTAAGCCTTCTTTGTAGACTTGGCATCAGACCAACGCATGTTTACCGTTCTGCAGGTGAGAATCGCCTCAGGTACTTCCAGCTCCTGATGAACGGCAGCTACACTCCGCAGACGCTGCCCGTTGGCGGTGAGGAGGCCAGGGAAGTTTCCCCTCGGAGCCTGGCGGAAGCACTGCTGGTAAAAATGCGTCTAACAATATGCAAAATATCTTTTTGTTCATGTGTTTATTAGAAATCCATTAGAGTTAAACAATACTATAGTTTGGTACAGGTTTTTACAATGTCAGCCGGGTGAATTGTAGTGTTGCTCTGTAGGAATAACTGACCAGTCTAAGCTGACATCCTTATCTGTAATCCATTTTATCAGCGCAGCAGGTGGTAGAGTGGAGCAGAGGAAATGTTATCCAGACCCGAGCCTGTGGACTGAAATGACAAAGCCACTGAAATGTGAACTTTGGCCTCGTAGCACGAGATACTTATCCACTAGTTGCTTTAATAAAAAACAAAAGAAAGGATCTATGAAGGTGCATATTGGGAAATGTAATTATTGCCTGTGACACCTTGATTAATCTCCATCCGGTTTCTCTCCTCTCAGGCCTGCGAGCCCATCCGCAGGTTGTCAGAGAGCAGGTTGTCGGAGAGCAGGCTGTCGGAGAGCAGGTTGTCGGAGAGCAGGTTGTCGGAGAGCAGGCTGTCGGAGAGCAACGTGTCTGCGGCCGGAGGAACGTTGCCACCTAGCAGCAGCTCCACCACGCCGTTGTCCCACGAGACGGGCTACTCCAGCCTAAGGCAGGACACGCCCCAGTCCCAGGGAACCCCTCATACCCCACGGCAGACGGGTACGCCCTTCTCCCAGGACTCCAATTCCTCCAGTCGGCAGTCCACGCCGTCGTACCAGTCCAGCCGGGCTGGAACTTACTCTCGCAGACACGAGAGTAAGTTCCAGGACGCGTACAACCGCAGACCGGAGAGGCCTCAGTACCGCAGCAACATGTACAGAGGTACGACGTCGTCGTCTGAGCAAGCGCCCTTCAAACAGCACCAGCTCACCCCGCCTGAACCTCCACCCTCCACTCCCTCCTTCACCTACACAGCGCCTCTCCCTGCTACGCCCAACTTCAACTCGGCCTTCTCGCCCTACCAGGCTCCTCTGCCCCCCGCGTTCCCCCCGTCGGAGCCTGCTTTCCATCACCCGGCCCAAAGGGAGGGCGAGTACCTCCGACCGCCGCAGCCGCCTCTAGCTGCCGCCACTGACTTTATGCCCGTCAAGGACAGACCAGAAACTCCTCCGATCCCCGAGCCCCCGCCGGAGCCCATGCCCCACCCGACCACCCCTCCTCCTCAAACACCAGAGCACTGCCCCTCGCCCGGCTCCCCCACACTCGACCTAGAGCGCAATAGCCTGGACTCCCGCATTGAGATGCTCCTCAAGGAGAAAAGGACAAAGCTGCTGCCGTTCCTGGAGGAGCGAGACTCGGACACCGAGGTGCGTATGGAGGGGAGTCCGATTTCCTCCTCGTCCTCTCAGCTGTCCCCGATCCCCCCTTACACGGGCGGCTCCCAAGGTGGCCAGCAAAACTCCCGTCCCACTAGCACAGGCTTGGAGGATATCAGTCCGACCCCGCTGCCAGACTCGGAAGATGAAGAGCCAACTCCCGGGACTGCCTCCCTGATCAAGAGAATCACTTCACCTGTCCAGGAGAAGATGAGCAACAGTGACCTCAAAGATGGACATTTTCGCGCCCACACTCCCACTGATGAAGTTGAAATGGTAAGACACCTATTTACCTTGTATTTGTATGTTTACATGGAAAATAATACTTTTCATATTTCCATGTGTTAAGTTGAAAGACCCATCCACGCTTCCACATGTAGCTAAGAAGAGCTCGCATTGATAGTGTTGCTTAGTTGATAGCAGCACGGCGCTGATGTTTACTCACATCTGTGACGGTTACACCTACTTTCAGTGCCAGGTGATCGTAGTAAACTTTCCCTTTTTGTCATGCATTATGCCTCATGGAGGAAGTTCCGATCTCGCAGCAATCTATGTTTGAAGGCAGCACAAAACAGGTGTTTGCTATTTCAGTTGGCCTCTGCTGTGTTTATGCAGAGTGAAAATATGATTTTAAAACGACGAACAAGAAGTTTATGTTTGCACAATAGTCTATATACATATGAAAGATGTAAAACTGCTTGTTAACGCTGGCAAAACAGTTGAGTTACGAATGACAAGTTTCACCTCACAGCCTTACAAATACCTTCACATTCATATGAAGTTGATCTCCTTGTTTGAAGTCGTAGTAACACCATCTGGCCTGTGATGTTGTGTTTCTACACTTGGTGTTGTGCTTGGAGGAATAAGAGCTGCTCTGCTGTGTGTGTGTGGGGGGGGGGGATCGAGCACTCTTATTTCCGCTTTCTAACACTCGCCGCACGCTCGCACGGAGGAAAACACAGTTTGGCAGTTAGCCCCATTCAACAGCACACTTCCTGGTTTTTGCTGAGCCTGACAGTCAGGATTGGCCGCAGCGTCTCACGTCTCGCATTTCAAGTTATCACAAAGCAAGTAGTGCAAACAGGTCATTTGGATAACGACGCCACTCCCATGCTGAGTTTACTCTCCTTTTTAAGTTTCATTCCGGCAGCAGTTCATAAATCCTTTTATGATAATAAACCGAATAAAGAATAAAAAGCCGATGTGTTTACAAGTGTTGCACTGACATGATCCAGTATGCTTTCAGGAAGTATTAGTCTGTTGCCTCGAGCAAACAGCTCTGTGTGGAAACATGCTGACCAATGACCTGGATCAGTTGTGTTTGACTGTGTTCGCTGCAGACTAAACTTTGAACTCTGATCAGAACTCTGATAATTTTTTTTTTTGCCCTTATTTTGAATGATTCAAACCTCAGTGCTTTTTCAGTACTGACCAAATTAGAGTACTGTAGGATGGTATTGAGGGCAGGTATCATTTACTTATTCTTTAATCAGATATTTCCTGATTTCCCAGCCAAAGTTCTTGAACGGCTACTTGTGTTTGAGAAATATAAACGTATGTTTAATGTAAGGCATCCAAAAACTATACCCATAATTCATGTTAAAGCTAAAGGGGGCTGGTTTACTACAACAATCTTGACTCAAAGTCCACTTACTAGCTTTTTTCCTGAGCTTTCCAGCCTTATCTCAAGGTCTTCATAAGTCAATGGCGCTTGCTCAGTTTGTCGTGGAGATGAGAAGGGCAGATGATTGTGCTTTGTGTAACCTGTGACGTTGACCTCGCATCGTCCTGACGGGTTGTTTCGTTCTTCACACAGGGCCATCAGTCGTCAGGCGAAGACATGGAGATCTCCGACGACGAGATGCCCGGGACTCCAACCAGCGGTGGAGAATGTGGCAAAGGCATCGTGATGAACTCTGCAGTGTCCCCGATGCAGACCATCTCCATCCCGCCTCCCGGCTTCCCTCCTCTCCCGCACCAGGTCGGCTTCCAGCTCTCCCATCACCACCTGGCCGCTCACGCTGCCGTCCCGGGTCATCCACACCTGACCGGTCATCCCGGAGTGCCTCACCATATGCTGCCGCCCATGGGCCCCTACGCTCATAGCATGATGCCGCTGGTGCAAATGGAGCTGATGAACTGCTTGCGGTGGGAACAGTGGAGCACCGTTCCCATGTCCTTCCAGATGCAGCAGCAGATGCTAAGTCGCATGGCTCAGACCAGAGGCCCCTATCCTTATCAGCATTTCATGGACAGCGCTGCGGCGTCCGCGCCGTACGGGGGACCCTACGCGCCTCAGACTATGGGAGTTACGCCTGATACCGGCGCAGTAGCACCCGGGCAGCAATGGCAGCATCCCAGTGTACCAAAGTTCAACCCTACTGTTCCTCCTCCTGGATATGAGACTAAAAAGGAGGATCCCCACAAGGCCACTGTTGACGGTGTACTGCTGGTGATTGTCAAGGAGCTGAAGGCCATCATGAAGAGGGACCTCAACCGCAAAATGGTGGAGGTGGTGGCGTTTAGAGCCTTTGATGACTGGTGGGAAAAGAAGGAGCACTCAGCAAAGGTAGGTCACTCATTTCACCTTCCAAGATACAAATACAGGGTCAGATACAGACGCAAAGAGAGATATAACCACACACACCAACAAAATGTCTTTCTGTTAACTAAACACTAATAATGTCCATATTATATGAATTATTTATATATAATAAAACCATGAATTTGAGTGTCATCAGGTTTGCATTGCAGCGAATCAGCAATCAAAACATGAAGCTTTTAGAGGATTATTAAAGAAGAAGAATTAAAACAACCTCTCTTTGTGGTTTGTAGTGTATCTCGCTTTCCAATCTACATCCACAAGAATCTAACCTTCCTCGTAAATATCATTTTAAAAGTAATTTAAATAATTAAAAGTAAATGAAACAACGAAAACTGCTCCGTAGACTGAAGGAACACATTGTTCAGTACGATAACGAGGTTTCATACAGTAAACCGCGCAGCATGAAAACATCCAATCATTTCCCACAGGTTTCTTTGACTCCGGTGAAGGGAGCCGAGGGGAAGGAAGAAGAAAGACCCAAACCCAAAGAGACGATGGGTTCAAGTCTGCTGGAGAACTGGAACAAGGGCGAGGGGCTGGGCTACGAGGGGATCGGCATGGGAATCAGTTTGCGAGGGGCCATCCGCCTGCCCTCCTTCAAGGTAAGCTCTTTGTCTTTAAGTGAACACGGACACCGCCGGTTGCACCGCCTGCTGGTGTTGTAATGGTCGCATGTTGTGTTCAGGTGAAACGGAAGGACCCGCCTGAGGCTGCAACATCGGGGGACAACAAACGAGCACGACCCTCCACTCCGGTGGACGACGAGCTGGAGGATGAAGGTAACGCTCTCTTTGGTCTGCGCGGTTAACACTTGTGATCATTTCTCTTCTTTCTGGTGTTGTAAAATTGCCAACCGCTAATTTTGTCTCGTGGCTTATTTTTTGTCAGACCGGGATCGAGACCCAGCAGAGCTCCCGTTGGACGATTCCAAAATGGACGCCGACGGTGGGTCGGCGAAGCGACGGCACTCGCGGCCACTTGAACTTGACAGCGAGGGAGAGGAGGAGGTGGACACCTCAGGAAAGGAAGAGGAGTCGTTGTCCGACAGGGAGGAGGAGCCTGATAAAGCACAGGCTGCAGATAGGCTGTCGTCAGGAAAAGTAAGCTGTCTCAAGTTTTGGATTATTCACATAGTGTGACGTTGACTATTTGTGCATTTTGTAAACAGTTTCATGATCTGTTATCATCTCTTAGGAGAGTGGCGATGAGGAGGGTGACGATGAAGACTCCTCCAGTGAGAGCGCCTCCTCAGATTCGTCTGATGAAGGTATTTTGAATATAAAACCGTTGTTGTCATTTAGTTCCTCTGTTTCCTGTAATTCATCATTTCTCCTCCACGTGTCTTTCAGAAGGGCAGAGCTCAGCTTCCTCCAAAGCCAGCTCGGACGCCTCGGCAGAAAGCGCAGACTCCTCTGAGTACGAGTTAAGCTCGGAAGAGGAAGCGGAGGAGGAGGAGGAAGAGGAGGAGGAGGCGTCGGCGGCAGCAGTGCAAGATGTGGAGCTTGAAGGCAAAGTGGCGGAGACCTCCTCGTCCTCTTCATCTTCATCAATTTCCTCTTCTGATGAAGACGAAGTGAAGGCAGACACCAAGCGACCGTGCCCTCCTTCGGGGACGGTCCCAGAGAATGCGGAGGGCCAGAGGAGCAGAGAGGAGCTAAGCGGCAAACCCAAATGCAGACCTCCTAGTCCTGAGGCGGAGGTGACGGAGGACCTGAAGCCTCCGTCACCCAAAGGCATCCCAGGTGAGTGTCTGCTGCGTTATTCAGCGCAAACGTGTATTTGTACTCGTCATAAGGCAAACATTTATGTCAGATGTTACGTTAAATCAATATATATGTTTTTGTCTTGTAGTCAAAGAGCGAGACATCCGAGTGGACGGTAACATTCCTGCAGTGAAGGAGCATGTAGCAAACCTTCGGCCGCCCACTCCCACCGGCGCCCTGCCCGACAGCGACCAGGAGACGAAAGCCAAAGGTAAAGCAGAGCCCGAGGAAGTACCCTGCACCCCCGGTCGATTAGCCCCGTCCCCCGTAGACGCTAACACGCCTGTCCCCAAAGCTGTCTCCGCATCTTTATTGCACCTCCCTCTCCCTCCTCACCCGTCTGTAGAAGGTCGATCCCTCCTTCATCCGCCCCCCGGGCCCCTGCCTGACCTCCCTCTGCGGCCCCGGCTCCCCACAGACGAGGACATCCCCCGCACGCCGGGCAGGGACCTGATGGAGCGCGCCCGAAGTCTGGGCAAGTCCCAGAGCACGGACACTGTGCCCATCACACCCGGCGGCGATGCCCCGCTGACAGGTAGCCTGTTGCTCAGCTCCCCTCACATCCCCGGTAGCCCCTTTACCTACCCTGCACAATCCCCTGTCCTTAGCGCTGGAGTCCCCCGCACTCCAGGAAGAGACTTAACCTTCACCCCTGTCTTCCCTGACCCCACAGCACTGGCTCTTAATAGGAAAATATCCACCGAGAGCCTGGACGAGAGACCCGTTTTTAAGGAGCCGCCCATCAGCACTCTGCCCAGCCAGGCCCTGTCAGCTGGAGCGGAGCATTCAGCCAGTGTCCCTGAAGATCTGCCCGCCGGTCTCCCTGTAGACGTCCCTGTGCCGTCAGATACTGCCCCATCAAAGAGGAAACCTGGACGACCCAAAGGCAAAAAGACTCCCGCTGTCTCTGCAGCTGATGAGTCTTTGGAGCTCTCATCCGAGTCCACCCTTCTGCCTCCCGACACGCACCTCAGCAATCTGTCCACGCAGACGATCTCCGCCAAGTCCCCGCACCACCCGAGCCTGGACTTCAGGGAAGGAGAGGCGAAGCCCCAGACGGTCCGACCCGACGAGGACAGCTTCCTGTCCTACGAAGAAGAGGCACCTGTGGCCGTGAAGCCGGCGCGGAGGGCGCGGCGACGCTGGGGGGAGCTGCTGCTGGACAGCCTGTCCCCCGTCACCTCGCCTCCCCGGCCGTACTTCAATCCGCGCTTCGAGTTTGAGGAGATGACCATCCTGTACGACATCTGGAACGAAGGCATAGATGACGAAGACATGCGGCTTCTGCAGATCACGTACGAAAAGATGCTCCAGCAGGATAACGGCAACGACTGGCTCAACGACACGCTCTGGGTCAACCATCCTCATATCCTTTACTGCTAAAACATTGGCTGATTTACCCCAGATGTTATCAGGAATAGTATTCTCTGTTATGTGTCAAAGTTCAAAGTGCTCCACAAATCATTTTAAGAGATCAGTCTAGTCAAATGACACTTAAAAAAAAGATAATAAGTGCCTTATTTTTTTTTTTAATAGAGCTGTTTTGTAGTGTTTACATCACACAGCAGCCCCCTCTGGTGGTGAAAACTAGGAACGTTTTGGCTGCTGTTAGAATCGCAGATCCTTTTTTTTGGCATCTCAGCTGTGGCCCAAGGCCTTCTTTTTCCATTTCTTCCTTGACTTCCCTGCACCTACCAACATCCCGAGAGTGAAGAAAAAGAAAAGAGACGACGGCATGAGAGATCACATGACTGGCTGCGCGCGAAGCGAGGGATACTACAAGATCGACAAGAAGGACAAGATCAAGTACCTTCAGAGCACAGACCTGCAGTCAGAGGAGCCGTCGGTCGACACGCAGGTGAGACCGGATTGTGATGTGCGACTCCTGTGAACGCGTTCACGTAAACACATCAGAGGCATGATGCATGGTGCGGGTGAACACATTTAACGCCGTCTTCCCTCTGCAGGGCATGAGTATTCCTGCACAGGTCCAGAGCTCCAGAGCTGGCTCGGAGCGGCGGTCGGAGCAGCGGCGTTTGTTGTCCTCGTTCGCGTGTGACAGCGACCTGCTGAAGTTCAACCAGCTGAAGGTAAACACAGACAGACTGAACTTTGCTCCATGTTTGATTTCCCCCCCTGAATTTTATAACAACGTCAGGTGGGCAACAACACCAGATGAAAGTTAAAAGTCAGCTGACGCTTGTCTCCCCTTTTTTTTCCCTTCTTTCAGTTCCGTAAGAAAAGGATCAGATTCTGCAAGTCATACATCCACGACTGGGGTCTGTTTGCTATGGAGCCCATCGCCGCAGATGAGATGGTGATAGAGTACGTGGGACAAAACATCAGACAGGTGAGAGGGAGTTAATTCTTCTCTGTGGGCGTGTAAACAATGATTGCATTTTGACTCATTTACTTGCTTTCATCTACTCAGAATTTCTCTTTCAGGATAATCACGGCTATCTGTCATGAAGAATTATTTCATCTGAATGTATTTATAGATATATGATGGATTCTACAGTATATATATATATGTCAACTTGTGAGTTTGGGTTGAAGTAGACACCCGGTGGATTTCTATGTCGGATAAAGCCATTAGTTTCATTTCAAAGCAGTCAGAATTCTAACGAGTGGCTCTCCTCCATTGGCAGGTGATTGCGGACATGCGGGAGAAGCGCTACGAGGACGAGGGCATCGGTAGCAGCTACATGTTCCGCGTCGACCACGACACCATCATAGATGCCACAAAGTGTGGCAACTTCGCCCGTTTCATCAACCACAGCTGCAACGTAAGACAAGCATCAGCACGATGCTCCTTTTTTTTTTAAAAGCTTCCGCACCGCGTACACGAAACGCAAAAACGAGCATAAAAGGAATTTAATATGATTACCATAATAATAAATCTCTTTATTATGTTTCCTTTCAGCCCAACTGCTATGCGAAGGTCATCACGGTGGAGTCTCAAAAGAAGATCGTGATCTACTCCAGACAGCCCATCAATGTCAACGAGGAGATCACGTACGACTACAAGTTCCCCATCGAGGATGAGAAGATCCCCTGTTTGTGTGGGGCGGAGAACTGTAGGGGAACGCTGAATTAACGTTCCACGTGAGGTCAATCTTCTCCAGGTTGTTAAAAGTGCTGTCCTTAAATTTCAGTCAAGTTTTCAAGACCAGCACATGAGGAACTGAAGTGGGAAGGTCTGGGGTTTTTTTTTGGGGGGGGGGGGGTTGGATCGAGGAGAAGAAAGCTGCAAGTCGTCCGTACGGCCCTCTTCACACATTCAACTCTAGATTGTTTACGATTTATGGTGCTCTTGAAAATAGAAAAACGCGTAGTTTTTTTTTTAATGTCTGCCAGTGACCCGGGACTTACTCAAACACTTGACTTGCTGGTGCAGCATTTCATCCCCTCGACTCGGACAGTATTTCAGCATTAGCTCCTTCCACGTCCTCTCCTGGTTTGTACAGTTTTACACTTCTTCTTTTTTTTTTTATCTCGTTTGTCTCATAAGCTTTACGTACACCAACACGTGGTACAAAAGAAACAACAACACATGTTCAGCTGCTTAACTAAACACTGCTGAAGACGCACAAGCCCGCCAGGAAAAAGGCCTCTCTTGTGGGAGAAGACGTGGTCGGGCAATCTGAGCAGATGGGATGACGGCCGGAGTGTCGCGCCCCGACGATCCTGCCTTCTCGCTCCTCCTACCTCCTCTGCACCAGTTTCCTTTGGACGTGAATCAAACTGATGGGAGAAATTCAAGCAACACAAATAGGTTAAATCCTGCCACAGAGTCTGGAATATTTTGGAAATCTCGCCTGCGTTCACCAGCCAATAATGGATCACGCTGCTTCCTATTAGTTTATGCAAAAACAAAAGTTAAAGGTGACGTGCAAACTTTGTATTACTGATAGTCCAGTGTTTTCCAGTTTTGTTGAGGTAGATCTCCTCTTTCTTGTTTCTTCAAAGACACTATCTAGTGTGTGTGTGCGCGTGTGTGTGAGTGTGAGTGTGAGAGTGAGAGAATTTGAGTGCACTGCCCCCTGTAGGCCACAGCATAGTATGCCGCCCAGTCATGCCACAGCAAGAAAATGACAAATTGAATCAATTCCTCTCTACATCCACTGGGCAGCATTTGAAAGATACTTCTTAAACAAAGTTTTCAGCATATGAAGAAACAACCATTTCCTTATTTTAAGTGCCATATGAATGTGTAACTGTCTTTGTGTAACTCGAGCAGCCCCGGCGACGGACATTAGAAGTCGTTTCTGTCGCCTAGCGCTGTGTTAACATGCATGTGCAAAGAATTGCTGCCTATTTTTCTCACCGCCGCTGGGTGTTTGTGCGACGATGTTTTTCGGGTTCCTTCATCTGAACCTGGGATGACGTCTCATGTTTGTGTCCTCTTCAACTATAACACTTATTACTGTACCAGTGTTCAATGTTTCCTGCGAAACAGAAGTGTTATTACAGCCCAGCAGCCCTCCTGCAAGGGTTGTTCTTTCTTTATGATCTAATTAAGAAAAAAATAATAATTGTAAATGCACTTGAGGCTTGCACTTCTGCTTTACGCCCCCTCTCAGCCAATCATAATCCCCCCCCCCCCCTTCAAGACCAAGTCAGTCACTGCTTTTCATTCAGTTGGATTGAATTAAAGGAGATTTTCTTTTCTTTTTTTCACCAGTGATGTTTATATTGTATATGATAACTTGTACAGAAGATCTAAAGCTTTTTTTTTATCTTCATAAGGGTAACACTTTTAAGATGCATCTTTCTCTCTTTTTTTTTTTTTTTTTTAAACAAAAGACTGAATATTTAAAAGTATTTTCAGGGATCTGTAAAAAGGAATCTGAAGGTTTAAAAGGGTTGTTTATTTAAAGAAAAAGGCCCACTGTGTACAGGAACAGTCTCCACCTCCCTTTTTGAAAGATTGTTTCTTGTAGAAACGTCTTCTTTTTCTGCCCATTTGCTTTGTAATCCTAAAAATGTGTACATACAGTAACTGTGAATACTATATAAAAATATATATAAATATATATATATTTTTGTTCCCCTGGGATTTGCTACGTGAACACAGCTCAGAGATCTATGTAACATATGAGGTGAGCAGATGAGCCGGTAGCAGGAAATTCAGCTTGTGTCAAGCTTTGTTTTTGTTTTTTATTTTCTGTTGTAAATTCTATGAACAGTTGTTTGCGGTGTGGAGGGAAAAAAACGAAAAGGTGCAGAATCGGCATGGGAAGAGGATTGAAGCATCAGCCTGTTTCTCATGTCTATTTATTACACAACAAATGTATGAAAAAGGAAAAATTGGAAATAAAGCAATTTTGCATACATCCATATAAACGGCGCGTTGTTGTTCATTGAAGGGTGGTCGTCTGGAATTACCCCTCAGAGTCCTACTGGTGCTGACTCCTCATGAATGGAAACAGTAGGCAGCAGCTGACCAAACAATGAGTCCGTGTCAGGCTGGCTCGATGGAGGACCTCGTCATGCGATTCCCTGTTCTCCGACAAACACACACCGGCAGTAACAATTCATAGCATTCACCAGTACAGTGGTGGATGCAGTACATAGATTTAAAATATAGATTCTTTATGTGCAATGCAACCCAGGATCCAGGAAGGATAAACCATTTGAATGAGTTTTCCTCCCAACCAGACTCTACTGATTTCAAGAGCTCTTATTATTAAGTGTGTTGTGAAAAGTCTCAAGTCAGTCGGGCCAATTCTCACATCTCGTGAGTGCGAGTTTGATTTGAAAATCCACCACTTATTTATATTTTATGTTCCAGGTTTTTACTGGGTCAAAACTTGAGACTTGAGTGGTTTTGCTTTGTAGTCTCACGTCAGGCTTTTAGAGAGTGAAGGCTCCGGTAACTTTTTGTGACGCGACTGTGGCTAAGTGGAGAGCAGGGCCGTCCTTCAATCAGAGGGTCGGTGGTTTGATCCCCGGCTCCGCTAGTCGCATGTCGCTGTGTCCTTGAGTAGGACACTTAACCCCAAAAATAGTGTATGTCGAAAAAAGTAGAACGTGAATAAAAGAGTCATAGTTTGATATGTTGAAAGAAGTCATGAATAGGTCATATTATATAATTTCGAAACATGATAAAAAGGTCATAGTACAGTATGTCGAAAAAAGTCATAGTCGAAAGAGTCTTACAAAAGTCATAGTATAGTATGTAAAAAAAATCATAAAAATTCATAGTATAGCTTGTCGAAAAATGTCATAGTATAGTATGTAATAAATAGTCATAGTATAGAATGTCGAAAAAAGTCAAAAAATCATAGGACAGTACATCAAAAAAATGTCATAGTATGTCGAAAAAAGTCATAGTATAGTGTCTCGAAAAAAGTCATAAAAATCATAGGAGTATGTCGAAAAAAGTCATAAAAAACATTATTAAAAGAAATACATTTGGAAATCTTGAGCTCCGGGTTTAATGGATTTATAAATCCCCAAAAGTATAAAAGCGATAATTTTTGCAGTTTCTTACCTATTAACATGAAAAAAAGCATTTTACTCCTCACTTAACACCTTTTGCTTTACTGCACCTTTATTGTTCTTGTACAAAGTTTCTAATCAATGTGAAGGCATGAACTGTGCCAACATAACATAACATATTAGTAACTTTCTTTAATGCTCCCACACACTATTTGCTTTTGACTGAAACGTTGAGATCTGTGTTATGAAAAGACTTCATACTTCAAACACATCTCCATGGTTAACAATCATTTTTCTTTCTCCTTCTGTTTAGCCCCTCTGAGGTCGACATTTTTGTCCAATACTTTGATTAATGATTAAATACCCACAATACCTTTTTTTTCCCTTTTTCTTGTATCACTTACATTGTAATATTTGTGACCCACACCTAAATGAGAAGAGCATATATACGTTATGCTCGTTCCTTTTTCTCAAGAACAAGCCGAGTGAAAAAGGCCTACAGTCATAAATGCACACATGGCCGTCACCATAAAACACATTTCAATGCTCAACTCACATTATTTCAAACCGTTAGTAAAGAGACACATATTTTATCACATGTTTCAATGCACAAATCAAGTTAATCCTGCACAGACTGCAGAGCACAATCATCACATTTAGCAACATTTTACAGTACTTTATTCACAGTTTTGTATTTTTAATATGTATTCTTTGCTGGTCATCATCTAAATGTCATTTTGGAGTGAGTGGCAAACACATGAATCCATCTTTGTACGGCCATGCTGTGTTTCACGGTGTTTGACTTGACGTGTCACTAAAGTCCAGAGACGAAGCTTCCCAGCAAAATGATCTGAAGCAGATGCAGTGACACATCTGACCCGAGGGGACGGCTGGACGTCCCCGCGAGGAGTCTGCCGTCTTTGGACACGGAGACGATGCGACTGAAGGTGGGGTGGATGTGTCTGAAGTTGTTCTGCAGAGGTGTCACCTGCTCTGCGTCCTCCTCTGTGGAGAAGATCTGTGAGGAAAACTGAGCCAGCTGAGGAGAAAAGATCAACGATGAAGCACTCAAGGAAACCATTTGTATTGTTTTCTGCCAGAGAAAAGACATAAGAGACCTACTTGGGACCACGAGATGTAAATGGGAACTTCGTACAGAGTCCACACAACCGCTCGAGAACACGGAGGGGTGGTGAGACTGCCGTAATAGCGGTAATACTGACTCATGTTGTGCTTTGGCAGAAGGTTCATCAGCGGGAATGGTTTGATTTTGGTGCTTTGGCCTGGAGGCAAGGATGCACAGCCGTGATGAGAACAGAGTTACGAACAACAGAAACAGCAGGCAGCAGTGAATTCTCTCAGAGTGTTCTCTAACCTTTGTAAGCGACAGAGGACAGCTTTTGTGAGATGAGTCCAAAGTGCACATTGTCTGCGTAAACAACCTGAAAGAACGCATTCAAATAAGGACGTGTTCGTATGCTACAAATGCTTGAATATATAGAACAAATTTCAATCGACGGACATCAATAAAGAATCCAAGAACAGCAAGTCCTGTTGGGTCGCGCAAGGCCGCCGTCGCGTTCGGATGGATGGACTTCATGTTGACTATGTGCATCTAGAAGTAAATTAAAACATAAAAGCACAGACATTAAGGGAAGGCTGCGCTGCACCAGCCTGCTGCTGCAACAGTTGTCGGGTGACAGTGTAGAGCTTGTCTACTGACCATACTGTACCTCCATCGGGTATCTGCGTCTGTCCACGGTGTGCTCTGAACCGTTAGTGGCCGGGCCGCCCCAGTGGAAGTGCAGCTGGATGGTGTGGTACACATCTGGAAGACCTCCACCGCTCACCGACATGCCGTTGCCAACCTGCAGCACGACTGAGAGAGCAGACCAGTTGGTGTAATTTACACCAACACAACAATGTGCACGTTCACGAAAGTGTCTTTTTGGTGTATTCACCGGCGTGCCCGTCGTTTTGAATGGTCCAGTGACCCGTTTGGATCACATCGAAGCCCTCCAGATGTAGAGATCCCAGAGACTCGTTCCTGGTCATCTGGTGGTCCAGATTGATGGGAGAGTGATGCTCTTCAAGTAAAGGATGACAAGACGGGAACATGTCTCCCCATGCATAAGGATCTGAGGATGGAGAAGGAACCACATAAGAACCAGCTACACCAGTGACTGGACATTAATAGTCTCCAAGATAACCCTTTTGATACTTATTGTGACAGGAGAGAAGATAAATATTGAATCTGTACGTTTCATTCTTGACCTCGGAAACAGAAAAGATTTTACAGTTATTCTGGAGCTTTTGATCAAATCCCACAAACTTCCTCTGCAGATTTACTTTACTTTACGACTTTAAGGATTTCTCATCCATGTTGGCATCAAAGTTTAAGACCGAGTTATTTCTTGAGCTTGGAAACTAAAAAAAACAATCTCATGTCAAGTTTAATTTCGTAGCAGTTCCAAAGATTACATGTCTTTGCTTTTTTTCTTCTGAAACACTCGACAGTTTAACCTCTTGAGGCCTCCAAACAATTATTCAAATGACACATTCTGAGAGGTTATGAGGAGAACATTAGACATATTGAACTGAGGGGTTTGTAAGAAGACACCGCTTCATTTTAGGGGGTCACCAACCAAGACCCCCTACACATTATAATATACACAGTATAAAAATAATGATAGTAACCGAACTTAAATTGTATAAAATCACAGGCCTATTACAGTTGAATAATATCTCCCATTGGCCAGTAAACTATTCACCAACAAGTGGAGACATAATATATGACACTTTATCGAGATGACATATTCTTAAAGTTCTAGTCTGTGTGTTTTAAAACAAGTGATGTTACGTACCACAGTGTGGCTCATCATAACAGTAGTCCTCTGAAATATAAAAAGAGCAAAATGTTGGCACGCATTCATTTTTCTTAGCTTTAGAAATGACACATCATAAATACAGTCTATAGACTCGAGCAGGACCCTCACCTGAATTACCGTGTGAAACAAAAATCACGAGGAGAGCAGCAGCCCAAATCATGGTTAGGATCCTGCAGCCCGGTGAACTCCTGACAGGTGTCCGTGCGTCTGAGGTAGAAGTCCTGCTTAAGTGGGAACGGAGGTGGAAGCCGAGTTTTATCTTCTCCTGGTCTGATCAGCGAAGCGTGTCATTACCAGTCTAGTGGGCTTTCCTGATCAACAGGCTCATTGATGCAGGACAGCTTCACCCCCCCCTCCTCCCCTCCACCCTCCCACTAGTGCCAGCATAGATGCCCAGCGACCAGTAACAAGACCTATTCATGCCATGGGAAAGTCAGCGGACGTGTAGCATGCTGAAGTAGAAGGGGTACAGAATATATATATATATATATATATATATATATATATATATGGTTTCACATAAGGAGGGTGTAGAAATGTATCTCCTGTAACTCTCGATGGTTAAAGACGTGGAAACAGGACATTCAAATTGTAGAAGAAAGAAATTAAATCCAATCACTGTGTGAAATAACATTTGATGATATTAAAGCACCATTCAAATATAAATGTACTGTCTCTCTTAGGAAAGGGGGAACTCAAACTCAATGCTTTCACACAAATGTCCTGAACATATATCCACCTGAAACACTTCTTTCTAAATACTTCCCATCGACATATGTCACACACAACATTGTGCTTAAGTTGCCAGTTATCATCAACTTGATATATTAAAAACTCTCGATGTTTTTTTGTGTGAAAGGTTTTTAAGTGATGTCACAGTTCAAAACTGTCTTGACTCAACGATAAGCGTTCCATCCAGGAATAGATCATGTGATTCTGTCACTACTTGGCCCGTGTGAACAAAGCCTCTTTTCTTCAGCCACAATGCTCTCCAGCCGGGTATCGCTATCTCTGCCTCATGAGTCACTGCGAGGTGCGATATATCCGCTTTCTTTAAATTATTTGAATCTCTTGGTGGCCGTGTGTGTGTGTGTGTGTGTGTGTGTGGGGGGGGGGGATTTCCCCACATCCCACCTTAATCCTCTGTGGCATTTGGTCACTGCAGACGTAGGACTTTCCTGCAGGACTCACAGAAGCAGCTAAATGTCGTGATTGATGAGACTCGACAGAGTTCAGTATGATGCTGTGTTCATACCCACTGACGCATGAGTGCAGTTTATTTGGCATTTGGGATTAGATGTACATCTACCTCAGGAAAAACACAAGCCCTCCCTGCAGATGAAGCACTTTTTTTTTGTTTTTTAATTTAAAGGCTTTGAAACAATGAAATGTAGCATTTGTCGTATTATACATAAAACATATCAAATCCATTAAAATGAGTTCTCACACCACCAGAGTCTAGCACAGAAACTACAGCATGAATGCAGCTTTTCGGGGTCACGGGTCAGGTTTTTTTTTTTTATGCATACAGAGATGTTGAAACTCTATGCAGGAGTGGAACTGTACAGGACTGGTGAGATGAACATGTTTCCATCAGAAGAAAAATCTCTCGGCATGCCAAAAAATAAAAATAAAACATGCACCGCAGCTCCAAAAAGCAGGTTGAAAAATAAAAGCAAACAACTTTGATGAAAACTCAAAATCTAAACCAGAACACCTTCTCCTACACACACACACACACACACACATGCAGATGGCATTTTCTTTTTTTCACAATTGATGAGATTTTGTGGATTATCAATGTCCCCCCCTCCCCCCCACAAAAAAAAAAAGAAAAGATGGGGAAAATAAGCTTCAGCACAAAACAATGTTTTATACAGTAAACTCAAACATGAGACACTCAGTCAGTCACATTTACAGCTGGTTTCAATGCTGGTGGTTGTGGGTTCAGTCTGATCGAACTTCTTCAGGCTTTGCAAAATTCATCCTCGAGTGAATCAAACGATTGTCGTCATAAAACGGGTCTAACAAGTTCCAAATGTACAGTTTATTTTTTTATTACAATATTTCTTTTACTGCAATCCCACCGAAAAACAAGGACGTCAACAGACCCATCGACAGCGAACAGAAACAACCGAGATAACTGAGCGACCGATGTATACAAAACACATCAGAAATGGAGCGGCAGCATCCAAATGTGACATTTAACTCATTTCTTTGCAAAGAAAACCCCAAAAACAAATTAAATTGTAGTTTTTGAATCCCTAAACATGGTTCAGTTTGCAAATACACAACTATGCTGCTAAGAGTCGATGATTAATTAACAACAAATGGGTCCGTTTGCATGATTCGTGATTAGAACAGCTATCTTAAATAAATTGATTTTCTCAAATTAAACGACAGGATATCGTCCCTGCTCTTCACGTGTACACTCGAAAAAGCTCCATCGCTTACGCTCGCTGATCCCCGGGGGAGTTCAGACTGTGTCCATCTCACAACAAAACAATCAAGATTACAGCCTGCAGTCATAACTTATCATCAAAAAGAACAAACTCGGATATTTATCAGGACCACAACATTCCTGGACACACAATGCCTCGTGTCAGCATTACTTAATAAAAACCAATATAGCAGGAAACTAACTCTCTCGCAAGGTTGAAACCCCTTAATTACAAAACTTTTGCTGCAAATACGCGCTATAAACCTGGAAGACAGCCTCATGTATCAGACTAATAAGAAAGGGAGGGGGGGGGGGGGTAGATGAGCGAGTAGAAACGGGGCTGATGAGGACATTATTGTAGCCTGGAGACCGTCGGATCAACACAGAAACGTCCGTTCGGACGGTAAGATGCAAACGAAAAGACGCACAAGAAACATGAGCTGAATTCACCGTCCGTCTGTCATTCTTGTGCTGGACTGTGTGACACACGAGTATAACAAATTTGACCGGCGCAGACCTGAAGGGGTATTTACATTAAGGGCCGCTCGACCGATCGGGACAACTCTGAGATATTTCAAAAGCTTTGCTCAGTCGATGCTAAAAGTAAAAGTGCAGCCTTCACGGCCACAATGGAGTCTGTATAGAAACAGTTGTCTCTGCTCCCTCAGATGCCATTGTTTAAAAAAAAAAAAAGAAGAAAAAAAAAAACCACTCAAAAGGCCAACTGCAGAAGAGTCTTCAGAAACAGGATTCTGTTATGTCTGTACAAACTTTAACTCCCTGCAGTCAGCGTTTTGATAAATGACTCCACAGCCTGCAGCTCCCTGCCGTCCCTCCACGGTCCTTATACAACGGTGCTGAGGGTGGAGGCGCAGTCCGCGGGCGAGGAAGCAGGGGCGGGGCCATCTGTCGGAGTGTCGGGCCCCACCAGGAGGGTGCTGCTATCTATGGAGTCCTCCCGCTCCTGAGAGGGCGGTGCCGAGTCCGTCGCGGGGCCGAAGGCGTGGGGAATAGCTGCCTGGAGCCCGTCCACCATGTCGTTCATCTGGCTCGGCACCAGGGACACCCCGTGTCCTGCGGGTGAACAAAAAGAGAGGGAATGAAGTCGACAGCCTGACACACCATGAGATACATGAACAACGTGCTCCGCGCCTACCGAGGTCCACGTAGAGGAGGCTGTCTGGGTTGATGGAGGCTTCGTACGGAGGAGGGGGGTCGTCGGGGTGCTGGATGTCGGGGTACTTGTAGGCTGCGTACGGCGGAGGAGGCTCTTGGAAATGGAAAGCTCCTCCCTCTCCATCATCGGACAGATGCAGGGGAGTGAGGCCGGTGCCAAAGGCATCCGGGCCGTAGTCAAAGCCTGGGACTCGTCTACCGAGGTTGAAGTGGTGCACTGAGCAAGAAAAAACAAAGGATGACGTGAAACAACTGCACTTAAAATACAGCCACAAAATCATCCTTTTTAAAGAAAGAGAAAGCCTTAAATTCCCTGAGCAACTTATTATTGTTCAGAGGGTGGTGTGCTTTAAACGCTCACAGTTTCCTCCGATCAGAGTTTCGATGCGTTCGCGTCTCCGCTGACGGAGTCTGTGCACCATGAAGAGCAGCAGAGAGAGGATGAGGAAGGACGAGATACAGCTGACGATCAGTCTCATCCCGCTGGCCATCGAGTCAAACAGACTGTTTCCATCTGAGGAGAAAGAGAGAGAAAACCGACAAAATAAGAGTATCACAAGCTGGGGGCTCATTGGTTGCTCCCGAGTATGAGAAATGCAGATGTCAGACATTCCGTTCGTGTGGCAGTACCTGGGTCCAGGCAGGTGAACTTGCAGCACTCTTTGGGATCCTTGCGGAAGTGCTGGCAGCCCTGCGGACGCTCACACAACGCCGCCACACACATCTCCGGCTCGCCGTCGTGACACGTGCAGCTCAGACACGGGTCGTCCCCCTTGGGGGTGAAGTAGTAGCCCTCGTTCACAACGTTGTCCTTTATGTCCACACATGTTTGCTCTGTTATGAAACAAAATGACATCAAGACGTTATCCATAATGAACTTCATATGACGTATAGGCGTCTTTACATTTCTGATGGAAAAGACTAAACGAGCACGTACTCCTCTTGCAGAGGAACGGGAACTTCTTGTAGCAGTTCTCAGCGTGCCAGCTGTGCAGGCCTCGTTCATTCATGCTCTTGATCTGAAAGCGCTGCAGCTGGGCACAGAAGACGTTGTCCTGGGTGGGAGACGCCTCCCCAAAGTTGGTCAGACCCTCGGGTGGCAGAAACACCTGCATGGACCCTGTTGAGGAAAAAAAAAAAAGCATTACAACAATCAATAGTTGACTTTCTATTATTTAATAAGAGCAGAAAAAGCTCATACCTTTGTATGCGACCTCCCAGCGGCCCTCCAGAGAGTGGTTCTGATTGGTGATCACATACTGGTAGCCCACCCAAAACCTTAAAAACAAAAATAACTCCAAAGTTTAAATGCACGTTATCAAATGGTCCACTTCAGGGTTTATGGACAAACCAGTACTGAGCACTTTACACGGCCACTATTGGCCACTAGATGGCCTGCAAACCAACGACGGACCCACCTCTGCTGAAACACACTGAACATTTGAATGAATATTTATCCTGTATACTTGTTTCATGAAAACTAAAATATGTTAGATAAGTTAACTTGAAACTTAAAGGTTTTTTAATCCCTTTTCTGTGAATTAATTGGATTTTCAGTGTCAATAAAGTACAAAAGAAAGACGAGTGTGGAGGAGTAGACAGAGCAGTTTGTCTGTATTTGTCTTTGCACAGAGATTGCAAACTACACACAAACTGTAAATGACTGTAGAAACACTTCTAACATCCGTTAAGTGAAGCTCTTATAACAACCTACGATCAAAGGCTTTGGACTGAAACACTCACTTGCACTGGTCTCTGCGCTCACAGACTTTGTCGTCAAAATCCACCTCGATCTTCAGGATGAACTGCAGCTCCTCGTTGGTAACGAAAGTCGCCAGCGAGCCGTTGACCTTCTGACACGTGTCGACAGCCTGCCAGTAGTTCTCGTTCCTCAGGTACACCTTGTAGCAGCTGGCCGTCTTCTCGTAGTGGTGCCACCCACTGGGGCATTTCTCTATGGACGCAAGATAGACTTCAACATCGCGGTTGATAAAAGCAGCGCGCGCACACACACACGTGATCAGAATCAGACACAGTTTGTTATCAAGTATGAAGATGATAAACGAATATGTCTGTACTGCAGATTCCTCAACATTAACAGGTGAGGGTGAAGATGCTTACTGTTGAAGCGGACAGGCTGAGCCACACCGATGACGTCTTCCACCTGGTCGTATCCGTTACCGAAACGAAACCGCTCCTCCTTTATAGCTGCAAAGAAAGAAAAAAAAAAAATAAGTTTTTTACAGAAGAACACTTTTTCAGTGCACATATCAGTTCATGTTGTGCAACCTGTTAAACGCCCGTGATGTAATGAACGAGGCATTTCATCAGTCCGATAGATAAACAGTGTTGCTTGCTTCTGCACCGACTCTAACTGGTAAATATCATGTGTGTGCAAAGGCCTGTTTTGTCTTAAAAATAGTATGAAAGTTCATATTTCTATAAACGTCCACAGTTCTGGTATTTCCTCTAAGTACATTTCTCTTTCTCTAGCTTGTTATTTACTTTAGCGCTTGTGATCAGCATTTCCTCTTTAGAAAACGTGAAGCTCGTGTCTTAAGAACCAACTTCAACCCACAAGAAGTAAATACAGATTTGAGGAAGATAAAAGCAGAACCCAAACCTTACTTTAATAACATTAAAACAGAGCAGATTGTATTCTCTACTAAGTATCAATAAGAGTCCCAGCATTGTCTCCATAAAGCACAATCTCTACCTTTCTCTAAGGACACTGAGGTTTGACTGACGTCAGGATGAATCTACATGCGTTTAGATTTGACTTTAGAAAACACTATTGAATAGAAGCGCTCTTTTGTCTGCAGCCTGGCTTGCTTTGGTACAGTCTCTAGAAGAACCCTTTTTCCCCTCTTTAACCTGCAGTGAAGTCATACGGTGGAACAGTTGCCTCTGGTGTTTGTCGAGGCTGGAATTAGTGGGAGCGATCGCTCCACCTCCACATGTTCAACAAAGAGCTAATCCCAAACAAGAACATTGATTTCCATGCGCGCTGTTGATTTAGCAGACAATAAGCCCTCTCACTGAGACATGTGGGAGCATTGTTTGGCTTTTTTCTCTCGCCTTCCTCTATGAAAACACAGCTACTCAGCACACAGGGTAACGGGTAAATACATGCAGACAGAATATACTGTACATGCATGTTTTTTAAGGACCTTTCATGGGTGAATAAACAAAGAAAACAAATGGATCACTTCCTGCTTTTATTGCAATGTTCCATCAATGTGGTTTCGCTGAGGACTGACTGCTGTGCGGTGACCTAAAGGCACTCTGCTGTGCGGAGGTCACATGCTGGACTCAATCCTCAGTAATTCCTATTATGCGGTCAGAGATCTGGGGATAAGGTCTCTCTGGATTTAAGAGGGGAAAACAATGGGATTTCGGGCAAAAAGGCTTAGCGCCCGCAACAGCCAATGCGGTGTTGAAGAGATCAACGAGCGGCCAACAAAAAACAGAGACACATGTGCTGCCACTCAAGAGTTCAACTCTGCCTCTCCCTGCCGTCTGATGTGGTCGGTCCAGATCTGCTAGTCTTGATTTTACAATCCTTGTGGTGGATTAGGTCCCGGGTGTTGCTACTCTTTCCAGAAATCAATCATGTTATGGGTGTTGGGTAACGGAGTGGGTGTAGGAGAGCTATACTCACGGGGACAGTCCATCTCGTCGCTCTTGTCCTCACACGCCGTCCAGCCGTCACACTGCCAGGACATCGGGATACACTGCATCTTCCCACTGCGGCAGGCGAACTGCCCGGGGCTGCAGCGCTGCTCTGAAAACACAACAACAGAGGAGCTCCTGTGGTCAAACCTGCATGTGACCGAGCCTCTTCCAAACAAAGAGAAGAAAACATTTCAAGTCCAGCAGAAGACTGAATGAGGCCACGCTTCTAATGGATAAAATAAGAGATCTTACACGCTGACGGGGTGAATTTGGGGGGGGGGTGTAGAACACATGAACAGATTATTAATGCTTTTTCTTATAGCACCTGGGTGCAAATTATAAAAAAAAAAGATTTCTCCTTCATTGTGAATGTTGTTATTCAGGACTTGTAGCCGGGGCTGTACATGTTGGACGTGACAGTTGTTCTTTGTGGTATTCGTCCCGCCCCTCCTCCACTGTGATTGGACGGCTGAGTGCAGCTTTTCACCCAAAGTGGAGTTTCTTTAGATTCTCAGCAACCAGAAGAACAAGACGTGCGACACCGTGTCACGCTGACGGCGTTTGTAGCATATCGTAAATGCTACGATGCTGTGCTATCCCATCGCAAAGAAGAAGAAAAAATACACTGGCCTCAGGGGAAAGAAAAAAAAAAAAAGGCTTTGGTGGACAATGCTCCTAAATCAGCAGAACATTTACACCCACTTGTTGTCAGCATGAGAGCCCACTCACCCATTCAATACACTGAGAGAGCAAAGGAGGAAATAACAGATAGAGAAGGGATCCTGGCAAAGAAAACCCAGAAGCTCAACTCGTTTATACTAGTCATGAAAGACGTGGTGTATCCCCCAAAATCAGACCATTGGAAATATAACAAGACTTTTGTAAGTAACAGTTGGGTTATCAGGGCGACTGGAAAGACGTCGCCTTGGACCTGCAGCAGACACACTTAATGTCTTTTTGTTTGTCTTCACATCATGAGCGGTTAGAAGAAGCCTCTGCCTGCTTAGCTGCTTAGAAAATAATATTTAATATATATATATAAAGGGGATTCTTCTGTTGTAAAGAGCGTATCAATGCAAAGACGTTAAGAGAATTAAACAAGTGTTTTCAGGCTTCTTTTTCTTATTACAATCTGATAACATTCACGGATCAGCAATGGTTCACACTGAAGGATTCTAACCACGAGATCAGACAGACCTCTACACTAAAAGATAAGACTGCGTGCTTACCTGACAATAATCTTGCCAGAGCTAGCCGCGGACCTGAAACAAACAGAAACAATAGAGTGACTGTTCAATCCAATGTGTCGCCGGCTCATCATGTTGTCTAGAAGGACGTCTAGTGTTTGTACCGTCAACAACTCTCAGTGCTCTGTGATTAGAGGGAACATCACACCATCTGTTCCTGGACACAGGTGCTTGTTGTTTACCTACGAAGCTGGACCACCCACTCACGTGACAAAGACTTTACTTAGAAGAAGACTTGGAGCTATTTCCAGTCACTATTGTTTCACCCGTGTACCAAACAGCTGAGGTGACATCACCCCACACAGACCAGACCTTCAGCTCTGATGACACCACAGAGCGACACTCGGCTTTAATACGGTTATTAAAAAAAAACAGCCTTTATTTGAACAAGAGTTCTGACTGCTGCACAAATTAATGATTCACCTGATATATAAAAAAAAAAACATACATGAGCATCTGGTAATGTCCCACAAAAGTATGGATTTACAAACCAGACAAAAAGGTTCGCCCACTATTTCCAATCGTTAAGCCGACCTTAATGCAGAATTGCAGACCTTCACTCGGTCTCACACAGCAGACCTGTCTTACTTGATGCTAAGTGGATTGAGACGCATTACAGACCCGTCTCAGTCTCCGGGGAGTGAACGCGTTATCATCGATCCCATCAAGCTCTAATATGAGTCTAATTGATGGATAACATTAAAGACCATGTGTCCCAATTGTGATGTTAATAATTAATGCACACAGAATAATAGATCAGGTAAAAAAAAAAAAGAGCTATTTGGCTTTCACAGTCGATAGTCAATCTTATTCTAAGTGCCTTGCAAGATAACATAATTATGGTAAAGTATAATATCTAATCTTTAACTCACACCTGTGATGTTACAAAGACATCCAAAGGGCTTTTATAGTCTTTTGTTCGATATTGTACTAAGACATGTTCCTTTGCCACGTCAGCCTACTGGGAAGCTAGCAAACAAATCCAGCTGCGGAGTGTTTATCTCAAACGTAGCAGACTCCTTTTGAGCCGTGTCTGCATGTGCTCACGACGAGAACATAAACGCCCGGCTTGTACTTTCTGGTGCCTGTGGTTTGACTGAGGACTCGCTGCCCACACAGATCCGTATTCAGTCGTTCTGTTTTCCGATAACTGCTGCTGGGAAAAGAGTAGTTTATTCAGATAAACGGGAGACTATTTATGCTTTAGGGTTATCAGATGGTGCATGTTGAAGGCACAGCGTGTTTTTAGATACAAGTGTTTAAAAAAAAAAGCCTGTCAGCTTGATGCTGGAGTGCACTTCCCTCGACATCAACTGAACTTCAGGGTGAGTGAGATGGAGTCTCTGAATCTGCTGTGGTTAACGGCGGTTTTCCCCTCCTTGTTCGGTCGGGAGGGACATTTCATCAGAGAGATTTTAGACTTTGTTTTGAGACTAGGCTAAAGAAGATGATCGCTCAAAATCAACCACGTATGATGCACACACACACACACACACACACTGTGTCTTGCGGCCGTATGCAGAAATGCATCTGCCTGGGAACGACTGTATTAATGACTTAAGCATGACAAACGGAGCCGTTCTGAAGGTGGGCAAGCAGGACCGAAAACGTCTCTTCTTCTTGAGGCCATTTCTCTCACAAAGCGTTGGGTTTTGTCACGTTGAGCCTTCGACCGAGCGAACGCTGGCAACCCTGAGACACGTGAAGCTTTGCATCTCTTACATAACCAACAGGAAGATACAATAAAGACTGGGACACTGGCCCCCAGCTCAGTCCCACTGAAGGAATAACGGCAAAGTGAACCGGCCTTGTGTCTCCAGCCGCCGGTGATTCACATCAACACTGAGGCTCGGCTGTTAGAAGCAGTGAGTGGGTACAAACATTCATTTCTTTCTTTCTTTGTACAACCTCACATTTAAAAAGCAATATACTTTATTTTATACCCGCGTGGATGAACGCACTCCGGGTCAAACTCCCTTCAAAAACATAGCCGTTCTTAGATGGGCAGCCTACATAACAAAAAGCCATTTTGGGAGGAAATTAATATGCGTGTTGCGTCGAAAGGCTCGACACCAATATGACAACGTCAACACTTCAAATGGTAAACAGAGTGGCTCTTGAATACAGAGCTGTAGCACCGAGTTTCACCATATTAGGAGAACGTGGTGACGATCTTTACAGACTCTTGGCTTTCAGACGTGTCGTCAGTTTCCACCTCTGAAATGTTAATTTCCTCCACATACAGGACAGCAGCATCAGCAAGATGTTGCTAAATGTTTCAGGTCCAAAACAACAAATTTAACACTTTCCTTATTTGCCAGATTACTTTTCTCCCATTTCCATCCAATAGCCGACTCGAGGATTATAGTTATGTTGCATGTATGAATTAATGGCTTTTCACTGAGCCAATGAACACCTCTTTGCTCATCAGAAAGTAAACGCTCTGCAACTCACTGCGTACTAGGTTGTCACTGCTTCCAGTTAGAAGTTGGAAATAATGTCGGTACATCTAAGGTTGAACACTATGTGTTGTATATGCACTCTGTAACAAAGATGATTTTAAGAAAACCCATGAATTCACCGATTAGTGGAACTCTTATCTAGCTTGATATTTGGCCAAAAATAATAATATCCCTTATCCTCACATCAACAACAAGTCCATTTCAAACCTTCACTTAAATAGTATGTAAAAAAAAAATGTACGTCACTGTGGCTGTAGTTCAAGTCTTCTCCATTTGGCTCACTGCAAGCTGCAAGTGTAGCCAGTGAGTTATCAGCTGGACAAAGACATCTGACTTTTGTCAAAAGTTAAACTGTTTTGTGCTGAACAGAAAGTGATAAACCAGCTGCCAGTGTAACACAGACGATAAACATCGTGTTGAGCCCAACGAGACTCTGCTAACTTCGTCTGCTTCTTCTGAATTGGCTTAGAGCACATTGAAGACGCTTAGTTGAGTCGAACCCAAATCTACTGAGCAGTCTCGCATTCAAACCAAACCTACAAGCTGCCTGCAGCTTCAATGAAAAAGTAAAAAGTAGAAGATTACCCAGATCTGCCTCGTTGTTGGGCTCATTCACATGAACAGAGGAAGGAAAATAACTCTGGATTCGACTATTAGTGCATTTTACAACTATTCAAGTGTTCATACTGGGAAGTTTATTCCCATTAATGCTCTGAGTTACAGATGTTTTCCCCAATCTAAGTCGGGCCCAAAGGCATTTAGCCGCTATGTAAAATTAGCTTCCACGCCTGGTGCTCTTCCTGCAGGCTCTGTTGGGAAACACACTGGGGGGGAAATGTTCCCATTACTCAGGTGGACAACGTATTGACGATCACATGCATGTCTCTGTAGTGTGGGAGCCACAGGACATGCACATATGCTAACCACCGAGCCACCGCGGTCTGCATATGATCACATCTATTTCCGTTGTATTTATCACAAGCGTTTCGCAATATTGTGCAGAGTAATGTAAAACATACAAACCCCACGAAGACACATTATTTACATGTGAAAATCACGTGGATGCTAAAAGTGATTCGGATCATAATTTCGAATTTAAAAGCACCTCCAACGAGCTTAATTCTCCTTCGGATGGAGAGTATTTAAAGCTCAACTACATTAAAATTGTTGACATTTTAATGCTGCCTGGCTTACTGGCATACATCCAGAAGGCTAACCAAAGAGCCATTTCGTTTTATGATGCTTGTACCGTTGCTTATCAGCAGCAGTAGACGCTGTGAGACTCTTAAAAGACGCCGTGAGGCGGCTGAAGCCCACCTGTGTGACAGGGAAAGTGGTTCATGCTCACACCAGCACAACGTTTTTAATTGAATTATGTTCCAGCAAACTGGATTATTCTTAAGTCTGAGTCATGTGGGCATCAAGCTTTAGTAGGAAGCATTCACTTGATGTGCACCAACACAAAAACACACCGTCTGTGACAACGCCTGTGCAAAATACGATAAAATGATTATTATTATGTTATTCCCACTCCGCATGTAGAAGGGTTGGCATGAAGGCCACACTATCCCCCAAACAACTAGGAGTGGTTTCAAACTATTTGCCCGAGAAACCAAACACAAATTAACTAGAGGAAGTATGCAGTGTTGCTTGTACTGTGTTTTCCGGGAACTCCTTTTTATCAAACCAAACAACGTGTTTATTCACGACTTGAACTGATTACAGCAGATAACAGTAGATGGTTCAGGGTCTCCCAGAGCAGGCTGAACCACTATAAACAATCATTCCTGCTTATCACTAACAGGTACAACAGGTACTATCATTAACACTAACAGGTAATCTAGGACCATGGGGGTTGTGCAATATGTCGCCACTGTCAGAAGGTGTGTTGCCTTGTGTGTACGTGCAAACTGTTACGTGCAAGTGGTGTTGTTGTATGATTTTATCTTCTGTGGAAGCCCACAAACACATTTATCTATGCGGACATTAAAAGCATAACTTATTTTATCTTTGCTGCTCCAATCCACACGTTTATCAGGATCACAAGATCAGGCCTACGGGAAACCACAAGATGCTTTTTATGTTCTTTGCTGCTTAAATTAATCCAGGAAAGGCTGAGCAAGTGTTTGCAGTCGAAGCACAAGTTCAAGCTTTCAATCGAGACAAACTAATTGAAGACATTTTGCCGTTTGATCTTTAAAAAATGGCATTTTGTGACGGACTTGACTACCCGAGGAGGCCTTTAGTGTGCCAATAATGTGTTGTAAGTGGTTATATTATTGAAAACAAACATGCATTTGCTTATTAGGGATTTTGTATGTCTTTAATCAACCAGATTGTGTCTGCAGTACACAACAGAAACATCTTTTAGGAGAGTGTTATGACAATGACATTACTGTGTTGTTCAACACTCGGATGTTCGACTGTGTAGCTGAACGATGAGTCAATGAGAGACAGCTTCTGTGATGCAGGACCATGAATCTCTGACATGCATTTCAAACACAAGCGGACACACGGCGAGATTAAATTGTTTATATGGCTGTAAAGACACCCGCCTTCTAAAACAGTTAAGTTAAATCTTTATAACATCATTTATCAATACAGCAAAATAGCTCAGAGAGGCAACGGTCTATCTATAGATACAATTTATATATATTTATATAATATGGTTCTGTTGACTGTATACATCGTTAAGTTAGGTTGTTATTTGCCCACTTTTTACTGCTATAATAGCGACAGCAAGGCGGTCCTCCACACCGTCCAACAGAAGCACAGCAGCGGTTATAAAAACTACTCGAGCCCGTGGTTTATCCAGCAGGCCTCTCCGCCTGACCTGTAATCTCTGTTTCTCTCTTCGAGCTCCACGGGAATAAATGCAGAAGTAAAAAACAACAACGTGGATGTATTTACCTGTCCGTGGTGGGTCCGTTAACGTGAGGACGAAGAGGAGAGAGAAGAGGACGAAACTGCTGCTGTCAGCCTTTGGCAACATTTATCCTCCATTCATAGTAACTCCTCTATCCAGAAAATTGTTAAAAAAAAACATAAACCGAAGATCTGCGCCGCCGCCCTCCTCCGGAGTTAACACGTTACCCTCTTAACACAGTTTGCACCCATTGTACGCACTCGGAGTGGCAGCTAGCGAAGACAAACCGCGTCTATAAAGCATAGTCGCACCGCACAGCGACACAGATTGTGTTTAATCTCTCCGAGCAGCTAACGGTAGCTGACTGGCTCCGCCGCGCGCGTTGTCCGTCCTCTCACCGCCGCTGATCCAAGATGGCCGCGGCCTCCCATCACAACAATCCCAAACATTCACCACAAGGCTGTCAGCTGGAGGAGCTGTCGGGGCGGAGTTAAGCCGCTTTTACCCAGAGAGACACACGATAACCAGCGCGCGTGTGTGTGTGTGTGTACCCGTAGAGATTATTATGAGATGAATCCAACCCAAAATATTATCAGTGAGCGTCAGATGGCATCGACGCACGGGCGGCGCTGATGACTGGCGCAGTTTATCATGCAGCATGATGCGAAAGGGCTGTTTATTTTTAGTTTATTAAGCATATCATAAGACTTTGATGAAGTGTTATTGTACCAATTTAAAAAAAATGAGTATCCATTAATCCAGTTAAAACGAGATTTATTCTAAAACCAAGACAATTTAAGTTATTTAACTCGAAGCAGTCATGCAATAAGATCTGCCTTTCTCATTTAGAAAAATATTTGTACTAAAATTGCATAAATGTGCATTTCTACCCTGAATGTTATGTGAATATAATTTACTTTATGTCATGGTATCCTTGAGAGATAACCCATGGGTCAAACTCCAAGATGGCAATGATCATAACAAGTGAGTCCGTGTCTTTGAGGGAATTTGATGGCTTACTTTTGTTATTATATTGGAAAATATATCTAATGTCTTAACACCCGTTTCCGGCTTTAAGTACAGCACATTGCACACATGAAGTGGTACGGTCCAAATTAAAGTGGGCACATTGTCTTTGACATAAACATGCATATCAGCATTCACTGTACTAAAACCATAGGTTTGTGTAAGTATGTCCACAACTAAATCCATATTATATCAAGATACTGTGTATGTGTGTGTGTGTATTAGAGGACCTGTAACACCTAATGCTCAATAAAACGAAACAAAAACACAATACCAGACTTATTTAAACACAGTGTGACTCGGCCTGTACATTTGAAGCTTTGTTCGACCACCAGTAGGAGGTAGAACAGATCTATTAAGGATGTCATGGCATTAGATTCTTTAGTAGACCTTTTCTTTGTCAAACGTGTCCATTTTTATTTTAGAGTTTAAGAAAAAGGTTGTACAGATTTATAATGCTGAGCCCAGCTCTGCCTGCACATTTTCTTTCCAATATAAGGAAAAGAGAAACACATTTTTCCTCATTTTAAACACCAACACAATTGTTTGACGTTGGGTTTGAGTCATTTCTATGATGCAGAGACACTGAACATGTCATGGCAGCATGTATGGAGAGCTGGGCGACGGCTATTGGAGGAAATTATTAAATATTGGATCAGAAACAGCTACTGGATTCTATGTATATATTCACATAATTTAAGTTGCTGTGTGACACAGATACCAAACATTTGTTAGAGTGGAAACAGCTGTACAAAAATCTATGAAACAAAATAAGAAAATCAAGTTACACAATATAATTTGAACACTGTATTTAGCCCTCTATTAACCTGTCTGCTCAAAAATAGAGAAACTTCTTGAAAATGCTTCAGTCCTGTGTGCATTTCTTCCTCCAGTCATCCGACTGAAAGATGTGCTCTTGAACTGGGGAAAACTGGGTCTGGACATTTAAAAATCAAGTTTCCCACGTAACATATCTGTTTTGTACAATCCCAGCAGAGAACAGCTTCTCTTACTCAGAAATAATCGGCGGCTTTCCGTCTCTTGGGAAGTTGCAGCAGATTGTCTGTCAGGGACGTGAGGTCCTGAGAGCTCGGCGTCTTGGCTTTAGTTGGCGTTGGCGTTCCCGTGGGAGTGGACGGGCCGCCGAAAGGAGACTTGCAGCCGGGGACTTGATGTGAGGGCGACGGGGTGTAACTCGCCCGTAATGCTTTGTCCGTGTATTTGCTGGATGTCCGATTTACGAGCCTCTGCAGGGCGGGGGTGAGGGATGGGCTCAGACCTTTAGGAGTAAGACTGCAACACAAAAGTTCAGTTAAGAAGAGTATCATTGTCCTTCACAACTGCGCTAATAAAAAGGAATCAAGTAGCATAGAATCATTTAACAATCAAGAGGGCAGAAATGTCTTTACCTTGCAAGGTTCTCTGTGACTTTTCTAAACGCCTCCTGTTTCTTTGCGCGGTTTTTAGCGGCGGCTTCATTGGCCATCTTTAAACCCAGCCTCTCTCGTCTTCCTGGTTCTGGAATCTTTTAAAACACATATTCAATGTCAACATTTTACAACAAAAACAATCAATGATTAACAAAGAGTTAGCTGCCGCTGGAGGTTCAGTACCTTAAATGACGGACCATGATTCCTCTCAATATACGGGCTGTCTGATCCGTCCAGACGGAATGGGGTGCTCTCAATCTCACCCCAGGTCATCAGAGGCGACTCGGCTACACCTGAGGGGACAGACACGGCTTTGAGATCACTCCTCCAAATGTAAGAAGGTTGCTGAATGAGCCATACAAGGCACACACATTCAGTTTGACCTGTTCTCAGGACTGTTACTGAGAGCCACTCACCAGGTGCTGGGGATGGCATACTTTCAAAACCATATCCATTTACTGTCGGGGAGTCGTGTGGGATGAGCTCTTTCCCATCAGGTCCTACTTTACCCTGTTTGAACTGGACAGAAAACACGACACATCAGCTACTTGAATTAACACTTTTATTCAACTGGAGAATAGACCGCCACGTATGGGGCACTCATAGGCCAAAACCACATCAATGTTTTTCATACATTCTTATCACGTACCTGTGCATTGAGGGCTGCCGCCTGCTGAATCTGGCTTTTGTTGAGAGCTTTGCTGAACGGGTCTCCAGCAAAGCGCGTGTTCTTGTGAACGACCTCCCGTGGCTTCTTAAATAGAGCATCGTCGTCTTTAACACCTGATTAAGTGAAAACACACGAACATATATTTTTCTCTCACAGTGAAACTACCTCCAGTAGGGATTAATGCCACATAAAGAAAGGAAGGAAATCTAAGTTTGGTGTTCTTACCCTCTGGATAATACATCAAGGCGTTCTTCGCTTTGTACTCCCACGTCTCAAGTCCAGCTTTGACACATTCAAGTGCTGCTTTCTCTGCTGATGGTAACGCAAGGTTCTCTTCGTGGCGCTGCAAAAACATCACAAGTGTTTATAAATGTAGTCTAGGGGTGTACCGATACTTTAATAGTTGCCTGACATAAACATAACATGCACCAATTTGGTCAAAGGGAATGTAATTTTCACCTGTAATCCAAACACATCATTCCTTTGCTTTGAATTTGATTTAGTTTAACTCTGCAGACACGTACCTGTTTGTATTCAGCCTCCGCCTCATATAACCAGGAATGCCTCAGCCTCTCCTTGTCCTCTGCCAGATCCATGATCTGCTCAAACGATGCGTTATCCTCACTGGTATTTTTAGCGAGGAAGCGATCCAGAGGGGGCAGCTCTTTCTCTTCCTTGTCATCATCCTTGCTCTCTATAAATATGACATCAATAGGAATAGGGTTAATGTACTTGTGAGTATTTGTGATTGCATTCATTAGGAGAATTACGGACTAAACATGGTTTCAGTGAGTTCATTTGAGAGGTTTTATTGTAGATCTGGCGTGTGTTATATGTTCATCTTAATAAAATAGATACTTACCCCCGTCTAAACCTTTACCGCCATGAGAGGAGGAGGGAGACCCTGAGCGGCCCAGTGGTGTCTCAAAGCTTGCAGGTGTCACATCTTACATATAAAGAGGAACAAATGGGAAAAAAAATAGGCATGAGGTATTCTGTAAATAAGGTATAACAACATGAAAGTACAGTGGCCAATTTCACTCCTCGTACTACTCACGGGGTGCAGAAGATCGTGGGGTACATTTGGTCAAGGACGATCCATATCGGATGGATATCTCTCTCATTCTTTCTAGGTCACCAGTTTCCTCCGCGTCAAGGTAGTCCTTCTGCGCTTGCAATTTAGTCACATCTGGGAAGAAGTCCCTCTGGATGATCTTTTCTAAACTCTGTTGGAAGTAGACAGTTGGTTTTATTTGACTTTGTAATGTTGGTACAACAACAACGAAGAACAAGTGTAGAATTGACATGTATATCTCAGGTAAATCTGGTATTTTCATGGATGCCTTTCTGTTGTCTGTTGACCACCGATAGCTCCTCCCTAATTGTCTGGTCATTTATCTACCTCAATGTACTCCTCTTCGTCGAGGACCTTTCTATGCAGCTTCCCCGTGTCGTTCTCCTCGGGTTGTTGTTGTAGGAGAGCCATTGTTGACACTGTGACAGGGACGAGAGTCCCGCACAACGCTCTCCTCACGCTCGCACTGCCCTCCATTGTAGACCGTTGTTAGCCTGCTAGGCTAATAGTTTAGCTTCAACGAAAAACTGCGACTCAATCGAAACGGAAGGCGGCTTTATGAACACCGTCTAAGTATTTAGAGCGAATAGTTTATATGTAGAAATCTAATACTACGCGAACGTCACTAACTGTTACGTTAAAAAGCTAACTAAGGTTAGCTACCGTCGGCTAACTTCAGAACCAGCTTACAAACAACGCACTACGTAAAGGCTTCAGTCTGAAGTTGTACGTCACCGGAAATGTACTGCCTCTCAGGAAATTTTCAGAATAAAATAAGAAAATTACATTTCCGGTATAATAATAATAATATTAATGATATTAACATTTATTATTATAATAATATTTGTTGGTGGGGATGGGAGACGACTTCTTGGTTAACTTTTACTATACCGTAAAGTTAAAAAGTTGTGTTCTTCAGTGTAATCATAATATGTTAGAAGAACGTGTTTTTGTGTTCTTAGGTCAGATAGGCGTTATTGATATTACTACTTGTAAAGGAATCTGTGGTTATATTTTATTAAACATACATAAATACATGCTTGCATTCATTTTTAACAATAATACTACTAAATAAAAGATGATGTATCTGGCAATAGCCAGAGTTTTACTCTGATCCCTGTTATCTACCCACACAGAATAATTACTATATATTGTATATCCTAACCCAAAAATGATCATGTGACCCCACTAATAATCTCCTGACCCGCCAAAAATTTACAAACTGATTATTTTCTTACACACAAAACTGCGTGTATAGTTTTTCAGCAAAAAGTGAAAGATGTTCAAATACAGTAAAATAATGGAGTTCTATCCTGACGTGTTCGCTTCATGTCAGCTTTTAAATTATTATGACGCCCAACTTAGATGTGTTATAGCTTGTGTAAAAAAAAAGTTCCTCCACCTCTCTCAAAATAACTTTATTTGTTCACAAGGACACTTTTTTTCACAACCAGTGCAAATAATAACAAATTTCCAGATTCCAGATGTATCTTAGATCAGTATTAGCATACTGAAAGTCCTTCGATCTTGCAATCAACCAATCAGATTCACAAATAGGTTACAAAACTGTCACATGATCTGACAGACACAATATAGCAATAATATAGCTATTATATAGCAATAAAAAAATCATTTTATTTATATAACTCAAGCTCACACACATACACGGCTCTCTTCTTTTTCAGTGTCCATATAGTAAAAAAATTATTTTTCCGTGTCTCCCACACAAAATGATAGTCTTTTCTGACGCCTCCACTTTGCTCTTCGGTTTTTAAACCAAACCTACCGGTAGAAAAAAGGTCACGTTATTTAGTTGTGATTTTGTAATTTTTTTGGCACATTGTATATTTACATTTAAATAAACAACAGCATTGGACATCATTATCAACACAGGCATATAGTTATACATGTCAAATTGACTAGAGTGTACGTGAAATGTAGTGCTATCATAATAATACTCAAAGGAAGTGTTTAAACTTGCACACATCTTTAGGAATGGTCCATCTTCCAGCACAATACGTTGCTAAGTTGGAGCAGTCTTAAAACACATCTAACCCTGTATCACTGTGAAAACATGACTATTATTTGTTGAGACGCTGAACGTGACAGTCTTACCTCTACTCTTTCTTCCCTTAAGTGAGTATACTGTGCTAGTTTCTCCCTTGTGGTCACATCTGGATACTGGTTCTGCAGGAACAGCTCCTCCAGTGCATCCAGCTGCTCCTCTGTGAAAATAGTGCGATGACGCCTGGTCCGCCTCTGCACCTGACCGGGCGACTGCTCCTCCCTGTGAGCATCTCCCAGCCTGCACGGGTCTGTGAGCATCGCTGGGGGCCATCCGTACTGACAGGCTGCAGGGAGGAGATCTGATTTTAGGTGAGCGTGCAAAGTAAAGGTTACCGTTACCAGTTTAAAACGTGTCAACAGAAGTGACTCTTCTCATGAAGAGAACGGTTCTTGGTCTTACCTTCATGAATGAAATCAGCCTGGTAAATGTCTCCACAGTGGGAGCAGTAGCAGCAGCAGCACAGGCAGGTGTGATGCACAGCCTCCATCTGACCTCCGACAGGACTCACTGCCCTCTCTTTTAGTCCAGCGCCACTTTCTCCACATGACCGTCCGTCTCCATTAGTGTTTGGATAATTGCTCAGTATGTTTTCAATAGTGAAAGGAAACTTTTGTCTCTCTATCCTGATCAGTCCATCCATCCCCAAAGAAATTCCAATAAAACACAAGCTGCAATGATCGCAGGATATTGACACACTTTTTTCGACAGTTCAGGCTCAGCTGCTCCTCTGCTTCTCCTCTCTGCACAACGGTGTGTCGGGTCCTTATAGCGAAATTGGGAGGCAAAAAAAAGAAAGAAAAGAAAGTAAAACTATAATCCCCCCTGTGGACCAGACACATAAAACGGTTGGAACTTAATTCCTAGCTAATCTGGGCAGTTTTGTGAAGAGGTTAGGGAGGACGGCAGATTCAGTTAATCTTGCCTCATTCCTTTCTCCAAAAGAAATCAGATTTCACTGCATAAAATGAGAAGTGGAGAGCTCCTAAGATCCTTATTGTTGGGGTTTTAGAGAAAAGGGGATTGCTTGGTATTAGAAACCTGGATTTAAAGATAAACGCTTTTTTTTTTTGGTGTGGCCAGAGACTTGTGTTATGCTGAATTTGAGGATTAGCGCTGAAATGTATTTCATAATGTCGCTTTCCCATTTAGCTTTATCAACGAGTGATCAGGCTGCACTGACAATACTAATTAAGCATACTAATTACACACAGTTGGATTATTGACTCATCTTGCTAGTGATGTGTGGTGACACTAATAGATTTGTATGTTATTACTCAGTACAGACAAAACCAAAAGCGAAAAGAGTAAATTCAGAAAAGGGGTACCTCCATGTGGTTTGTATTCACAATCATGCATCATGTGTCTTATCTGTGCGGTGCAGTCTTTCATCCTCACTTCTCTGACAATGTGCACAGCTGTTGTAAAGCTATTACAGGTTAAATTCATCCCCCTGCAACAAATCCTGTGATTTCATACAAGGTAATACACCTTTTTTTTTTTCAGAGAATTAATGGATTTCCACAATCTGTCTTAAGCTCCTCTTATAAGGGCTTTTGAAAACAGATAACAATAAACACCATCCCATCCTTTTCACTTGGGTTTAATAGCGTACCGGATTGTTGATGTATAGTTTGCGGAGCATGTGAGATCGCAATCTAGCAGATATTGTGCTCCTCAATAGAAGCAATTGTATCACATCCACATTGGTTCAACCAGTTCAAAATTCATTATTGGGGATTAGAATGATAAAGGTTCATTTTGTTGTTGTAAGAGCAATATTTGGCACAAGAGGTAAAGTAAAGAAAAGCCACCACCGCCCACATGGCTGATACAGTTTTTCTAGATGTTTGCAGAGCTGCTTGGATGGCTCTCTTCAATTTAAAGTGATTTTCACCTGTAAAACTGTGGCGCATTACTACCCGACAAATACACAACCTGAAGCGATAAGATGGACAATACTGAGCAGGCCCCGAAACAAAAGTCAACCAAAAAACAGTTCAGATAAAGTGAGAAAACACGAGGTAAAAAAACAATTGTAATTGCTTCTCTGCCTTATCTTGATGTGATGCCACATTTTGAAGACAGTAGGCTTATATTTCTGAAAAACATTACACTGTTATAATTCCAAATTTCAATTGATAAAGGACACACATTAAACCAGTACAATTCAGAGAGCAGACACAGTATTACAAATACTCTTACTGATGATAAATAAGCAGAGAACCCCACATGGCATCAGACTGTTCCCATGTGACAAAGCACAGTGTCTCTGTTCTTTGCTGGACCGGGGCCCGAAACCTCCTGGGGAATCGCAGATTGCAGCTGTGAGACCAGGACATCAACCTTCCTCCCTGTTTACTCCAGACTTACTTGTGCATGAAATGTTGAAGGCTCAGAAAGCACTTGTCAGATAGTGATACTTTGAGGAATCAAGAACAACAACCATGAGATTGCAGAAACTCCATATCTGATAGCTGCATTAATACAAATATTATGTTTCTCTCTCCTCATGTCCTCATTTATTTTGCCTATAGAATCTGAAAATGAGCTCTGGGATCTGGTCGGTCATTGTCGGGCTTCAGCATCACCCTGCAGGCTCTATGAACTAGGGACATATGTTTTGTTGTACCAGTATGTTTATGCTTCCGACCTTAAATTCAACCCTTAGGATTTCTGTTCTATTGTGTAGAACTATTTGTAGTTAGTTGTTCAATGCATTATTTTAATAATTGTCACATCATCACATAGCCTGCAACACAAAGCTTCACAATTCTGTCTCTACCATTTTAAAATTAAAATATCGGTGCAACAACAGATTCTTAATTTGTAAAAGCAGTTTGTACAACAGGGATTTGAAGAGGTAAAAAATGTGTGACATTTAGGCTTGGTGTGACTTATCCATTATTAATGAAACTGCAAACAGATTTCAACAATCTATTTTAGATATGTCATGCAGAAAAAAAGATATGTTTAGGTTTATGTTTGCACCCCAGGGTGCCGCCTCCAAAAGCTGAAATGACCCCTGTCCTCCTGTACCTGGGTTATAATGGCAAAGAGCAGCAAAGGAGGCCGATACAGAGTGGTGCGCCCCCCTGCGACAAAAGACTACAATGCCCACCGTTGAACTGCGGAGCGACACAGCGCGGCAGGCAGCCCGCCACTCGCGATAACTCGCGTCGAGGAGGCAGCAGCTGGGCGGAAAAGGCGGGAGAAGACTGCCGCTTCCGCGTCCGCGCACAGACACAACACTGGGGCAAAATGGACGATAAGTTAATATTGTCCGTATTTAATTACCCAGAGCTGTACAATGTCACTTTGCCGAATTACCGCTGCACGGAAAGTCGGGTGAATGCCTGGAGAAGCATCAGTATCATTCTGGGTCTCCCATGTGAGTATCTGATTGTTTTTTGTTTATCACAACTTTACACCCAGTTACTTCCTAGCCGACGTTGTTGCGGACGATTAAACCCGCATACACAACAAACCATCATGTGTGTCCGGGAGTTAGAGGTATTTTAATCATGTCTTACAGGCAATTTGAGGCTTTTTTTGTTGTTGTTTGGTGGTATCCGCGCGAGTACAGCCTGGTGGTGAAGATGCAGCCGCGCGCACCGTGCTAGCGGTAGCAGCCGCAGCTCGCACGCTGTAGGCCGCGCTGCACCGAACGGCACGGCACGGTCCGGCACTGCGCCGCCGACCGCGTGTCCAACACGGCACGGCGGAGGAGGAAACATGCGCAGCGTCACGGACTGCATTTACCGAGCCGCGTGCTTTTCGACTCGCTCGAAAGCGCCACGAGCTCCATATAAACTGGAAGCGTGTCGAAGTCTCGTGGAAGCGGCGGCAGAACCACGGAATGTTAAAAGATAAAACATGTCAGAGCCAGCCCCCCCGCCCCAGCCTGACATATATTCAGATGCATGGTGTCATGGTGAAATATGACGAGGCAGCATATAACACGGATGAACCAACAGTGACCTCCAGACAAGACCCCACATTAAGATAATTACCTCGAGCCTTTCTTTATGTGACTTTATACAGACTTAAAGACAAATCACTTATCCACATTTTAACCTGGATAAAGTTGTGTTTTTGCTACATATTTTTTTATACCCTATTAAATGTTACACGCATTAACCAATACACTACCTGGCCCCTTAATCATGTAGAATACACCCATAATATAATACAATCCAACAAATTATATATGGCACATAGTCTATATAAAGATGATATAAAGAGGCGTCAATTCAACTAAATGATGAGTTCAGTCTAATCCAAATAGCACCGCATATAATCATCAAAAACACAAAACACTCCAATGTTCCAACTCCTCTGTTGGAAGGATTTTTCTTATTGTATAGTAAATTAAATATTTGGGTTTTGGACCAAAACGAGCAAACTAAACATGTCATCTTGGGCTACAGACAGAACAATGAATCGGCAGAAGAGCACGTTTCTCACAAGCCATTTCAATGTCTGCACCCATCTAACATCTGTGCAGCAGACTGCTTATCTGCACAAAATGTTTGAGAATGTATTTTAGTGGGAAAATAGTTTTTTAAACAATTAAAATGATGTGGTAAATGTTCTCATTCTGGTGGATGCCTAGGTTGCTGACTTTCCATGTGCATTGCATCTTTTTGAGATTTCTTGCCCCTAACACTCTGATATTTCACTTTTCCAGCCGAGGAGTGTAAAAGAAAATGGAAGAACATGAGAGACCGGTACTTGAAGGAAGTCCGGATGGAGATCAAAAGCAAGAAACAAGGAGAGATCATGCAAAGCAGATGGAAATATAGACAACTAATGAATTTTATCGCCCCCTTCACTGGATCGAGAAGTGGACTGGCGGACATCTGCGGTAACAACGGCGATGACCACGATAATCCTGACAACGAATCCGGCAGTGTTGAGGGAGAAACCTCGCCATCTGAGGCGGTCAAGACGCCGCAGTTGGCCACGAAGGCCCCCGCGAGTCAACCCGACATCAAGCCCCAGGTAGCGTTCGTGACGCAGATCGCGTCGATGTCTCAAGACACACAGATGTCCCTTCTGGCCAAGATGCCGTCGATCCCACAGATCACGGCCATCAACAAAACTGGACGAAAACGGCGCCTGATGCAGGAGTCTCTTTCACTGTCTTCTTCTCAAAGGGCACAGTCTCCCACCAAGTGGCTGGTCAAAGACAATGGCGCCTCCTTTCCCAACAGGCCGCGGGACGAGGACGAACTGTTTCTGCTGAGCTTTGTCCCCGCTCTGAAGAGACTTGCGCCGCAGAAAAGGTGCGAGACGAAAATAAAGATCCAGCAGATCATGTATGAAGCCGAGTTCAACGTTTCACAGCCCGCATCTCAAGAGAAACAGACGGCGCCGTCAGCGCAGGACTAGGCCACACGGACTATTTTATACTTTATTGTGCTTTATAAAAACCTCTTCCACAGAATGACCAAAAATATCTTTTTTTTTTTTAACTGTACATCCTTTTTGAATGTGAAATTCTAACAATGAAGAATAACTTAACTTGATTTGCATATTTAAATGAGTATGGCTCGTGAGAAAAGGAAGCCCAATTACATATTTACACATTAATAGGACAACAGACAGACTATGATTAACATCTTTATTTACATAGTTTTACTGTCAATAAAGTGAATTCACATTTAGAAAAGTGGTTTCACATTGAAACAATCTTCATTTAAGTAATTATTCTGTAATAATCTATAGTATTTTTACATTTAATTACAACAGAGCAAAAAAAAAAAAAAGTATTGAAAATGGTGAAAGGAACACTGTTTCATAAATTAACTGCTTACATGCATCAACACATTTATTTATTTTAATCTGAACTCAAATAAAGAGACATTTGTTTTGATTCCACAAAATGAGTTTTGATTTTGGTCAATTTTTGATGATCATGTGTCAATTTGTAGGATCAGGTGGAGCTGGATTAAAAACTAAATTCTTAGTACGTTAGTGGTCAGAAATAATACAAATAATTATAAATACAGGCTAAAAGGAAATGACCACATACAACATATGGGTTTGAAAATCCAAATTGATGAGCACAGAGTTGGTGTTTTGTTTAGCAGAGTAGATCTTTAAATACGGTGATGGTACCAAAACAATACTCAAAAAGAGACCTGAACATCCTGTATGTGTGATCAAAACAACAACAGAGAGACAGACGTGTTGAAATGAGCAGCATGAAGTTTGAAGCTGGTGGAGTTTAGGTGCTCGTTTTAGTACGCTGCTTTTTAAAGCAACTGTGTTAATGAATCAAAACTTTAGGCACACAAGTTCATGTGGTTCACTTTCAAAGTTGTGATCTTGGGATTAACATCCAGAAACCGGCTTCATTAAACTCTTACATGGCTTTGTGTCAAGAAAAGAAATGAAGTTACCAGAAAGGAAGCAGAATCACATTGGTGCAAACCATGATAATGTGCGATAAAGTTGCATCTCTGTCAAATGATTTGGGTTGTCCCAAGAAGTCTTTCCGTGCGTTTATGCAATCAGCAGCCAAAACATAATGACCAGAGCGACAAACAGGAAGAGTCGAGACAGAAACTGTTCGTCCGTGTGCTGCGGTGTCCCCGGAGCTGCTGTTTGGGAAATTGTTTAGTTATTTATTATATTGTTGATAAAAGAGAGATGATGGTGAAACGTGTAAAACAGAAATACCTGGAGGTGGTCTGCCGTCGTTGATGTTAAAAGCAGTCGCAAAAATACCAAATGGAAAGGCACCGATTCCAAAGGACATTTGGAAACCCCCATCTCCGAAGCCAAACCCTTGGAAGCCCTGCGGATCATGTATTTCATCATTAACACGAAGAGGCGCGAGTGAGATGTGACGCAACAGCCGGTGAACTTTGTGATCATTCTCAAGAGACGTCTGCACACCTCGGCGCTTAGCGTCTAATAAATCCCAGAGGGAAATGTTCCTGCTGTTAATGGATAAAACCTACATCATCCTATGTAACGGTTTCATCATGAGCGCATGTCAACAGCGGACACTGAAGACTACATACAGCTGCATACTTTTAACTATTTAAGTATACTTGTACAAAGTACTTACACCACGGTTTTCTGGCTCCGGCCTTTGTCCTTGTGGTCGAGGAGGGGTTCTTTCTCTGTAAAACAAAACCACATATTTCTAAAAAGCCATGCATTCATAACAGCTTTGAAAAGCCCATTTAAAGTTAGATATTATGTGTGTTGTGATTACATAAGATATTAAGTTTAGAGTCACTGAAGTACCCACCTGGGGTCTTGTTGACCGGTGCTTCCTCGTCCATATAAGGGGATTACTTTGTCTCGGCTGATGCCCGCTTTACACACGGGACATACTTGTCTGTTGGGTCTGGTCTCCAACCACTGCATGAAGACAAAGAGACACTTAGGACCTGACCTGTCTGCTTCAGTTTAAAAACTATCAATAAGAATAAGTGTCATGTGGAAACAGACAGCTTACCTGATGCAAGCAAGGCCAGCTGATGGAGAGGAGGTGCAAAGTAAAATAAAAGATGACAGGGAAGAGGTTTGATTAGTAAAACATCACCACAGAACAATCTGGCTGTGCAAAATATACATTTACTGAAAAAAAATGGCACCCATGTATCACGTGTTCACGAATGAATACAACGCATCACTTCACTAGTGAAAGTTGAGGGTGAGCTCAGCTTCTAAAGAAAAAGGAAGAAAAATGTCTTCCTGTCAAAGGGGATTTAACTTATCTTTGAAAATGAATAACTAAGTTGTCTCTCTCCTGTAATAATTAGTGAAAACAAACATTGCATTGATTCTAGAGAAGCACTCATGTGCCTGGTGGTTAGACCTGGCTTCGTTAATGCCGTGACTAAATTGGATTATAGTGCTTTCTTACCAGAAGAGGTGTCCACACAGGCTGATCACTGCGTCCTTAGCGGTGTCCAGACATATATTACACTCGAACGTGCTGTCCTGGTTGCCACTGTCGGCCGGAGTCGAGCTGCTGGATCCGGGACTTGTGTTTTCAGTGGCCGCAGTAGAGCCCGGGGCTGGAGGGGGGGCAGCCGTGGCCATTTAAAAATAGATGGTGGGGGGGTCACCCAGCGCTTCAGAATAAGTACATAGGGAGGCCCAGTGTTTGGGGGCTTATAGCTAAGAGAGTAGACGATGAGAGACTCAGCGTATTACCAATAATTATCTAAAAAAATGAGTAAAATCGAGTCAAAACAACCGGCTGCTAGCTAACGCTAAAGTTGCTAACGTTAGCTAGCGGATAAGACTGAGGACAAACAACTGTTATCGTCAGACAGATTAACCGAATACAAAGTGACAAACGGCAAATACAAAACTGCTAATCCAAAGTGTCGTTCCGAACGTGGTTTTCTGACTGAAAATCAAAAACTTGTAGGGAGAAGTTGCGAGATATCCTTACGTTTGGTTGCATCACACATCCGCAGCGTTAACGTTAACCGGTAGTACATCCTGGGGGAAGGCAGGGGGCGGGGCCACAACTGTGTATAGTGTTCTGTTGCCCTCAGTTAGGCCTATCAGGTGCCCACAACAAAGGGATCCACCAATCAAACATCAGTATTTATTAAAAGTTTTAATCCATGAATGAGCTACTTCGTTCACATATATTTTTTTCCCATTTTAATCTAGAAATTGAATAAAAGCATGTTTGATATATTTAATTTGCTTAAAATAAGTACAAAAAAATACAACAGTAGCTTCCTGTCAGCTACATTTAATCAAAGGAAAGTTTTACATTGACAGAATATACAACAGAATAAAGTTACAACAGAGTAAGTATATCATTAATTTGTTTACTTTCTTTTGAAAATGTAAACATGCATCAATTACTAATTACAAGATTAAGAATACAGGTATTTGTTTATTCCAGTGTTGTGATGTTGTGACTGTGTTTTAGTTCACAGTCTCTAAACAGCCAAATTCTAATATATTGTAAAAGATTGATTCAATTTAATTCAAAATAATATGCTTTACTTGTCCTACAAGAGGCAATTTAAAGCAAGCTGGTTTGCAAACATAACAATAAACAAGCAATTCATTCACACTCAAACAATCCAAACACAAACGAAACATTAATGATAAATGTCTGTGGCTGATCTATAGCTGACCAACACAGTCCAGTAAATCATTTATAGATGAATATACAGTATACACAGGTAAAACATGCCATGACATATGATTTTGTTAACATCACCCCGCTCTATAATCATGTTCTGTACTGTGAAATACTCCTTGTCATTGATGACAAAGGTTTCAACTTATTTTTTGACAATTTCCATTGACTTTGAGTGATTGAGACCACCTGTCCGGAAATCCTCCGCCATTGCTTCCTCTATCCTTGATGTCAAAGACCGCTTTAGGATTCGTTTAAAGTCATTACCAATGAACACATAGAGAACTGGGGATATGAAGCTGTTTGCTGCGGCCAGGGTGGTCCCCACCTTCAGGCCAGTTTCCAGTACTTCCACGCTGTGGTTCTTCAAGTCTGACTCCAAAAGAACAAAGCTATGATAGGGGACCCAGCAGATGAAAAATGACAAGATGAGCGCCGCCATGACTTTGTAAGGCTTTGTTGACTTGATGGTCAAACATCTCAGCTTCACACAGAGCACCGAACTGCAGAACACAATCACTAGGGAAGGAATCAGGAATCCGCAGATGAATCGAGTCAGGACCACCGCCTTGTGTCTGGAAGGGCCCATGTAACTGGTGTAGCACTGAGTGACTGAGCCGCGGACCGTGGTTTGTCTGAAGATCAGCGAGGGCAACGTTAGGAGTGCAGAAAGGACCCACACGAGGACGACAACTCCAAGTGCTTTCCCCGCCGTCCGGTGGTTATGTGACCACACGGGAAAAGAAATCATGATACAGCGATCAACGCTGATCAGAACCAACAGAAACACATAGCTGTACATGTTGAGAAAGAGGGCAGAGGAGGTGACCTTGCACAAAACCAGTCCGAACGGCCAGTGTGAGGTGATCATGTAGAATACTTCCAGGGGCAAAAAGGCACAGAACAAAAAATCTGAAATGGCCACACTGAGGTACCAGGTGGTGATGATGGTTCTTTTCATTTTCCATAGACAAATCCATATCACTAATGAATTTCCTCCAAGGCCAATAACCGATATAATGATATTGACTGCTACCAGAACATGAGACAAAGAAGACTGTGAACTTCCGAAAGATAGTTCAGTTGTGATGTTGTTGTTCTCAGTTTCATTGTCTGGAGTGTAATCCCCATATTCAATATAATCCACATCCATGCTGGTTACTTTCCCTGAAATATGAGGCACAATATCTCTATTTACAAATACTTACACATAGATGATGACAACAGTTCACAATTGTCATCGAGAAAATCTACTTTTTTACATAAAATGTACTCATGTACTCACGTTATGTCTCAAAGCAGAAGCAATGACTTTAAAGTGCTGTCTTCCCTTCCTGCTGGATGCAACTTCTCACTTCTGTTTCCTGGGCAGTGTTACTGACGAAAGCAGAATCAGCATTGATATGTCATGGAACAAGTGAGAATCTGCCCTCCTCCCACTTACTAAAAACATATTTTATTTCTTTTGGGTGAGACCATTTTCAGCTGTTTATCTATTTTTAGTGGTTTAACTTAATCACAGAGGTCAAAACAACCACAGCAAATTATAATAAAGGTCTTACAACAGCCTTTAAGTAATCTGCTGCAATATCACAAAGGAGATCCCCTTCACACAACCACTGCAAGAGACAAAACCACCAACTGACATCCCTGAACCAAGGGTGTGCCCATACCATTTCACCAGAAATTTACAAAACTTTGGTCAAGGCTGTTAAATCTTTTGTTGTAACTTTTTGACTATAGATCTCTATCAAGAAAAATAAAAAGTAAAATATAAAAACATCATACTGAAAATCCCACATCATCAAATGTACCCATGCTAAGAAATCACAATTAAAACAAATGTATGTGATAGCGACCGTGCACTTAAAATATAGCACACATCTGTTCCCTGCTTGCTTTTAAAGTAAAATTGATCATTTGTGAATATAAACATCCCTAATATGAGTCACTTAAAAAAGAATATGATACATAACTACTAATTTATTGTTAATAATAATGCACCTCTTTTATCTTTAATAGCAGCATATTAACAGCCGATGTCTATTAGATGATTAAGAAAGCCAGTACAACAAAGAGAGAGAAATGTATGCCTTGCAAATTTTTAGACCTTCAATCAAACCTTTCATGTCACATTTTTACGCTGACAGTGTTGTTGTAAGTACAGTTCCCTAAAAATCATATGATGCAGTTATGTAACAGAAAAAAAGCTGAGTAAATAATTTTTCAGTCAAAGACTAATGTAATGGGAAAAATATATTTTTTGTATCATGAAATGTTTTTTAACCTCCTTTGCTCTAGATCCCCAAATTAGGCCAGATAAAGCCCCCCTTGCTCGATTAAACAATGATAGTTTGATTAAAAAGAAATAAAAAAAAGAATTTTTTTTTTTAAAAATATTCAGAAAATTCCGGACAATACTACTATCTAAGTCAACTTTTAGACGCACTAAACACAACTGTACATAATCGCCATAAAGTACTACAATATCTGCCAAAAATCTGACCAAGATTCAGCGATCTGTGGTCTCCAATTCGATTTTTCGACTCGAAAGCTAGCTGCCACAGAGAAAAACAGAGCATGAACTAGCATTAGCTTTCCACCCCGGAGCCGGCGATGTTATCCACATTCCTGTGCTCCAAACCGTTCAAACGTTGCATTCACAAGCCACACTCCAACACTGCGAAAAATCTGAACCACTACTCACCTTGAGGTGCTTTTCTGGGCGAAAACGTTGGAAAATGATGATAATCCCATTGTAACATGTGCTCGCCTAACCATTATCTATCTACCCGTGTTAAAATGGACATTATGACGTCCACACATGAGCAGGGGGGAGGATTTTACTACCAGCAAATCAGATCCTACTCTTCGCAATTATTCATTTTGACTGGCTAACAGAGCTGTCCATCTTATCTACGTGTCAAGAAATCAATTCGATTGGTTCTAAGGCATCGAAGGAGGGCTCAACTATGTAAATCGACCAAACTTTCACAGAGATAAGCTCATGCGCAACACATGCACCTTCACAGCACACACTCACTTTTTACGCAGGAGCTCTTCAGCGCACAGGTGAGTCGTGTGTATACTATTTCCAGTACTTTTCGAGTCAGTTTTTTTAGTCATTTCGCCAAAGATGTCTAAGCCAGGACCGAAGAAAATGTACACCACGGTAGAGGTTTTGGAAATGCTGACTCTGGATCCTGGCAATGATCTGTGTCCGGAAGATTCGTCGTCGGACGATAGCGACCTGGTCCATAACGCGCAGGACACCCGTGACTCAGATTACCGTCCTCCATCATCATCGGAAAGGTATGAATTGTCTTATAAATATTATATTTTATCGATTTGTTGATGTCGAATTTTCTATATCTTTCTCAGGGCAAAAGTTTTATGGTCGGATTGTATAGTGTGTGTGTGTGTGTGTGTGTGTGTGTGTGTCTGTGTGTCTTTGTGTCTGTGTGTGTGTGTGTGTGTCTTTGTGTGTGTGTGTGTGTGTGTGTGTGTGTGTGTGTGTCTTTGTGTCTTTATCTTTGTGTGTGTCTTTGTGTGTGTGTTCCACTGCACAGTGTGTTTATTTTGACCAAGTTCATTGCATTTATGTTTACATATTACTAATGAATACATTTGTTTTTCTTCCACATTCTGGTTTACAGTGATGAAGACTATGAGCCTCCCAGTGCTAGTGTCCCAGGACCATCAAGGGCCCCACAGCCAGGCCCACCAGCACCTCCCCCCGCTGCTCTACACACCTGGCCTTTCACACCTAAGCCAGGCCCAGCAGCACCTCCCCCCGCTGCTCTACACCCCCGGCCTTTCACACCTCAGCCATGCCCATCAGCACCTCCTCCCCCGACCACTCTGCGGAGAGAACGCTCCTCTCTGGGAGCTTCTGCTCCAGCTACCAAGCGTGGCAAGGGAAAAAAAAAAGTGGCATCTACAAGTGAGGAGGACAGGTGGCATAACCGGGAGGAGGAGTGCATCAAACCTGACCCTCTCAGGTTCACGCCGGCCAGGACCCCAGGACCCACCTTCGACACCACCGCAGCATGGTCTCCTATCAGCCTCTTCCAGCTTTTCTTTTCAACGTCTGTTGTCCGGAAACTAATTGACAATACAAATACCAACGCTGAAAAAAAAAAAAAAGCTGGAATGAAGTTGAAGTGGGAAGTGCTCACGGTCAAAGACTTTTACATCTTCCTCTCCATCATCCTCTTCACTGGCCTTGTGACGGTCCACCAGAGGTCTGATTACTGGAGGAAGATGTGGCCGTACAGTTTCCAGTTCCCCGGTGACAACATGTCACGGGGCCGGTTTGAATCCATTGTGTGGTCACTCCACCTCAGCGACCCAAAAGAGGACGAGGAGAATGAAAAAAAAAGGAACACTGCTGAGTACGACCGCCTGTTCAAGATCAAGCCGCTCTACACAGACATGGTGACCGCCTGCAAAGCCCATTTCCAGCCGCGTCAGAACGTGTCCATTGATGAGCGGATGGTCGCCAGCAAAGCCCGAATGAGCATCAAGCAGTACATGAAGGACAAGCCCACAAAGTGGGGTTATAAACTGTATGTGCTGGCTGACTCGTCAATAGGCTACACATGGAACTTTTTTGTCTACCAGGGCAAAAGTGAGTCCACCACAGGCCAGGGGCTGAGTTACTCAGCGGTGATGGACCTTTTGCCTTTTCCTCTCCTCGGTAGCGGCTACCATTTGTACACAGACAATTTTTATAGCAGCCCTGCTCTCTTCACTGATCTGTTAAAAAAGCACATTGGCTGTTGTGGGACCATCAGAAAAAATCGCATTGGCTTCCCCAAGACCCAGAACAACGACCTGCCCAGAAAGGCTGTGAGGGGAACCATGCGATGGATCCAAAGTGGCAGACTCCTCTTTGTGAAGTGGATGGACAGCAGAGAGGTCACGATGTGTTCCACAATACATCAGGCCTACAGTGGACAGACGGTGAAGAGAAAGCTGAAGGAGGCTGGGGTCTGGCAACAGAAGGCAATAGCAGTTCCGGACAGCATCGTGGACTACAACCGTAGCATGGGGGGAGTGGATTTGTCGGACTCACTGATCGGCTCGTACAGCGTCCGCCACAAGACGATGAAGTGGTACAAGACTTTCTTTTACCACTTCATGGACATCGCTGTGGTGAACAGTTACCTCCTGCACAAAGAGCTTTTCAAGTTGAGGCACGACCCCACCCAGACGAAGCCCTTCACCCACAAGGTCTTCAGGGAGCAGTTGGCCAAGGAGTTGCTGGAGTTTGGTGAGGGTTCAGCAGCCCCTGCTCTCCGACCCCCACCCCCCACCACTACCTGCATGCCCATGATTTTTGCGAATGAGGCCAGGAAGCATTGCAAGAGGTGCCACGATGCTGGAACGCCGAGGGTGAAGACGTCCTTTTATTGCAGTAAGTGTAAGTTTCCTCTCTGCCTCACCTCAAAGAAGAACTGCTTCCAGCTGTGGCACAGTGAAAATGTCTGATGGATGGACCCCACCCAGACACTCCTCCCCTTTTCTTCTTTTTTTTTTTGTGTACAGACAATTTTCTTTCTTTTTTTTGTGTACAGACAAATTTTTTTTTTGGTGTACAGACAATGGACAATTGTGTAAATAGTTTATTGGTTTTACCTGTGTTTTTAGTTTGTTAAAAATAAATGTGTTTGAATTCAACATTCAGTTGATTTGTGTGTTTTTTGAATGGGAAAATATATAGGTCTGGTTGAATTTTCCAAAAAAAAAAAAAAGCCAAATTCATCCTAATTCTGCTATATTAGGATGTATTGAACACCATTAGTAATATAAAAGTGAAATATTTAGTTTGGTACATGAGAAAAGTCAAATGGCACACATGGTGCCAAAATGTGCCCAAATGCACATTTTGGAAATCTCGCCTAAATGCTCTGTACTAAAACCTTTCTAATGTTGTTCTGCTTCACTTTATCAAAGTCAAACTTTCCAGAGAAGACTGTTCACATGTTGTGCTATGTTTGGGAGAGGTTTAGACCTTCGTCTGCATCATTCCAAAGAGATAATCATCCTGAAAGTGCTTTTTAGTCAGGCGGAATTGACACTTTTCAGTTTGAGCTGTGTGCCATCTTCATTTACTATTAACCAGTAACATATATACTGATATTTACACATCTGAACAAATCTCACAAGTGTTTATTGTTTATTATAACATCAAAATTATTCAAATAGACCTTGTAGTTAGAGAGTAAGGCCCCTTTGAGTATGGGTATAGTATTTTCGAGCAGAAGCCAAAAAAAGGCCTAGGGTTCAAAAGGTTAAAAGATGAACAGCTGAAAGAGAAAGTGAGGAACACAGACACTGACAAAACACAGCAGTCCTGCGGAAGTAGTTAATCAATTTATGAGCCCGGTGTCTGGTTTTCTTTTAACTGATCACACGCTCCCACACAAGAATGAGAAGTGAAGAGACACTGTCTCCTTTGTCTGTATGACAAGTTTGAGACAGACCATGAAACCGTAAACTGGTTCCCAGTTGAGTCCAGATAAGAACGACAGCCAGGGTGTAAACACATCTACTCCCTGTCTATGATTCATCTCAAAGCGTGAACCTGTGTTTGCATAAATTATGTGAAGTTTTTGTATGATGCCGAAGCTTTCAACACAGACACTGACTGATTGCATTTTTCCCTTGCAAGCGAATAAACAGAACAAGACAACTTTGAATCTTCTGAAGACTATATTATTGATTTGTGAACAAAACTCTCTTCTCCCGATTAACATAGAAATATTCTATCACACTAATCACAAGGAGAGCGACTAACAAATCTGTGGGATTTTGTTTTCATAAAAACAGTCAATAATTTTCTGACGTCCATTAGTTTCATATATGAGTTTTTAGATCTGTTACCGAGCTACAAGTACAAATACCATAATGTAGCCTACAATACACAATTACAAGTAAACATTCTCTGTTTGATCTAAATAAAATACAGAATTATTATCGGTGTAATAAAAATATCTAAAGTAAAGGTACTTGTCATGCAGAATGGCCTACTTTGTAATCTGATTATCACAATGCAGTGTTGTTATGTTATTATGTGCCTTCTGCTTTCATTTGAAGTTTTTAAGATCACAGCGGTGAATATTGGCTACATTACAGTACGTTTGACCAAGTACTGTACTAAGTACCATTTTCAGGTATTTGTACAAGGCCTACTGTAATAATTCTAATGTAATTTATATTGCTTAAGACATTTGAAGGCTTTTTAGATATTTTCTACTAATCAATGAATACAAAAAATAGTTGGTTGCAGCCTAACTTGAAATAAAATATTTTCTAATTGGGTTAATGACTGTTCACCATGGGGGGTACTATATTAGAAAAATATGTTTACCCTCCATTGTTGTGCGTACACTGGACATGCGCAGATGTGATTGGTGTCGCCCCTCCCCTTACAGTGACGTATCGGTCTCGAGGCATCGCTATATCTTCCCCTGTATCAAACTGCGCCATTCCCCTTGACTGTCAACATGGCGAGTACCGTGGCTAACAAGTGTCTCAGTCCTCTGGCTTTCCTCACCAGGAGGCTCTCTGCTCCAGAGTTCATCTCCCAGTGCTGCTACCACAAGAAGGTAAACATCTTTAGTCTGTTACAGCGTTACTAAAGGAGGCCGGGGTCACCGCGTGCTAGCTGCTGTTTGGCTAATGTTTACAAATATTAGCATTAGCTTCAAGTAGTTCTCGTTTAATAAGAGTATCAGGAGTGTTTAAGAGTGGTGACATGGCTCAGGTAATTAATTAGATGGAGCTGGTTAACCATGTAGCTAGTTTTTTATATGCATGTTGTATGTACAAATACACAAGGTTACATAACTCTGGTGTCAGGGTTAAATGTCGCGTATGGCAGTTATGAAACGTTAGCACTTTAGGTAACATTGGTTAGCATAAGTTGTGTCATTCCTGCTGGTCAGTCAATTCGAAGACGTCACTAATCTGCCCCTCAGGGTGGCCATTGCCACAGCTTTAATACTTGAATCACATCCGATTAATACGCTTTAAGCAGTGTGATATAAACATGTAGGTTACATTTTCTGTTTGTGTACCGTCATCTTGAGGTTGCAGCATCTTAACACAACATCCTTCTTCACCTGTAAGATCATAGAGATGTTTTATTCGACACCATAGACTGTGTATCACTTACTTTTGAGAACAAACGTACTATAATTCCAAATATGTGTATGAAATGTAGTCCTTATGGGATGTTTTGTGATACAAGCTGAGCCACTTCATATTGTTTGAATCAGAATGACTCCGCAGGAATAAGGGGGAGGGGAGAGGGAGGATGGATGCAGGAGTTTATTTAGTTGACAATGAAATCCTGTCATCTGTTTATTTCAATGTCTGTTGCGTAATGGTGAATACTTAGTTGTATAACAGTGATGCTCAAGACTCTTTCTGATTGTAGTAGAATAGTTGTTGTAGTTTTACTTCATCACGTTTATGTCAGTATGGTGGCGCGTTTGACGCATTGTTTTCGTTCCTAACAAAGTATTTCCTTTTATTTACTCTCTGAAGGTGGTGGATCATTATGAGAACCCAAGAAATGTCGGCACGTTGGACAAACGCTCCAAGAATGTTGGCACCGGTTTGGTGGGCGCTCCAGCCTGTGGCGACGTAATGAAGCTCCAGGTATGTTTGTCGCTAAGCACGGATGGATTACACCCTTTTTATACACACACAGACATTAAGACTGAATTATACCAACAAAGTTAAAAGTAGTTATAGTTCAGCATTGCCATGAAGCAGTTATTTCCCCTTGGGCATTTGAGTAAAACTTTCATTTTGACAGATTGAGGTGGACGACCACGGGAAGATTGTGGATGCCAGGTTCAAAACTTTTGGCTGCGGCTCTGCTATTGCCTCCAGCTCTTTGGCCACTGAGTGGGTGAAGGGCAAATCTGTGAGTTAACGCACTACAGAAACTTCTTTCTCTGCCTCTTGGAGTGTGTCATGTGTTGCTTTTCCTATTCTTATTCATTCGGCTCTGCTGATATTTGATCATTTGTGGTGTGCTTTTCTCTCCAGGTGGAAGAAGCTTTGCAAATAAAGAACACTGACATTGCCAAAGAGCTCTGTCTGCCACCGGTTAAGCTTCACTGCTCCAGTAAGTTATTAGGGATTTTTTTTCCCCTTCCTTTCCAAACTTCTCCATGTATGTATGTTTAATGGATCTAATCGTGTCTCATCAGTGCTTGCAGAGGATGCCATCAAGGCTGCCCTGGCTGACTATCGCCTCAAGCAACAAGATGACCAGCAGGAGGCAGTCAGAGCCAGCAGTTAAACGGAGCACGCTCACTCTGAGCCGGGCGCCACTGTTTGCGTCCTGCTGTCAAGAGGAGAAGTAACAGTAGTCCAGAATCCTCACTTTCCTGCAGTATCGATGAGGCACACCTAGTATGTCGATGACCAGTACACCATTGTCATCCCTCAGTGTCACACCAGGCTTTCTGTATTAGTCTGTGGTCCTTTTAACCTCGCATACTGTGTCTTCCTAGCCTGTCATGTAAACGCACAATAAACACTGCTTGGGCTGTCGGTACAAAGGTGAGCCTTATTTTTGAGATTGTGTTATATTTTAAGATTTTGTGCTTGGGGAGTGTTTAGTTTGAGTGGTGTGATGGAGACGGGGATTAAAGCTAAAGGCCGTATCCTATCTGCACCCTAAGCACTGAACTTTTGATATGCAATGAAACAAGTGGCTTGAAACGATGAAAGGGTCCACTGGTTTTAAGTGTAATTTATGATTTAGTAATACTTCCTTGACTGTATGCAATAAAAGCATTCTGAAACCAAAACCTCTGTCTGTGGTTTTCTATACTTTTACTAATCTTGAACATGCAAATACTGATCCGTAAAGCAAAGTTGCTGTTTGAATAAACACGGGACCATACCACACAGTTTACTTCTATGAAGGAATTAGATGCTCACTGAGCGAGATGTCCTTAAAACAAACATACAAAGAAATGTTTTCTACCAGATGTTAATGAAGTTACTCAAGACATGTTTATAATATGGTATGAAAGTTAATCCAGTCAAAGCGAAGCAACAGGTTGCTGCATCCATCTCCCTGCACTGAATATACATACAAACAACAAAAACTCAGGATTGGAATTTAGCAAGCTTTCTGCATTTCTCTTGATAAATCTTTGCTGGACAAATTGCTACTCATGGATTCAAAGCGTTAAAAAAATACATTCAGGTTAGTGTTCAGAATAGTTAGAACGCAGTTTTGTCTCCCGCGATCAGCTGAAGTGTAGCAGAGTCATTGTGAATATGCAGAGAGGACGGCCGCAGGCTCCTGCCAGTTAAAGGTTCCCGTGAATCATCTTCCTCTGGAGGATCGAGCTCAAGGCTTCCTCCTCCTGCTGCTGCTACAGCTGCAGATGCAGATGCTTCACTGTCAGGAAGCCCACACAGATCCTTTTCCTGAGGGAGACTTGATAGCTGCTGGTCCAGGATGCTGCCATCTGGATGAGAGCTGTCCTCAGGACTGTGGTCTGCTACTTTCTGACTGGGATCACTTCCCTCTGCAGCCTCAACACTTTTATTTGGGGTGCGCAGCCTCTTGGCAGCCCTCATAATGTCTGCCTGCAGCTGCTTGTGAGAGTCCACCGGCTCAATTTCCTGCTCGGGAGCGGCTTTTTCTGGCACTTCATTAAAGAGTTTAGCACCTCCGGTTTTGTCCCTGTGGTCCACGTACATTTTTGAGGGGAAAGAGGAAGGGTAGTAGGCATTGACTTTGCGCCTGCGACTCATGATAATTGCCCCACAGATAAGAAGGAAGACGAGAAGGATGAAAGAGCCTGCAACAAGGATAAGGAGCATGTTCTCCTCCAGAAAGTCCACAACTCGGTTCAGAAAGTCAGTTTCCACATGGGTGGGGCCAACAGGTGTGGTTTGGTACTCAGAGGAAAGGTTGCTGGTGGGCGGAGAGGAAGTTAAGATGCTGAGATCTTCCTCATCTGTACTTCCTTCTAGAATACTGTAAAGAGGTAGAGGTGTGGCCAAGCTGCTGCTGATGCAAAACACCACACACAGACCAATCAGATGAAGGCCCATCGGTAGCATGGTTTCCCCTCAGGATCTGTAAACGACAGTCAGTAACTGAAATGTCAGTGTGAAGACAGTTTGTGCCACAATTATGTTGAGAAGCAATGAGCCATTGGCGGAAAACTTCCATGAACTGCATCAAACCGACAGTGTTTTATACTGTACATATTTCTGCAGCACATGATTGTACCAAAACAAAAATAACGGTCATTAGTCTTTGCTGATTCGCCACAAAGTGAAATACATTGGCTTCATCCTCGGCCTGAATTTTGTACTCATTCAGATGAAATGAGTCGACTGAACACAGATTCTGCACAGAGTATAGAGATAACAATGTAATGTAAGAACAAACTTTAAACCAGTGGTATTGGCTAACAGATATTTAAAAATATACCCAAACTATCTGCTGTGGATATCCCGAGGGGTATATTTTTCAGTTTGGGTGAACTGGCCCTTTAACACAGCTTTAGTTATTTATTTGGATCACAATCAGCTCACTGCTCAGTCTGTGTGTCAACGGGCCGCAGCTCTCACACTTTTATTCTTATTCTGCTCCATCTGTGTGCAAGATGGGCAACATGAGCCTCTGCTCTCATCTGGAAAAAGGGGGGTTGGGAAGATTTTTGTTTTTTTTTGAATTAATCAGACACTCACCCCCAGAACAAACATACATGGCCACACATGCCTGTGCACATAACGCCATGGTCATATGCACACACATGCACACATGGAATTAATCTTCACTCGATCGATTTTTTAAAACTAAATAAAATGGAAAAAAAGTACTTTGACCTAGATTCTGTGTTCGGTCCACTGTGATGTCTAAAACTAACTTTGTAGTTGTCATGGTTTTAGGCTACTTCCTCAGGCTGGATGCTGCTCTGAAGGCATCATGATGCTGTCACATCAGCCACTTCAAATCGACGTGTGAACTAGCATCAAGAAAACCCCAAATGCCCAAAGAGTGAACAACATCCAAAGAAAAAAAAACCTCTAAAATGTCAAAACATTTTACTCACCATCCACTGCGGCAGAAGAAGTGTCTCTGTTGAAGTTTTCTCTGATGGAGGATGCGTGAAACCAGTCTGGCAAAAGTGAACTGAGCGAGAGAGAGCGAGAGAGAGAGAGCACACAGCAGAGAGTTGCAAATGCTCTGTGAGCCACACTACTTCTGCAGTTTCAGATTTCAGGGTGGAGGTCGGTCTGGATAGTGCAACAAATTTTGTTCACCATGAGGACAAATCCCTCCTTCTGCCTCTCCACTGTTCTCCTCCCCCCTCAGCTTCCTACAGACTGTCTGGGCTCTCCGGCCTGCACACAGATTGTTCTTGTTAGGTAGAAGTCTGTAACGTGCTGTGGGGGCAGGGACCCTCTCCTCCAAATCTCCTGTGTGGCTAAATGGATATGCAAGGCTAAAACAACACCGGTGGAATGAACTAAAACAACTTTAAGACAATAAAACAAGCAAACCCTGAAACATCATCATCTCCAACATGTGTTCTCTTTTGAAATAGCTCTCCATGATTTCTGCAGAAAGAGTCTCCGATTGACAGTCTGGCCTTTTTCGTCAACCTCAGCCTCTGACACTGATGACTAACAGCAGGCCTGCTGGGGCAAAAAGAGTCAGAGAGTAGCAGCTTGTACGAGTGACCAGCTAATGCAGGAAGAGGTTAATGTTTCCTGTCCAGACAAAACACCCGTAACAGTCAGAGGGGGAATTTCACTCCACGGGCAAGCAATTAAACTCACACGGCGTGTGTGACCACTTTAGGGAGAGAGTGTGACGGAGTACGAGTGAGCCCTACAAAGTGATTTTCTTTATAAGCGCAAATGCATTTTTGGCAACTCTACCGTGTTTGTGATCAGTCAAGACAAGTCTAACTTTATATGGTCATCAGGAGAATGAAATGAGGTCGAGCTTCTCCAGGTTTACATTTGTCTCAGCTCTGTTGATAGTCACCAGTGTCTGTTTCAGTTGCACATAGCTCAACGTGTAGGGACAAAAAAAAAGCCAGAACAAGCATTCAGGGCTTTGTTTTCTTTTCGAGGGAAGGGAAGTGAATATGAAATCCAGTCCTGCGTAGAAGAAAAGCCTTTTATAAAGCCTGTCATAAATAAGGGAACTGACTTAGTCCACAGAGTGCTCAGTTGTATTGTGACTGTTTACCATTTAGAGACACATAAGGACATTGAACACCTTTAGCAAAATAGGAACAGAGCTGTCTTGTGTTTCACTGATTGTCACATGAGCTCTTGTGCTGAACATTTGCAGCATAAAGTTTATTTGAATAACTAGTTCTTATTTTGAATCTCAAAGTGATCCGCTATCCGTTTGAAGAAAGGAAATCTTTGATAACCTTTTACTAGTCCATAATGTCAAATAATCATAATAATAATCAATTCCAAATAAATGCAAAGATAGTGTGACCAAGACTCTTTAGATTTTTGAGTATTTCTTTTAAGGCAGTCTCTGAATTTCGTCTCCATCTAAAATTAGTAAAATAGAAAAGATTAGGCGTTAACAGACCTGTAAAATAAAGTGTAACAAACCGTTAAATAAGACAAATTGGTTTAATAAATTATCACAATACAGAAGCTGCATCTAAACGCCTACATAAACAGAGTCGCATACAGTTTAACATTATTCAAATTACAACGTTCATACAATGAAGCCACAGTGCTACCAGGACACCGCTTGTAAACTGAGCAGTGTCTGCGAGGAACACTAATCCCTTGACAAAACAAGCCTTCCTGTCTCCCGTCGCTAAGTGAAATACCATCACGACTCAGCTCAGGATGTTCAAAAAAATACTTTGATCCCTCTCTTCATCCTGACTTTGACTCTTGTGGAAGGCAAGTGTAGAATTACGCAAAAAGTCTCAACTCTTTGCCCAAAATACACATTTTGGTGACCTGACCTCACCAAACACCAGATACATTATTGGTTCATGAACAGTACTGTTTTGGTTTGTGTATCTACGTCTCTTCCTCCACAGCAATGGATTGTGCAGCGAAGCCAAACCACAAACTTCAAACGGGAAGCACGACGTTATTCAAACAGCAACTGTTTCCGCTTCACTGACATTAGACAGGTCTGCAGACAATAATAGTAATTCCATTTAAACATAGCGGTCATTTTCTGGAAGGAAGCTGCTCAGAGTGAGGTTATCTCCCCCGTCTTCATCGCTGTCTACATCATCGTGGATCACCAGCACTCCGTTAGGGACTGGATTGCGTTGTCTTGAGTAGGTGATATTCCTCTCAGGCAGCAGGGCCGAGATGCACATCATCTCTGTTGCCGGCTGAGTTTTTTTGACCTTGTACTTCCTTGTTGACAGCTTGATGCAGAGGATGATGCTAGAGATCATGAAGACGGTGGCCAATGCAGCCAGGGAGGCGATGGCGATGAGGCAGTGCTTCACCAGGCGCCGGGTGGAGCAGGGTTTGACCTCGGTGCTGGATGGGCTCTTTGAGACTTCACGAGGTGCTGTTGTAGTTACCGGAGTTGATTTGGTGGTTGGGACCGGCAACGTCTTGGGTGCACGAGGGATCAGGATTCCTATAGGACTGGTGGAGACATTGGTGGTGGAGACATTGGGGGTGGAGACTTTGGCGGTGGAGACATTGGGGGTGGAGACTTTGGGGGTGGAGACACTGGGGGTGGAGGCTTTGGCGGTGGAGACACTGGGGGTGGAGACTTTGGCGGTGGAGACACTGGGGGTGGAGACTTTGGCGGTGGAGACACTGGGGGTGGAGGCTTTGATGGTGGAGATAGAAGATTCGGTTGAGAATGAGATGGTTGGGGACTCAGCGGTAGAGCTCAACCCTGCTGTGTCAGGAAACTGTGATGTGGAGTTTGGGGTTTTAGTCACAGAAACGAGCGTAGACGTCGACAAAAGCGCAGTGCTGGTGGTGAATGTTTCACTCATTGTGCGATCAAACACAGGTGCTGCCTCAGAGGTGCGGCTAGCTGTCTTTGTGGTTGTAGCTAAAGCTGAGGGATCGCTGAAGGTCTGGTTGAAGACTGGAGCCGGAAACGTTTCAGGAAAGGTGATGGGAGATAACTTGGATGTAACTTCAGGCTTAGCGGTGGACGAAGGCTGCAGCGAAGACACAGCCACTGTCGCTTCAGATGCTGCTGCAGAAGTTGTTGCAGGAGCAGCCGTGGCAGTGGAAGTGGTGGGTGATTGTTGATGTATCTGATCCCCTGTAGGGTTTGCAGTCATCTCTAAAATCATCGCGCTGTGGGAAGGATGTGGTGCACCTGCAGTTGTGATCACTGCTGTGGAGGCATGAAGCAACCGTGGCTCTGTTCTGCTTGTAGTTGCTGCGACGGTGCTCATTGCAACCAAATCAGAAGGGGCGATCGCCTCTTCCGTTGTCTCTGCTGTTGAAGCAGCACTAATCTCTGCAGGTTTGTGAGGATCAGCAGTTGAGTTCATGCTGCTGGTTTCTGTGTTGGAAGCACTCATGTCAGACTCGATTGCATACAAAACAGATATTCCCCACAGCAGAGCCAGGTACGTCTTCATGCTGAGTGGCATCATTGTTGTTTCTGAAATTACAGAAAAGATGCAATGCAAGAGTTTAAACAGTTGTAGTAAAAAGACACACACATGGGGATAAAAACAATGTGTCATGTGTCTGCTAGTGACAGTTTATGATGAAACGGTCATGTGTCTTTCACCACACCCATTGGTACATTTTTTACAGGAAAAACAGAACTACTGCATTTAAGAGTAAATCTGAATCTTTCTTTAAAACAATCTATACAATCAGAATCCACATTTAAAGTTGTCTTATATGAAAAAGTAACCTGTAGCCAAAAGGGTCAACATCAGATTTTCTGAAACTTCTGAAATGTCTTAAAGTTAAGTATACATTTAAGGTATGACGTAAACAGCGTAGATAAAGCAACCTCCTTTGCTAGAAAATCCTAGAAGACAACATTTTAAGAGAATAGTTACTGAACTTTATCCAACTCCCTTACATGAAAGGAAACGCTAGATCACAAATGCAGAAACATATCTATCCAGAGCAAAGATTTTAAATACGTCCTCAGAGAAACCGGGTCGGTGTCTTACCTTGCTGCTGGTAAAGCACGTAGACGAGAGGATAAAATCTGTTAGAAGTTCACCCTCTCTGGGAGAACATCCTCCGAGCTCTGACACGCTTTCTGTATCTCTGTTTAGAAGAAACAGGAAATGTTCACACACACACTTTTTTTTCAAAACTGAAAATCCATAGACAGACACTTCCCTTAGAAACACAGCTTTAGTCTTGCATCAACAAGGAAGTAAAAATGACCAGAAGCTTCTTTTTATTGCTCTACAATCGCTCAGATACCGTTTTTTAAGATATTTTAAGTATCTATTCATTGGCAGAAGATTAAATAAAGTTATGGAGATGTTTGCTCTGATGACCTGACCACTACTTTAAATAAAGTAGCAGGAAGTACTCAGTTCTGTTTCTCACATGTCAACTGATCACTACAGCTTCATGTCATGTGGGTAAAAGGCATTAGCTCTGCAGGAACTTCAAGGCACTGATAGTGGAAAACAGTGACAGGATCAGCTATGACGGGGATTATGTCAAGTGTAATACACGCAGGAACAAATACGCTAAAAATCTAAAAAGTCCATGCACTGAATAGATTTGAAATGTGGTGGTTTGGTGCCTGATTTGGTTCCCTTGCTTTAAAGACTGATTATGCAACAGTAATACATACAAGGCGTGGACTCAAACCTACGTACCATGTAACAAAACGGAAATTTGACTTGTGTGGAAATCTTAACTCACTTCCTGTACTGCAGAGTCATAGGAAGATGTGGTTGTAAAAAAACAAAAAACCTTTAGAAGTTTATAAAAAAAAAGTGACATGAAGATAAACTAAGTTTGCTGGTCTTTTGATTAAAGTAGTACAAAATACACGTGAAGGAGAATAGATTATACACGAGACAGTAGCTACTAATAAAGTTACAGAAGTCATGTCATTGTTTCTGGTAATGTGGGGACCTGAAGTGCAGTCTTATCTTAAGGAAAATATGTTTATATTAAACCCAGTGCCTTCAAATATGAAAAAAGTGAAGACATACAAAAATTAGTACATTCAACAATTTTCCTCATCATGATTAAATTCCTGAATGAGAGGTGAAAAGCGTTTTAGACCGGCATAAAGCGAAGCTCACGCTTTTAAATTAAGGTAAAACATCAGAGATTGGGAGCATTTTGATTGCCTCACAACATGTCTACAGCGAGCTGGCAGCTTGCAGCTAACAGCCCAAACTAAGGCGGAAGTGCTGACAGAGCTAACAGTGTTTGCCTGTAACCGCCACGTGAGAGCAGTGCAGAGCGGTGGCTGTGAGCTAACCATTGGACCACACTCACATGCACAAACCTGCACTAAAATCAGAGCAGCTGGACCGGCTCTGACAACAAAGCATGGAGAAGCACCGATAACAACAAACTGAGGGAGAGCGACTTTCTGCTCAGGTAGACATTGCTCCACTATATTCTTACATAGATAATAGTCGTTTGCTGCTATATTAATGTTTAATACAGCTCCTTTCATGAATAACTAAAATTACAGCCTCTGGGTTGTATGCTTCCACCAACCAGTAAAGTTGCAGTTTACATACGTCTGTGCAAAATGTCTTTGGGACTGAGGTTGGGTTAGAGCTGAAACAATTAGTCATTCGACAGAATATCAACTCCCACTGACACACAATACGCTCAACACTCAACCTCCAGGGATACAGAGTGATAAAAGCCAAATGAATATCAATAAATTAAAAGAAAATAGAGGTTTTCATGTGTAAATTCTTTATTTATGTGCACAGAACTGTTTGTTAGGGGTTCAGTGAATCACAAGCTGGGTGAGTGGTCCCTTCCCCAACACCAAATATGCACTGGAGAGGGCGACTTCAGTTCGACCCTTAACAGTGACAAGAGGCACCACTACATTTGCACAACATTTACACCAGAGATGCAACCCCCCCCCCCCCCTCCCCAATAAAACCCAAATTTAAATTTCAAGCCCAGAAGAACAGGAACAAAACGCTTAAAAAGGAATTCTTCCACATTCATAAATCTGATGGTTATCAATGAGCAAACTGGTGGGAGGAAAAAAAGTTCAACAGCTATTGTTTAAAAAAAAAAATCCAGCTCGACTAAATCAACCTAGCAGGTTGTGACTGGAATGTACAACAGGAGAGAAAACAAATGTAAAAGCAGTGCATGAAACGGCACACGATTCATATTTGGCAACACATAAAATAACAATGGAAATACTGATGCTACATACAATGTTTGAGTAGTAAGTACAAACTTCACATAAGAATGTTTTACCACAATTAAAAAAAAAAAAAAAAAAAGTTAAGACTTTTTCCTTCAACAAAAATGTCTTTTCTTCAAATGTGTACATGAGCTGCGAGAGTTTTTCCGTTTCTCTGTGTGTCGGGGGCAAAGTGTGAAACCGGAGACTTGATGAGGAAAAAATAAGTTCATCTTGGAATGTGGGGCTTGGTCTCATCGCAGGACGAAGCCCAGCTCAAAAGAAGCCGGATCTTGAGAATTTGGCTGTGGCTGACCCCGTCCATTCGATTCCTAAAAACAACCAACGGTCCCGGGAAGTGGGGCCGCGACTTACATGGCGACCTTGGCGACCTGATCTTCCAGTCTGGCGATTCGACGGTCTTGGAGGATGACACGGTCCCTGAGTGACTTGAACTCTCGGAGTACCTCTTCCAGTTTATCTTCTATTTTCTGCTCCTTTTTCTGGTGAGAAACGGAGAGAAAATTAGCCGAGCAGAGTTCTTTAGTCGTCTCATTTGGCTTTCGAGAGGCTGCTCAAGATTTACAGTGTTTACAGAAGGTTTTTGTGGGGGATAACTTCTGTATCTGATCTACTACAAAACTTATTTTTCAGGCAAAACGAGCACAGATTTGACAGGCAATGATGCCCTCTAGCTGTTAACATTCCCCTTTCTGTTCCACTGAATCGTGACCCAAACACCAAAGTATGTGCTGATCCATAACTTTTGTGAATTGTTCCAACCATAGTAATTACTGTGAAGGGGGGGGAGTTCAGATGTCAGCAACAAAAATGCTGAGTGAGTTTGAAAAGTGTACCGCTTGCCATTAAAAAGGAAACCGTAACAATAATAATCTGTTTTAAGAATCTAGTTGTACACAAAAAGAAGAGTTGAAGAAACAATAACTGGGAGGTTTGACACTCACCACTGTGCGCTGCGGAGAAGCGTGCTTCTGGACAGTCGAGATGTTTTCTGCTTTTGTGGCCGGCTTGGTTTCCAGGACGTTCGTCTTGACCACTTTGAGATCGCGGGCCTTCGTGGAGACGTAGCCATCTTTGAGTGAGATCAGGATGGGGCCTCCGTTCTTCCCGGCGAACCACTCCTCCCCCTCCAGGGCGGGATCGGGGCCGGCCGTGTCGGGATACAGGTCGTCCTGGAACAGGTCCGACTGGTGGAGAGGACACGGGACATGTGATATAGAGAGGAAGAGGCACTGAAAGAACAACATGTTCATTACTTGATATGAACACGGACATACCTTACGCGGGACTGTCATGATGATTGGTTCACATTTTCTCTCGTGTAATTTGTAAAACCTACAGAGGATTAATAATATGTGATTAATATCATACACAGCAAAACAGTTTACAGCAAAACATGAAAAACACACAAACAACTTTTGTTCATATATTGATAAGGCAAATGATGTATTTGTTTAAATGATCTGTTTATAAACACAAAGATCAATAATGTGTGAAAATACTTACTTAGATGAGCTTTGTCCCTATTCTTTCTTCTATTAAAGTCAAATTAACTCTTTTACATGAAACTATGGTGACGACGAGAGCTGAAACAATTAGTTGATTAATTACAGAATATTAATAAGCAACAACTGATTAATTGTTTTTTTCCTTTTTTTATAGAAAAATGACCCAAATTCTCTGGTTCCAGATTCTAAAATGTTAACATTTAATTATGTTAATTGGAAATTTTTGACTATTCTAACTAAGAAACATCTGTATATTAATGGATAAAGAAAATAATCCTTAAAATCAAATTGGTTTAAGCTGATTTGCTCTTCTTAAAAATGTGGGTATTTTTCAGACAAATTCTGTAAACAAAATGAAATAATGTACGTTATACAGTATGTTAGCTCCACAAACTAACAAACATAATTACTGCAATACCTTGCAATTTCACATTTGTTGACATCCAGGCCTCTTTTGGGCATGTACCCCATGCCTCTCTGGGGCTCCTTGGTGGAAAAGGTACTGAGGTAGTGAACAAACGGCGCCTCGTCGGTGATCTCAAAGTACCGAATGCTGCTGTCACCCTGAGCACAACACAGTCGCAGCTCAAAGTCAGTTTGTGAATCAAATGATCAGAAACGAGAAACGAAAACTGGAAAAACTTCCTTTACAAGGCTGCTCACCTTTCCACACAGGTAGACTACGTTGGTGTCGGGGTCATAGAAGGGCAGCAGAACTCCATTACTGGAGTCCATCTCCTGAACACATATTGGCTCATCCATGTTGTCCTGTGAAACACAAAAATAAGTCTAAGTAAGCAGCACTAAATCTCATCTATAGCCAATAATGAACAAGTAAGAATCATTCTCTAACACATAAAAACTCTTGTTAATTAGATCTGGAGAAGTGAAATCTCTTTGAATCTAACGCCCCCTCCTGGAGCTAAAGTGTAATGACAATGAAAATTTGATATGAAAAAAAGAATCCTCATTTTACATTCAGGCAACACAGGAGAAACTGATGGAAACCACAATAGTTGGGACTTGTATAACAGGTAGGAGGCGGCACAGAGCAAGTGTATATGTGATGAATCGGTGTGTTACGGATAGAACAAGATTCTCTCCGGTGACGTACGATTTTCCACAGAGCCAGCTGGCGTTCGCTCATGCGGCTGAATCCAGTGGTGAAAATGTTTCCGTTTGCTAAAAAGATGGCTCTCATTGGCCGAGCTCCCTCGTGAGCTTTGTCCTTCTCCTAAAAACAGAAACACACTTGTCAGACTGGACTGCCATGGTTGTCGGTGCTTTGGAGTAAACAGCTCGGTGGGGCGATTCTGGGAAAGGTTATTTCACACGCGAAGCATCCAAGCCCCCCCCAAATCCCCGCGGCGTTTCCACTTACCGCAACAACCCTTTTTTTACGGGGGTCGATGACACGGACCTTCTTGTCCTTGCAGGCGGTGCAGAGCAGGCTGCCATTGCGGCTCCAGCTGACACTAAAGATAACATCAGGGTGCATGTCCTCCAGGTTGATCATGGCCTGTCCCGTGCCCACATTCCAAATGACGATCTGGTTGTCACACCCTTAAATGGACATATGCAGCACAGCATGACTACACACACACACACACACACACACACACCTCTGTGTTCCAAGGCTATTTGAAGCCCTTTACATCACACAAAAGCAACATGACGAGAAGGCAGTCGGTGAGATAATTGGCCCGATTTGGAGTTCAGCTGTGCACAGTGGACAAATGGCACAGACAATTACCGAAACAGATATTTCAGTCTGAGGGCGCGGGGCGGGCCACAAGGCCTCGGTCAAAAGGTTACCTGCGCTGAGGAGAACGTTGCGAGCGGTGGGATGCCAAGACACGATGCCGACCCTCTTAGAGTGGCCCTCCAACACGACCACGGGCTCCGAGAGAGGAGTCCCCAGACCGTTCTCAGGGATCTGCCAAACCTGAGTCCGAAAACAAAACCAGTTACATACCAGCTTCAAAAAGGTACTAGATTACAGTGTATTAATACAATAGAACAGGCCCATCATTTGCATGTTCTAGATCTAAAAATAAACAATGTAGTGGGTAAAGTGTAATGTAATTGGTTAAGTATTTATACTTTGTTAAAACACACATAAATAAATCAGAAAAAAATGAATTAAAGTTCATGCGATCCCGTGGAGATTAACCGTGTCCTTACCATCACTGTGCAGTCCTCCGAGCCGCTAGCGATGACGTGGTCATTATGAGGACACCAGTCGATGTCCAACACTGGGCCCGTGTGGCCACATACTGTCGGGTAAACCTTGTCTATACGGCCGGACTGTGAGACAGAAGACAACTGTGTTACAGAGAGTGTGAGCCGCATGCTCCTGTAAGCTGATATCGGTCAGAGGAATATGAAAATGACTAACGGGGCTAATTTAACTATCCTGTGGAGTTCAGTCCTTTGCATGATTACAAGACTCTTTTTATGAGCATCACATTGCAACTTCATCACACATCTGTCCTCATGCTGGGCTAAAAACAGAGAGCTGGGGTCATTATTGTACATTTTCACAAAATACACTTGTATTAAATGTTTGATATTTAAACTCAAGGATTCAGCAGCAACTCAGCAGACGGCTTAACGTCATGAATATGTTTGATCCTGTGGGCTTGTTATGATCCCAAAGAATCATTTTAACAGGGGGACAAAGTCAACCCATTTTTACTGTTATGACCTCATCCCAGTGGCCTAAAATAATGCAGCACCCCATCCCCTTTGTGAGTATCATGTGTTCAATGAGCCAACCGTAACCAGATACACATTACATGCCTTTACTACCAGGCAGATTTAACCATCGATTATCTGTGGGTTTTACTATAGATACGAGCCTCGGGGAACGACTGGACGGGGTCACAGCAGCAGTGTGCTGGAGGTCTGCTGACAGAGAAGCCTGTAGGATTGATTTGCAACATGCTCTGAACGCTGCACTATGATACAGTGTACTGTTACGGCGTAACCTTCGTCTCTCTGGGTATGCTTTACAACTCCTGTGGCCAATTTTGGTCTTCAGTTGCCAGTGTCATGCTGCGTTTTATTCCTAACTGACAGTTAAAGCCCCTATGTGAAGGATTTGAAAATGTCACAGCGGAAAACAAAAAAACAAAACAAAACAAATACACCAGCCCCTGAGGCCCGACTATTTTTTAAACACTTCATACGAACTTGGACCTCGCAGCTCGTCTGTAAATGACCATTAAAAGACATTTTAAAACCCCTTGAAGGAAATGAGAAGGTGTTGCAAGGCGCCACTCACCTTTTGTAGAGGAAGTACAAGAAAGGCTCCGCCCCCACTGGCGTCTATGATGATGGCAACAAATTTGGGGTTGACGGCACAGAAGGAGCTGTCCCATGTGACCCTGGACACGCGGATGTCATCGTAGCACTGGTCGTTCCTCACCGCCTGACCAAAGACATGGCGGAACTTGCTCTGTCGCACAACTCGCCGCAACATATCTGTTAAGAGAAATGAGAGTACGATAAGAGCGTGTTTTGCACCCAAACAAAGCAATTCTATAAAATGTATAAACACGACAGAAAAGTGGCTTTGGGAACGGTCAGGTCTAATCCGCAGCCAAAACATGAAAACCAAACATGATGGAAATACTCCTCAGACTTGACTTGGGGGAGATGTTCCATCATTTTAGTGGCATGCTTCGCTGCATAATTATGTGGAAAATGTAGTGCGTCAGGGCGGTAATTAAGCTGCCAGTCTGAAGCGACACACTGAGCGGTTATACAGGCTCCAGTTATCTCAACCACCTGCTTCTTCACACGCAGTCATGGATTTTGAAAATGGAAAAGATGAATCACGGCTCTTTGTCACAAAATCTTACTCAGCAATATTGGAGCTTTTTTCTTTGCAGTTTTGCGAAGGACTGAACAAATCTTATCTTTAAATAATATCTCAGATTTGTGGAACTCACGGTCAGGATTCATTTCTATAAATGATTGTCTGTAAATGCTGTTTTTTAATTGAGGCAAAATCAGCCTTAAAGCCCCCACAAACCTATTATATACCCACACAGGTTTTCAATTATTGGCCTGATTAGATCTCGTCTCAGAGGACAGGGTGTGTGATTGTGATTGATTGACGCTACATCTTAATGTTTCATACATGGAGTTGATTTAGGATTCTTACGTGGTTAATGTGTAGACTATGGAGTCAAATAAGTATTTACACATACAACTTCAATCCAAGTAACAGCCAAATTATAAACCATCACAGTCCAATGTGAGGTCACATCACATGGCATCGTCTTAAAATCTTAGTTTACACACACCATACCCGTACTGTACATCTGTATCTGTTTTCACCTGAGACTGAGATACAAGGTGGATTACTAGACGTGGCCCTTTTTATGAATCAAATACTCGCCCTGGATATATAGTTGATTCACAGCACAATGTCCCACAGAGCCGTGAACAGTGAATACGTTGCTGCAGGGCAGCATGAAGCCTGGATAGCAGAGGACTATACAGTTTACGGCAGACCAGAACAGCGTGTTCCCTCAGCCAATATCATTGAAGAGCAGCTACTCTAAATATGCAAATATGCATCTGACTAAAATGTGCTGCTTCAGCCCCTGCAGGCTTCAGTTGATGTCATGCACACAGCGTGTTGCCCTTTGCCACCATATCACCACCTGACACAGGAAATTACTGAGCATCATGCTGGTGGACACGGTCTTATTGCAGCAGTTACAGACTAATCCTATGATATTATTATCCAGGAGGAGTATAAGCTGAAGAAGAATGTCTCTGGCATAAATACAAATGTAACCAGCAGCCCTGCAGGAGTCTGGCCTCCCTGTCTGCTATTACACTGTCTGTCTTGGACTAAATGGGTGGAAACAACCAAAGATGCAATCTCCATCACTTCAACATGAGCTTGTTATAATACGGACATGTTGGTTTTTTTTGAAGGTCTATGCTGAATGCTGAATATAGCAAATGAGTCAATGCTACAGCTGCACTGTGCTAACGTTAAACAATGGTTGCTAGCTAACGTTAGCTGATGTGAACACAAAGCACGGTGTGTACCCTCCTCCCCATTGAAACAAGTAGCTATAAATAACACATTAACATGGCGACGAGACTTTGCTTAGTTGTTATTTTTAAACTCTCTTGCCAGTAATTTCAAACAGAGTCGTTAACGCTGTGGGAAAGCTTTCGATAACTTAAGCTAGCTACGCTAACGACACCGTCCCTGAAACAAGGGGGTGGATCGAGTATGGAGGTTTGTATTCTAGAGGGTATCGTTATGCTCCAGATGTGACTACCACGTGAGAGCGAAACAAAGCATATGATCTATTGAAACTACTAGATTAATTTAATTAATGGTAGTATAAGTAAAGTTTGACGTTAAAGCCGGCTAGGACCATTGTGGACCGTGTTCCGCCGCCCTGCCTCGGCAGCTGTGCCGGCTGGTCCCGTCTGAACAGCCGCTGATGCTCAGAGACGTTACAGACAAGGGGGAGGACACCTGATGGGAGTGATTTAAAAAAATAAATAATTACACAAGCAGCCATATGACTTCTGCATTGTGCTCATACAGAGCTTTCCGCACAGTCTACAATGTGCGATATGTGTACGAGGACTCCAGTAGCCTGTCAGTGTGTTTTGCATCCGAACCGCTCATCAGTTAGCTCGGTAGCATAGCCGCCTAGCTGCTAGCTGTTAGCTGCGGTGGACCACAGCCAGCTGACGCAAGTGCAGATATTTCCACTCAACGTTTCTGGGCTGCTCCCATTCTCAAGCCCATCCAGCGAGTTAAATGGATGCTGCACCGCCACCGACCGACAGATCACATGCAAAATACACAATGCAGAGAGACTTTTTCAGGATTTCCTTACCTCCTAACTCTATGCAAGGTTTTCGTAAGCACGGGGGTAATCAATCACAACACATGAGTCTGGTGGTTTAGGCGCGCCCTTGTCCTGCAGGACGTTGATCTAGTGTCCGTCTACTCCCGACTTGCAAATATGTGGCCCGGAGGAAAGTGCTTTAAATCTACGAGTATTTCTAAATGCCGGTTGACAAATGGAGCATCTCCTGTCCGCTCCTCACCTGCGGAAGACTAGCAATCGTCTACTCTCATCGTTATTAAGTTCAATGGGGGTACGTTGACGAGAGGCTACGGCACATGCGCAAATGACAAGATTTCCTAAGGCTGTGAATGGGGATGGGGCTGCAGGAAAAAACTGGGTTCCTCGCTACATCCTCCTCGTGTCATTTGGAGTAGACCTACTGAATGAATGCATTTTTGTTCAGCGATGCAAAAATGGGGATTTTAACTGGCAGCAGCATCATTTGTATCAAGGTCCCTCCCCTCCCCCCAGTTCCATCCAATCCCACCCAGTCCGCACTGCCCAAACACATAAAACAAACCCCCATAGTCTGTAATGCACCCACACATCACATATTCAGGGAAATCTTTTTACATTTTTTATTAATGTTTTCACAGAACATATTTGCACTCCTCATGGTTGATTAATTGCAGGAGTTTTCAAAATTGTTATTCTGTTTTTGATGCTAACTAAATATATTTAATTATCTAACCCTTCTTACAAGTCCAAATCATCAAAATTGCTGTCTGTGGAATCTGAATATGTCTGTTGAAAGTCAAAATGAATGAGAGACGAGCATTATTAACCTTGGAAATAGTAGTTTTCAAAAAAAATTGTTCAAACCGTGAAGCTGCTTATGTGAGACTCCTTGTTTACTTTTTCCTATTTTGTCCAGTGATATGTTGATGACCTTGTGATCTCTGGTAGATCATAATGTTGCACAGTTAAAATTGGGAGCTTTTACTAGAGTAGATCTTTTGTCTGATTATTACCTTGGTTATTTTTTGAACCAGCACTTGAAGTATTTTGGCTGTGCATTCCCCGCATCCTGTTCATTTTAAATATGGAGTAATGTAATCTAAAATCAGAACCACTTTCCTTTGATGCCTAAGTATATTTGTAATTTAATTTTACTTATTTTAGGAGGACAATAATGTAACAGCTTGTTTAAATCATGAATGGGAGATTTAGAAGGAAAATTAATTCCTTTGCTTCTTTCTTTACCTGATTATTTCTAAAGGTCAGAGAGTTTAGAGCCTTCCACAGTAAGCATCGGCAGAAGGCAGGGAAACAACAAGGACAGTTTCCAAGACTGCCACAGGAATAATTAAGGTAAACAACATATTTATACTCTCTTTTAGGGGTAAATCTGAGTCCCCTGAGCCTTGTATTTGGGCTGTGGGAGGAATCCGAGGTTAACACAGGGAGAACATCCAATCTGCACTCAAAACCCAGATTCAAAACCCAGCAACCAAGTCATAGATGAAAGAACAAATTTAGTCAACTGATTGACTAAACGACAGGATGAGAGATGAAATGTGGATTTATTTTTTTGTCTTGATAACCATGTAAATGATACTGAGTCACAGCTCAGACCATGTGAAAATGTTGTTTGGGGAAACCTTGCTTTGTTTCATATTGAATTACTCCCCCACCCAGACAAGAAAAACAAGACTCTTGATCGAATTAGGCTTAAAAGTTAAAATGCTGTGGATCCAGGAACAAGACTTCGATCTTGTTAGTACATTACTGGCATGAATACATCAGCTGATTTGAAGGAACATCAAAACGATGAGCCATAGAGGCTAAAAATCTCCTGAGAGTTGAGGGGAGCCATTGTTAATATAAAGTTTAGAAATGTTGTACCATGTTTCAAGTTGTACCATGAAATATAAAGTGAAGTGTTTTTCTCATGACAGTCTGTGGTATGCAGTTTGGAAAGTACCCTCCCGTCCTAATATAACACACATCATGTGCTTTGTGTGTATAAATGCTTTGATAAACTATAAAAAAAAAGACAGAACTGATGTCTCCAACATTGACATTGCAAAGTCTTTACCTTTCTTTGGACATTGTTGAGCTTCCTGTGGTCTCTCTTTGGATTTCTTTGGGACATCAAAAGCATTCTTCATTTGGGATACTTTCACACTGGGACCCTCCTCTACCACCCGAACTGGAACTTTGGCCCCTTCAGGTTTGACCCGGGATTGACGTCTCTGCATTTGATTAGTTTCTTTGATGATTTCCGCCACGGGCTTGTACGAACCCACCTCACTGCCGTTTCCTGCATCCCTATCTCGACTGTGGTTGTCTCTACGCGTACCACAGTTACCATAGTCATCATTACTGACTCTTTCAGATCTGAGCTCAGGGTAAATTTCTTTTTCCCCTGAATAAGCAGGTTTTGATCTTCGGATTTCATTGTATGATGTGACCTCAGGTATGTGAAGAGTCTCTGTGGACGCAACCCGATTTGGGGGCTTTTCCGCTACTGGAGGAGGCGAGCTTTTAAATCTGGATCGTCTCTCCAGGAATACTCTTCTCTGCAACATGTCCAAGTTTTGCGGCTCTTCCTCTGGAGACAGATTTCCCATACGCACGCAGTAGTCAAAGTCGACCATGTCTCCGTACTGATCATCCATGTGTCCGAGCGAAAGTTGTTCCCAGGGGCTGAGGTCAACCGACAGACGCCGAATGTTGGTCGGCGCCACGTAAGGGCCCCTTTCGTCCCACAGCGAGCACATGTCCTGATTAGTTGGGGTGTTGCTCGGAAGATCTTTGTAGAAATCAAAAGTGTGTCTCCTCTTGACCCTCTCCTCAGAACGCGGATGATCTTTGCCTCTTCTTCGCACATCAGTAGACCTTAATTGTGCAGTTTTGAGCTTTATAAACGGGTTTTTAGGTTTTTTGGGGACCGGCGGAGGTGGACCTTTAACTTTGGGCTTTTCCTTTGGCATGGATTCATCTTGAGAATCACACGAGGCGTCTGGCACCGTTTGTGATTTCACCACGCTCGTACCGAGTTGCGTCGGCACGGATGCGTCTCTCTTAGGCAACAGATGAGTTAAAGGTGGAGGGGTGATGACAGCAGAGAAGCAAACGAGCTCGCTCTCCATCTTTAAGCTCGCGACCTGTATCTTTCCATCACAACCTTCATCCTCTGGCAGAGGAGGACGAGGGATTGAATTGCACTGTTCCAATGAAAGCGAGTGATTGTCATGTAGTGGTGGTGTTTCAGAGCTAAGGGGCTCGGCTGCTTTGCACAACACTCCGCTGTCCTCTTTCTTGGTACACAAACCACCTGCTTTAGCCCTCATAGAGACAGCACCAGCAAACCTGCTCTGATGGGCCTGATCCGCTCCTACTTGTGTTTTTTGTGCAACACATTCTGAACCATGGCTTTCTTTATCATGTATAATGAGCTGGCCTGCTTCATCAAGCATGTCTTCTAAATCCTCACTGCTCTTTCTTGATCTTTTCACAAAGCCGCTGTTTTGTGTTGACAGGTGCTCTTTGCTAATGTTAGAAACTTGCCCCTCGCTGTGGTCGTTCATGTTTCGCTCCCTCTCTGCTCTTCCTCTCCCAGTTGTCCCAGCGTGGACGGCTCCAACATGACCGACTCCTTTTAGCCGACACCTGCTGCCTGTCACTTCAGCCAAATGTTGACCCATTTCCCTCTCAAAACAGGCTTCGGGTGAACTCTCAGCATGCGCTTCCACGCCGTCAGTCGCGACTGGAAGTGTGTCTGATCTCCTCCTGCTTTTCTTCTCATTACCCTTTTCTTGAAGGGCATTCCTGGAAGCTTGAGGAAGGTTAACGCCACTAGCAGAAGCGTCTTCCTCAACTCTTCTTTTTATAGGCGACTGAAGATTATCTCTCTTTATCCTTTTGCCAAAAGGGATGTCCCCGTCAGATGACACCCAAGTCTCGTCCTTCTCGAGCACCACAAAGTCCTCCTCATTACTGGGATTGAATGAGGAGGTTAGACTCCTGGTTTGAATGTCAGGACCTAACTTGCTACGACCAAGATCTGATTCCTTCCCATTTCCCTGCTCCTCCATAGCTGTAGTCTCAGTATAGACCACAGCCTTACTCTCAGAGCCTCGTCTTTTGTTTGAAGTTGGTCTTGTCTCCTTCGGGCTCAGGGCAGTTTTTGACTCCTCTGCCGTTTGAGCGACACTCCGGCTCGCCCTGTCTCCACCCACCCACACTCCCCTGGTGTTCAGAGGTTGCTCCCGCTGACCTAAAGGCCTGATTGGCTGCCCAGTTTGGGGATCTGTACGTGCAGAAGTGACTGTGAGCCCACTGGATGTGACGCCGACACTGATCCCGCTAATCCAACCAATACCCTGAGGGGTCACAAAACTGCCATCGTCTCTGCTCTCATCTTGTTGTGCCGTCTCCGACTGTTCGGTCTCTTCAGTTTGCCCCGACCAATCTGAGTTATCAAGCGACTCTTCATCCTTTTCAGACAGCTTCTCCAGCTTCTGGCCCATGGTTGTTGTTCTGTCTTATCATTAGAAAAGAGAAGAGACAAATGTCAAGACGATATTGTAATGTGGACGGCTTGCCTCCACATCCCAATGAGAGGAAAACTATTTTGAATCATCTTGAACCTCTCTCTATTTTGGTATATTCTTCTATTCTGATCATACGTGCCCTCTCATGGCCTTTCTATCTATCTCCCCCTATTCTGTAGGAAAGGAATGCTGTGGTGGCTATAATTAAAGCTGGTCTGACTGCTGCCACTGAGTCAGGAGGCCAAAAAGGAAACAAGACAAGTGAGATAAGAGGTCAGCTGCCAGGTGCCAAGGTCAATGAGAACTAATAAAATGCTGCCACAACATGCATTATAAATCATTTTGATGCTCTCTGAAACCAAATTAACAAGTCTTGAATCATAACAAAACCTTATTTTTATACAACTCGTCTAATAACGGATTCTGTATACATGTCTACCAGAGGCAGCACAGTGTTTGGACATCATGCAATGTCAATTACTGGTTAGGAGACAAGGCGTGTTTGTGCTTCCCCTTCAAACAAACTTAATGTTTATGGTTGTTTTGGTTACGGGGTCTAGAGAAAGGTCACCTGCACTACGTGATTCAAGTCACAAGTGCTTTGACTTCTGATCCGAATTGTTTGAGAGCAGAGTTTAACCACCGCCGACATGTTGGAAGGTGGACGAGAGATTATTGCAAAGGGAAAACAGCTCAACAGACTTTAAAGCGGCATGTGGAGTATTTTTAGATCAACAAACAACTGAATGTGCAGAAGTATTGTAGCATCAGGTATGTTTTCCATGAACATAATTTAGAATCAGACGAAATGCTAAGCTAATGCCCTTTGACGTCGTCGGCTGAACGGCGAGGAAGGAGAGGTGACTGAACCTCTTCACCCTGCATCTGCAGTCACGTGATCCGCTGCTTCAGCTATTTCAAGACGGAGAGGCGTTGAGTGACACTTTACGTCTTTCAAGCCCGTCTATTTAACCAACGTGCTTGTCCACAGAACGTAAATAAAACTATCCCCCTTGAAGCTCGACTATAAATTATGGTTCCTCTCGTTTACGCCTGTGATTCCCAACTCGGGGTACTTGCAAGTGGAAAGATTGTTGAGTAGCTCAATTAATTTAAATAGATTGAAATTGCAATATGATCGTGAAAATATACCAACATAGAGGCAGCTGTAACATCTGAACACCACAAAAACTAGTTAGAAAAAAAAAAAAAAGAGGATAAACAACTGAAGCAGGAGTGATAAATTGTGCTGTGGGGGACAAACAAAATGTCAGAACATTTGCTCCACATAATGGATTCACATGAGTAGAATTTCTAGAACTAGTTTTGATAAATACTAAAGTTTGAAGTTGATCCAGAGCTCAGTTTTGAACCCTTTGAGTCTTTAACATAGCCTGGACTGAATTATATTGATGTAGTGATTTGGTGGCGCATACTGTCCCTCACCTGCTTCCCTTAGTTGCATTAGAGCTTTCCTCTTTAACCAGCTGACATTGTCAAACTCTAGCTCTGGTCTTTTAGTACGATGTGGCTCCCAACAATCCTCAGAGTTGTGTGTTGGCTTCTGTGACATTGGCTTGTGAAACTCGCTCATATCCCATTACCGTGTCTCTCATGCACAAAGTTTATAAGAGACTTGTGACTTTGAGTACACAAACTATTAGCCCGGGCTCCGGGTAGATTTCTTTCTTCTTCTCCCCAACAGAATACTTGTGCCCTTCCTTTAGAGCTTTAAGCGCATCGGTGTACATATAATGAGCTCAAATTCAAATAGGCAGTACGGCAGGATCATATTCAGACACATTATCTAGTTCGACAGTAAAATGTTTTCCAGCATTCTACAAGGCAGGACTTCAAACGTCATAAAACGACAGATGTGCTGCCGTGTGTACCGGCGCATAGTAAGCTTTTTACATAACCACAGGAGCATACAGTAACATGTACAATACAGGCATCGAAATGTCGTTGAGGTAGAAAATGTTAACTGACCATTTACTGTAGCATTTACTACAATACTTCAATTTAAACAACTTAACCGTCTACCGTTCTGCAAGTTATCTAATAAACTGCATAGTTACACCGACATAAAACTATCACAGATTATAGGTAAATACTTACGGAGACTGATGCTCTGCCTGCCCGTCGTCCTGTAGGACCTTCGTCTTTTGGGGAGATCTTCTTCTTCAGCCGTCACCTGCCCCATGATGTCACACTGACTTCATTTGACTAATTCAATAACAGAGCTCTCTGCCCATTTAAGAGCAGGCAAAGGCCAGAGGCAGACAGAGGTGAACGTATATGATTATAGATGTACAATATATTGCAATAACGGTATACGACAAAGTTGGAAATGTTTTGCGATTCTGCGGGGAAAGTAGATCTTTTTTTTCCTCCACCAAAATGTGTAAATATAATAAACAGTGTGGTGAGCTGCAAGCACAGCAGATCAACTTCACTGAATAAATAGATTATGCAGAGGAAATGGTTTATTTCCATGATAAACATTAGACTGGACATCATTTTAACAAAATGTAAAAAAAAAAAAAAAAGAAAAAAAAAAAAAAAAGTGCATTACACATGAACATTGGCAATGTACAGTACAGTACACAAAAGTAAACGAAAAACAATTAACGTAACAAAATCTTACTCCCAGGAAGGTTTGTCGTGTTCTACGTTTTCCACTCGTCTCGACCTCGCATGCTTTGGGGCAGACTTGTGCTCTATAAATACACTCTATAAATGCCTGGATCCCCCTTTTAAATTGCAATATGTCTTAATATCCTTCCACACAAAGTCCTCAACGTCTGGCTCTTAAGTAGGATTGTCAGTGTGATGCCTGCTGCCTGGGAATAATGCAATAAAAAAAAAAATTCAATTGTTGCCATTTTTAATGGAGCCTGAAGACATTTGCCTAATTCGCCCAAAGTCTTGTTTTTTTTTGCTGTGGTACAAACACGAGAACTTAATTATGAGTACTTCTCAATACACAGTAGCATCATCAGTGCTTTTCTTAATATTGACCACATCTGCAAGCTAATGTACTTATAGCAAATTGAAAAATATATACAGACTGGTAAATTTCAAAGACTTCAATCCATCCTTTCTAATGTTTTTAATGTAAATGATAGTTCTCATTCCAGCAAGTAAGGTTCCTCAGCCAGCTTTTGAACCAGTACAGTGTACCACAAGTTTCAACAATATCAAACAAATACAATATTATTATAGGCTATTAATAAATGGAAGTCCATCAAGTATGCGTGTGTTCGGGGGGGTGGGGGGAGGGGGGGGTGGAGGAGGCTGCTGTGCATGAGCTTGTGTGTGTGTGTGTGTGTGTGTGTGTGTGTGTGTGTTTGCATACATTATTATTTTGTGCCGAGTTATACATTGCAGGGAGCATGGTTATTATTGGGAGTGAGGGTGAGTAATGTACAAAAAGCCAGACCATCAACACACTCACAGAAACTCTTGCAACGCCTGTGATGCTTTATGATGGAGCTAAGGCCAAGGTTAAGGCACTTAAATACAAACACAAATTCAAAACATGAAGCGAACAACCGAACTTTAGTGCCGTGGTCTGGGAACGCAAACAGAAGGATTTAGTGCTCACAATGTCAAGCACGTGGATCAGGCTCACTCGTCAACACACTGAGAACAGCTGGCTGAAATTAGAATCATATTAATAATGCATTAAAAAGGAAGAGAACATTTTGGGAAACACGCTTATTTGTTTTTTTTCGCTGGGAGTTGGGCGACAAGATAACCAATCTCGTCTCCAAGTTGCCACTTTGTAACATTTCTTAATTCTTCTTTTACAGATGTTTGCGGTATCAAATGCTGGCAACAGATTTCTGAAGTGCCTCACGTTACATCATGCTCTCACGTGGGGAAAAGAACAGTTTCAAGGCAAAAACCAAATTCTTTAAATCAAAACTAGTGGAGCAAACCTGCAGCTCCCTGGGGTCCAGTTAAGGGAGGAGAAGAAACAGAGGATGCATGGAAGTTTCTACTGATCTAACTAAAGAAATGTTACATCTACAAAAAAATAAAATAAAAATACAGTAACCCCATGGTTAAAAGATGATTCAATCACTTGCATTCATTCTTTGCACAGTTTTCATTTCTTCTGAAGCACTCAGATCTTTAAACACAGTAATAAACACTCGCATGTGCTTTTCCTGCATACAAACAGGCGTCTCTCAGTTCCATTCTAGCACACCCAGCGTGCCAAAACACAACTTCAACCAAACAGAAGAACTTGTAGAGCAAACACACCGTGGCACAGCAACTTTGGCTTGGCGGCACAATTTGAACACAACGTGCCTCAAGCTGTCTCGACATGTACAAGATGGACTAAATAAGGAAAAGACTTGAAGAGATGAGTGCTGGGCTTTGCAGTTTTCTAGATAGGTTACTAATCTGTATTTAAAATAAAAAGGAAAATCTAGTATTGTAACTTCAGATTATAAATTTCAAATTTTCACACTGTAAATAGAAATATTTTATTTGGTGATTTCAAAGTCTGAATTCTAATAATAATAATAAAATAATAGTTATTAGATCAAATAAATTACACCCACAAGTATGGACACTGCAAGCAAAGGAATGGACCCACGTCTGATTTCTGCTTCAGTGTTCCTCAAATTAAGTTGATTAAACGTGGCTGTAGATCTGAAATGTGTGCACTGTGTGAATGAATGGATACTAAAGTTGTGCTCAAGTGCTGAATCTATACATGATTAGTGCGTCTTCGCAGATGTTTGTGGGTTTAGGGAAAGGTGATCGGAAAAGTTAGCCGAGTGAGGCGTGTTTGCCTGGGAGCCTCGGAGATAAACGAGGACTCGGTAAGAAAGTAAAAGAAGAATTTAAATCACGACGGTGATTTACTGTCCCGGGAAAAAAAATCATATGGCTTTGGTTACATCAGGAAGCGATCAGACCAAGAGTGGAGAATAAAATCACGTTTGAGCTCCTGAATGTTTCCTGACTTCTGAATTGAATGACTGTCAAGTCTCCCAACAACTGAACGTTTTTTCTTCAGTCTTTTTCTTTTTGTCCTCCTTTCAGGCATAAGACGAGGGGGGTTAGGTTCACGTTAAACAATTCATGATCCAACTGACAAATGATTGTTGTCACTTAAACTAAATAATGACAAATCTGAATGCATTTCAGCACTAAAATAATATGTTTTCTGCCCAAGTGTGTTGACAATATGTTTTGTAATACTGCAAAGTCATGCGTGGGGGCTAGAGTGAGTGCTTTAAGTACATGATTACATTAACTTCAATGGAGGAGGTCAGGGTGAACCAGCCACTGTGCAGAGACAACAAAAGAGTCTTTGACCAAAACAGTTCGAGATGCTTGTGGTCCGAGGTACAACACCTTACAAAGAGGCATAAAAAGGCTCACATCCTTTTCTCAAAATGATTATGCTTCCACATGAAATGCCCTTTCTTGATGCAAAAGCAGCTGCAGCAGGGAAACGTAAGAGTGGATTCAGCTATCGCCGGTAACACGAGGAGATGCTGAACGCAATCAAAATGGGGCAACTGCAAACATTCATCGAGCTCCTTCACGAATGCCGTTGATGAGTTGGATTGAAAAAAACATACAGTACACTGAAAGAAGCAGGTTAACTTCAGGTATTTTTCTTTCCATCAACACCAAAGTGCTCGCTATAGCTTTCTGAGGAGTTAGGAACAAACAACAACCACCGCCGCCGCCGCCGTCTCTGGAATATGCCAAACCTGTCTGTTGAGGGTAAATACGGCAGCATAACGCTCATCTCCACTGGGCTGTGGGGAGGTGTGATGATCCTGTATGTGGTGTGGGGCCAGCAGCCTCAGACGAGACCAGGTGAGCCTCCTTCCGGTCTGAGGGACAAGTGGAAGGACACACGGGAAAGTCTTCAGTCCTTCCCTGGCCAGAAGCACTCAAGCCTTCAGCGAATGGTCAAAACAAACCAGCCTCATCTGGATCTTAGTGCCAGTAGACAATGACAGGACACTCTCTGGAAATGCAGAGAGGGCTGTTTGCAGCTTGTGACAGTGCAGCTATGAGGCCAGGACATGACAGTTCAGGTCAAAGCAGAGCTTCGTTTCTGGTACGACACCACAGCGGTAGTCATCTAAAAAAAAGGCCCACAGCCGTCATAGGGTTCCTTGCTGAAGGCAGTGGCCAACCTCCTCCTCCATCTCATCCATGTAAGGGTTACTGTATTAAGGCAGGGGCCCCACTGGGAGCTGGCCCTCCATGGCCAAGCTTGGCAACTTCTCGAGCTGCTCTGCCCTCTGTCGCATCAGTTCCAGACCAAATTCTAACCCCAGTCCCGGCATTTGCAGCTGGGCCAGAGCCTGCTGCTGGAGCTCCACGGCACCACCAGGTTGTAATTCTAAACATTCAGCGGGAGCCACTCTGATGGCCCCCGTACCATCCCTTGATAGTTCTTCCCCCATGTCGTCGCCCTGCGGTTGGTCCATGTCCTCCGTGTCCACCGAGCCGCGGTCAGGAGGAGTCTCCTCGCAGCTCATGGGCGAGACCGGTTTCGGGCGGTTGGTTAGTGGGACGCCGGGGGTGCAGGTGGAGCAGCGGTACAGATGACTGGAGGGCTGGATCAAGTTGGGTGGGACAACAGCAGGGGCTTGCAGAGACTGCAGGATTGGGGCGGAGGCAAAATTGGTCCCGGGCGGATCTATGCATATGGTGGGGATAGTGCAGTGGCGGGAGGGGTTAAGGCGGTGAGAACGGCCTCCTGCTGGACGGTCACAGCGCCGCACTTGTGGTAGACGGAGGCAGTATTTACAGGACTGATACGAGGGCTTCACTTTTAAAGGGTTTCCTGTGCTACCACTGTCCTAAATGGAGTAACATACAAACACAGTATATGGTCAGTGGCATGCAGAATATTTAAATAAATAAATACAATTTAAAAAGCGATATTTTCTTAACTCACGTCAAAAGCTGCAGGGCAGCTGCGCTTGGCAGCCAGGCGGTTGCTGTTGTTGGTGTTCAGGTTGGCCAGACCTAACCGGCTCTCCTCCGTCCTCTCAGCATCCTCCCCTGGCCTCTTCCCATCGGAATTTCCAGGTGTCTGAGCCAGGGCCGCCATCTCAGCTTCCTCTTTCTTGGCCTCCTCCTCATCCTCCTCCTCCAAAGTACTGATCTCGAGCCTCAGTCTCATGTCCTCCAGGGGGTCGAGGCGGCCGCACGTCTGAGCTGCCGTGCCCTCGCCAGGCAGGGCTAAATGGGCCATGGGGAAACCCTCGTCCTCCAATAGGGCATCCCTCTCCACGTCTTCGATCTCGATGAAAACTCTTTCCATGCCCAGCAGAGGGGGGCCCCGCACTGGAGTGGAGGGCTCACTGTCTAATGCAGAGTCTGACAAACGTCTGAAGTAATAGTTATAGTTAAGAGAGTCAAGGGGCTCCATCTCCAGACCCACAGCCCTGCACGGAGAGGCCCCGCAGCCTCCCAGGGCTTCTTCCCCTCTGGGCACTGGTGTCTCCTCCCCACCAGTACAGTGGCCAGAGGCTTGCAAATCATCTGATCCCTCCTTATCGCTGTCAGGCCTCCACAGCTTGTTGTGGCGATGTTTACTGTGAAGGCAAATATGCTTTCGTTTACATGCGAGGAAAAAACGGAAGGAACGGAAAGCTTCACAAAGCAAATCACCATTATAGTTGGAATACCAGCAGGATGTGTGTAATGGCTATTAGCTTTATGGTATGTGTATCTTGCAGTATCTGTCTCCTGGCCGCACTGGGAAAGGGAAAAAAAAACACCCTGCACACACTGCAGCGAAGTGCACACCTGAGTGAAACTGTAGACCTGCTTACCTTGCGTCCAGGATTCCCTCGTACTCTGCCAGCTGTCTCATGAAACCAGCGTTTGGCTGAGCTATACTCCGTTTCTGCTTGACAAAGTTGTAGGCTTTCTCCAGAGACCAGCCGTACTCCTTCATTGCATAGGCAATAACTGTAGAGGCAGACCGGCTCACCCCCATCTTACAGTGCACCAGGCACTTGGAGTTGTTCTTCCTGGTGGACAGAAAATAATTAGTTCATATGGATCTAGTCGGTGACAGTTAGGACGGTGTAGTAGCCGTTAAAATATTCAGTTAAACCGGTTTATGTTTGGTTTCGATGGTTTTCGTGAGGTGCACTCCACGCGTCTCAACTTTAGCTTCTCCATTTCTATTTTTACAAACATCCTGTTCCTGTGTCTTAAAGCCACATCTGTAAATACCAAAGGGCTGTGGGGTTCTGTTGCCTGCTGTTTCTACAATTCCTGGATAACAATCTGGTTTTACAGTTTATGATCTGTACAACTTTTTCCCAGCCCACTGCTGTATCTTAACACGTGGGGTCTTACTTGGCTTTGACGAGGAAGTTGTAGGTGTCGTTCCAGTGGGCCAGCAGGTCGGTAGCATCCTCATCGTATACGCGGATGTTGTGATAAGAAAACATCCCCGGGAAGAAGTTGTCAATCTCTCTGGTAACATTCAGGATGAAACCCACTCTGCAACCAGAACAATAACATGTTAGTCGTTACGCTACTTTTTAGTTCAACTGTTACTCAGGGCATGTGGAATCAGACTAACGCTGTGTTCAAGTGTATTTTAAACAGATTAACTTGGTATAATTTTACAATTCGCCTCCCAATTATTAACAGACAATAGCAACTTTCGGGTAAAATGATACATGTATAGCTTATTTACTTCAGTATAAGAATTAAAAAAGTGTAGGATTAAATCAGGATTTCATGGTGTGCACACTATCAGCTCACCCGCAGTCACGTAGTTCTTCCAGGTTGGAAGCGTTCCACTCAGAGCCCTACAGAGGCAAAAAGACAGAACAGAAGTTTACTGAGGTAAGTATAAACCACAGTGTGACAGTAAGTTGGTATCAGCGCGGTGTAAATGTAAAGAAAATAGTTTGAAAAAGATTATTTAAAAACAGTTCAAGGTAGAATAAAAAAAACATTCTCACCAGGTACACATGGTCAAGGATGAGTGTGGGCTTGTCCATCTGACCCAGGATCAAAAGCATCTCGTTGTCTATGAACTCTTTGTACTCTGTCAGGTTACAGCTCATATGCTGCTCCAGCTTGTTACGGATCTGTGGACGAGGATTGAACAAGAAGCACTTTACTATACTAAAACAGTGTACAGCTAATGAACGCTACATTAATAAAACATGAAAATCAGATGTGTCTTTTTTCTAAAACCTTTAAGTACAGTATTATAGAAAGATCTGGACCCATCACACACACATCGTCGATTTGCCACATACCTCCTTCGAGGTGGTGTTCTCCAGGTCTTGAAACGTCATGATGCTGCGTAGCTTGGCTTTAATGAGACACTCTGTCCTCTCTCGCTCAGTGGGCCTGCACATAATGAGTCAATACATCAGTGTTGCTGTCTGAATGGAAATTAGCATAACAGTGTAACATGTTCCCCAAGCTGAAGACAAAAGAGACAACAGCTGGTGTCCAAAGCATTAAAATCCATTCCATGACTAAAGACACAATACACACACCATGCATGGTAAAAAAAAAATCAGCAGCAATTGGTCTGTTTGGCCACGTGTAGAGCTGTTACAATTAGTCGTCTAATTGAGTCGGTCGACAGAACAATATATGTCAACTATTCTGATAATGGATTAATCCTTACAGTCATTTTTCATGGAAAAATAGCAGACAATGCTGTTTTCTGCCTCTCAAATATGGAGGTACTCTGTTTTACATCACATTAAACTGGGATGGAAAATGTCCCCATGTCTTAAACCGTTATGTTGCACGGAGCAGCCTGTGGGGGTCTCACCGGTCGACGAACATGGTGGGCGAGTCGGGCCGGGTGGTCTCCAGGTCGGTCATAGCATTCCACTCATTGATGCAGCTTTGCTCTGAGGTGATGCAGCTCTCATAGAAGGCCATCCACGTGAGAGCAATGCCCCCTTGGAAGTAGTTGAAGCGGCGTGACACCTCGCACGCCTTGTGGAGGACCTGCAGGGCAGACCTGCAGAGAGACACGGAGCAATAACTTCATTATCACAAATCAGGGCAAATAAGACAACGGCAGACTTGTTTATTGGTCGTTCTGATAAGTGACCAGCAGGTGGGCACATGGATCGAGCTAGACTGACAGAAGTTTTTGAACAAACTGTCATGACAGTAGTGTCGTGCTGGACCAGGTGAGTCATCACAGTGTTGAGCACAGTGTGAAATTATAGTCAAATGCTCTATAGTTTTTTGTTATTTACCAAACCAAGAAAATTAACAATTTTCAGGACGATTGTGGGATAAAGAACACCGGCACAAAGGCAGGAACACCGTCTGTACCATTAACCTCTCCAGTGATGGATGGATAGTCAAACACATTAACATGTTGTCATTTACATATTCATGAAGTCCCAGAATCACAGAAACGAAGAAATCATATTAATGTCCAACTCTTATTTCCATGTGGGATGACAGGAATAGTAGAACCAAAGAATAATCCAACACATCTCTGAGTGTTTTGTGTGTGTTTTTATAAATGGGTGTCATTGGTATGACATAATTGGTGGCAGTTTGTACCTATGTTCATTTATGTTACTGGTGACGAGTGCAAAGCCTCAATGTTAGACAAAGCCTAACAGTTATTTATCACCTTTTTGTGAAGCTGCTACTTGATCCCACAATTGCGCTAACTCGGCTAATCTCACCCTCAGCTTTTCGGTGCCTTCACACCGCACACAGGGCAATCAAATAAAAATGGCCATACAAAATCTGAAAACTCAAATGAACCTGAACATGCCTTGAGGTCTGGTACACATGTTTTCATCTACCTAATGTGAGAGTCCATAACAACAATTATCCAGCATGGGGCCAACGCTTGTTCCCCTCGTGTCCACACGCCGGTAATCCCAGGTAAACACGAAGGATTCACTCACCACATGGCCTGCACAGATACAGGCTTGAAGACATGTGATCGCCCTGCCGTGTTCACGCTGAAGCCTCTGGTGAGGAAGAGGAGGAGAGGGAAGATCAGTTTACGTTTTGGGGTGGAGAAGCAAGAGAGCGGTCAGGGGATGTAAACACAGACTGCACACGGCTCGTTCATGGGGACTATTCAGGACACCAACCGGTGGAACATTCCTCCAGCATACAGAGACAATGTTAACAGGTCAGCAAGAACCGTTCACACACACACACACACACACACTGAGAATAATGCATGTAATTCACTCCTCTGCCACTGGTGGGCAGAAAAAACCTAACAGGCAGAGAACAACAAAACCATGCAGCTGGAAGCCCACCTGAATATCAGGAGAAATATTCAACCAGCTGATTTACGTATTCCAGCTTTTATGAAAAGGACAAACTGACACTTACCCATCTCCATCTAAATGTATGTTGGAATCACTCCACAGTGGCAGCACCATCCCAATAGAGCAGCTCTTACTGTAGAGCACAACGATTTCAGAATAACATTTGAACCGATCTCATGAAATCAGATAAAACTGCACCGAAAACGTGAGACAGCAGAGAGATTCATTACCTGTCCTTGTCTGTGAAGTCCATCCCCAGGACGATGTTTTCCTCTGTATCTTGATGGCCGTTGGTGTAGATGACGACCATGTAGCGCACCCGGTCTGACCAGCCGCTCTCCAGCCGTACGGCCTGTGGAACAGAAGGAGAGCATGCAAGGTATATACAGTATTTACTGGTGGCGTCGTGCAATTATTGTGCAAAAACTGCATGAAAAACAACAAACCAAAATGGTTTTTAATGGGTAATGTAGTGCTGTAACAGCTTCAAGTGTACAGCTCCCACTCAAACAAATCGATCGAAATACTTTTGAAAATAAAGAAATGTGTGTGTGTGTGTGTGTTAAGTATCATACTGACCAGCTTAATGCGATCTTCAGACCGGAGGATCTTAAACATGACCTGCAGGTGTTGCGGTAAATCACCTGCAAGTGAAACACGCGTTCAGACTTAGTAGGAAACTGAGTGAGTGTACTGCAATTCAACGAGAAGCAGAGTTTAGTTTCCTCATGTTTGATTAGATGAGTTAAGGTCATCGTCACACAGTCTGGATGTCCAAACCGGACACTGGACTTGAGAATGAGTTCCCACCCCTTCAGTAAGAAACTAAAACTGCCTTCAATAAGCTGAAAAATATGACCAAGTTCAGAGTTAACAATACAGAGAAAACAATGCAGACTTTAAAATCGCTGACAGGCTTCACTGCAGAGACACTCTGGGGAATTTCGAACAAAAAACAAAACAAACAAAAAAACTAAAAAGGTCAAGTACAAACTGATCATTCAGCTTCTTCTATTGTACATTCATTTGGGGTTTTCATCTCCAGTGGGAGGAAATATGCTTGTGGATTTCTCTCAATGAAGACAAATCTAAACCCTGCGACCTTCCAGCTGTGCTGAGCTAAAGTGTTAGCGAGTTAACACCCGAGTAACACCTGCAAACACGGACGTCTGTCTTCTCCCGCCTTCGTCCTCAAATGACACAAGGCTTCAACAAGGACGTCAGATTAGAAACGTGTAAACAGTGAGCGTCTATTAAAAAGAGCTTTTATTTTTAGATGGTGCAGGATTATGCTGCATTTTAGCATCACTTTGATGTGCAGACAAACATCAGCAGCACGATTCTGTAATAAACAATGTCAAGTGCCCAGAATTCAAAAAACGTTAAAGAACAGACACTGTCTGTGTATTTCTTTAAAATAACTTTAAGCGGACTGATTTGATCTTGTTTGAACTGATTTGTGGGCATCCCCTTGTGCTACACTGCAGGTCACTTCAGGTCGGACCACAGTTTAGAATAAACACAGACAAACCCACAGAGAGAAAAACCACCTCAGCAAACACAGTTTTCCTTTTGTCTGGAGCTCATTTTGCGCGAGAAACAAAGCTCCTTCTGTGCAAGTTTTGCTCCTACCTGCATGTTTGTGGTGGGTCGGGGTCTTTGGTCCTTGTGCGCTGCCGCCCTGCTGCAGAAAGAGGGCGGCTCCTTTGACCATGAAGAAGCTCTCACTGAGGCTGGAAAAGGCAGACGTGGAAAATACATTGAGGGCGACTGAAATCTCAACAATTGCCATCAAAGAACTTCTTTAAAGTACAGCGTCGACACTTTCACACCAGGTTGATCATGTTTTACCAGTTGAACCACTCATCCCGGTGCTTCGTTCTAACCCAACGAGTCAAACCCAAGTGAGGTAAGGATTTATATTTTCCCCTCTTTCTTTTTCAAAAAGGAGAGTTTTGTAACAGACTGGAGAGAGAGAGAGGGGAGTGATTTAACATCTACTGGCTGGCTAAGGTACAGGCGTAGTTAAACACATCGATTCCCTTCATCATGCAGCTCGGATATCTCCATATTTCAGACATAAAAACCCAACTGACTAGTTAGGAAATCAGCCAGGGAGCAAGAAGCTGCAGAAAACAGTCTTAATAAAATGCCACCTGGGTGGGTCAGCAGAGTAAACTGGCTGCACCAGGAGCGGCCAAGCGTACAAAAAGGCCTGCTCTTCAGAACCACGTTTAATCCTGCTGGACAGCCTCAGCCTCAGCCTCATGGTCTCCACAAAGCCTTTAGTTTTACCTTACGTGTATGCACCTTAAACATCACTCGCACAAGTATACATGCTGAACACCACGGACCCATTCCATATCTCCACAACCTTATTTTTGCTTTAGAGTGAAATGGAAAGAAGACTTTGCTTGTTCTTGTTTGACTATCAGTCCCAAACCCAAAAGAGATTTATGTTTTGGAAAGACACCAACGATGAATCTAAATTTTCAAATCAATTTTCTGTTGATCTGCAAATAAGTCATCATGGCCGAATTGGAGGTAAAAAAAAGAAAATCCCATTTTCAAATCATGTGGTTCAAGATTGGCAGTGAACAAAGTTAACCTGTGCTGCTCGTCATCCCCTCTTTCCTGTCATTCACCAGCTGCTCTAATAAAAATCTAATAAAAAAAAAATAAAACTAAAGAATTATCATAAAGCAAAAAGACATGTCTGCAGTGTGGATCCCGTACGCACAGAGAGCAGTCAGGTGTAGGCTGCATACTTATTAAGTCCTCGCTGGTTCAGCGAGCAGGACAGAGGGCTCATCAAGCGGCTGAAAGTCAGCAGAGTTCTGATGCGGTGACTTTTACAGCCCTGTGTTTTTATAGCATGATTAACAGACGCCTTCCTTGCATGGCTCTGCTGACCTACGCTGAATCAAGCGTTACACCGCAACTATCCAAAAATGTGCTCGGACAATCGAGACTTCCTCTCCCCGTTTGGACCTGTACTGGATACGGGACTTGTTGTGGGGGTCATGCCTTTTGTAACGAGGGCTTGCAGTGAAGCAGGAGGAGAGCTTTAGCGTCTTTTCTCACACAGAACAGAGTGCAGCTTTGTTTAACCGCAGTCTCATACCCCTGCTCAACCAACACACACACACACACACACACACACACACACACACACACACGCGCACACACACAGCCTGGTATGAGTGAGTGGGACCATCACAAGGCCTTTTGTTTCAGCTCCCCTGCTACGTGGTATCACGATTTCTTTTCAATTGTATGTAAAATACATAAGATTTAGAGAGAACGGTAAAAGAATCACAGGGCGTGATGTGAATCAATTACGTTGAACAAATGTACGCTACACTTGAGAAAGGTTTGTTGATTTCAAAGTAACAACTTCAAACTCTTCACAAAGCTCGAACAAAGAATACTTTTTCTGATCCAAAAGCTTTTAAATGTGGATGACTGCTAAATGAAACTAATCACACAGACATAATAATTATTAAACCCTTCAAGACTATTAACTTCACTTTACTATCAAACTTTGACCGCCAACTCTAAACATCCCAAACTGCCAGTAAGCATCGACTTACCCGAATACATTTTCACTGTCAAGTCTGCTATCGACTTCTCGTTTGTGTCGCCGTGAGAACTTACATGCGACAGATCTCCCTCCGAGTCAGAGCAGCCTTCTCCACAAAGTGAGGCAGCACGGTGAGCATGGCTTTGTGCGACGGTTTCACAACCAGATGCATCCTGCTGGCAGTTAGAGAACCATCTAGTCTCCTCTTAATAACATCCTCCCATCTATCGTCTACACCTGCGTATCCCTGTTGGTCAGGAGACGGCAGCCTCAGAAACTAGCAGTTTAACTTCTCTCTCCCCGTGGTCTTGGTCTAGCAAGTCCTTCCTCTTTTGCCTCCCACAGCTTTCTCGGTCCTCAAGTCTCCTCGTCTTGCGCTGCCCTGTCCTCCTCAAGTCTCTGTTCACTATCTCCTCTTCACAGCACGCGCTCCGGCAATCGGCTCTCCCTACGCAACACCCTATACGCCACAATACCATCATTCATGCAAGCGCTGCGAAGCACTGGCAACGTTACTTGGCGTCAATCTGAAGTCTGTCATGCAGAATTCTAAATGAAGACTCTGCGCTGATGAATTGCTGAGCCACAGAAACGGGTTACTCATGTAGACACTTCAGACGAGGCATGACATGACTGTTTTGAATGAAACACACACCCACACACACACACACACACACACACACACACACATACACACAGTGAGTACAAAGACAGAGTCTGTGCCAAAGCTTTACTGACACAGATTTGGACTTCTGTGACGTTGGGTTGATTAAAGAAAAGCTTTGTGGACGAGCAGGAACAAAAAGTACTCTCCGTTATGTAACCGAGGAAACATCGATGTGAAATCAACTGTACTTCCAGCAGGTTTTTCCTCCTGAACAGCGAGAAGCTGAGGGCCATTACAGAAAACACACTGATGCTCCTGTATCTTCAGGACCGAGGACAAGACAAGCAGCTCATCACCTGCCAGAGTAGCTCTTAATAATCACGATCACGCTTCTTTGACGATTCATTCCACACAGTTTGGTCATTTGACGTGTGACATGTCTTTCCCAATTTGTGTGTTGTTTAAACCCTTCTACCAGTTAAAGAACCACTACATCCATTATAGGATCAACTGTGCAACATGCTTTTGGTAGAAACATGACCAAACTAGAGACCATCACAACAGCCGTGACACCAATTTGGGGCGTAAAGTGGGGGACTAATTACACCTTCTCCACTTCTTACTCCCCCCCCCCCCCCCACACATACACACACTTCCGCCGCCTTGCTCGGATCTACACCCATATTCGAACGTCTTCATTTTGATCATTCTCAACTACACACCGGTAAAGTTTCATGACAGCATCTTGCACAGTCGTGACGCTATAACGGTGACAAAATCTGTCCACAGACAGAAAGATAAACACCTGGCAAAGTACTGCAAACCGCTTCTGCAGTAGTTCCTGCTACAGTAGGTTGTCTCACACACACACACACACACACACACACACACACACACACACACACACACACACACACACACACACATTTCATGATGTCATCCTTTTATTAACTCAGCAAATGTATCTGTACCGTTTACTTCCGGGTTTCCAAATAAATATGGATTGCAGCTTTAACTGTTTGAGCCTGAGATGTTCAAATAGGAGAGAACACTTTGGTGTCATACTTGTAATGATTCTACCGTCTCAAATACAATCACAGACTGAAAATCATAGCTCGACACATCCCTGTCTGCTGGTATCTCCCCTTGTTGCTCATGCAGGGTCAGAAGGCCCACTGACCACAAAGACAAAACTAAAACAAAAAAATACATTCCACAAATCAGAAGCACAATAAGTTTACATCTCTTTGTAGATGTGTTTGAAATCCTGCAAGAACTTCCAACACATGACTTGTTAAACGGTAGAGATCCTTACCTCTGATTATTTTTCCGCTCATCATCACTTCCACAATCCTGAAAGACAAAAACAGAGGATATAAAGACGGCAACAGCACGACGTTGTGTAACGGCAGTGTCAAATGAATGTCGAGGAAACACTGAGGAGAGGATTTATATTTTCTTCTTTTAAAAAAAAAAACAGCCATCGTTGTGAATCTAGTATGCAGCAGAACTGGAGAGTTGTTCCAGACCGGATTAGTGAACAGAGACTACTGCACCGTGCACATGGAACTGTTGTTTGGGTCACCTGGAGGCCGACATTCGTTGCGAGTATGATGCATCATTTGTTCGCTGTATAAGTGGGAGACTGAGCTGCAGAGCCACATGGGCGGGAACGGACTGGACCTTGGTACATTAATGATTTTAAATCTTTAAAAAGGTGTGAGGTGGTACAGTAGCACAAACGGATGGTGAGGAACGTGCAATAGGAATGAAGCATGCCAGCGCCTACTGCTGGTCCTGTCCTGTCAGTGTTGTGATCTCGTCTGCTATAAAGACAACAGTAGCATCATTAGGAGGCCTTCAAACATCACACCCATCCACTTCTCCTTCCTGCTGTCTGACTCTTGCGGAATAGTCAGCCGTAATGCAGAAAGTGAGGTTAAAAACCCAACTCCTCATCAGAGGAAGAATGTCCCCGCTTGTTTTTGTGTCTCGGCTCAGGCAGCCTACCAAGAGCTCATAATCCACTCTCCTAAAAACTAGACACCAGGAGCACTAACCCTGGTGTTATGATTTCAATTTAGAGTTCAAATCTGGCACCACTGCACATTTGAACGCGTTTGCCGCTAAGATTAGGTGTTCCGTATGGGATTCAACGTCTGATTCACAGCCTCAAACTCCTCAAGAGTCAATGTTACTTCTCGTTTGTCAGGAGCTGAAAGAAAATGACATGCTCTCTTTTTGAATTGTGACGAAAAACACTGAATACAGGTTGGTTTCTGTGTGGGGTGTTGCATACATCCAACATCACTTGATTGTACCACCTCAGTGGCAGCACTCATTAAGTGCTTCTCTCTTTTTTTTTTTTTTTTTGTTGCAAGTTCACGAACACTTGACTAAAGTGTCCTGGGGCACACACACACACACACGCTGATCATAATGGATTGTCATTCCCCTTTAAAGCCTCCTCCCCAACATTGGGGCTGCATTACTACATAAAAAGGCCAATAACAAGGAGGGAGAACAACCTGAGTGCAACGCAGCAACTGTTTGTGCAGCAGCAAAATGACCACTTTGTTCTGACAGCTAAACCCAGCAGCCTCCCCCTCCCCCGCTGCAGGATTTTGTTTACAAATCCGCTGCCACAGTAGCCACAAACAACTCTCTGCTGCAAACAATGCAACAATAAATCAAGTTTATAACACACACACACAGCAATGACGAAAGGATGGCTAACCCTTCCTGCGGGATATTGAACACCACACCGCCTGGGTTGATAGGGGCTCTCCTGCAGGCGCCTTCTCGGCGTTTCCTCGTACACAAAGACCGAGCCCCGGCTTTTCCACTTACCTCCCCCGCACTGCTGTTCGTCGTGCTGGCCGAGGATGCTGCACTGGGGGTGGGAGAGCGCTGCAGAGTCACCAGGGCCATGGTCGGTGGGCTGCAGCCTTGGAGGGCAGCGGAGGAGGAGGAGGAGGAGGAGGAGGAGAGGAGGAGAAGGGAGGGGAGGGGAGGAGGACGTGGGAAGATGCGCCGCTGAGATTGTCTCTGTCACCGGGGAGAAAATGCCTAGTCAGACTCTCATCCAGCAGCACCTCCACACTCCAGAGCCCCGGCGGTGCTCCCGTTCGGTCCTGCTCCGTGCGTCCTCTGCGGTTACCGGAGACCTCATGAGCGGGAAGTCATGAGAGATTTCCGCCGTTTGTACCGAGCCAGCAGCGGACCCCGCGGTTTCATCACTGCTGCGCAGACAGACAAACAAAACACGGTGCAGGTTGCAAGCGGAGCAGAAATGACATGCAGCTTCGCCGGGCGCCTGTGATTGGCTGGCCTAGTTCGCGTGCGCGCTGTCATTGGGCCAATGTTGTCAAGGTGACTGGCCAGACTAGGAACTCCCAAATACAAATGATGAAATAATATTCTGCTCGTGTTATGAAACGCAGTGAGGTTGACCTAATGTTGAGGAGGGCACCAAGCTACGAGTAGTTTCATGATCGATTCATCTGCTCGTTACATTTAAATTGTTTGGTCTACATCAGTAAACAGTCGAAACATGACCGTCACGATCTCCTTGAGTCCGATGTGATGTCACCAAATGCGTTTTGTTTGACCAAAAGTCCCAAATTAAAAACGATTTACTATAATGTTTAAACAAGGAAACGGCTGAATGTCTACATTTGAGAATAATGTCTGGATTTTATCATAATTGCAGATTAGTTTTCTGCTGATTCACTTATCGATTCATCAAGTCATCGTTGCAGCTCTAAAGTGATAGAACCATGCATCTTTTCTTCACTGACAAAATAAAATAGAGTCTAGGGTATATTGAACATCTTTAATTAGCAAAAAGTCAGGCTTATAAAGAAATACAAGAAGTCATTTCGTATACAAAATGTTAGGGCAAGTCTTAAAAATGTGTAGCTCTACAGTGAATCACCATCGTCCATATATCCCTCTGTTGCTCTTCATGGCCCAAATGTAGAGAGGGTAAACAAACCGGGTCCAAGTGTGCTTCCGCTCTCATTAGACATGGGAAGTAGGCCTGCCCTCAATTATCACTCCTGTAATGAGATTAGTTTGAATCCTGGGAGCGATGATGGGTGAAGAACAACGGGACAAAGTTAAACAGACAACTGTGGCATCTGCAGCAGCCTTGGAGTAGACAAAGTATCCTTTCTTTTAAATGGTTTCACTCTTCCTAAATGACCTCTGGTTCTCCTGCGTTTGTATCATTTGACTCGCTGGTTGTTGTGGTGGCCGTCTGCTCTCCGTCCTCCTAATCGAGACTGGACTCCTGCAGACCCCTGCCCAACGTCTCAATGGGCAGGATCAAGGCTGCGATGCCACCCAGCAGACTAAAGCCGCAGTACAACGACAGGGTGCCAAACACTGATGTCCTGAGCAACACCTAGAACCAAAAGCCAAAATGTGAGAAGCCAGGCGGAGAAACAGCCTAAAAAGAGTCTGATATCACAATGGTGCTGGAACTTTTGCATACCTGCGCCACAAAGGGGGTCATCAGGGCACCCACCTTGCTCATCATATTTGAAATCCCCAATGCTAATGCTCTGTTTTCTGTAGGGAACACCTAATGAGAGGAGAGAGCATTTTGTCCAGTTCATATTAGGGCGGTCCTCAACCAAAGAAAATCGACTAGCACTCATTGTTAACTAATCCATTAGTTGCTTTAATCGACGGATCTTTAGAATATAATTTCTCCACAAAGAATCACACAAAAAGTCATTCAGCATGAAACATTTCCTAAAGAAATTAGTTGACTAATCAACTAAGAGGGGGCAGCCCTAATTCAAATGATCTAAAAACAAATGTTAACTTGGTAAAAGACATACCTCTGGTGTGTAAATAAAAGCAACTTGGTATCCTCCAGAGATGAAGGCTCTGCCTATAAAGAGGCAGATGGTGACAGCTGTCCTGCATGGACAGAAAGACAAACAGTTAAGATTGTGGTTTTAATACATTGCTACTGTTCCAATGTGACACAACAACACAGAGACACAAACTTACCTCCCAATACAAGCGTATATGGGCAGAATGCTCAAAGAAAACATGAAGAAACACAGAGCCATGCTCTTCTTCCTGCCAATACGGTCAATTGCCAGAAGGATAAATAAAATACCTGAAACAGACGTGAAAAACATCTTTTAAATGTGGCAGTCAAGAGTTGTAAAGACACAGTGTGAATTCATTACAATTCAACAGATGAAGAAATATGGAGGAACTTCTGTACATGGGCTCAACGCTGTTCTTGGCATCATGAAGGTCTTCACCTGAAAGTTTTAATTACATACCACAGCTCTTAGAAAATGCTAATAAGGAGCCTTTTACCTGGGAATTCAGCTACGGTTGTCCACAAAAGGTCTTTGTAGTCAGCTGATGTCAAATATTTGCATTCCAGACTACAGCTTGGTTCAATCTTGGCCCCTTGCGTCGCTATGAGGAGGAAGGATAGCTTCGTTTTGGGGTTTGTTCCAATTTAGGACGCATTACGACAAAAGTTAAGGTCCACAGGGTGCTGATACTCACTCTCACATGAAGGTCCAGCTTGGAACAGCCCAGTCGTCAACAGGATTATCCCGTAGTAGGAGAAGGCGTTTACAAACCTTTGGATAGAAACACAATGCAGCGTTCTAAACTGTGTACACGTAGTTGAACACAAAGCATTAAAACACATTGCTGGATTAAGCTACTAGAGGACATTGGGGTAAAAAATTATTTCAAATCTGTTGCTTCCACTCTCTGTGCATTGTGTGTACACACGCCTTTAATTTCCCATCATATAAAGGGCACACAGCAGACACACTATCTTTCCTGTGCCCTGGGTACCAACCACTACTTGGTAATCCAGCCTTGATTATATAATCACCTTAGATCAAAATACCAGATTAAGGAAAGTTGTCAGAGAGGAGAAAATGTGTTATTTAAGCTAACCATATAAACCACAGAAGAAGAGTAGTCCTCCAATACTGGGGAGAGAAGAGAGCTTTGATCTGTCCACGGCCATTCTGTGAAATAAAAATGACAATAATTAAAGGCTTATTTACTAATATCAACAATTAAGCATTGTATTGGACACTTGTGTCCTTTATCTGAAAGAAATACAAGATCCTTTTTATCTTTAACCTCACCTGTTTATTGGTGATAAGCTTCCCTTGAGGCATGGCCTTGCCATTCTCTTTGGCGATGCGTGCTAAAGTTGCCATGGCCTTCTCCATTTTTCCGCTCAGCACATTAAAACGAGCACTTTCAGGTAGCCACTGTGTAACACAGAAAAGTTCCGTTGGAGCTTGATTCTCGGCTGGTTTTATTTTATAGCCAACATACTTACGAAGGAGAAGCAAACAAAGATCGCCATCGGTACGGTAGACAAGCCGAGCAGCCACCTCCAGCCGAGAGTGGGCATTGTCAACCATGCCAGGAGGACCGCGAACACGGAGCCAAGTGCCCAGAATGACTGATGCACAAAAAAACATCAATCAGGCGAGAATCAATAAGCGGTGTGCTTGATCAGACCGAAGATTCAACACTGGAATACAGTTAAAGTCATGCAGAGATAACAAAACCACCACAGTACCGAAATCAGCATGACACAGACGCCTCTCGACTTCTCTGGAAGGAATTCTGAGTACAGCGTCACCCTTAAAAGAGAGCCAACGTTTATTGCAAATCGTTTCATGGCTATTGAAATGTGCAGGTCTGTTCAGTGCAGGCTTCACGAGCAGAGGAAGCAGCTGAACTTACGACTGAGGAGCTCCTCCGAGACCGCAGCCTACGAGGCCCCGCAGGAACAGGAGCCAGCCGTACACCGGAGCAAAGGCACTCAACAGGCCGTAGAACAGAGCCCAGCACGTACAAAGCATCAGACCCTGTTCAAGGTAAACATCAAATCATGTACAAAAAAAACACTAAATCATTAAAACCTCCAATATGAGACTTACCGCCTTTCTGCCGTAGATGTCAGACACATTCCCCACTACAGGTGAGCCGATCCCCATTCCTACAAACACCACCTGAGGCAGTAAAAACAACAATAAAAGATCTTTTCACACATTTCAGAATCAACTTGCTGTAGAATAACACTTTCTGAGAATACAGTACTTAAAAAAGGGACTTTACCGATGTTAAGAGAGCCACCTGATAGCTTGGCAGCCTCCACTCACAGTGCAGCTGGGGGCCCAAGATGCTGAGGATCATCATCTCCATGGCGTCTCCTATCTGCTCTCAGAGAGGCAGAGAGCTATACATGACATTCAGCATCTGGAGGTCAGAGTGAGGACTTTTCTGCGTATTTTAGGATTCTTACCCATGACAGTCCGGTGAGGAGAGAAATTTTCCACTGGAACTTTCCAAAGCCGAAGGCCTCAAGCGCATCGTCTACTGTGAAGGTTTCTGTAAAAAAAAGGGACAAGACAGTCACTGCAATTTCACCGTAAAGAAATGTAAGCACAACATAATACATGAGTAATATGTTAAAATATTGATATTGGGTTTTTACACATCTCAAAAAAAGTTTAAATAATGGTAAAAAAAATACTTTTGCTAGGAGCTTAGAACTGTCTCTTTAAGAGCAACAGAAGCTGATTAGACGTCATCATGTGAATGTGTTGCATCTAACAGGCCTCCGATCAGCACAAAAGTTTGTGTATAAAATTGAAGTATTTGTTCTTTCCTTATGTATTTTTCACACAGACGGATACGATCAAAATGTGAATAAACTACAACTAATAGTTATTCTACAGACCTTCAGTTTCATGAAATCCAGTTGTGGATGCAGAGTTTACTCCCTCTGAGTCGACTCTTGCTGAGGTTACGGTGCAGATCTCATTTTCTGTGTAGTCTTCATCGTTGTGACCCACAAAATTCACCTCACTCCTTAATGTCAGCACACCAAATGGAGAAAAACAGGCATTATTAAGCACAAAAGGTTGAGTTTTTAAGTACAATATGTCAATTTTTTATCATAAAATGAATTTGCCTCAGACTGGACATACATAGCTCTGTGGCAACACACTGTGAACATAGGACGCACTGAAAATGTGGGTGGGACAAACTAACAGGGGTAACAGAGTAGATGTCATTTGCTGTATTCTGGTGCCTTTTAACAGGTGGTTTGGTACTTGTATCTGCCTATACTAGCATGAGCATTGTAATTTCACCCCAAGGAGGTAGTTGGCCCCAGATCACATATTTCAAGATATTAAAAATAAATAAATAAAAAGCTTTTCGGCACCCGTGACAAATAAAAGAGGCGTGACACGCAGCTGGAATAATCTCAAACCATGGCAGGACTCTACAAATGTTCCTTTTGTATTCATAAATTATACTTATTTAAGATGATTCGACGTGTGATCAAACTCTCTACTGTTCACAGTTTATGTAACGCCTAGGTGCTGTTGTAGCTATACTGCATTCCTTAAATGACATTCATCTTGAATGTAGGCTTCATCCATTTCAACTGCTATGATCGTGACATGATGTTTACAAGTGCAATCCGAGAATGCAAATGAGATCCACGCGCGCGCGCAAATCAAACAGCCGCGCGCGTATTTTACTTTGACGAGCGCGTTTACATCACTCCGCAAGCAAAATTCTCGCGGACTTTTCGGGAACGCAACTCAAAGTCTGAGTCCATTAAATGTTACTATACGTTATTGTTAACTTATTTAAAACACTGCTTTGTCTCTTTATGACCGATTCGCCAGAACCCGTGCTATTTTCTAATAAGTTTCCACCCACAACACACATACACTGGTATGTGCAGACAGCTGCCAGACAGGTTTTTGACACAGAGTCTATAGGCTTACTTAGTACCACACATAAACATATGAGGAAATACAAAAGTAAAAGCATGTGGTGGTTTTACCTCCGTTCGGGATTTCGCCACCGTCTGTAAATAATGTTGGTTTTTCTGCGCCATCTGTCCATTTCAGTTAAGTGTTGGCGAGCTGAGACTTTCACCTCACAACACGCGTTGTATTCATTAAATATCAGGTGCAGTCTCAGGTGTCACTGACACAACCAATCAGAGAGCAATACCTCAGGGGACTAAAGGAAAGAGCTACAGGAGTTTCGCTGAATCAGCCATACTTATTCAAACATTCTCCTTAGAGGGCTAGATTAATGAAAAAACAATAAGTATGGATGATGACATAGAAAATGATCACTTTTAATTTTTCAGCTTCATCACTTGGTGATATTTTGGTAAATAATAACACAAAAAACAAGAAACAAACTATGAAACCAGTTTTTAAATATTCTTATATTTTATTTGATTGCTGCCAGTAAAGACATTACAAGCACACATCCAACCAGTAATAGAGATAAATCAAACTGCAATAATCTTCCCTCGTCCCCTTAATAAAGGCTCTTACCTTCTGTTCTTATCCAGTTGGATTTACAATAAGTACAACAGTGAGCTAAGCTTAAGATAAAGTAGTTGATTGATCACCAACAGTTAAAGCACAGACAGAGAATGTGTGTGTGTGTGTGTGTGTGTGTGTGTGGTAGAGGTCATACAACTCTTTGAAATCTGGGTTTACATAGTTGAATTTGTCAAAATAATTGTTCCTTATTTCATTGAATCTTTTTTTTCATTGAAACATTTGAGGAGGCTGATTAACTGTTATACCCTCTAGCCGACAGCAGGTTGTGCTCTCATCTTTCTGGTGTTGGTCAAATAGCCGCAATGCTCTCAAAGGCTGCTGTTGACAGAGGTTGCACTTGTTGTGTTCATAGCTGTGTGTATGTTGGTTCATATTCACACACACACACACACACACACACACACACACACACACACACACACACACACACACACACACACACACACACACACACACACACACACACACACACACACACACACACACACACACACACACACACACACCAATAGTGGTAATTACACATTCACAGCCTATTGTATCTTTTCACAGAAGCCTTATGAGAGAAAGAGATTTGTACAATACAATGATCTAAAAGTACTCCATTATAAGTAGAAGTCATGAATTCAACATCCTACTTAAATACAAAAATAAAAGATGTGTTATCAGTTCATTTGTATGTATAGTACAGTATAGTTTTGTTAATTTTAAATCAAACTATGTGAGAGGTTTAGAAGGGAAATCAACTCACAGACAACATGACATCAGGATCACCAAGGTTTAATCTTTAACAAGTCACACAGATATATATTATACCTTTATCTTACACGTATATATATTTTTGATGTTTCTGAAAAGTAGCTATAGCTGTCAGATAAAAGTAGTGGAGTAGAAAGCACAATATTTCCCCTTTAAATGTGGTGGAAGTAAAAAGTAACATACAAAAGGTAAGTACAGTAAATGTACAGTGTGATGTGCTGGTAAGCAAACCACAAAAACAAACAATATTGAGTATTTACCATTAACCAGACGTCTTGTCCGTGGCTGCTGGAAGTTTTCCGTCCTCTGAACCCATTCAAGTGAATAAGGCCAACCTGAAAATAAAAGCTGTCGAAAAGTAGGACACCGTGAGGACATGCTGAGGCTGCTGCATTATGGGACGGTCATAAATACAGGTAGAATATACAATACATCCTCTGGTCACATCAGCTGCTCGGCCGGACTCACGCAGAACGACACAGAACCTCAGCAGAGCTCTTCAGAATTGCCCAGAGAATTAAGACATGGATTCAAAGGTAAGACACAAGATCTGCTCTACATGCTTATTAAAGCCTTTGACATGTGAATGACCTATCCGGCTAGCAGGTATTCAATCTGTTAAAATTCCGTTTGCATGCACACATTACGAAAACAGCGGGTTTTGTGATGCTGTACATTAGTTATTGTGTGAATTGTTCCCCGAATGCTCCACTTCTGAAACAGACAGCCTCACAGCTCGGTTTAGCCTTCAGAGTCCTGCCCTGTCGACAGTGAGCTGTTTGCTCACATAAATAAAGGATTAGTTGAAAGTTTAGTTGTTTGGGACTAATCGGACCTGTGAATATTTGAATGAAAGTGGTGGATTAAGGAGACTTTGTGATCCAACGTGTCCTTCACTCTTTAGAAACACGATTGCAATAGACATATTATATACCTCTTATTTCTGTCAGATGTTGAGACGTGTTCTACAAATAGAATATTATTTTATTAGACGTACTGTATTTTATCATATTATACTGCACTGTATTTAGGCACAGTCATATCATGGAGTTAATACAGCAATCACCAGTAATGCAACCAGTAAATAATATCTTTTCAAGCAGAAGTTGCCACTGCATTTGTATTTTAACTATACAGTGGATTAAATCAACATGTGCCGAACACAAAGGATTGGATTGTTGAGGTAGGAGGTGGTGCCATCAAATGATACTGGGTTTCCCATTAGTTCAATGAAAATCAATAAGATGTGGCCACCACAGCTCATCATTGAGTAGATCCTTGAAACCTCTCAGCATTTGCATAATGGATTACATTATGCTGATGACCATTTTTTCCAGCATGCTCTCTTATGTCACCATGCATTTTGGCCAATCTAAGTAACGTAAGATGCCTTTGTTAATGCTTACAGGAAGCACAATGTTAAATTTTAAACAGACGGAATGAGAGGGCAATGTTACGCTGCCCGCAGGCCTGTCACAACTGACCCACAAGACAAAGATGAGATAGAAGCACCGGGGTGCAATGTTGTATTATAGTGATATCAATACAAAAATAAATAAAATAGCATTAAAAGTACAATGGTCCATCTTCATCTGTTCCGTCCCCACATTTCCTATTTGCACTCCATAATATAAAGGCAGACATATTAAAAAATACAATTTTTGTGGTCGTGTATATACATTATGATACATAAAATCAGTTCAGTTCCATGTAGTAGTCCATAGTTCTGAAATAATCTGTGATTTTGACAGGTGGTGTCACCGTATCTACAGTAGCTTGATCCAAAACTGGTCTCATCGTTATGGCTCTAATGAGCAGCTGGTAATTAGTTTGAAATGCATCTGCCTAATCAAAGATCAGTAATCGAATACCTGTGCTGTAATTTTGTGGGGAGGAGGGTGAGGACGGGTCTCTGGGAGGATAGAGTTACTACATCCTTGTATTACATACCTGCACACACACACACACACACACACACACACACACACACACACATGGAAACACACGCACACACACACTCTTCCTTAAACACATAGAGTAGCTGTTCAACACTCAGGTGAAGCGCTGAATGAATGTTTGCTTCCTGGGCTCCATGAATGTTTAACCAGCCCAGTGCTTCCAGAGCCAGGTAGCTGATTACTGCCTCATTACCTACGTTGCAGGGACGTCAGCTAGGTAGGAAGCAGCAGTGCCACACTCCTCCTCCTCTTCTTCTTCAGCCGCTCTGTCCAGAGGTCGTGATAACGGGCCTGCTACGAGCCAGTATTTGAATCAGGGACCGATGCAAACCTGAGCAGCAGAGGTGCCTTTGGTAGATTCTTGGTGAAATACCTGTGCTGACTTAAAGAGGCTCCACTATGGGAGAACTCATCGGCTACTAAAGCAGCCGTCACAGGCTGTGTTTGTCCGAGTTGTATACCTGGAGGATTGAAGTTCAAAGTTATTTGGATTGCTCAGGTTCATCACACAAGACTGATTCAACCATGACGCACATGGCTTTGGAAGTAAAGGAGGTAATTACATGATCATGGCTTGTGTGTCTTGGCTGCAATTGTGTTGTACTTTAAGTACTTGAGGATTATTTTAAGTGATTGTAGCATCTCAGGTGCATATTTTCTTAATTGTGGAAAAAAAAGAAAATACAGGTAGAAACTCCAGATGTTCTCATACTGGTTGACTAATTCTGTGGGCGTGCCACAGTAAGTAATATGCTCAAATTAAAATGAAGTAATGGCTTTAAAGCTGCACTTATACATTTTTTCACAACCTCAATTATTTAAATGACAATCTGGAATGTGAAAGGGGTTGCTCGTTGTGACGAATCCACAGAGAATTATCAACCGACTCTGCAGTTAAGCTCTACAGAGCGTTTTAGCGTCTTTCAGCCCATTGGTTTTGTTTCAATGTTTCGGTTCACTCTGCTGCAGAAGCAGTTTTTAATGAAAAACATCTGAGGAACCCACTGCACGTTACCTGCTCAGCACTAAACAACAGACAGACAAAGTTAGTGACTTGCTTGTAAACATAGTGGAGCATTTATCCGATAAAGAGACAGTCATTTCCTTTAACAGTTGGTGGAGACCAAAATCAGAACTAAAATAGTGAATATTGGACGTCAGGTGACATGAAACACGACTCCATAATGAATGCTAATGTTGCCCTGTATTTGCTGGATGAGGAAATAGAGCACAACGTTCGGAAGCAATAATATGTGAATGTTGTGAAATTAATAAATAAAAGCTAATTATATTTTACTGTCCAGAAGTGAAAAATGTTTTAACCAATTCTGCGATGCAAAAATAGCCAAACAGGGTAATCGGTTCATAGCATAGTTACTGTATGCTTGTGTGAAACAGTAGCAACAGAGGAGGTACTGGACCTGACTGGTGTGATGGAGGCCTGTGACGGTCAGGTTTCTCTAGACACCTGGAGCCCCCTAAATGTGTGTTGCCCTGGGTGATGTGTGGTGTCAGTCAATGGCCCACGAGGAGCGCTATCTCTTTCAGGAGCCTAACTGCCACTTTGCGGCTGCGTAACAGGATCCTGCACCATGCTGGACAGACAGGGACAATGGAGCGCCCTCTCAGGTGATGGTCTCCGGGTCAGATAGACTTTCCTGTTCCGCTGAAGCCTGACATCAAAATTTGATGTTTATCGTAGTTATTCATGTTGGATTTTTTTGTGTGCGTTATACATGTGACTGTGTTTTGTTCATCTTCTCTGTTCGTATCTTAAAGTCTTGAGCACTGTCCATTTTACATCAGGCGTCAATGTTGCAAAAGAAAAAGCCACATCCCATCTTGTTGCTCTTTTTTCGTTAGCAAAACTGTCAATCCTCTTACAGCATAGTGTTGTTTGACGATCTGCCGTTTGTTCAGCAGATGTAATGTATCCTCTAAATGGCAGAAAAATCTCTGCCCTGCACTTTGTGCCCGGCCAACAGTTGGCATGTCAGAACGCTTTTTTCAGGTGTTATTTACAGACACATGATGAAATGTTTATCTCTGTGATAAAATCAGAAAAAAACATTTGGTACGTAGTTTTATTGTTACTGCTGTTATTCTTTAGGTTAACACCTTAAACCAGTATTAAACGGTACGTTAGGTATTTAGAAGCATGTTTTGAAAGGCCTCAATTTCTCATATTATAGTACTGCTACTAGTTGTTGGACTTCTCTCTTTTGTTGTGTCAATTAAAAAACAGGCTAATCCGTATTGTGTTCCGGCCAATGAGAGTGACTTATGTGCTGAATTTACAGCTTTAAGTTGTATCAATTGCTATGTAAAATATACAATTAATATTTAAAGTTCGTAAATGGAGTGGCAACATTTACATGGAAAAAATGAAAGTAGCTTTCCTATAAAATGATTTGGTGAGAAATACATTCTTCTCGTCATGAAGCCTAATCGTTTCAAGATTGTGGAGTCTTTTAATTTGATCAGCAAGATCAACAAGTTCTTGTTAACGTTCACGCAAGTATGTTGTATGAGGTAGAGTAACATCTACAGTAACTTATTTATCATCAAGCACACACACACAAAGTCATATTTCGAATGAGATTTGCTTCCTGTGTCGTGAACTCACTCGATTATTGATGGTTTCCTATTGAGGGAAGTGGAGACTGTTATCTTTCAGTGTTTCCTGTCCTTTCCCTCAATAAAACCAGATGTTCAGTTCACAATAGGTACAGACGCACACACATACTTACACATCAGGGACCTTCAGGGTAAGTAGCTTTTTGAACTTTTTCCTGCAAAGACGTTGTTGAACATTTTAACGATCACATTTGGTTTTTTTCAGGACGTGGTTTATTGTGACATTTTGATGTGAATTTCTGCTGGGTCAGTAGAGCATCAGCTTGTTTTACTGGTGAATGATCTCTGAGTGTCAGTTACTCCGGTGACAGGTCAACTTGGCAGTGATGAGAGCCAAACTACTGAGGCGTAATACTGGGTGGCTCTTTCATGGCACCGTAATTAAAGTGCATTGCGTTTGGCTGATTATTTTACCTGGCACTTCTTCAGTTGAGCATCTTTAAGTGGCAGATCATTTCCTGTGTTTATACATATTAAAATGACTCTAATTACTTCTAGATTCCATTTGATTAAGTTTTTATTTGTGTCAGTTATTGTTTAATCTTATATTAAACTGTGGACTATATTAAGCTTCCGGTGTTGGTATTTCGTGTTTGTTCTGTTTTTGTCCTGAACAAAACTGATGGCTTGTTGGAGAGCAAGGAAGCAGATTAGATAGTGATGGCTGAATTTAGATCTGTCTCGCGCATGAAGGATGCAGCCAAGGCCACTAACGGTTCTGACTGGAAGTCACAGATATAGGGACAAACAGGCAGGACATGAGACACCCACTGGGAAATATACATCCTAGATCATCCACGATTGTGAGCATGCGTGTGTGTATGTGTTCTTGAGTGGTGACAACATCAACAAAAACAGATAACTTTTGGGGAAAACAGGACACAAAGGAAAAGGATGGGACATATAGGCCTGGTCTTGACTAAAGGAATGACAACAGGGTCAAAAATAACATCATATCTGTAGTGTTTGTTTAAACGAGCAATACATTGTCTTATCAAGGTCTAAAGTGCAAAATACAGTTTTGACATTTCACTTTGTTGTGTTGCAATACCTTGTCTCCTTGTCACGGATGTGTTCCTGCTCGGCGTGTAGAGCCTGGAGGTGCGCTGTAACCAGATGCTGAGGAACATGGAGGCCTCCCTGACAGCCCGGGATCGCGTGGGCATCCAGGATTTTGTTCTGCTGGACGCCTACACGAGTGAGAGTGCCTTCCTGGACAACCTGAGGAAACGCTTCCACGAGAATCTCATTTACGTGAGTGTAATGTTGGATCACCCGACTCGTTCCGTTACTCTAATTAAACTTCACGCCCTCGACCTTCAACCCAACAACGTCCTAATGCTGCTTTTGCTGAATAAGGCACCTTGTGCTGCTGAAGCAGCAGCTCCTGTTCTTTCCATTTGCACAGTGAGCAATCTAAAGGTCACCGGTGTCCATGAGGTCATGACAAGTGATTAACCAAACTTATTGCTTTTGATAAGAGGAACACAATTACTTATCAGCACAGTGATGAATGCACAGCACACTGCTGGGAGCTTTCCCTTAATGTCATGTAATGTTTGAGGAAAAACAATGTCCTGTATTATCAAATGTGCAAGAGTTGCAGAACATGACTTCCTCTCCTCGTCTTTCTCTGCAGACCTACATTGGAACTCTCTTGGTGTCGGTCAACCCATATAAAGACTTAGATATCTACAGCAAGAAGCAAATGGATACCTACATGGGTGTGAACTTCTTTGAGCTGCCACCTCATATGTAAGATTTTATAAATGTCGTATTCATTTATGTTGTGTATATGCATACAGTGGATGGATTGTCATGGAATTTTTTACAGAAATGTATGTTTCCCAGAGGACGAATCCTACTGACTTTTCATCTAGCGCTATCATCAGATCAAAATTATGATTTCACCAAAGCAAAACCGGCAAAACTAAAGACATTCCTATTCTCATCAGCCTCAGCTGTGCTTTGTGTTTAGTGCTAATTAGCAAACTCAGTCAGTCAGTAATGTCCAAGTACAACAACTTTCAATTGCATGAAACATTATCACATCAGAAGGAAGGATGTCAATGTGACACAAGAGTTTATGAATTATAAATGCAAGGCGTCATGGTGCCGAAGCAGTTTAGGTGCCAACCCACGAACCACAACGCCGCGGACCTTTGTTGCAGGTCATGCTCGATCTCTCTCTCGCCTCATTTCCTCCTCATTTCCTTTCATCTTTCCACTGTCAGCTTGCTTTCCAATAAAGGCATCACAACGACATGGAGTTAAGTTTTTGGCCTCTTGGAGAGAAATGTAATTTACAACTTAAACAGGAGTGTTACAGCTACATTGTGTTCAGCAATAAAAAAAAGCACTCTTTGCCGAGTCTGACTTCGGGGCTGACATTGACCTATTACTGTACTTGCAGTTATGCGCTGGCAGACAACGTCTTCCGCACCATGCTGTCCGAGTTCAACAACCACTTCATCCTGATCTCAGGGGAGAGTGGGGCCGGCAAGACCGAGGCTTCCAAGAAAATCCTGCAATTCTACGCTGTCAGTTGTCCAAGTACCAAACTCCTGAACAACGTCCGCGACAGGCTGCTTCTCTCCAACCCAGTGCTTGAGGTCAGTGACATGGATATGTGTACCATGGCTTATAACATGATTTTAAAGGCATTTAATGGCGTTTTGTTTTACACCATTTAAGGCTTTCGGAAACGCCAAAACCCTGAAGAATGACAACTCAAGCCGCTTTGGGAAATACATGGACATCCAGTTCGACCACCAGGTGGACTTAGATATATTCATTACATCACAGTGTAAAATACAATGTCAGGATAATACAACACAGCAATGTAATGACCTCAAGGTTCACCACCAAGTACTTAAGTTAAGGGTTAAGACTTACCTTTCGCACTCAGGGGGGTGCAGTTGGTGGTCACATCCTGAGTTACCTGCTGGAGAAGTCCCGTGTGGTCCACCAGAACCACGGGGAGAGAAACTTCCACATCTTCTATCAGCTGGTGGAGGGAGGAGAGGAAGATCTGCTCCGCTGGCTCGGCTTGGAGAGAAACTGCCAGAACTACAGTTACCTGGTGCAGGTCAGTGGAAAAAAACAAAAACAAAACTCTTCTTATATCTGGTGCGACACAAAAACTTCTCAACTCAGACATTTTTATACTGTGTCTCCTCCAGGGTGATTGTGCCAAAGTTAGCTCTATCAATGATAAAAGTGACTGGAGGACGGTGCGGAGAGCCCTCTCTGTCATAGAGATCAGTGAGAGTGACATTGAGGTGAGGTGTAACAGTAGATCTTTACACACCCGGACAAAGCATTATTTAAATACATTTACGATACATTCTGCTGGTGATTCATGAAGTATTTCTTTCTGGGTGTAAACGCAGCACCTGTTTGGAATAATTGCTAGTGTGCTCCATCTGGGAAATGTCAAGTTTGAAGCAGATGTTCGAGGATACGCCTCTCTCAACAACAACCAGGAGATGCACTGGGTGTCAAAGGTGAGCCCAACCAAAAAACACTGCGGATAGTTTAAACTCTTAATATTTCTCTGATGGAGACCAGGAAGAGATTTGGTGCTACATGTCTTTGCTTGTATTTGCTGTGCAGTTGCTGGGGATTCCTACTCAGGTGCTACAACAGGGCTTAACCCACAGGAAGATTGAAGCCAAAACAGAGGAGGTGACTTGACTTCTTTTATTTGATTTTAAGTATAAAATATCTTTAACTTGTGTATAGTGCTTCTTTTTATTAATCTACATTATTCTGACGTTAAAGGTGTTTAGTCCCTTCTCTGTGGACCATGCAGTATATGCCAGGGACGCCCTCGCCAAAGCAATCTATGGCCGCACTTTCAACTGGCTGGTCAACAAGATCAATGAATCTTTAGTTAACAAGGTGAGGGGGGAAAAAAAGCATTCTTCTCTGTTTCTAATCTTGCCTAGCCAGACCTGTCTCATAAAGATCACAGAAATGGGGAGTAAATTGGGGTAATGAGATTTTAGCAACCCTGAGGCGGCCATTTGATTTGTTGTGAGTCTGAAAACACCCAATTCCGGTAACAGCACATCTGGCAAATTTGACTTTGGGCAGATTTTTTCCCCCACAATGTAATTGTATTGGTTTAAAGTAACACCAACATATGAGGTTGAATTTCTCCAAAGAGGTCTGGCTTCACAAAATTGCACACATTTTCCATGTGAAGAAATCATATCTGCGTAAATCATCTGTAGGATTCCTCCAGGAAAACAGTAATTGGTCTGTTGGACATCTATGGTTTCGAGGTTTTCAACGTGAACAGGTGAGATCCAACACAGATGAGCTGATTCAGAAATGAAGAATATGATACTAACGGTGCCTCTGATGTATTTTAGCTTTGAGCAGTTTTGCATCAACTACTGCAACGAGAAGCTGCAGCAGCTTTTCATCCAGCTGACCCTCAAGTCAGAGCAGGAGGAGTACGAGATGGAAGGGATCGAAGTAATAACGCTATTAATCCTTATCTAATATTGTCATTTGTGGTTCACAGTGCAGAAATAAAACTCACGATAAAAACTGCTTCTCAACCACTAATGCTTTCCTCATTTGTTTTTTTGCACAGTGGGAGCCAGTGCCATTTTTCAACAACAAGATAATCTGTGATCTCGTGGAGGTGAAACACAGAGGAATCATATCTTTATTGGTAAAGAGTTATGCTCCTCCAGAACGACACATAGTACGCTCGCCCACAAAACTAAAACTGAATACACTGAATTATTGATGCTCGTCCTCTCATATAGGACGAGGAATGCTTACGTCCTGGAGAGGCCACAGATCTCACCTTCCTAGAGAAGATGGAGGAAACGATTGGTGGTCACCCTCATTTCGTCACGTGAGCTCTACAGCTTTGCTTTAGAGAAAGTGCACGTTGTCTACGCATTGTTGAGACCAGCACATTGCATGACCATGAATATAATAACCTACACTACATGTCCCCGTCCTGCAGACATAAACTTGCCGACCAAAAGACAAGGAAGACATTGGACAGAGGAGACTTCCGCCTCTTGCACTACGCTGGGGAGGTTACATACTGTGTTGTTGGTAAGAGATGTTATACCTCTGTGTGTTTAAATCATTTCGGTCTCTATTACAATGCCATTAAAAGAACAGCGGCCTATTGCTAAAATGTAGTGTAACATTAGTAGAAATAAATACTATATTTTTTGCTATTTTGAAGTTTTTACTTTTCTTTAAACTTTCAGGATTCTTGGACAAAAACAATGATCTCTTGTATCGAAATGGGAAAGAGGTAATTTAATTGAATTTCTCTAGTATGAAACCAGGTGATACACAAATGTCTTTGAATATTTGTTGCGAATCTAACGTATGACTTCTGACATCCTCTGGTCCTACCAAAAAAAAAGCAAAAATAGAACTGGAAATATACATAAAAGTAAAGCAGCATAATTACAGAATTATTTATGGTATATACGGTGTTGTCTGACATGTTGGATGCTTATATAGTTTTCCTATTCTCCTTCAGGTCATGCGACAGTCCAAGAACGCGATTATCAAACACTGTTTTCCTTCTTCTGAACCGGACAGCAAGAGGAGACCTGAAACTGTAAGAAACGATTCAGATGATGACGTTCAATGACCCACCCGTTTTAATGATTTACACAACTAAACCATTGACACCTTTCCTGTGACTCCCCAGGTGGTGACTCAGTTCAAGAGCAGCCTAGTGGGCTTGACTGAGATCCTAATGTCCAAAGAGCCCTGGTACGTCCGCTGCATTAAACCCAATGACGCCAAGCAGCCAGGTGTGTGCCAAAAAATCCTCCACTTCTGAAAAGACCCTCGAGCCCCAGCTGAGCTAATGCTTTTTACTGTATGTTCAGCCTGCAGTCAGCCAGCAGATGAAGTTAGACAAGACAGTTTTGACCCCTGAACTCTGTAGATTACCTTTGATGTCCCCTTTCAGGACGCTTTGATGATGTGTTGGTGAGACATCAGGTGAAGTACCTGGGGCTGATGGAGCATCTGAGGGTCAGACGCGCTGGGTTTGCTTACCGACGCAAATACGAGATATTTCTCCAGAGGTAGCTCAGCACACTTTCACTCTTTTTTTGCTCATTTTTGCTTATCAAGTACAAAGCTGCATGCGATTCTGCTGTCTTCTTCTGTACTCAGGTATAAGGCTCTGTGTCCCGACACCTGGCCCAACTGGAAAGGTACGGCAGCAGAAGGCGTGCGGTGCCTGATCAAACACCTGGGCTACAAACCTGATGAGTACAAGATGGGCAGGTAGGCAGATGGTGTTATATGGAAGCCATAGACTGTCTATGAAGAGTTCACCTGGAAGACATACGGGAACATCTCACTAAATGTCTTTTTCCCCTCAAGGACAAAAATTTTCATCCGGCACCCTCGAACTCTGTTTGCAACAGAAGACACCTTTCAGGTCTGCAAACATAAGCTCGGTGAGATGCTGTTCTGTACATTCACTTGCAATTCTACATTAAGCATCACAACGCTCCTGAGGGTGAAACTGTAACTGTCGTTGTTGCAGCAACAAGGATTCAGGCAAAGTACAAAGGCTACAGAGTGAAAGGAGAGTACCTGAAACAGAGAGAGGCTGGTGAGTGTTAAAATGCACACTGATGCTAAACTAAAAGCTGCACAAGCATTGTAAGATATTACTTTTTATTCCCTTGTCTTATCTAAATAGCCACTAAGATTGAGACCTGCTGGAGAGGTCTGATGGCCAGAAAGGAGCGTGAAAAGAGGGCATGGGCTGCCAAAGTCATCAAGAAGTAAGTTCACACGATGACAGAGGAGATGGTCATACAGCCCAATAAAGTCGATGTTGAGAAGTTACCCGTCTTTTGATTTGTTCTAGGTTCATTAAAGGTTTCATGACTAGAAACCAGCCGGCCTGCATTGACAACAGTGAGTACCTGTCGTACGTGAGGCAGAACTACCTCACACGTCTGAGGGACAACCTTCCCAAAACCGTCTTGGAAAAAGACTCTTGGCTGACCCCTCCGCCGATAATGAAGGAGGTTGGTGATACATTTGTTTGAATCAGCTGTTTCTAAGGCTGCATGCATGAGGGCACAAGTTGGTGATTTTGGTAATGGCTGCACCCTGTAAAAGGTGTCAAACTGTATTTATTTTGTGAAGTTGTCCCAGCTGTTGAAGAAGCTCTACATTCGTCACATGGTGCGGAAGTACGTCCGAGGAATCCCTCCACAGAGGAAAGCACAGGTACAATCGTAGGTGGTAGGCACCGCAATACATGCACTCACAACATATCCATTCTACATTTAAAATAACTAAATAAAGAAAAACGTTTGTGTTTGAGTCCCAGACAAATTCACTTCAGGAAATTTCTTACTTACTTTTCTTGTTTCCAGCTTCTGCTAAAAGCACAGACGAGCTCCATGTTCAAAGGAAAAAAAGAAAACTACCCCTTCAGTGTGTGCAGACCATTCGTGGACACCAGAATTAGTAAGACTGCCGAGTTGTCTTTTTCTTTTTCATTGAGTGTACATACAGGAATATAGAATTTAGCATTAATACTTTTAAGTAGAGCATACAACATGATAATACTGGATAGTTAAAATAGTCTGTGAAGACCGCAGATGCCAGCAGTACTTTACATTAGATTAGATGTATTCATGCTTTACCTTTTTTCAGAATTTGCTTTTTAAATTTGAAATAAATCTTTCCAGATGATTTAGCAACAGTACAATTTAATTTTCTAATTAAATAACAAAACCTGATTATGCAATCTGAGATACTTTGTGAGCCGGTTAATGGACTATTTTGCAGATTGATAAAGCAAGTTATAATGGAATTACTGAGACAGTATGGTATTATTGTGTTCAATTTGTGTGTGAAATCCTCCCTCATGGCTTCTCTTATTCTATTAAGATGCAGAAGACATAAGCATCAAAGTGCTTCAGATGATACGGCATGAGCACATCAAGGTAAACTAACATTGGAATAAACTTTGCATCTTTGTCCTTTTATCCACTCTGACCGTGTGTGTGTGTGTGTGTGTCCGTCCTACAGTACAGTGTGCCGGTGGTGAAGTACGACAGGAACGGGTTCAGGCCTCGTCTCCGGCAGCTCATCTTCACCCAGAAAGCCGCCTACCTGGTCGAGGAGGCCAAGATCAAGCAACGGATGGATTACATCTCTCTGAAAGGTAACGAGTGAGACAAAACGAGCATCAGTATCTGAAGGGAGAGCTACGCACATGCTTGAAACTTACATACATGTTTATTTTTCTATTTAAAAGGTGTGTCAGTCAGCAACCTGAGTGACAACTTCCTGATCCTTCACGTTACATGTGATGACATCAAGCAAAAGGTAGACCTATCAACAGGCTGGTGTCTCCACACAATATATTTTTAGATATAAAACAATGTTTTGGTTGCCTTTTAGGGGGATCTGGTTCTGCAGTGTGACTACCTGTTTGAAGCCCTGACTAAGCTGAGTCTTATTGCCATCAAGCAGTACTGTACCAAAGTGGTCCAGGGCAGGTACAGAATCTGGACTTATGTAGTAATATTAATTAAGCAAAAATGATGGATGTTTCTAATTCAATGTGGAATTGTCACTTGCAGTGTGCGATTTGACATCCAGCCTGGCAGAGAGGGGTTTGTGGACTTCAAGAGCGGTCAGGAGTCAATGGTCTACAGGGCAAAGAACGGCCATTTGATGGTGGTGAGTGTGGACTTCATCAAAGCATCATGTTAAGACGACGTCAAATTACTATTTGTATCAACAATTGACAAAGGTCTCTACTTTCTTCTTCAGGAATCTACCAGAACCAAGACCAGATGATTCTGCCAGTGATTTGGGATGATGTTGCTGCGTATTTTAGTAACAGTCGTGTTTGTTTTGTAAATCCTGCTCCATGGTTGATGCCAATCGTGTTTCCTTTAGGCTGATTTTTACCTTTATGACAATGTTATCCACTGATATGTATGCAAACATTACACTGCCAATATCTCAGTAGAGCAGACAAGAAACTAGTAGTAGAGCCTAGCCAGAACATCATTGGGTCTGCTCGTTCCTAATGTCTGGAGTTTAAATCATCTCTGAGTGAACAAACTGATCCCAGATTAGATTCGGGGATATCAACCATCCTTAATATGAATAGAAGCGCTTGTAATCTTTTTTTGTATTATATATATATATATATATATATATATATATATATATATATATATATATAATATATATATATGTGTGTGTGCAGCCATGAATGTTTCTAATACCTCACCCATGTTTTACGGTTACATTAAAAACATGTTAAACCACAGACACTGCATGTGAAAAGCATTTATTGGGGGAAAATTACTTAATTACAGAACAAAATACACCAGCACATTTTAAATGAATGCTTGATAATCTATACATACGTATATTTTGCTTAGATGACGTTTGAGGTTGCAGCGCCCCCTACTGGCCTACTGCTGGCCCTACAGGTCCCCTCTGGGATTGTTTTTAGCAAACTTGTCGTGATGAAGTTCTGTTCATAATTCATTTTCCATCTACCTTCAACTTTAAGGTGATGTCCAGGAAACAAATAAGAATGTGAGGCATACAAGTGTAACTTGTTTTTGTCTTCTAAATGATTCATTTTGTGAAGGCAGCATTGGAGTGTGCTGTAGCTTAATCTGCAGCACACTCTGCTGGCCAACACAAATACCAACATGAAAATAAAAATACATTTATTTATTTAATTCCACAAATCTACAAAATGCTGTTTTTGGGTCCTTATGGCACAAAAAAAATAAAGCTTTCATCAGTCTAAGCTGTATATGTTGAGAGCATTTTACCACACTGGCATGCTTAACGTTCACGCTCATGACTCAAATGTGTTCTTTTATTCTTAATTCTATGAATCACTGTTTCAGCACACATTTGTCTTATTTAGAGTAAGAAGGAAAATGCTGATGTGGGATAGAAATGAAAAGATTGCATCTAAAATTCGGAGAGTGCATATTCTCAAATTTTAACTACAGTTCAACATGCTCAAAGTTAGCATCTTAACATGCCAATTTAGCCGATATGCTAACCTGGGCTCAAACTTTGAAAGAAGGCCCATTTTGGACTGAAGGCACCACTGTGATACATAATCAAAATAATGAATTAAATACACAATAGGTCACCTATTTAACAAAACTCACAAACAGATTACCGTTGAATTGAGAGGTGTTCAAAGGTAGTTGTAGTGGAAACGAATCCTCTTAATTTCCCTGTGAGAAATAAACCTAATGAACCTGATGGGCCAGGGTCCCAGGCCTTGGCAGGTGCTGCTGTTTTTAAGGAAGAGGGTTAGTATGTGAGGTCAGGATGACACTAGTCAGACATAAGATACATTTGTTATCTTGGTTTGGTGAGTTCTGCTTTTGCAACGTCTGCATATGTTCAGGGTTAAGCGATACAAGTTACATCTAAAAAGAACAACATGATAGCCACAACAGTGGTCATGTAAGGATGTATACGGTCAGACTTGTTATCATAATGACCACTGGTTAATGATTAAACAGATCTTTGTAAATGCCTGTGATGAAATAGGCCAAGGTTTACAAAACCTGCTGAGTATGAACACCTACACAACTAAATTGAAGCAGCAGCAGAAACCTCAGTCATGATGGAAAGATTCACAGCAGTAATATTTTTCCTTCTGGTGTCATGTATCTGCAGGATATCAGGTAAAAACCCACACACTTCCAAACCGCTACATATATTGTATTTTGTCTCCGACAGTTGGAAAGATACCAACCTATATAAACATGAACTGCTTTTATCAATTTCAAACCGGTGGCACACTCCAGACTCCACACTTAAAATACTTTCTCCTTATCTTGAACAGGACAGACGTGCGAAGGAAGTTGTGGAGAAAAATTGGACTCATGTTCATGCCACTCGACATGCACGTCTCTGAAGAACTGCTGTACAGACTATAAAGAGTACTGTGTGGAAGTCTTTCCATATTCCGGGTCCATGTTCGGTGGGACGGATTTTATTGTCCTTGACGCGAGTTTCACCAATAGTTCAGAGATTCTATGCAGGTAAGACTTTCTTTTACATGCAAGCGTTTACGTGTGGCTAAATCTGTTCTGGTTAAACCTTTTACTGATCGACTGATTATGGTGAAGAGAAATACAATACAAAAAAGTGTAGAGTCAACTTTCACGCCCAAGTACCACAGTAAAGTTATACAGTTGAAGTACATTACAGAAACCTGCTGATCATTCTTTTATAACGACAGGTTCAACGGCAATATCGACACTGTGGGGTATGTGGATGAAAACAGTAGAGCCCATTGTATCTCCCCACTACTGTATGAAACGGGATGGGTTCCCTTGCACATCTCCTCTGATAATGGCACTACATTCAGTAGAGTTGGAGCCTGGCTCTCAGGTACAATAACTGTATTTTCTTTTGAGGAAGACCTCAAAACTCTTCCATATATTTTATTACACACAGTTTTCCATTTAGTGCGACATTAATATATGATTTACTTGATTCAAATGTGTTGCTTTACAGTGCATACTGGCAAGTTAGATGCTCAGTTCAAGGCAACTCTGGTCAACTCAACAAAATGGCAGTACTATGGTACACCTGACGTTGTAGGCTTTCTTAAGATGACATGGAATACATCTTTGGTCAGAGCGGAGAGGGTCAATATAGAGGTCTGGGGATACAGGGAGACAGGTGAGTACGCCTGTTTGTACACTGCATTTACACTTGTTAGATCACATGATTATTCATTCGTAAAACGCTGAATTCTGTATGTTTCTCTGTAGGGAAGCCCTATACAGACACCTGGCAAGGTGAGTGGCAGTATCTGTACTCACTTGCAAAGGATCAGCCCAACACTGGATTTTTTAGCTTTTTGCCCAAACCAGCAGAGAGCGGCTTTTCAAGTTGGGAGCTTGGCTCTCTACGTATCAGCCCCAGCACCAACCCCGATGGCATACGGTATAATATAATATAGAATACTACGATAACACATATTATTGTAGTCGTCAGCTGTACAATATTTGTCATGCGTTTCATTTAGGAATGTACAAGCGGCATGGACTGAGGATCACGCTCTGGCCTGGCATCTGGAGGAGAGGTTCAGGCAGAACTCGACAGTTTGGGCCCTGGAGAAATGTTTAGCATGGGACCAGCTGGAAAATCAGCTGCCCAACTTCCTCAGCGAGATCATAGACTGTCCCTGCACTCTGGCTCAAGCAAGAGCAGACACTGGGAGGTTTCACGTAAGTGTAGCAAAGGTTTAATGGTTCTCTGTACGCCATTTAAAGATGAACATAACACACACACACGCAAAGTAATACGTCTCACATGAACTGAAAATGACATCATCACAGTAAAGCAATTTCCTGTCTGGTAGATTTAAGTTATTACTTTATGTGTTTATGGGGATTGTCAGTGGCCGTAGACCTTTGCTTATAGCCACTGCTTATCAGTTCAAAGTCAATAAGAGCTCTCCCCTAGTTGTTGTATTCACAAGCATTATCTGCAAAGCTGAACTTGTTTCAGCATGAATTTTATGCCTTTTATCTTAAAAATGTAGAGTTAGGGTTAGGCAACGCATTAGTCATTCAATGTCAGGCGAGTGACAAATGGGATGATAGAACTGCACATGAGCGTATTGATGGGGAGCATTATGCCTCTGTACGGCAGTACATACATGAACACAGTGAAATGCACATTTGGCTGCCTGGTTAGCACAGACGCTGTATCTCTCTCCTCAGACTGACTATGGCTGTGATATAGAGAAGGGGAGCGTGTGCACCTACCACCCTGGATGCGTTCACTGTGTGAGGGCTATACAAGCCAGGTGAGTCCCTCACTCACAACTGTTGACTTGCCTTCACGGTCAGGTGTGTTGTTTTGCAAAAAATGTATTGATCATGTAAAATGAAGGTTTCATGCACAGAAGAGCAAACAGAAAATGTCTGAATTGGTATGTCCATTCTTATACTGCACTTTATAGCCTTTTGGCTGCCTATTTATTTCTTATCTATACTCTTATCTACAACACCAAAGACATGTTCACCCTAAAAGTAAGCAGTGGTAAATACCTGTTGGTCTGTCAGTAGGTCAGTCCACCACTTCACCAGGCTGAAATATCAAAAATATCAAAAAACTATTTGATGAATTGCTATGAAATTTGGTACAAATCTGTGTTGTAAATTGCATGTTGTCCAATACTTAAGCCTATGACCAAATACCTGCAAAACTAGACATTCCCATTAGTCTCTGCTGTATTTTATTTTCACGCTAATTAGTAAATGTTAGCATGCTAACAATGTTAGATGGAAAGATGGAAAGCATTACACTTGCCTAACATCAGCTTGTTAGCGTTCTCATTGTGAGCTCAATTTATCATTTAGCTCGAAGCCCCACTGTGGCCTCTCGTGTAGCTGTGGACTCTTGTATAAATTGGTATCATGATTTAGTTGCAGCAGAGTTCACTCTTTCAATTGACGATGTTTTTGGATATGCATCAACAGTCCTACATATGCAGCGGGACAGCAGTGCTGCTATGACAGCACTGGCGCTCAGGTGCTGACAACAGACTCGATCGGGGGTAGTACCCCCGACCGAGCACACGACTGGGGCTCACCCCCATTTCAGAACCCCCCTCGAGTTCCCGGACAGTCCCACTGGGTCTATGACGTCCTCAGCTTCTACTACTGCTGCCTGTGGTCTGACAACTGCCACTACTACTTCAAACACCGGCCCTCCAGCGACTGCAGGCGTTACCAGCCACCCAGCTCAGGTGAGGGAATCGTTAGGCACGGTATTACAGTTTATGTGTTTTCATGTGATTATTGTTCAAATGTGAAGTTATTGTTTGTCTGTAATGACAGCTGTGGTGTTTGGAGATCCCCACTTCATAACTTTTGATGGTGTCAGCTACTCCTTCAATGGCAACGGGGAATACACTTTGATGAACTCGACAAAGAAACGGCTGACAATCCAAGGCAGGGCAGAGCCGGTGAATGGTGAGTAACTGAAGGCACTGAGCTTTTGAACCTTTCTATCTCTCTCAACAATGATGGGTAAATGCTACCACTAAACACATGAACTATTACAACAATCCTTGTTGTCTCTAACCAGCCACCATAAAAGCTACAAAGTTGACGGCTGTAGCGATGAGAGAAACACCCTCTGATGTTATCGAGGTGCGGCTGGTCAGCGGTCACAATGGCCTCGAAGTACTGCAGAATCAGAAAACCCTCTCCTTCTCTGAGCAGAGCTGGATGGACCTGCATGGTGAGACCCTGATTCGCCTTTCTGCTTTGTAATGAAATATCATAAAATGTATTCCATTTGTTTATTTTATTTGACAGGAAGTAGGAATTTGTGGACACAGTCTTCAAATTTGTGACACAATGGTTAAAAAAAAAAGACTAAAGAATTACCTCCAACTTGACCAACTACAACAATAAAATACTGCTTAAATATGCAGACGTGAAACGACCAAAACTGTTCCAACTTTGGCAACAAAAAAAAAAGTGTCTTACTAGGACCCACATAGTAACAAGCTTATTGTCAATACATGCTTGATGTAATCTTGTTAAAACTACAAGAACTGGACTTTATTCTCCCCTCTAGGTGTGTTTGTGTTTTCTCCTACCTCTACACATGTGACCGTGATGTTCCCAAGTGGAGCCGGGGTGGAAGTGCGACTGAGAGAGGGAACCATGACCACCACCGTGCTCCTGCCGGAGGAGTTCAAAGACTCCACTCTCGGACTGCTCGGAAAGATGAACGGCGACGCCAAAGACGACCTCGTTCTCAGCAACGGAGAACTCGTGAGGAACCTCACCAATCCAGAGGAGGTGTTCAGCTTCGGGGCAAGCTGTAAGAAAATATTCACAAAGCAGATTAGGTTGTGCCGTTCAAAATTCAGTTGGTGTTTATGACTGTTATTTCATGTATGAGCTGTATATGTTATATATACAACAAAACCAGTGTAAATTATTTTGGATAATAGAAAGGAAGAATTAAACACAGGTCACCAAAGTTAAAGTTAAAGTCCTTTCGCCAAACCATTTCTATGTCACACTGCTTCCTGTTTTGGGTCATGTATCCTTCATGTAACCCTTTCATGTTGGGAAAACACATTTCTCTTGTTGTGTTTTCGTGCATCGATCAGGCATTTGCATTCCAGGACACCCCTCTCATATTATGCAACATCAGCAGATAATGTTGCAAAGGTTCTTCTTTTAATGCTAAGTGTTTATCTTTCTTTTTGTCTTACAGGGGCCGTCTCCAACCAGTCTGCCTTGTTCACATATGATTCAGAACATCTTTTGAACACCTATTATCATGCTCCCAGACATGACCATACATTTATTCCAGTGTTTTCTGTCGTTGAGAGTCCAGATGATCCATTAGCCAATCAGACACATGAGATATGCACTGGAGAGGGCGCTCAGTACTGTAGGTATGAGAAGAAAACTTGCATCTACTTTTACTCATTATAATGTATTCATTAATTTAATACTAGTGTTTTTAGAAAACACATAAGTATTAAGCTAGTTCTCTTAAAGGGGCACTCCGCCAATTTTACACATGAAGTTTAGTTTACTCATCATGAGGACCACTCAGCTTGGGAAAATAATGACATAATGTCTTCTGTGGCTCTTAAAGGGAGCTTTCAAAAAACGAACAAAATAACTCTAATTATCTTGACTCAGTCTTGTAGCCTGCATTGCATACTGGAGTTATGGGTTTGTAAGACACGGGCATTGACCAGGCAAGGAGAGCTCACAAAAGACCAGTTGCATTGTGGGAAATGTGGGATGCGGTGCTTTTAGACTTTGACCAATGCGGGGGCCATAAAAGTAATGACATCTCGAACATCTGATGATTCTTTTTTCAACTACATGTTAGATTAGATTAGAAAACTTTTGATTCAAAAATCTAACTGCTGCTGGAACGAAAGACCTTCTGAGTCGTTCAGTAGAACACTGAGGCTCCCTGAGTCTCTCACTAAAATGTAAATGTTAGTCATTGCCATTTCAGAGAAATCATTTTCCTATTTATAGCAACTCATGTTCTGATCAGTACCTCTGTCCTGTAGGTATGATATCCTGGTAGGTCGTAGTCCAAGAATGGGAAATGCGACCAAATTGTCTTTCCAGAGTCACATTTCTCTTGTGGAGGATCTAAAGCAAGGTGAGAGTATAAAAACACATGATGACATTTCTTTTATTATGAACATTTACTAACTGTGTTAGGTATTGTTATACTGTGCAGTGATATCCTGTGGATGGCTTTCGCCACCTAATAATGGGAAGAAGGAGGGGACCACATATTTACAGGGCGCTAAGGTGCAGCTTTCCTGCGATGACGGCTACACTCTCAAAGGATCTGCACAGCGAATATGCCAGGAGAACGGCCGGTGGTCTGGAGAAGACACAAACTGCGTGGTTCCCAGTATGAATAAATTATGAAATCAGTCCTGTCCAATGATTCTGATCTTCACAAATCAACAGTGGCACATGTGTGTGTGTGTGTGTGTGTCTTTGTGTGCATCATTTGATCCATCAAATCAGCAAAAAATGAAATCTCTCTCATGACCTTTTTACACAAATATTTATGAGTGAGAATAACTTCCATTGACTCACTCTAATAATAATGCATGCATCCAATTAGAGCTACAAAGAATTTAACAATGCTTCCTTCTGTGGGCAGTGGACCCTGTGTGAACATCACTTTTTGACAAACACTTGATGACATATTGAGCTGGCCATTTATCCCAGTCCTAATCGAGAAACACAGCTTCACAGAAAAATGGAGGAAAGCTGTTGGATGTATTTTTTTTGCATTTGATGGCACTCTTCCTTTTTTCTGTGTATTATCATTGACCTGTTTGAGGGGCCTTTTCCTCTACTTCTTGCGGATTCCTGAAAACAAACGTCTGCAACTCTCAAGTGACTGATTATACCACCATCAGCAATCCGTCCAGTAGATCAGTCTGGACCAAAGTGGTGAACCGACCGACCAACAGACATTTCCATACCTAGAACCAGGCCTCTAGTGTGACTATAAATGACAAACATAGTTTAAGATACCTGCATAGCTGGGGAGTAGATTGTAACATAATCACAAATTACAAGGATGAACTTCCATCCTGCCTGGTTCCTCTCTATTGAAACAAATACATGCAATCAAAGGCTAAATATAGGTTAAAAATCAATAAAGTCCTTTTATTCAATCATAAGAAACATTCAGTATATTCAGCAGCAACAACAACAACAAAATGTACTTTCTATAAGAGACAGAAGTACATGAGTTATCCAATGCGTGCCACTAAATCTGACAAACATCACACAAACATGAACACCTTTAAGTGTAAACAGAGCAATGCAACATTCTGGTTGGTTGGGAACTTTGCTGCATCTCTTCCTGTCTGAATCAATGCAGTTCTATTAACTAATGTTAATACTGATTGTGCTTGAGCCTCTGGTTAAAAACAACAACATCTTTGTTGTCTTCTAGGTAATCTCGCAGGAATTGTGGCCGGTTCAGTCATTGGAGCGGTAGCTCTGATTGTAATTATAACAACAATCGTACTGCACTCCAGGAAACAGAGGTAGAGTATCTTCAGTTGATGTATCATTAATCTACAACATAACATTTCTAAAAGTCATTATCCTCACAACACCTGAGAGGGAAAAAGTGTGACAGAGGCTTCATATTGTAGTTTCCTGCGTCTTCACTGTTTTTATTTGTGTGTGTTTTTTTTCTCCAGAAGAGCTGCACGTTTAGAAGAAGATGTGATAAGTGAGGCCTTCTAACCACAACTGTTCATCCACTGAAACATGTTAGAAGTGAATGCATGCATGAATACATGCTTCCATTGGATAAAGACACACATAACTCAAAAGAGAAAGCCTATACTTGTAAAACCACAGTTATGTTCCAGATTAAAATATATTATGAGGTTGAGCAAAGGTCACTTCACGGTTAAAGAGCAACTACACACTACATCTTTTACACACTGCTTCTCTGACATTTTAACATGTGTTGCACTTTTGACCACATCCACCATAAACGCAAAGCATTCTGGGCTATAAACCGACAAGTTTATTGTAAAGTGAAAACTCATTTTATGAATAAAAGCTTGTAAGATCATTTGCTTCACACTCAGTCATCAAGTTGGATGATCTATTTATGAATGATAGGCCGAAACCAATAACTTACAGTTAGTCTGTTCAATAAGCTAACAATAATTGATTGGTGAAACATTAATGATGCAACCTGCTACATTTAAACATTTTAGTTAAAGTGTTTGGGCTACTGAAGGAAGTCCTTGGTCAGCTCTTCAGACAAACTATGAGACTAAATGAACTCTGCACTGTGTACTTATATTTGTGTTCTGTCATCGAATATTGATGAATGTTGTTTTATCGGTTACAGTTTTCAAGTTTGTTGGACAATAAAGTTTTTCAAATACACTGTATTCTGTGGCTTCAATTCAAAATGAATGTGAATGATTATTTTCTTATTTTACAATGCATTCTGCCAAACTACAGACAGAACACGATGGGCCTCATGCACCAAACGATACAGGAACAAATGTCCTCATATTTTTCTTTGTATGCACGAGTATGCATGTGTTGTCTCATAATAAATGGCGGTCACCAAACTTCTGGGAATGCGAACCCATTATCCATTAGCCTCTGTGATTACCTTATGCTGCTTTAGCTCTGGAAATGTAAGGTACGTTGTCTTATTTACTCAGTCTAAAACGTGGCAAATACCGCAAAAAATATTGCAATGAACTACTAAATAGTAATCAAAAACCTTTAGTAGAATGCAGTGTGAGAAAGCTAAAATTGAAGAAACTACAGTCGACGAGGCTCGGTCTGCAGACGACATGCTCGACTTTGTGGAGCCCTGAAGCTCTGCCCCCTGATATAGTTAATACTTTGGACTGATGCGTTGGATGAGTGCAGATGGAAAAGCAACAGATATTGCCTCATTAATAAATACCATTCCTCTCTGATGGCAACTGAAGCTCAGTTCATTATTTATACAACATAACACCCATGAAGACGTAGCTCTAGATGCAAAATTCCTCACCACCACTCGACTGCATCAGTGCCCATCACTTTTTCCTGAATGTAAACACGCCCTTTATCGTTGTAATTTGCCCTACATACTCATCACATGATTTTGTTTATTTTCCGGCTTGAGTTTGTTTTTCTTGAATCTTGTGTTGAGAAACTGGAAGTTACCCTGTTGTTTACCATGTGACTCTGCTTGTACGTGCTGTTCCCTCACATAACACAAGGCTGTGAGTTATATGGACAAAGAGCACCAGTATGTGACAAGACTGCAGAGGCCACTGCTGAATAAACTGTCTGCTTGCTGTTTCCAGAGTCATTCGCCAACAACTTGCCACAGACACTCCAGAGATATAAATAAAGAATAGTTAGCATTATCCTCTCCAGGTCCCGGGGCAACGGAGGAGTAACACACTAGCTCATGACATACTGAGTCATTCTCGTCCCTTAGATCACACTTGATGCTGGACAAGTGCTAGAATGACTCCGCTGGGTATATATGTGTGTGAGTAGAGCAGTACAGATGCCAAAGCAGCCTTTTCCTCAGACCTCTAGCTCACTTTCTGTTGAGAACAGAAATACAGCTGCCCTTTGTCGAGTGCTCAGGTCATCAATCTAGACTTGTTTGTTAGGGTGGAGCTTCAGGCTTTTGCAGTTTCAGCATCCTTTCCCTTCATTCGGACCTTATTTCCTAGGATATGGAGGAACAAAATAAAATATTATCCCGTCCCATTTTCCGCCGAGATGTGAGCTGGGATCCTTTCCCAAACTGGACGCAGCCGAGTCGAATATTTACGCAGGACTTTGGCCTCCCTCCTTTCCTGGACCCGAGTGATCTGGACTGGATTGACTGGTCCAAGAGGAGACTGGCATCTTTCTCCTGGCCCGAGTACGCACAAACTCCCCTTCTGCCTCCATTCAGTGGCCAGCACCCTACGGCGTTAAACCAAAGGGGTCCGAGACCACTAGCAAGTGGAGTGTCAGAGATCCAAACAGGGCAGGACAGCTGGAAGATTAACCTGGACATCAATCACTTCTCGCCTGAGGAAATTACAATCACAACCAAGGAGGGTTATTTGCAAATATCAGGTACATGATTCTCTGATTTCCCACAAGCTATTTTTGAGATGTGACCAAAAAAAAAGTATACCGTGCCTGATCTTTAACATTCTTTTCTTGAAAATGATTTTTTCATCACAAGGAAATCATGAAGAAAGGCACGATGAGCATGGATCTGTTTCAAGGTGCTTCACCCGGAAATACAAGTAAGTTGTCTCTGAGAATGTGAGGAATTTTGAAAAAAATGATCTTCCTGTGGTTCAATATGATAACTGTGTGTATTGTATGATGACACATATAAGGCAAGAGGTCAACGTAAACAAAACTCCTCTTCTCTTCAAGGCTGCCAAAGGGGGTGGACTCGCAACACATCAGCTCTTCGCTGTCCGGTGATGGAGTTCTGTCCGTAGAGGCCCCCGCTCCAGGGACATCCATCAGCAACCCACCCAATGAGGTTGTGATACCAGTTCAGATCAAACAGACGCAGGACGGTGAAAAGTGAAACCAGTAAGCAAGAATTTGAAACTACAATCAGATGTTGCCCAGGTTGTGTATAGCAACTTTTGCAGCACTGGCATGAAAAAAAGGCAGAACTAGTCTGTTGTAGTGTTTTCCTGCTATAAAACACTGATATTGTAATGTCAACGGTACAATATCATTACATTTGGTTTCACAATTAAATGCACACTCATCAAAATAATACAGAATCAACTCTGAAAATAAGGAATTATTTTCGCTTGTCATCGCTTATAAATGGATTGGCATGACCGTGTATTCCTAACAACATACCATCATGTTTTCATGCTCTTATAATATCTGAATTATATGACAAAAAACAAGCTAGCAGCTGTAGTTGTGACCTTACATGACCTAAGGGACTGTGGGGATTATGACTGACAATACTGGCCAAGAGTGGACAGAGGAAAATGAACTATTTATATCCAAACAGCTTATTTACTTTATAACAAAAAAGGTCAAGTTGTGCTTCTGTTGTAACATGGCAAGATAATTCATAATTGATTTGGTTTGATTTGATTTTGCTTGTGAAGAAAATAAACATTGTAAAAAGCTGTAACATAGATTCATTTTGTGTGCTTGTCCTGAAAGTTGTACATTGATGTATTGATTAACCAGCCTAATAAAGCTGTCCCGATATATCTGCCAAACATGTATTAAACAGCTTCTGCCATATAAATAAAACATTTTAATTGTATCCTTTAGTGTTCTTTATGAGTGATACATTTTGTTAGCAGATTATAGGATTTAGACAAACCTGTATTGATTATTCATCCATTGCTCTATTTCTGATGGCTTTCCATAACATTATTATCAAATGGTCCACAAGAGGGCACTGAAGTCCTATTTAGTGTAATATGTTGACACTGTCTAGTTTCCTCTTTGAGAGACAGTTTTGACTTTAGTATTTCAGTTGGTTTTATTTATTAAGGTAGAGATTCATCGAGTTTCTCCCAAAGAATATCTAGATCCTACAAATTAGCTGTTTTAAGTTTATTCCACCAAATTAACTAATTCTAAATTCACTGTAGTCAATTGTGGTTTTCTACAAGCCACGTGATGGAAAACTTTAAAACAAATGCACAGCAGCCTGGAGCTGGATGAAATGAAGGTGTTTGACAACTGAGAAGTTATACATTAATGTAACATTAAAGTGCATTAGAGGCTAAAATGTTCAACAGTAGAAGTCAGGGGCTCGGCTGATCTGATGAAGCCCACTCAAAAGTAAACAGTGACATCTACTGCTTGAACTAGGTCTTACATGTTGACGTATCAGGAGTTACTATATTTGTACGGAATGTCAACACATGACATTGTAATGTTGGAAATACTGAGACAGATACAGTGAAAAAAAGGGGGGATTTTGTTTAAAATTGTGATTGCTTTTTTTAGCTTGGTTTGTTGCTTATTCAGCCAGTGGTTGGCTGATATGGAAATACTGAAGGAATCACTTAACAGCAATTTGATGATGTAGCAAGACAGAAGAGTGGCAGTCCTCTCGCTTCTTTGTGTATTTAGAAAAGGAAAATAATATGAGATGGAGGTTAGATGTTAATTTATAAGCAGCGCGGAGAAAATTTGTCTTACACATTTAATATGAGCGAAGATAAATGTATCTTCAAACTGACACCATTGAGAAAATGTACAGATTATTTAAGTGGTGTTACCAAATCAAATGTTCACAGTAATCTTTTGAGGTTCACTGTGTTCATTTTCATATTACATCTGAATCTATCCTTTTTGAGAAATTCAAGCATGCGCTGGTGAAATGTCCCTGCTCTTGCTTTGAGTTTTTCTTGATCCAGATTAAAGTCAGCAGGAAGGGGGGGGGGGGGACAATCACTTAAAATTGATTTTGGATTAAAGTTTTTGCAAATCAAAAGTTATTTTTCCTTCTTTTATTCCTGCCCACACACAGTATACCCTAACCCTAACCCTGTCACTAGGTGGGTGCTGAGGAGTTTTCAGGGCATTTGCAGGTAGCTACTAGCTGGTAGCGAAGGTGTTCCACGCGGTTTCTAGGAGGTTGGCGTATGAGGTGGTGTCCGTTGTAATTCCAGGTGGTAACCGGGAGTACTGCATGTGTGCTACGGTGTACTTTGTGTTTGCGGTCATAGAGGAAGTAGCCTAGTGCTAGTCGTGGCAGCAGTGATGGCGACACTTGTGATTTAGCGAAGTATATTCAGCACCATGGAGAGAGACGCATCATCTAAATGTTTGTCTCTGTCGCCCTCGAGCGGCCACACAAAGTAATGACAGGAATAATAGTGGCAATTATAAAATATATTAGGCTCTTTGCGTCATTAGTTCACCAACAATACAAGTAATGTTCATAAATGAAAATATGGGTCTCACTGATGAAAAGAAGAGGAGCGTTGAAAAAAATGTATCATAAAGAAGGCTAATTTGGATTATTTTGTGAGTGTATTCCACCCATGCAATGAGCCATTCACAGGTTGGTATCATAAAGCTTTTCTATTTTAAATATTTTAATATTATAGTACTGAAGGATTTCAAAAAGGAGTGGATTTTCTGAAAATATACAATACTAATAATAATATCTTGTGGATGCTATTTTAAAAAAAACCAAATACTGAATTACATTTAAGCTATCTATATGAGTGAACATTTGTCTCATCATATTGGTTTTTATTTCTAAATATATATCTTGTGATAGAGCCTGCTGTGAAATAACTTTAGGCTGGTTGGCTGTAGTATTGCGGTGTCTCTTTAAAGGAAGGGGGAGTGTAGAAGAGGGACAGAGGAAAGAGATGAATAGAAGGCACCAGAACCACCTACCATGACCAAGTGCGCTGTAAATGTAGGACAGAAATTCGAGTGGAATACAAACGGATCATCAAGCGACATATTCGAGGGAAAACCATGTTTGGATGTGCCTTATCTGACTCCAATCTTTTTAAATATGGTACCACATGCGATCATTGGAACACAGGAAAAGTATTTTTCCTCCCAAACATTTCTTGCATTTTGAAACGGAAAAGACGAGTGGCAGTAAAATACATCCCTGTGCTATCTTTCTCCGAGTGTCAATGGTAGGCATTGCATAATTCAACCTTATCCACCGGAGCCATTTGGTTCCTTCTCTTTGAGGAGAGGGGGACGCCAGAAAAAAAAAACCCGACTACATCCAGTAGCTGCCTTCTCGGTGGTGCCTGCAATTGTTTAGCAATGCCCTTTTCTCTCGTAGGAAGAACTTGCAGACAGTAGCGGGGGAACAAGCAGGGGAAGGATGCATTTAAAGCTGGATGTGTGCTGCATTCAGGGAGATTCGGCAATAATAGCAGCTCTAACAGAAACAGCGAGTGCGGAGGGCCTGGGAAGCACCCAGCCCCACTATCTCCTCCTTTTCCTCCCCCCCTGCAGGACCATGCTTGCGTGAGGGATGAGGCTGTGCACAGGGACACCAGGCCAGAGCTGCGGCCTACTTCTCACAAGAGCCGGTCTCTCGACTGCAAGATCTGTGAACACATTGCCACCATCAAATCAGCATCTTTGGTACGCAGCTCCCTCTCTCTCTCTCTCTCTCTCTCTCTCTCTCTCTCTCTCTCTCTCTCTCTCTCTCTCTCTCCGTTTGCATGAAAAAAAAAAACCCGCTGGTGCTCGCGCGTGTGTGTTAGTGTATGTGTGCGTGTATGCGTGCTGGCGGCGGGAGGTGAGGAGGGGGGGGGGGGGGGGTGTCTGTGTTCTCAGCTGTACATCTGTAGTCATGGCAACCAGATCCTGTTAATGGATGTCATATTTTCCATCCTCAGCTTCCCTCTCTGCCTCTGCTTTTATGTGTGTGCATTGCATTTATATGTATTCCATTTAAATCTCTGCCCCGATGCCTATTGCCGGCGAGATTGAGATTTTGTCAGATTGGTGCATTTAAACATCTTCTCTCATGGCTGTCTCAAATAGTCATTTTACAGAATGAGCCTAACAGTGGTTTTATATATTATAAATGTTACGTTTGGAGCTTTGATGATTGGTGGTTTCATTCATGTTGCATTCTAGTGTTAAGAGTTGACTCTAATCAAGAGTATGAATGGGATTAAAGAGCAGAGCCTCTGTATATTGATGAACTTCACCTCTTTTGTGTGACACTGATGCTGAAAGACATTAATACTGTCAACCCTAAAGGATTGTCAGATGTCTGTATCAAACCGTGCTAACTTCTTGGGTTATTGTGGATGTGTAGTAATCTGCAAACTGTTTACTTTCCAGTTTGCAGAATTGTTGTTTGCACTATACTGTATGTCGTCTGTTTGTAGGCCATGGCCTCTGACTTACCAGCTGTCTGTCTTCCTTTATTCTGCCTGATTTCACCATGGCAGTTGCTTCTCTCTACCCGCTCCGTTTCTTTTACTTCCTGCTTCCTGTGTTCCTCTGTCTAGGTCATCAGGTAGATCCAGGAGCATGAGCAGGACTTTGAGCTGCGGGAGCAGATGTCTGGGTATAAGCGCATGCGGCGGCAGCACCAGAAGCAGCTGATCGCCCTGGAGAACAGGCTAAAGGCCGAGATGGATGAGCATAGGCTCCGGTTACAGAAGGAATTAGAGACACATTCGAACAACACTTACATTGAGCTGGAAAGACTGGCCAAACGCCACTCTGCTCAAACAGACAAAGAGGTAAAGCCTTAACAGCAAGCACTAATGAATGATGAGAGATTTAATTCACTTCATGAATTAAACGTGTGTCTGTACAGTCTGTACAGGCATTTCTGACAGTTAAGAGATCATTAAAGGGTGTTAATTTAAACACTTGAATGTCTGTTCACAGATGAAGTCAGTTGCAGCTGAAGAGAGGAGGATCCAGCAACAGATTGTTGCTCAGCAAAAAAGAGAGCTGACTACTTTCTTAGAGAATCAGAAAAAGGAGTACAGGCTTTGCAAAGACAAGATCAAAGAAGTAAATATCAGAAACAAATACAAAGCAAAGTTTATTGTACCACACATTATATCATTTCAACATGAAACACATTTTCGTTTATTGGTGTTACAGGAGATGAGCGAAGACCCTGGTACACCCAAGGAGGAGAAGCAGGAGCGTCTGTCCAGGCACAAAGAAACAATACAGCGCTCTCAGGCGGAGGAGGAAGCTCATCTGTTGGCCCAGCAGAGGCTGGTCTACGACCGGAGCTGCAGGGCCCTCAAACGCCGGAGTCTGGTCAGGAAGCAAGAGTTTGAACAGGAGCAACTGAGAGAGGTAATGTGATCTACTGACGTCACTTAACAAAATGTGTAATCAGACAGTGCAGACAAGCTCAAAATGAAATACCACGATTTTGGATATACGACTATTGGTGTTTTCAGAAGATGTCTGGACACAGGAATATTTTGTGAAATAATCTCTGAAGACAAAAAAAAGGGTTTCTTATTATGGATGAGGTGTCATTGATTAAAATGCCCAGGATAAGGCTACAGCTAATTGTTTTCATTATGAATCATTTGTTGATTATTGTTTGATTACGTATGCATAAGAGATTTCTTCAAACTACTTTGACTAACTTTCCAAAAATCCAGTGATATTCAATTCAACATTTTTTATGACCTAAGCTGAATTTGCGCATTCTTTTCATTAAAAAACGACATTACATCAAACTTGTTGTCCCAGGAGCTGAACAAGAAGAGGACCCAGAAGGAGATGGAACATGCCCTGATGATCCGGCAGGACGAGTCCACCCAGGACATGGAGCTCAGGCAGCTGCAGATGCTGCAGAAGCTGCGCATTGAACTCATGCGGCTGCAGCACCAGACAGAGCTGGAAAACCAGGAGGAGTACAACGGCCGGCGGCAGAGAGAACTACACAGGAAACACACTCTGGAGCAGCGGCAGCAGCCCAGAAACCTCAAGGTGCCTGGGACTTTCTCTTTACAACTATGTGGTTATTTAGTGAGTTGATACCCAGAAAACTTTGTGAGGTTTTAAAAGTGTGTTTACAAAAGGGACGAGACGTGTTTCGACAGGAAGATTACATCATGGGTTTGATATGAAAGCTCTGCAGGTACTGTACATCTGTCCCCTCTGCTGTTCTCCACCTCTTACTTTCGATTTGCCTAAAATGTACCTTGTATTCTAGTTCTAAATTGCCCATCACACATTTAAATCTTCTCTCCCACCTTAGTCTATTGACACTTTTTGTTTTAGCTACAGTGTTGAGAAGTGAAAGCTCACTTTCTGTATGCAAACTAAAATGTTCAATGTCACATTAATAAATAAATCCATTGATTTAATTTGTTTCCACTTAATCCATTTAGAAATGATCAACGTGACATTGGCAGGTGAAATTAAATGCATGCAAGTTGTTTGGTTGTGAGTCAAATTAAGAGAGATATTGCAAGAGAGTCATACAGCCAACTGTTAACTGTTTCATTTTTTTTTTTATCGTCAAGTAGAATTATTTTTGCATCAATGTTAAAGTCAAAATGAACCAGTAACCTCAATTACCTGTGATTGGATACCTTTTGTTTGTCTTTCTCTTTCAACCCTCTGGAGATGCTGGAGATGCAGATCAAGAAACAGTTCCAGGATACCTGCAAGGTGCAGAACAAGCAGTACAAAGCTCTTAGGAACCATCAGCTGGAGGTCTCTCCCAAAGGCGACCATAAGATTATCCTGAGGAGCCTAAAAGAGGAGCAGACACGCAAGCTGGCCATACTGGCTGAGCAGTACGAGCAGAGCATCAACGAGATGATGGCCTCACAAGCGGTACGAGGATCCTGAGGCATCTTGTCATGAATAGCAGAAGTGGGCCTCATTCATCCTTTGTATGTTGTATATTTATTTGTAGAAGACATTTGCTCTTCACTTCAGACTAATGGTAACGGTCACAACTATGTGCATCGGCTATTTGCAACCTCATCGCGCATACTTGAATTTTTAGAGCCCCAACATTGTTGGCCTGTGGTTTGATAAACGAGGCCCAACCTATGCTTGTTGTTAATGTGTTTGTAACTACCTCTTGTCTCGCTGGGTCTGTAGATGCGATTAGACGCAGAGCAGGAAATGGAGTGCCAGGCCCTGAAGCAGCAGCTGAAGCAAGAGATGGAGCTCCTGGACGCCTACCAGAGAAAAACCAAGTCACAGATGGAGACCCAACACGATCGAGAGCAGCAGAAACTTGAGCAGAAGGTCTCCATACGCAGAGCGCACCTTGAACAGAAGGTAGGTTTCAGATCGAAGCCGCGCTAAAATACACTGAATTAATACAGCATGACACCATTTTGTATGAAGAAATGACCCCCAGAGAGATAAATGTCCAGAGAGAGACACCTGTTGAGAGCAGCAGCTTTGTTGGGAATCTTTTACAAATAAGTGCACCGATAGTGACCACAAACACAAATGTGTTGAGGGGTTCAGTTACCTGGATATGCAAGTTTGCAGCTGGGAAGGAAGTGGGGGGGTTTCCCTCCAACTCCTTGCACAGTTGGGGGTGATGTGTCACTTTGTCCTACTGGTGAAGCTCATTGCTGGCAGGTGAATAGAAGTGGCAGGTGACTCTAGAGCTCTGCAGCTTTCCTCAGGTCAACAGTCGAGTAAGTAAAAAGGGCTGATATGCAGCAAAGGTAAAGTAAATTGTTTGAAATAAATTGTTTGTTGTAAAAACTTTGCACATTGGGTGGTGCTCGAGGAAAAGCCATAGGGTCATGTTTTGTTTACATTGGCTTTACTTCTTCATCGTTATGGAGTCCCACAGACCTCATCGCTGCTGTGAGATAGGAAAATCAAGTTTTTTGTTCAGATATTCTTAGCCATGCCGGTGATGGGGGCCTCGAGATGGCAATGTTGATCGGTTGGTCCACCACTTTGGTCCAGACTGCAAAATGAATAAACTATTGGATGGATTGTCATGAAATTCGCTACACAATATATACATGTCTCCCTCAGGATAAGGGGGTCATCATCAGGTCAAAAATGTAACTTCTCCAACTGTAACTTAACTTTAACTTGTGCCTCAACTGTACATTGGGTTTAGGGATAATTTTGTGTGTACAAAACGAAAAGGGTTCATCCACTAGGGAGCATTAGCAGGTATACTGTACAGTACAGTGAGACCCAAACACACACGAGTTTCAGTTTACTATCATATACTGAACACAAAGAAAATTCTCACATTTGAGAGGCTTGACTGGGTAATGTCTAGCAAATGTGCTTTGATAACAACCTTAATGATCGCTAATAATAGTTGCAGAATAATTTCATGCTGATTGACACTTTAACTGGTAGTTTCAGCTTTAATGTGGCCCTTAAAGGAAAACCACCACTAACTGTAAGATTAATTATTTTGGAAAGATCAATATCTACACTAAATGTTCTGTCAATCTGGCTAATAACTGGGACGTCTTACTGTGAAAGTGTTGGAGTTACAGAGTCTCTAGCAGGGCAAACAATAAGGTTAAAGTTAGAGTCCATATATATCGAAATAACTACCGTCATGTTTTTTTCGATTTCAGATTGAAGAGGAACTGGCTGCACTTCAGAAGGAACGCACCGAAAGGATCAAGCACTTGTTGGAGCGTCAGGACAGAGAAATTAACACTTTTGAGACAGAGAGTAGAAGCCTCGGCTTTGGAAGCCTGGAATCTCTGGACTTCCCCAAAGAAGACAACAGATGAAAGTGGATTTATCTTTAGAGGACAACATATCCGTGCCCTTTTTTTGCGTCCACTTGACAGTTTGTCACGTCCACGGTGACAAAGCTCGATAACTTTCTCTATTGCTTTTCTTCTCTCTTAGATATTGCATCTTTGAATCGAGGTGTTACGTGCAATGAGAACTTCTTTTGTGAAAGGGGGGGGGAAAGTAAAACAAAAAGGAATCTACAACAACATGTCAATAAAAATCAAACCTAGTCAGTGTAACTCAAAACGTGCGTGTTAAAAATAACAGACTCTTTCCTCCATGCCATTTCCTCCTTTTGGTATGAATTGAATAAATCAGGAAATTTTAGTAAAATTGGCACTTTGATATGTTTAAGTAGAAACCCATCATGTTCGTATGATGCTTAATGTGTGTGTTACATGGAGGGACATTGTGGAATGTGAGCTGCGGACTCCCCCGCGGTGTTAAGCTGCTTTGTCTTTTTTTATTGGTTTCATTTGATTTTGTTCTGTTTTATTTCATGCTCTGAATGTGAATATTACTGTATGGGGTCACTGGAAAGGTCAGAGTTTATTCTTTTTTTTAATTTTCTTTGGTCATACTTCCATATTGTGCTTATGCATACAGTATACTGTGGTCCGTCACTTTTCTAGGCAACAGTTCTTACCCTTTCTTTTATTTGATATGTAGGGTCAATTGGCATTAGCTTGATCAATCTGTTTATCTTATCACAATTCAAGATCCCACTTGGTAAAACTGCTTATTATTGCATGCACTTTAAGGACAAATTCAGGTTGTGAAGTGAAGCATGAATCTGTCAGAGATTTTAGCTGTTTGTAAATAAAAGCATTTTTTTTTTTGTTTTGTTTTAAGCCTATGGATACTGGACATAAGCGCCATATTTGATATGATAATTTCACAAATGCCTTTATTTAAGTTGTGCCTGATGATTTTAGTTCCGTGTTTGTTATATCTATATTTTATTTACTGAGGCCGGCACCATTTTGTTTTTGGTTTCATCCAAACTTGTGAATCATTTAATGTTCACTAATCAAAGTTCTTGTAAAGGAAAATGGTGAGAATTGTGCTGTATAACTTTTGATATGAATATTTGTACATGAGAATATAGCTAGAACATACAGAGACACTGGTCTATTACTGATAACAGAGCTTAACGATACAGATTTTGCTTCGTTTTTGTTTTATGATATAGAGATATGGTCAGACAATAGCTCAATATACGCTATGTCAAATCACTAGACTCTCAGATTGTATAAATGCTGGTGGATGGAACCACAGACTTCTTATAATATCAGTACCATGATCTTTAAGGGATCAATGGTTCTACAAAAGCAAACGCAACATGTGAGTCCAGATTGCATTTGAGTAATTAGTGTCTAATGATCAGATTTACATATTTTTTTGCCATGTTCATTATGGTCATTGAACAGGTTGCACAATGTTTCCATTAATCCTGAATGGAAAGATAATTGTTTGGTGCTTAATTTCTAATACCACCTTTAGCCTTGTAGTTTTTTGTCTTGGAGAGACGATTGATTTTTACAAAATGTAAACGTGAAGCATTTTGAAACCCCCTCTGAGTCAAAACACTACTAAGTTTTTTAAAACACTCATGACATATTTAGAGTACCCCATGCAGTGAAATCCTCTAAAAATGAAGTATATGTATGAAAAAATAAATACTATTTTATCACAGGTCAGCTTTTGAAACATTGTTTAATGTGGTGGTCTTGAATGCAACCCCGTTATGTTTGGCAGGTAATTCTTCCCCTGTTTTTCTTTTCTTTTCATTCCAGAGCCACAACTTGTATTAATGTTTGGTCATGTTCCTCACAGGGCTGAAAGGTGGAAGACGCCCCCTGAATTATCAAAGTATTATAAATCGAGGAATATTATGACATTCTATTTCTGATGGCAATAGAACTTAAATGCTCTTGTTTTACACATAGAAACCTAAAATACTGAATTTGTTTGACCAGAGTGTGTTCTGACGTTGAATGGCGCCTCCTGATTTTTCAGCTTTTTACATTTTCACAAACTTTCTGAAATTTGATGAAAAAGTTTCTCATATGCAGTAAGGCCTTTTGTCTGGTCACATATAACTGAAGCCTTGCAGACAAATGGTTCCATAAAAAAGTGCTATTGGGGTGCTTGAATAAGGTTTGCCTGAGCTTCAGAACGGTTATGAACCTTACAATTTGTGTGAATTCTAAGTTACTAGAAAGATGTATTTAGTTAGAATAAAGGGGACTTTCCTAAACAACCTTATCACCATTTCCTGTGCAGTTCAAAGACAAAATAAAAGAGATTCTGTTGAAAAAAAGAGTCTCAATCAACATCCTGCATCTTATGATAGTGCATTTCTCATTGTTTGTGGTTGAATTTCCTTGTAATGCTCGCTTATTTTGACGAGGACTTCTCACTTTTGATTTTCTTTGGTGTGATGCGACGGCTGTGACCTACATTATGTCAAATGCTGTTTATTGTAATTTACTGTAAATCTACAAACACACATGCATATCAAAGATAACTTGTGAAAACCAGAAACTTGAAATGGGAACAAGAGGTGAGAGGGAAGTTAGACTGCTGAGCGCCTCAGTGTTTTAGGCTTCCTTACATTTCAGGGTAAACTTGCTTGATTTAGGGTGTTGATTGGGGACTTTTTTTGGGGCATGCCTCTAATGTAAACGCTGGCAGGAATGCGACTGTAATTTCCTTGAACTGTCGACATCTGCGGCACCATCTGCAGCCGTTGCCCACCTCACCACAACCCCTCTTTTATCCCCTGGGGCAACTGGAAAGCCCCGAGGATAGGCAGTAGAGTGGTTAGCCTTTACCTGCCGTAGTGCTGACAGTGTTGTGGTACGTCGAGTTCCCCCTGTCTTTTCTCAAGTAGTCAGTGGTTTGACAGAGTTGTGGCATCTGGTGTGCATGTCTGAAACAAAGACGATATTACCATCAGAAAAAACATGGCAATCGGGTCAGCTCTTAGTGAGCCGTGTGCTGACCTCTCGTTAAACCCTGCGATGCAGACAGCAGGCTAAACACATCATAGGGTGTCTCCAAGCGGAGGTGATCATCATTTGTGGTGGTGACAAAGATGAGATTAGACAAGACATGAAAAATCCAGTTTGTGTTATATTCACATTTGACGTAATCCTCCTGGTCCCTCCTCACATACTGCTGAAACTAATCACTGGAGGATGCAGCACCATCACATGTCACAATGATGTCATGATGTCAATGCGAGCCAGTGCTTCAGAAGCTTGAACTTGTGATGTGATGACACTGACATCTTGCCTACTTTAGCTACGCAGACCCTCCCTTTTTACGCACTTGTAAAAGTTTCTGATTGAGAAATGCATTTCCTGTGACTTTACCAGCTTCCTGCTTACTTGGCCCCATGAAAATATTGCTGCAAAAAGACACGCATGGTCTGAGGAGCAGTTGGCAATTGTTATGACACAATTCTACATCAAAATGAAGAGAAAGGTGGTGAAAACAGTTAATAAGAAAAGTTTATTTCAGACGACTTTATAGGGATTATTTTCTATAAACTGTGTCAAAATGTATGCTGACCTCAGTATTTAAATCACTTTTACGCATGCCTGACATGGTTTTCTAAATTCAGCGATTTAAATATATCACATTTCTAGTATATTTTTCCATGCTCAAATAAAAAGGAAGTACCATTAAAAATACTCTGTGCTACACTACATGGTCACTAATAATAATAATAATAATAACAATTAGACAACGTCCCTACATGCCTGCTCTGTGACCAGACATGTAGGGACGTGGCCCACGTGTCTAATACAGAGGAAAGAGAAGAAGAAAAAATGCACAACTGACATTCTGGGAAATTTGGTTGCCTCACAAAGTGCACGTCATTTCCTCCTGTGACAAATGTGTGGTTTCTGTCTTTTAAAAAAAAGTTTTTAAAGGAGTGTGATTATAAGGAGTCCGTGCAATTCGCCTGTGATTCTGAGAGGAGAATGAATGGACATGTAAAGAGTATGCGTTTTCAACAGTTTATGGAAAAAGCAACAAGTAAGTTTCATTACATCTACTTTTCTAATATTTAAAAAAACAATTGCATCTTTTCTTAGCATTGTGCACATTGTGTTACTTTCAGTGTTGTGAAACTGACTGAAGTGTGAGATTTAACTTTTTCACAGTTTTTTGAACACAGTCTAGTTTTTTTTTAATGGAGTGAATTAGTTGTTAAATTGGCCAATATTTAAAGAGACTGACAATGTTTGTTGGCATCGAAACATACTTTAACTACAGTATATGGTTCTATACAATAGTTCTATATAGTTCTATAATATAGCAGACTTCTGGTGTCCTTTTCTGTCTTGCTGAATATATGCAAAGTGGAACGCCTGTTGTAATCACCCCTGCCTTACACTTGTGGCTTTCAAATGAGGTTCCCCTCACCACTGGGATGTTGGATAACCTTAACTGACCAGTTCCTTTCTCCACAGCGTTACTCTCTCTCCTGCTAGTTATGGCTGTTGATTCATCAAGAACTGTGGCAGCAAGCAGAAACCAGCAGTGTGGGAATTCTCTGCTGCAGACTTTGAAGCTAACCAGACTGGTACAGAAGGAATCTGTCGACCTAATCAAAACATATGTGAGTGCAGATTTAAAAGTGCTGTATCCTAATTTGCTGTGTTATATCCTCATCTGCTTGCTCAGTGCTCTGCCCTTTTACCTTCTTTTAGAACATAATATGCATGCTATTCATGGTCCTCCTGAAGACTTGTGGCTTAATTCATATCTGATCTTTTGTTTTGCAGAAAGCCTCTCAAGGAGAAATATCAGAGCTCATCTGCAAGGTGTCCGTTAACAACGTCCCTGACCCCAACATCTCCGGCCTGGAGCCCTCAGAGAGGCTAATGAGCGTCTACACGCATCTCCAAGACTTCTTCCCGCATCTCAAACGGGTGTACGAGCAGCAGACGGACTTACAGTCACCCACGAGCCCGCTGCTGACGGACCTCAGCAGCGTCAACGCCAGCAGCAGGAACCTGGCTAGTCTCATAAACGACTTCTATCAGTGCCTCTTCCCAAACCTGCCTGTACCAGAGCCAGCAGGAGGGCCGACAACACTACCTCCACCTCAGAACGTCTTCCAGCAGAAGGTCTACGGCTGTGTGGTCCTGAAGACCTACAAGGAGTTGCTGTCAAATGTTTCTCGAGAACTGAGGACTCTAAAAAGCAAAGTTTGCAGAAGGAGGATACAAATGAACACACTTTTCTGAGGATGTCCTAAGGCTGACCATAGACAGTCAGTTTTCAACAACAGAATTAAAGACTTTAAAATATAAGTGAGTATGAAGGTGGCTGGTACATCAGTGTAATTGAAGCCTATTTATGGTATTTAATAGTTATAATTTCATAATTTAACGATGATATTTATTTTCTTGTTTCCAATAAGAGGAATGCTGTTAAAAGATCAAGAGTGTGGAGGTATCTCTATGCAAGTTATGTATATTTAATTTGTCTTATATGTTATGTAAGGTTCTACTTCACTGATGTATTATTATGATTATTAAAAAGTACTTTGCAGCTGCACTTCTTTTTGATCTTAGTCTTCATTTGTTAGTGTCGTTGCATCAAAATTATACCATTTTAGCAGCATGGGAATTTCTGGAAAATTCTCAAAAACTGATTTTCACGCACTACACGTGTTTTCTTATTTTGCTGGACTCAATTTGAGTAACACTGTATCTGCCTCTACACTTAAAAACACTGTTTGTGCAGAAAAAAGTGTAAGAAATGACAAATAAATAGTGTCATTTTGGGCTGGCAGGATCATGTGCAGAGTAAGTCCATCAAGATGGGTTAAAAGAAAATCAGGAACCTTCTGAGACGCTGACTGTGTGATATCAGCTCAGAATGACGCATGTGTTTAGCACAAGGCAGTATCAGATAGGAAAGATTTCATGAAACTGGCGGGCTGTCTGGCCAGTCACAAGGTGTGTGTGTGTGTGTGTGTGTGGGTCAGATAACTGTATGTGTTGTTTGCACACTTGCCTCCTCATATAGATGGAGACACAAGTGTGTGAAGGGTGGGATGGGGGAAAACAGGAGAAGTTAAAAATTCTGCAGAAAACCCCTTTTTTTTAAATAGATGAATAACAGACACTGCACACAAACCATTCATCTATATATACACATATAGTTATATATAGCATGGATACCTAATGTTTTAGTTGGAATGAAGTAATGCTTTACTGAACTTTCCTCAGATCACAAGTTCTCAGGAAAATGGAAGTAGATGGGGGATTCACTCTGGGTCATGAATCAAGTTCCTTCTTATAACTCTGCTTTATTTAACCGCAGAGGGTACCTCAGGACAACAATCACTCCTCAGTCATTTGAACTGCCCACTTAATGCTTCACAGCACCACAGAAAGCTATGAAGTATACCCCAGCAGGTACAGTATTTGTGATATGCAAAACACCTTAGACTAGTCACACTCCCTGTAAAACACTCTTATTTCACCTGAAGTGGAATAACACCAGATAACCTCCACAATTTCAACACCAACACAGGGATTAACGTGCAAACCCCAACAGCACTGGAGAGGCCTGGAGAGTGAACCCAGGACCTGTTGTAGTGTCTGTCACCACAGATCCACCTGTCGTCAATTTACAGCACATCACTATTGAAATGTGTGGACTTCTGCACAACTGCAATACATGTAAATGTAATGTGATCCTATTGAAACAAGAGATTAAAAACAAGTGTAGTCAACTCACTCAATTCCACTTTTGTTAAAAGATTTACATTGCATATCCTTTAAATGTTACATATGATAATCCCTTCGGATGGGAGGTAAAACTATTGAGGGTTACTAAAATATGAAATTAGAATGTGTCTACAGTAACTAACAAAGTTGGGCATATGACTGACTAGAGTGCAAACCTTTATTACAAAACGAGGTGATTAAAACCCCTCACATGTCCTGTGACCTGAAGAAATGAAAAGAAAAGAATATATCATGTATCAATACTTAGAGTTCAGTTTGTGGTGGTCTCCTACCACAACATCGGCACACTTCTAGGGGCTCATTAGAAATCCTCAAGAAACATATTGTTTGCAGCCTACTCACTGTTCCTTGTAATTCAGCAAACTGTTAGTAATGGTCTTTATAAACCTCTCTGACCGTGTGCAAAACACAGGTTCCTCTAGCAAGCAGCTGCGAGTCCTGAGCAGCTCTACCGCAGCAGCAACCGATCTCTCACCAGGCTAACTCAGTAGCCACTGATTGGCTAATGACAAATTGACACTTCACCAGCCTTTGCATGTATGAGAAGTTTTCCTTCAGTTTTTTTCCTTCAGAGTTTATAAGCTATGGAAGCCCATTTCCGCCACTGTGATGAAAAAACAAAGATCCTGTAAGTCATTATGACAAACTTTCTCAAAAAGAATGATTCAGCATCTCATAATTATGACTCATAATTATGAGATGCTGAATCATATGATGTAATGGTAAAATGTATCAGACTAGTAAAAATGGAGTCATGCCTGTTTTGTTATTCATATCTGTTTGATGCCCAATGTTCTTTATTTTGTCATATTGTCTCACATTGTAATTGATGATTTCTTTACTACAGTGATGCTCTGTGAGGCTGCACTTTAGGTTAATGTTCACATTAGCATGCTAATATGCTCAAAGTGTAATTATACATAGAAAATATTTAGTAACCTGCTGTTATATGATGGATCTTGTGGTGCATTTGCAGCAACATTTTTCTACACAACCAAAGAAATACGGCTGAACTGAAAAGCAGAAGGGTACACAATGTGTGTGTACACAAGCAGGCCATTAGAAATATGAACCACCATTACATATATGTCTTATTGTATTGCAAAATATGGACAGCTTTCCAAAGTAAAAGCCTCAACAATACAATGACACGGACTGTAAAAGCGAAACATCTAATCTTTCAATTAATATGCACCTGCAAAACAATAACCAAGCATGTATTATGTGTAAAAGCACTGCATTAACATTTTTACAATATGAAGTACAAAAAAACCAAACTATAGAAATGATGTAGAAATATCTTTAATGGATCAGGTGCAGGTTCATTATAATTTAACATGCTTTACATGTTTTGACCCATGGAGGGCAGCATACACCCATGACTGAACACACAGAAGAATGAAGTGCGTCAGAGGTGCTGATGGGTCTCTTTGGACATCATAGACAGTCTATCACATGAAACTCACAGGAAATATTGAGAAATTAAGTGTTAGTATACATTCAACAGAACAAACAGGTGTTGATAAGCTTTTCTAATTGATTGTGACAGTAGTATGAGTAGTATTAGAAAGACTTCTTAAAAAAGTATCTTATCAGTCCTTCAGATAGACTGATAAGATACACCCTTTAAGCATTTAATCTTGCATGACAGCACTCCCATTTCCCTTTTACCAGAAATACACATCATGAACTGAAGTCATTGTGCAAATGTAGTGTGCAGAGCATGCACCAATTGCCATTTTTACAATATGAGTAAAAGGCATCTCTAATGATTGTATTGCTTTTATTACAGCCATGTAGATATAGTTAAAGATAAACCTTTATATCCCTGATAGTTAAAAGTTATTGATTTATGGCATTGAAACTTGTAAAGGTAACTACAAGTATCAATATTTGCATGCATTGAGTCATACTGTCTACTACCGCAGACATGGATATTTGACTATTGCTTAGTCCAACTACTGACAGGCTGATTGTTATTTGACTGGTTATTTCATATTATTGCTTCCGATCAAATAAGCTACTTACATCTGCAGTATACACGTTTTCATTTGCATAGTTATTTAAACACGAGTAAGGCATATTATTCAGAGCAAGCGACAAACTGGAAACAACAGATAGTGAAACCATAATCATGCTTCTTCAGAGTTTTCCCAGAGTCACTGCATAGTTTAGTGTACCGGCCTTACTTACACAAGGTTGTTGCGTCCATATTCAAAAAGCGAACGTTCATTCTTGATTCAACCTCAAAGCTATGCAGCAGCTGAAAAAAAAAAAGGAAGAGTTTTACATTGTTTAAAATGTATATTGCTAAATGTTACCATCCTTTAAAGTGGGCAAGGTTGACTTTTTATTTGAATTTGCAAAAACTAAAAATTCGAAACACCCAAATGTACTTTCAATTAAGAAAGTAGTTTTGGCAAACATATATTATCGTGTATATTCTGTGTACTAACCTTGAGGAAATGATCAAATGTGATTCCCTCATAGAACTCGTCGGGTTCCTGCGTGTGAAAAAAAGTGAAGTTACAAACAAACAGTGAATCAAACCTAATGTTATCTTTAGCTATACCACAGCTCACATACCATGTGACCCATTGAGATACTGGCCACTTCCAACATGGCTGCATCAGCTATGCTTTTGGCTGTGTCCTTCTCCAGTATCTCGCTGAGAGATAGCAGCTCCTCCACCACCTGGACAAGGTGTGAACAACAAGTTGAAATAAAACGATATTACTACAGTGGCTACAAGACTCAAATCTCTGAAGGCTTGAGGGAAGGAGAGGTTAGTAGAAATTCACTTGAGAAGTATAAATGATGCTGATAAAAACAGTCTCCGCTAACGGTAAAAACCCACAAGATGGACTCATGCTGATTTCCTCAGACCGTGGTTGGAGGCTGCTGTAATCTTTACTGGTTATGTGACGAGTAAAGTTCAGTAAAACGGTGCATGAGTTTTGTTCAACACAAGTGAGCAGAGGCTTACGTGTCTGTATTCCTCCAGGGTTATCGTCCCATCGTTGTCCGCGTCATGCATGTTGAATAAAACTGCAGAGGAAAAACACGGCTAATCAGTTCAACGGCATGTTTGTCGTCGACAGATAATGCCAAGCAATGTGATCGTGTGATTAGAAGACACTACATCTCAGTTTATCCCTCCGGACGCTCTCGCGCTGCTCCTCTGTCATGGGCAGTGACGGGGGCTTGAAATGGGACATGATCACCAGAAACTCCTCGAAGCCGATCTCCTCAACAGTACCCTCGCCATTCTGATGAAAGTTTCTGAAGAAATATAAAAGGAGCAACTGAGCGGACAGACTTTAATCTTATCTCGCCCCATATTATACAAGTTCCAGCAACTTTCAGCCCATCGCCACTGTACCTTCTGTCAAAGAAGGCCTCTATGATCTGAGAACGGATGGGATTGCATTCAAGATCAGGGATTTTTCTGAAGTGTTCTCTCCTGTGGGTGTAGAGAGGATTTTAAGGAGTGGCATATGGTGTCACACACACACACACACTGTAATATTATAATCATGGCCACACGTTTCAAGCTATTGTGTGCAGGTATAAAGCCTGTTAGACAGGTTTCCACTTCTAAAGAAAGCGTGTGCGCTGCCAGGCCAATTTTCTTTCAGATTTAAATCAAATAAAAAAACAGAAACCTGGCGGTGCTGTTGAAGAATTTGCATAACAACACATAGTAATTATACATACAGCAGAGTTTCTTCATTGTGGCTCAACTGCTTGAATCTTTTATGGAGGACTCCAATCTGCTCATAGGAAACTGAAAACAGAGAAGAGGCAACCTAAAGTTATGCATACATAAATAGCCTAAGAACTCCAAAAACAGTGAGACAGGATACTCTTTACACGCATAACAGTAAAAATGTTGACTTCTAAACAAGTACGTTTGTTGAGAATCTGATGGTAACAGCTCTTTATTCTCTCACATGTGTGAAGCTTTCAAGGCAACAGATTTGGATATTCATATTCGATGTAAAACTTTTTGGTTTGTCTGTCACCTGCACCATAGGCCTCCAAACTCTTCCACATGAGGCTACATGTGAATTAAAGCAGAGTTGCAACTCTCTTAAATCGTTGTGTCAAAGCTTTTCAATACGGTGTACGATGATCTATTATTAAATACACCTCCCTCTGTATACTTGGTGAAGTTTCACTTCCATTAACTCCCAATGTGAATTATTCATTATGCTACTTCTGCACCTCACAAACCGGCTTCCCTTAGATGTGTGTAATTACAGGCAAATCCTGACCAGCTCTTTATTTAACACGTAACACGTTAACACGGTTTCCCCTTTAAGATAACACCGTATTCAAGTGAGACTGAATTTAAATCATATTTCCGGTGCAGTGAGCTCATGTTTTCACACGTCCTACATGTCTGACTGATGCCTTATAAACGCCAATACAAACAATAACGATGACTACTCACACCCCGTCTTTTCCGCCAGATCAACGTACTCTGGTTGACCCCGTAAGGACTGCAGCGCTCCCATACCTCGAAAAAACAACAACCAGAAGATCTTCCACCGGTCCGGTTTTTACCGGGACCAGAGACGTGTCAGAAATGAACCGAAAACTGTTGTTATACAACCGGATCTCAGAGCATCATGTCTCATCGACCTCCTCCTGAGTGATTGTATAAGACAGACCCTGAGCTCACACTTCTTCCTCCCCCTGAGCAGGTCGCAGGTCTCATCCTCTGCAGGCTACTTCCGCGACTACCGTACTGATGACGACACACATTTCGGGACAACAGGCTGCAGCTTGAATTATTGACACAGACTCGTTCATTAATTCAGAGGCCGCGACCGTTGACTGTGCTTGTTTGTACCAGCCAGGGAAGACGGAGAGGATACAGAAGGTACTCGGAGTAGTTCTCAGATATCAAAATAGTGGCTGAAAGCTGAGAGGTATTGTTTCAAACTGCACACTTTAAGTGTTTTTATGTATTAGTGTGTCTCAGTATGAATTTTGACCAGCCCAATTTATTTCTTTAATCCATTTAAACAACCTGTTTTAATTCTTATTTTGCAGCGAAACTGAGTCCAATCAAAACACAAAAGCTTATTTAAAATTCTGGACATTTCAAGGATTCTTCCAAAATGATCAAACATGTCTACTGTAAAATACAATATTTTAGGACCTCAAGTGACTTTTAGCCTTTGTTAATGCTGAATTACTTATTTCCTCGAAAACTAATGATCACATCTAAGGTAAAAATGAATGCTTTTGTGTGATTCTTTGCGGAGAAACTCAGTTCTATAGATCTGTCGATTAAATCAACTAATCGATTCGTTGACAGAAATGTATGACTGAGTCAAATAAGAATTTATTTGGTGAAGGACAGCCCTAATGTTGATTTGTATAAGGTTATATAATATTTATATATATTTATATAATATTTTGCTGAGCACTTCAAGGACTTTCTCGTCCATGTTGGCTTAAAAAGTGGGCCTCCATGATAAGATTGAAAGCTCTAGAACAGCTACTAAATGGACCTCGAGGTGGGACTATTCTGTTAACAGTGGTTTCCATGTCAAGAATTAAGTATGTCATCATGTCGCCAGAGTGACATGACAAACAAAAACTTCCTGAGCTAAACTTGACAAACTGCATCGACTATCAGACTCAAATCTTCCTCCAACTGACGGGTTGAGATTACACTACTTCTTCCACTACACACGTTTTAAAATCAGCTCTTGACAAGATTAAAGCCTCAGACAGAAAGTTGTTTCTGTTGGTTTAAACTGTAAACCAACAGGAGTGTTGTATTTCAGGTTATTGTTATTGGGGTGTGGCCTGACGCTCAACATGTTTGAATGCTTCAATCCACAGAGGACTCAGCAGTGAGCAGCAGGATTCTCTGTTGTGATACACAACATGTCAAGAGTCTCATTAACCCCATGTCTTGCCCCAATGTTTCTCAAATGTCAGAAATCACACAAACATAAATAAAAATCCAGTTAGTTATGATCTTGAAGAGCTATGTCAGTACTTTGTGCAAACTGTCAAATTTAATCAAACGGTGAATCCAATTTTTTTTTTCTATTTCTGATCTTGCTTGATTGTGTCTTCCTGTTTACTCAAAACTGCAATGTGAAAATGTGTCCAAAACACTGTGTGGTGTCTGAAAAGTTCCCATAAATGATCAGAACTTGATCACTGCGGTCCTGGCTATGCTTTTCACACTTGGAAAGAAACTTGGTCAGGCACATAACACGACTGTTTGAAATAACAGAAGTGAAACAAGTTACAAGTTGAATATATTATTGATTAAAACTATGCAGTAATAAAGAACACCACAAGGTGGCAGCATTTGGTCAACTATGTAACGTAACACCAGTTTCTGACTAAAAAGAAAGGTCAGCCCTTGAAAAACTTTTGTGTTCATCAGAGCAGCAGTACAATATATATGGTGTGTGTGTGTGTGTGTGTGTGTGTGCATTTAAGTGCTTATGTTTTAAACTGTGTTTACTCGAGGGTAGCATCTATGGATTATCTTTACATTAATTGTGTTGAATATGTGGTTTAATCACACTTGTTTTCAGTATTCTTTACCAACAAATGATACACCGTCATGTCTCTCTCACCATCATTGTGAAGGTCTTTATTGAATTGTAAAACGCTGATCCCAACCTTTCCCACTTTGCAGCTGTTTCCAAAGCTGTCGAGCTCCACCGTCTGTGACTGTTGCATCCTCCAGTCATGAGCAATTAGCTGTCACTGTTAATAATGAATCAACGGGCATGGAAAGGACAACAGCAACACAATTGAACTGCTTGAAGAAGAAACATCTCATCCTGCTATTTTACCCGACTCATCTCCATTTATTTACATTTCTCTTAAAGTCAGATGTATGTGTGTATTATGATCCTGTACAATACTGAATTCACACCCGGGGATTGTCTAGGAATAAGTCTATTAAGAAATCTGAAAGCCCCATTATGACTCTAATCAATTATTAAATAAATGAAGGAGCAGTGAGTGAGCAGCGCTGCATTGTGAGCATTGTGAGGTTACTAGAACTCTTGATACTTGTGTTACGATACTTGGTTTATCAGAGTCCCCCTTCAAGATAACCTCATCAACTTGTGAGAGCTCTTTATGATCTCTGTGCCAAATTGTGACAGTGATACAATGCAAACTGTGTCATAACATTTGTCCTTGCACTGTATGCTGGCAATAATGTGTTCTATTGTCTCACCTCCTCAACACGCTGTCATACCCCGAGACTCAGAGACCCATTACTGCTGGAACACTTCTTTGCCACGTGTTTTCTGGGATTAAACATTACGTCCTTTAGGAATATGCAACACATGAGCACAATATAAACTTAAATAAAGTCTTGTGTTTTGAAACAGGGCCCAGATTGGGATATAGCATAACTTGCCTTTGGTTGATATTGTACTTTGGTGGTACAAATTCTAATTACAATCAATTCAAGCTACAAGGCTTTTTTTTTTGCCCACTTTGTCAAATTGGTTGATCCAGCCTCGCCTTGCACAATAAAACAACTATCAACAGTTTTTAATGTGTTCAAGCACAAACAACCAAGCAGTAAATTACATGCACAAGGTCGAAGATCATATTCTTTATGACATATTGTAGTATTACAATTTAGACTTGGTCTGTTTTAAAAAAAAAACTATGGCACTTAGAATAAAAAAGCAACCCATGAATTAAAAGTTAAGGCCCCTAAAATGCTTTAAATATTTGTAAGGCCTCTGACAGCTGATAAAGGAGTATCTTTATGTTAGAAAGAGGTCGACCAAATCAGAACGTGTTTTCCCTTTCCATGGGAATTCATGCATCGAGTAGTAAACAATCAATCTAGGCCTAAAAAACAACAACAACAACAACAACAATACACATTCTTTTCCTTAGCAGTCTCTGCCCTTGAAATGCGATTTCCCTTCAAATTGTCTCACTTGCACGTGTGTTGCTGTGTTTGTGTGCACTGTCACTATTACTGAGCGCACTACGTTGGATGGCTTGAAATTGATTTGAATGAAGCCTCCGTTTCGGAAACAGGGGGAGAAAACAAGGAGGTGTCGGTTATATAGGGAGACATAAAGGGGCGGAAAAGCGTTGGCCAAGGAGAGAGAGGGCAGCCTGAGCCTGTTTTGCATGCACGGGGGGCTTCTGTGGGAGAAGGAGTTGACAGGGCGCCGCAGTGCTGCCTCCAGCTCTCAGACAACAGCTGCTCAGAAAGATGAGACGTCCTCAGGGTGCTGCGACATGTCTCGCTCTTTCTCCATCTCTCTTTTCACCTGTCTGCCTCTTCCTTTCACCGAACAGACGTACGCTAGACACATGCCTTCTCCACTTTCTTACCCAATGTCTTTTTCTCAATGACACACTCACACACGCACACACACACACACACACACACATGCATCGGGGGATGAGATTCATAAGAAATTGGCATGCTGCCTGTACTCAAACAAAACACTCAAAATAAACCAGGTGAATCTGAATTTTTGATGGAACCTGTTGTTTGTTTTTGCTCACTTGAAAGGATGTTTATGAAGATTAATTATCAGCAGTTTAATAGAAATGAAATATTCCTCCTCTACTGTTTTCTGAGCCGCTGATGACAGAAATTCAAGCAGACTTTGTATTAACATCAAATGCCTTTTTTTATTTTTTTTGCATTGGTGTAATTTGGTTACTTATGAATTTGTGTAGCTTTTGATCCATTTCCTCATGCAAAGAATAGAAAACCAATTTCTGCTGAGCGATTTTATCCACATCCCGAGAACCACACACCACAATATGTTTATTTTTATTTTCACCACACGAGAGAATGATGCCTTTATATCTCACAATAACACTGTGAGATTGTTTGATGTGACAGCTCACATAATTTAAGACCGATGAAACCTTTTCCTTTCACAGACAGAAGCTCATTAAAGAAATAATCTTTGGCAACAAGTCCCTCTATTTAGCATTCATACGCAGTACATAAACATTTGATAAATGGTTTACACCACATATGACGTAGTTGTAAGCCGATATGTATTAATTTAAATGTCAATATAAGTCCTTCTGTGGGCACCTATTGGTGGGGGCTGGTGTGTAATGTAGGAGAATATATTAAAACACACTTATGATAATATAGAAAATATCCTGATAGGAGAAGTCATATTTTGACATGTACTGTACATTAATAGGCACCTTAACATGTCGTTATAGCTGCATACAACTATATTATAGTGTGTTGTAAACCATTAATTAAATGTTTGCATGCTGCTCATAAATGCTAGATACAACAACCTGTGTTACATCCAAAGTATTCTATTATAAGCTTCAGAAAAGCTTTAATTTCACATTAATATAAATAAATTCATAGAAATGATTGCATGACAGATTTATGAATGGTCATGAAGGCATGTTATACATTGATCTAAATGGATCTGAAATAAGACTCAGAAACCAGCTTTTGTTTGCTTCCTATTAATTACTTTCATAACTTTAGAGGTGACCCAGTTCTAAAATCAAAACATCCGGACTGGGTGTTGAGAATCGACTGAGAGTTAATTACGGAACGTCACGAGAAGGATACTGGAAAAAATAACTGAAGAAGAAAAAAACATTTCACAAACAAAGACTTTGTGTGAATAGCAATGGCAACGACTGTATTGTCATCTTCATCTTTGTACTCGGAAAGTTATTTCGCAGCCTTCTATCAGTCGGCGTTTGAATTATAGCACACAAAAGGACATAGAGGTGTATCTTTTAACGTTTTGCCCTTGGTTTGTCAACATAAAAAAGGAGAAGAGATTGCAGAGGCGTGGACGGGGCATGCTCTGATCCCCAGACAGAAAGAAATCAATTTCAGAGAACAAGCAATTCAGAGAGGGCCAAAGACGAAACTAAGTTACATTGTGAGACAGTGAGGTTGTAGAAAGGTCAGTGAAGTTTTAGAAACATAAAAGTCTTTATTTCATGATCAGGAAGACTTAATTAGGATTAAGAAAAAAAATCCATAAAAGCTAAGTGATGGCAAAATGGTCTCTTCCCTGGCATCTTGAACCCTCAGCTCACCCCGAGCCAGATGGGAGATTTAATCCCTCAAGTGTGTACTTGGGTCTGTTCTGGAGTGTCTTCCCGGATTGGTCATGCCTGAGAACACGTCCAAACAGAACCAGGCATTTTTCATGAGATGCCCAAACCACTTAATAAGCTGGCTCCTCACAGTGCAGAGGAGCAGTTGTTCAGTTTCGAGGAATCATTGAGCTCTCTTTAGGGAGACCAGCCACCCAGCAGAGAAACCTCACTGTATCTGCAATCTCTTTCTTTCTGTCACTATAGTCAAAGCTTGTGAGGACTGACTGATAAAGTGAGAGTTTTACTTTATAGTTCAGCTCTCACTTCACCACCACATGCTCATCCAAAGCCTGCCAGCTGATGCTCCTAACTTGATGATCAATCTCACAAACCATCACTCTACAATACCAAACCTGAACTCCTCCATCTGTGGCAGCTGCTCCCTCGTCTTTTTCTGCATCACAATCAGCTTCAGACCTCACCACCGAAACACACGAAGGTCACAATCCTTTGAAACAAAAAGGAGAGCATCATCCGCAAAAAAGCAGAAATGCCACCAGACGTGACAGGTATTTGCATTCAATTCTATTTGTTATCAGCATTATTTTCATTTAAAAGTATTTACCGTACTTATTCAACCCCCAAAAATGTTTTTCTACCCAAGCGTACATGTTTAAGCAAAGTTCTGAGTCTGAATTTAAATGTATTGCAAGAGCAGAACGTGTTTGTGTTAGTTAGTTTAATGATGTACTTCTTGGTTTTCGAAGCAATGCTCTGTTCCTACTATAGCTAGTTTGAAGGGCATGCTGACAGTTGCACCGTACATTACATTGCAGCAGATAAACACTGTTTAATCCATTCCTCACACTTTTGTTCTTGTGTTTTTGGTTTTGAAAAGGCCTGAAAAAAGGGCACAACCGTCCATTTTCTTTAAATGTAGTATCCCTCTCACTGAAGCTCGATGCACACCAAGACATTCAAAGCATAACAGAGCTGCCATGCCTAGTTAAGGTTGCTAAGGTTTGATTGTCCCTGTGGTTACTGCAAGTCAGAGAAGAAACTGAGCTTGTTTTATTCTGCAACTAAATGTACTAAATTGTCAGTTTTCCTGCCCCTTCTGGGTAATCTTCCAAAAAATGAATGTGCTGGTCGGCTGTGGATGAAGATGGATCACCTTATCGGCCGCTAGCTCAAATAAAATGTTTATTAGTGAAGGGAAAGTTGTTAAGCACTCAGATCATAGCCAATGTGTGAAAGTTATGTTTTAAATAATCTTTTTTGTCAATATGATTATCAAAATATCAAGTTCAGGAAATTAAAGTTGTATGCCTTCTAATGTTTCCAGTGATTTCATAGTGATGGAATAATAATATGCAACGGTCATATCTGGAAATACTGATAATAGTATCCATATTGTTCCATTAAGAACCTCACATCTTAAGGATTCAGTCGCATTGCTCTGACCTTACAAGTAATCAAAGTCTATAACAGAAGTGTTTATAAACACTCGGCTCTGAATGCCAACATATTAACTGGTTTGTGATGGTTTAACCTTTTTAACCTGACAGATCCTTCGGCACGTCCATTAGTAGAAATTCAAATCATGAACTTTATGCAAATCTACAGTCTAAATGTAAATTGCAATGGTGCAAAATATGTGACACCAAATTACAGGTAAATATGCATAAAAAAGACTAGAGTTGTCCATTTGAAATAATGGCTCTGCAAAAAAAAATGACACATTGAAAATTGCATTCAGTCTACGTGATATGCATGTTTTTTGCTGTCAAAAGCGAAGAAGGCTGTTCAATTAAAAGAGAGCAGACTGAGAAGACGAGGGGCGTCACAGAGGGGCTAGACTGTCCTACAGCAGATGAAGATGAGATGATTGGACGGAGCACAGGAACCTGTGATTATGAATTACAGTCGACCCATCTGAGCGAGGTTCTGTCCCGAATGCTGTGATTTTATCCCTAATTTTAAATGAAACCAAAGTTGTTGTTTTTTTATAGAAATGTTCAATATAAATACACACATCTATATCTTCTGGTCTGATGTGACCCCCCCCAGAGCCAATTTGAAAACAGGGTGTTCCCATTAACACTAGTGCAACGAGTACTTCTATGCTGGAATACGTATTAAAATGGTCTTAGATTGTTTTATATTTAACAAACTTTCCAGTCCACTCTGTGTGAAATCTAATGATGTTGATGAGAGCCCCCGACCTTTCTCTTCCACCAGGTCATTTCCCTTTTTATCCTAACTTATCATGTAGTTGGCAGATGGTTATGAAATTCGATATTCAAAGTACTCAACCTTGTCTTGCATTGTACAGATATGATGCTGTCATATTTTATGTTAATAAAACATGGTGTCGTACAGTAAATATCAGTATGTTTACAGTGGGAAGGTATGGTGTTAATAAAGCAAGTGACAAAGTAAGTATCTATTTGGTCTATTTGGTTAATCTTCGATGTTAACACAGACAATTTGTCACAAAACACAACATCCCATTCAATGCATTTCCATATACAGCTGAAGGTTAAGCAATGTAATATCCTATTTTGAATAGATTCTCTTTAAAAACACCTATTCCCCCTTGTCTGAGTACACTGCAGCGCTTTGTATTTGACCCCAGAAAGTAAACAACACACTTATGTAAGCTTATACATAAAGATGCTTTGTCATGAGCCAAGGTCAGTGCAGTGTTAGTAAACACACAGCTCCTCAATACTGCCAGTAAATATACACTAATTAGGTTTACGTCAATTAGGTTCTTGATGTATGGAAGTCTTATTTTAAACAATGCAAAGCTGAATGCAGCAAACAATGCAGAGCCATTGGGTTAGTGTTTTAATTGGCGGATCTCGTCAAACAAAACCAACAACGTTCTGCAGCAGAGCAAACCTAAAACATGCCGCTGTTTGTATACTATTGTTTTAAAAAAGTAATAGGTGTTGAAGACATTGCTGATGATGAATCATTGCTGTAATTTATTAAGTGTTGGTTACAACGGATGTTACCCAAAGTATTAACAATTCCTGTGTCTGGTGCAGCTTCCTGAAGGCTGTCAGGGGGAGCTTCAAAAGAGGTTTGGCCATCAAGGGAGTTTCAGCCGGTTTCGTCTTTGTCTTCCTGTTGCTCTTTTTTTTTTTTCATGGGGACAGGAAGCCTTCCACAGAGACAACAGCTTCAAAGTTTAAAAGGACACTGGTTAATATTTAAAACAAACATAAAATAATCTGTAAAAAACATGTTTTTTTCTGAGCAATATACTGACTTGTAAATGGGTTTAGACGCTATATCTAAAAGTAACACCTGTATTAATTCTGATGCTTTGAGAAAGGGCATTGTTTGTTAGTAAAAGACAGAAAAAAATGCTTTCTCCAGGTGCCTAAAAAAATGATAGCGCCCCTCTGGATCTGTGCTGCTTTGTATGCTCACCTTGAAAAACCCTTGGAATCGTTCTAGTCAGGGAATCGGTGCACCCGAAAGATGGTGACTCTCGTTTGAAAGTTGAGAAGAACCCCCCCCGTCCCCCCTGCTCTGCGCTGTGGTGCCTCTGCATCGGTGCGATATTGTTTGTGACCTGTGTCTCCTCCTTTATCCCTCTATTCACTCTCCTGCACTGTGAGAAAAAGGCTTGAGGTGCAGTGCTTCAGCAGGAAGAATGGGCACTCGAGCAGCTATGGTACATTATCCAAGCCTCTCCCCGGGTCCCTGCTTTGCGTTCGGATAATACATGTTGTGTTGAGATACGGGTCTGTGGCACGGCGGTGATCAGCTGTAATGTTTACTTGCTGCATTGCAGTCAAGGTCAGTGGATTGTGATGGCTGCAGCCCAAATGATGGGCATCAGTTGAGACCTACGTGAAGTGAAGAGCTGTTGAGAGTTTATTATACAATCAGACCAGCTTGTTTCTGCTATTTCACCCCCTTCCTTTGTGAACTAGAGGCTAAGATGGATGGGATTTAGTGGTATTGGTCTACAGTAAATTAGGCCTGACAGGAGGCGTGTGCTGCTACAGTGATGATCAGCTCCTGTGAGTCTTCTTGGGTGTGTGCCATTGTTGGGCTTCACTACATACTATTATTAGTATTTAGAGATCTGTTAGGGGAGGAGTTAAATACACATACATACAAGCTGTTGGATGCAAAAACATGAAGAAGAGGGTCAAACGTATCGAGTGCCTTTCGAGAGTTTCACCTGTGTTGATAGACCTCGGCTAGCCTTCGCCGTCATCGCTGTCTGATGTTGTTGTGTTCTTGCTGCAAATACGGATTTTAATTGGTTATCAGGGTCATTATTATTCAGTCACGGTCTGTGATGCTGGGAGTAGATACATAACTAGGTAGGAGTAGGGTAATCAATCACTTGGGCAGTGAGTCTTGGGCAGCAACACTTGACACGTGGCATATAAAATCCAAAACAAGTCGGCCATATATGCAGCTCTGTGGTGCTTTAAAGCTTTTCCAAATGAGATTCAGGAAGAAACTTCGAGGACAAATTTGCAGCGACCTCTGACTCACAGCCCTCTTCCACACAGAATTACATCTGGTCAATCAGATTTGGGCTATATGAACATTCAGCTGATCCAGAGGGCAACTTTAATGAGATGTCTCACTCTCCAAGAGGGCGTTTTCAAAAAGTTTGGACAGTTTGCTTCAAATATTAAAAATGTGCTTTCAATCTGAAGGGATCGCCTATTTAGAAACCAGGCCACGATTTGATCTGTGCACCCTTTAGTCCTGCACCCTCATTTAGCTGTCTTCAATAATTCTCTCTGATTAGACATGTTCAAGTTGGGTGGAGCTATGATGAGATTCACATGAGGGCACCAATATGCTAACAACAATGTTAAAAAAAGAATTTATTTTGCACTTTTAGATGCTTTTAGCTCATTTGTTTAATTTGATTAAATGCTGTTAGTAATATTGCGTCATAGCATACAGAATTGTGTGATTTTGTATCATCTTATTGTCTGAAATCAAATTGCAAGTTGTATGATTGTTGTTATGATTTTGGATGCTCTTTACCATGAGAGGAATAACCTGAGTAGTGTCGGATATATATATATAGAATAGGTGAATAATTTCAGACAAAGACACGGTTCTGAAAAGAGGTTTAATCAGTTTTAATGAGAACACCTGTGTAGATGGACCATGGCGGTATATAGGCCCAATAACTGCATGTGTGAACACCAAGAGAGGAATAAAACAAATAAAGCTAGGTTGTACTATTTCACGATAGGTTAACAACCTGTGATAAAAAACTATTTATATGATATTCAGCTGCAAAAGATCACACTGTCTGTTATCTGTAGGCAACAGCTTCAAAGTTCCTTTTGATACTCTGTCACATGAAAAGGAAGTAAATAAAGGGACATCTCGGGCTGGCGGGTTATTGGATAGACATGTTCTTCTGCTGTGTTTACTGCTCAGTCAAACAGGTGACGGAGAGAGATTTCCTTCGTAGTGACAAGGCACGTTCTCCGAACTGTTTCTGTTTTTAGCTTTCCAAGAAAAGCTGAGAGAATGGCTGATCATGTGCGGCAGCTATCTTCTGTGTGTGCAGAGGCTGAGCTGCAGCAGGTTGTTTTTATACGTCGGGTTTCAATCTGGATTACCGCCCCCTGCTGATTAAGACGGCTCTCTCTGTGGCATAAATAATGTGCAGTCATGAATAATTTGTCATTTTTCTCAAGGTGAGGAATTCTTCCAGTTAAAGACAGACTTGCAGAAGCATCACTAAGGGAGAAAAGAACATTATCAGCCATGACAAATAAAAATGCTTTATTGGTCAAACTAATTTAGTTTTAGGATTTCCTCTAGAATAATATTCTCACAGTAAGTACACATCTGGGCTGTACCACATCAACAAAGGGTTGGCCATTTCACTGTTTGCCTACTGCAGTTAAATTGATATATACTGTGCATTTTTATTACTTTATTTTCTTAAATTGAATAGGTCCTGCTCTGTTATTATTGTATTTTATTATATTGTATATATTGTGCATTTTCCATACTCAATATTTCTATTTTATTGTGTAACTTCGTTTGCTGCTGTCACAGAGAAATTTCCCCTTGGGGATGAATAAAGTATATATCTAATCTAATCTAAATCTAATCTAAATGTAGAATATGGTTAACAGTAAAACATCTTTGAAGGCTATCAACAAGATTCACAAACCTGTGAGAAAATCTGACAGTTTCTCCCTGTTAACCTCCTTCCTGTTGGTTAGTTAACTAAATGACCAACAGCTGATGCCAAGAACAAGTTCAAGTTCTGTTTCCCCCAATTAGTAAAAAAAGGGCACAGACACTGTATATTTATTATTGTGGTTATAAGGCCAGTGTATCCATTTCTGATGTTGGTATTGGTCATTTTTATGTATCTGTTGTGTAATACTGTGTTGCCTGGATATAATCTGACAAACAAATCAAGTCAAGACACATGCGGTTTGTGGACCCAGTCCTATTTTCTGGTCCATAAACTTGACTTGGTGCTGCACAGACTGGTCTTGCTTTTACATCTTGAGTCGCAGTACAGCATGCCTTTCTTCTAATAGGAACTTGATAGGATCCCATGCAGCAGAAAGTAGTCAATCCAAATGTTATTGTGGCACAACACTTTCTATGTGTATCCACAAAATAGACCCACAAAATAATCACACCAAAGTGTGATATATGTGAAGACTGATGAATTACATTTGCAAATGTGAGCATCTGCCCAACTCTGCAATGAAGCGGACCGGAGACCAGCACAATTTGACAAGTTGTGGTTTTAACTAACCCAACCACAGTGACAAAAAGGGCCAGAGGTGGAGTTTGAAACTTTTTTGAATTTCTCATTAACAGTGTTTTCAGTCATTTTTGCAAAGATTTTGCAAAGAGTGGTACCCAATTCTGTACCTCGGTGTCTACATGATAAATGCAAACCAGTCAGAGTGGGTTAGTCCTTAAAAATAGAATGTGTAAATACGCTGTGGTGGCAGCAAATCAGCCCTACCTGTAAACATGACAGATGGACTGAGAGGAGAGGCTTGTTTGGGGGGGGGAAACACAGAAATTTTATTACATTAGTGGGCAGGGGAGAGGTATAGAAACGTTGGCTGGTTTGCTCGTCCTACCAGACATTCCCCAATCCTGTGATGACGTCGTGTAGTTAGTCACACATTTTTCCACAGCACAATTAATTGGCCAAACAAATGTTGATGAATCCATCTATTCGGAAAATGTGGAGTGTTTTTTTTTAGCTTTCTTTCCAAAATCAAACTCCGAAACTCTGAAATTCAGAAACAGACAGCTTCACAGCCCTCACTGAAAACAAGTTAAAACATTATAAAGAGGATTCATTTATCTATTCTTTGGGAGGAGGATATTTATCATAAGGCTCGAAATGACTCTGGGTTCCTATTGCTTTTTTGGAAAGACTCTCTTCATTGTCTTTGTTTCATATCACTTTCACAAATTAAAAAAATGACCCTAGGTACTGTTAGCATCTGGGTGTCGCGATTCAAAAACACAATACAAAATGACTCCCGTTACACACTTGCAATCTACATGATTGCAAAAGCTGTGCGCTCCTGGAAACTGATCTCTCTATGTCAGAGCTCCCGTGCATAGAGGAGATTAATACGGCGATTGTGTTGAAAGACTAGGTTATTCATGAGAAGAGTTTTAAACGTGCAGATATTTCTAAATCAGACAGCTGCTGTCCGCACATAAATCTTCCTACTTCGATTGAACAATGTCTAATTGGCAGGGCAGTATGAGGAGAATAGAATAACCTGCAGGTTGCATTCTGAGATGTGCCTGAGTGAACAGTTTAAAGATTTACATTTTCAAGTTAAATATGTGATAAATATGGAGATAAGGGAGGAACATGTATGGTAGCAGATGGGAGGCTGTTGGAGAAAAGACATGAAAACCAGAAAGGAAAATGAAGACAGAGAGACAGATGTAATGGCTTATCCAGAATGGAGTTTCGCTATTGTTATTCATAGAATTGCATGCTTGGATTAAAGAGAGGTTTCTCACTCACATAACATTCTCATGGCCTGAAATTGCCACTTAATTCAACGACAGTGCAATGTGATCTGGCATGATTACAAGAAGAAAAAAAAGCAGAATTGGCACAGCCTGGCAAGGAGCAGGAGGGTATAAAGACATCTTTAGTTACAAAGACAAGGGAACGGACATCACACAACAAGTAACACATTAACAAAACAATTTTAAATATTGCATTTCATCCTAACTTATCTAAGACTACCACATTTTACTGTTTGAGAACTAAGAGTGGAGAGAGAGAGGATGAAAATGTAACCTGATTCAACAAAGCTGAGCCAGAATCAAACCCACGTTCCGGTTTTGTGGTTTGTACTTCAGCCCAGTGAGCCGCCAGGACACCATCATCTCTTTCTTCACACTGTTCCCCCTTAAAAAAAAACACTGTTATTATCACCTGCTGGACCATACAGGGCTCTACCAGAATCCAATACGAATTTTCAATGGTTATACCGTCTTATTCCTGATATATAGATTGTCTCTGCAAACGTGCATCCTGTGTGAATGTGCACATTAACGGATATGCATTCAGAAAGTGCTACATTATAATCTCACACTGGAGTTGCAATGTTACTCAAGATATATATATATATATATATAAGTTCTATCGTATAAACGAATAATAGCCAGACTTTAAATAATGTTCATTGTAGGAAAGGAAGTTTGTGATTATCAACCTTGCATTTCTGCACATCCACCTCGCCACACTGGGAATCTGCCTCTCGGAAATAATTCTTCAGCTTGTTTTGATTAGGACAGAGATAGTCTGTAAAGCTCAAACGCAACCAGATAATCTTCGCTGACCGTAATTTCTGGCAAAGCATCTGATCCCCCCCTTGTGGGTACTGATGGCTGGTGTCATATCAGGAGCAGTCCACGTCCGGAAGCATTTTCTAGAGATAAGAGACCCTCAGGAGAGCGGGGACATTAAGTAGATGAAAGGTCTGGGAGGAGCTGAATAAACATTGAACTCAATAATATTGAATTTGTTGAGCAAACCCAGAGAAAGCTTATTACCCATGCAGAAACTAAAGTTGTAGATATATCAAATTAAACATTCGATAGCTTAACAAGAGCGTCATAGATACAAGATACATTTCTGACTACTGTCTAGTATACACGTGCCTCTGCAAAACTGATTTGATCTTTTCTCCCAAGAGCACGAGATTAAACAAACAAAAGTGAAAAAGGTCCTGTAGCTTTAACACTTGGCGGAGAAACACAGGCGGAAAAAGTGCTGTTTAATTTGTAGTTGAACCAATGAAGCACTGCAGAGGAATACATGTCTACACAATGAGTGTAAAAGACACAAAATGTGCAAGAGCAGCATTTCAATCCAAACTGGGCCCGACTGTAGCACAAATATGTATAAGCAAAAACAGTAAATAAACCCTCAGCTTGGAAATGAACAGAGAAAATCATTCATGCATAAATGAATAAATGCATAAATGCATAAATTGTCTTGCAACGAATTAGATAGAAACTTTCAAAAGTAATCTTCGTATAGATAAATGTTCCACCTCATCTCAAATGCATCAAATCATTCAGAGCTGATGCATTTCACTCCTGTTTCGTGATCTGGAGTAACAACGTTACACTGCTGCATCTGCTTCGCATATGTGTCCACTGGCGCTGTCGAGATTTCCCGTCCTGTCTCACTGTGGTAATTGAAACTGTGCAGGTGTGAGGCCCAGTGCACAGGGACTTCATTAGTAAAGAGAGAGATTTAACCTGTCCCATTTTCAGAACACCCTCAGTGCTACAGGGAGCTTTTTCTTCTTGACATCCTAACTCCTGCTGTGAGGAAGGGCGATTAATTTATTGCTGTGGCGTGTGAATCCATAGAGATCTCTGGGCCTTCTGCAGACCTTGAGTCTAAGCTGTCTGCAAGGCCAAGGTCAGTGCGGCTAGTGATTTATATTTTAAACATTGTCAAATTCATGCCATAGTGTTTTGCCCCGAAGCCTCAAAAATCTCCCCTGAGCAAATTCGAGGAAAGTGTTTTTTGTTTGTTTGTTTATTCTACAGAAACACCATAGGAAGGATGCAGTTGGGAAACTCAGCGCTGACTGTTGCAGTCAAGCTGAGACAGACATATGCGTTATTTAAAGATCTCCCTGCTGATAGATTTATGCAGACGAATTGCCTTGTTTGGAAATCACTTTGCTTTGAGCTGACTGTCCGCTCACTGGAGGAAAGGAGGCGTGCATGAGTGGAATATCAAGTGTCACCCAGATGACAGTCATTGTTACCACTGCCAGATGTACAGATCACCTTGTGAAACTGATAACAGGATATTCACGAGGAGCAATCTTTTGCAAACTTCTCGATCAGGAGGTATTGTTTACCTGCACAGATGAACGAACCAATTGGCAGTGACCTTGTGTTTGTTTGTTTATTTCATGTGCAGGTACATTAATAAACGCATGAATAACTTTTCTGTTTACATCAACAAGTACAAACTTGAACCAGATCTCAAAGAACAGAACACTGTTCACCTTAATGAGTCTGGAGTCGACGTAATGGGTCATGAAAAGCTTATTTCACTCTGTGTCAACTAGGGAGGCAGATTTTGATTCATCCTAAATCTGCATACCCAATTTACATTTCAAAAGGCAGCAATCCTTTTAATTTCCACGAAATTGGGCGTCTATTAGAGGGTGACTTAGATACATGGAATACACGAATCATTCCAACTGGATTCTGACACTGAGGACATCACACGTGAGAAATAACCATGCAGATTATTTATGTCCTCTCATGTTTCTACTATTAAGCAACATTACCTTCCAAATCTTCATAATAAATAGCTTATCAGACAAATAGATACTTAAATACCATAATGTTGTCTTTCTTGTTTAGCATCATAGTCAGGGGCTTCTGCAGTGGAGCTGAGAGCTGATAGAAACCTTTTATGATTTATTAGGTCAGCTTTTGTAAAAAATAATCATCTTTTTCTTATCAATCATTCTCCAATTTGCACATTTTTGTATCTAACCCTCCGCGGCTCGCTCACAGATTTAGTGGTAGCTGGAATGTTTAATACAGCATATGATATTGCCTTTTACTTCTGTTGCCCTGAGACCACAGACAAAATTATGTAACTTCTTATTCTGCTCAGATGGATCATCCTCTGATGTTTCCTGGGCAAGCCAGAAGTGTTTCGTGACCTAATTCTCTAAATACACAATTGATATCTTGCATGGAGGATCTATGAATGTAGGTCAACATACCGCTTTATGGGTCAGTCCTGCTGAAGTGGATATACTGTTTGTTATTACTACATATATTTTCTCAGAGTAACATAAACAAAGTTGTTCATACTCCATCCAGTGCCTGCTTTACACTGAGAATTGAAGTCACGCATTGCATTGAAAAATAGATGAAACTCTTGTCTGCATGCAAAAAGTCAGTCTGTAATATATGTGATCCAGAGGCTGATATGAGGACTTTCTCACAGAAGTAATTTCTCACATGAAATTACATCTCACATAATTTCCCATCTCTTTCCCTGAGACACTATCGCCACAAAACTGCTCAAAGAGGTCACACATTTAGTTTTTTCTTGTCTCTCATAAATAGTTCCCTTACCTCTGGCTCTCTTCCATCTTTGCGTTTTTCCTAATCTGATTTTAAGCATGCTCTTGTCTAGCCTCAAGCTAGTCTGCACCCTTGTCTGAGCTCAAACTATTTATTTCAGTGTCACAAAAGTTTCAGTGTGGCATTTTGTCATACCACGGTACTAAAATATTCCTCTTTAAACTTCCTTGTGATCTACGTTTAGCATCTGTTCCTTGACAATGCTCTATATTAGGCTTCCTTATGTGCTGCTTCTGATACAATCAATCAACTATTTGGTATTTTCTAACCTGGACCCTAATTTCCCATGTTTTTGTGCCCAAGGGACTAATGGGGACAACACTTTTTGAAATTGTAAAGGTTATAGTTTTACTTTTTTGGAAATATGCTGACTTGTTTTCTTGCTGAGGGTTAAATGAGAAAATCGATACCACTCTGAAAGTGGAGCAAGTATAGACAATTAGCTTAGTTTAGCAAAAAGATTGAAAACGAATTCATTTTGTTTGCATGATGTGAAAGTCAGTTCATACGATGTGTCTACATTGCATGAATCGATTTACTACAGAAGAAATTTGATTGATAATAGCTGGCAACTGTAGCTCAATTGAGTCACGACATTCTCCTAAAAACAGCATCAATGGAATAGTTACATTTAATGTGAACCTGCCATAGTTTACAGGACTGTGGTAAATCCATGAACCTCCACGTGTCAGGTAGTAAATCTAACATCTGTGAGAGGGGACAGAAAAAGACGCTGCACACTGACAGATGCTAGTGCGAGCTGGATATATAGGCTTATACCAAGAAACACAAACAAGAAAAAGAGCAGATGACTAAGCCTTATTTATATTTCTACAGAGCTAGCGCAGAGCTGCGCTACACACTTTCTGTGACTACGCACGAGGCACCGTGGATGCTGCAGAAGATGCGCCCTCCAACTCTTCCCTATTCTTTTCTATAGAGTTGTGTTGGGCCAAATTTATGTGGAACCTTTGAATCAAATCTTTTAAAATAAATCAAAGACCTCCTGACAAAGGACTTGAAAACGTAGTATGCCTGGCGTGCATTACAAGTTCAAGCCTGCAAAGAACGCACAGCCACAGGAGTATAATTCATACCTATGTGGCGTTTCTTGCCCTGTCCGTGCAGAAACTTACTATGTAGCTGTACAATTGTTCTGCCATTGAGATCAAGATGTCTCAGAAAATAAATTATGCATTTGGGGCAGAAAAAAAGATGAAAACTGAAGATATATGTTCTTCTAGCTAATGCTATCTAACTTGCTCATCTTTTAGATCAGATTCACAAACTACATGTCTATTTTATGCCATGTGCAATTCTGAAATGTATGAAATTTGGTTCGCAGATGTTACATGTGGAGATGTAAAGAAGGCTCTTTTGAAGTATTTCCAAAACCAACAGGAAGTCAGTCATTTTGAAATTCCACCGACAGATTCAATCAGATCAATTTCAAATTCAAACAGGATAATCTAAAGAACTTTGTGATCAAAAGTCACCAAATGTTAGTGTTTTCATACAACATTGTGTCCGTGACCTGGCAGCGGAAAAGCGCTGTTTGCCATAAAAAAGGAAGTTGTTGTAACTTCAGTACAGCGTGTCAAATCTGTGTTTGAAAGGTGCAGTGACACTAAAATAACCTCAAAAATGTTGTTGAAAAACATGATCAGGTGTTTTTGATTTAATTATTTTCTTGCATTACCAACATGTAACTCCAGACCAAAAAACAATATTTGGACCAGCACATAAAATCCTCTGAGCCAACCTAACTATATACTTATATTTTCAGGCATTTTTCCACTCCTGCTCCTTGTCGGGAGGGAGGGACGGATTGTCATCCTGCCACTTGACCCCGTGTCTCTCAAGCTGCTGCTCATTCTTCTCGAGAGCAGCTCCAAGGATGTTGTTTCTTTCTTTCGTCTTCTCAGTCTCCTCCAACAGGGTGGTGTTCTCCTTCTTAAGGCGGAGGCGCTTAGTCACCAGCATTTCTTCAGCCTTTTCCAAGCCTGCCACGACTACGACCTTCCTGAGCTCATGCTGGTCTTGATGGGACACCTGGTACCTTTCCAGAGTCTTCTGAGCTTCTTCCTTTTGTTTGTAGAGAGCATCATCCATCTTGCTGAGGTTTTTTTTTTTTTCAGCCTCCTAGCTTCAACCGTCTTAAATTGAAGAGAGCTCTCTAACTCTTTTGAGTGAGCCTCACACTCTGTGGTGTCTTTAACCTGCAGCCTGCAGGAAGTGAATGGTGGTCTCTAGGTTATATACAACCACGGCACCAGAGTCCTTTTCAGCACGGAGCTCTGTCTGGATTGCATCCACCTCTTTGTTGTATGATAAGATAAACACAATTAAAGAACAAGACAAGAACAAAAGTTAAGGCAAACTGGGATGAATATCTTTACAAGCTATATGCTTTGACTGTTTGCCAACACTTCAGCCCAGGATTTAAGTAAATTACATTTGGAGGCTTGTTTAAGAAAGTGGTATCATTTTTTACATTAACCATATGTTTTGTCCTTGAGTACCTCCATGATGGATTTTTCAACTAGTTTGGAATTTGTCACAACAAACAATAGAAACAGTTTCTCACAATAATTCAAAAGGAATAGCTCAAATGTACTTTAAACCCTATACTGACATAGCTGTGTGGGATAGTTATAACCTTACATGTTGTTCTGGTTGTTATTTTGGACTCTACTCTTCACTGATTCTCGGTTAAGCCAGAGGCTAAAGATGAAGATGAAGAAAGGGGCACAGTTTGTTGGAAAAAATAAAACCTGAAGATTTTAAGGGCAGAAATTGCTAAAGAAGAACGAGACAGCGGATTAACAGGCTAGAAAGATGAATTGGTTTTGCTTGAAGGGCAAGAGAGTACAGATGGAGAAAGGAGATTGAAAACAGCAACAATTGAAGGAGAACGAGGTTAATCAAATGAATCCAGTGTTTGAATCTAAACAATGTTTCATTTTCCAATTAAATCTCTTCAACAAAGACACGGGATGTTGAAACAGAAAGAGAGCTTTAGAAAAGCGAGATAAAAGAAACCCAAAGTATGCAATTACACGGCTAGTTAAAGAAAATTAATGGAAACGGTTTATTTGAAAGGTCATGTCTAACTCAAAAGCCATGACAAAGTTGTCCCTCTCTCTCGCTCTTATATATTCTCTTCCTGTGACATATTTTAACGGAAACCATCAAAAACTTGCCCCAGGACAGTGGAGACAGGTGTTTCTGGGAATCTGTTTGTCAGTGAGTTGTGGAAAAATGAAAGAGGAAGTGGGTTCGGAGGTGCAGCTAAATTCAAAGAAGAATGATACTATCTTGATACTATCTTTAACAGCAGATGAGTAAAACTGTCAAGTCAGTGTCCTTCAAACACAGTTTCCACTCTTTTGTCTTGGATGAGATCTGCATCAAGAGGACGTGATTAAGGACTATGATAAGGGGCAAAATTAAAATATCCGGACTGTCCTTGTCTGGCCAACACAGCCAAGCAAACCGGGGTGCTATTAGCCAAGGGGATAATTGCAATGTGAAAGGCAATTTGAATGACTCAGTTTTATGACTCAGTTCTGAAAAGACGTTCATGATCATTTAAAGGCAATAATTCAAAGATGAACATTTAAAAGACATTTAGTTGAACATATCCTACAGCTGTCTTTGGCTCCTTTAGTTGTTCAAGACAGGCAGACAAAGAAATGTCTTGTGCGAGTCAGAAAAGATTTAACTTTAAAATTCAAATATAAGCTGTGTGCCAACTCCATAGTCCATACTCCAACAGGAAATGATTCAATACATGATGCCGATGAATGTCAAATTGCAACCTTGAAGAGCCACTGCCAATCACTAAAATGTGTCTCCAAAGATTTGATAACATTTAGTTATATTTCTGTATCACAGATACATGCATGATGACTTTTTCAAATAAAGTTATTTTAGTCATTTAAGCGTAATAATTTTGTAAGGAAGAAGCATAGGTAAGGAAAGCAATGGTGTGAATGATACAAATGAAATATGGCTCCAGTTTCCTGGTGTTGTGCATGCTGGCTCACTGTCACACTGTTATGACTTACTGGAACACTCGAGCAGAACTGAGCCATCGGTAATTAGATTAGTTGCACCTGTGCTTTTCCAACAACAATGGATTGACGTCAGTAACTGTGTCCCATCATGTCCTCCCGCAATGGACAAAGAAAATGGAGGAGCTGTTCACAACTGGAAAAGAAAAACTAATTGGATGGTGGTGAAACGGCTCAAAACAAACAAACCCAAACTTATCTTGAATTGAGGGGGAGAAATATGTGTCTTTGTTAGGTTTAATTAACAGTGTCATTCAAAATCACAGATTGTATTATTTCTAGTATACTAACTGCAAGAAAGATACACTATAAAATTCTTCCAGCCAAGGGACGGCAGACGCAAATTCGCTATATAGCTAAATATGGCTCAACAGTAGTGTTGTGCATGGCCCCTGTCAATTAAACTGAATAACTAAACTAAACTAAGATTACTATGCTGTATGCAATTACTATGTAGCATGAAGTCAGGACTCAACAAAGTGTTTGGAACTAAAAACACAAACATATGCGAGGGAACAAAATGTGCAACAATCATAGACCGTATGAAATAAAATGGACGTGGCCACCGTGACGTCACCCATTGGTTTGAGGACTACCGCTTGTGGAACCCCCAACATCTTTAGTTTACACAACTGATTGCATAACATTTCAAGTTATACACAAGTGGAACAACATCAGCAACAAGATCCCTTCTGTCTAAACCAACAGACTCTGCCGTCTGTGCATGCAACTGATTATCAATTATAAATATACAACTGCCGTCCTCAGTGTAGCCTCGCAATAGAGACAGAGCGCAACGTGCCATACTCTGAAAACGACGCCCTCTGTAGGGGAAAACAATCGGTGGTACAATATTAGTTAGTCATGAAAATAACTTGACATTAACTCAACACTTTTGGACACGAACATCCGTTTCAAATACCGGCCTCGTTGTTGAAAGATCTGTGTCTGTTTGACTTATCCATCTCCCTTCCCGCCCACCCTGTGTGCCCCTTTCACTGTTTAATACTACGTAACTTGCTCTGACTGTAGCATATGGTCTTGTGAATGCATTTAATTTGTGTGTCGACCATGAAAAAGAGTCTTAATAGACTTTTCATTGGCATTGTTTTCGTGGTGCTGACACGTAATTTCAACACATTCCGTTCACACAACCTTACCACGTTTTGTTGCCTACGCCTAACTAAGTTGTTTCCAGTGAAGACGGAAGTTTATTTTATAAAGAATGACACGTGTTGCTGGACTTTCGTAGGAAAACTCATGAAAAAATGAGGAATAACTTTCTTGTACGATATAATACAAACTTTTGTATGAGGATACGTTCCCTTCCCTTTTCTGACCCTTAGATCGCCCTTTGATTGTAATCCATCCAGCTCCTAGTAATCCCTAAACACTGACTTCAATCCACTTCTAGCAGCTTTGTTTCAGTTCAACACCTTATGTGTAGAAATGAGCTCAACTATATCCAGTTGCAATCTCCCTCCTTCACATTTCCTTACTCCCCAGAGAAGTGATGTTCAACGTGCCCAGAGACAGTTTCTGGGGCTACGGTGCAGTCGACCAACACTGCAGTTCTTCTCCCTGCAGACAACAAAACAAAGTATTCAAACTGTGATTGGACCCACACAAAACACACTATGAAAAAGGTATAGTTCAGCTAATTTATTAGTTTTAATGTATTTTTGATCAAATCAATCTAAAACAGTTGGTGTGGGTGTCAACATGACATTGCGAGTTTTTAAAATCTTCTTATTTGTCCAAATTTATTCATATGGCAAAGCCTTTTTTATTTACCCACTTTCGTGATGAAAGCCAGCTAAAAGCTTTTCTGTTGCCTTTTCTGTTTGCAGTCTACCATTAACCCTTTTTGTTGTGTCTGACTCTGCTTATTCCTGCCTTGTCCAGCAGTTATCCGCACTCTCCTGCCATTCATCTCGACCTGATTGCCTCACCCATCTGCACATTGTAATGGTAATTTTGTACGTAGTATATATTTCTACTTAGTATATTGTATTCATGCATAAGTAATTTTGCTCTGAACTCAGTTGAACTTCAGTGTGTTAGCATACATGCCCAGATGTATCTTTCTTATCGTACAAAAGAAGAATTCGTCCTTGTCAGCGAGCAAAGATAAAGGTAACTGTGTTGTATGACAATGTTCCAGCACCAAGGCCGTCCGGACGCTTGTTTTGGTTGCTGACCAATTAGTCTGAGACTGAAATGTCTGTAACATTGGCCATCGGCCCCCACCTTTGCTCATTCTGTATAAAGAAAGCCTGTTCACTCTTTTCTTGGTTCTTCCTCACTGAGACTGTACGCATTCTGTTGTGATGATTGAACCTTCTCTGCGCAGAGAATAAATACTTAAAAGACAACCTGGTTTTTGGTATTATGTATTTCAGCATTAAAAGACTCACGCAAAGCGGGTATAGGAATATTTTCCACCACAACCCCTGCTCCTCATTCCCCTTCGTTAGCTCCCCAAGAACATATCCTGTACCTGCCCTTCAGCCCCAGAACTCACCTGGGAAATAGAGGATTTATAGCAGTGTGGGGAATGGGTGGGAAGTAGATATAATTTTTTTATTGTATGGTTAATATTTTAGTAACAGTTAAGGGATTCTGAATAAAGTTATTGACCTATGACATACAAGTTTTCCTGAGGGATAAGAGTCATCATATATGACAATGTAAGTTTTCTACATGCTCACTTTTCACCATAGCGGAGAGTTAACATGAAATAAGGAAGAGAAGACCACATGTGTCTTAGCTTGCAGTTCTTGAGAAAACAATATTAGCTATTTGTGGTCTCATAGATGGAAAAATAAAAAAGAGGAACACCAGAAAATTGAAAAAACTGCCAATGACAGAAAAATTTGATCATCCTGTCGGTGAGAATGAGCAGCAAGAAGGACATTTCACAAAGTGCTTGCAGCCCTAAAAACTTCAATTATAGCTTTACAGCTTTCAACGTTTTCTTTGAAAGTGTAGCAGGGCTGATTTGTATGCCACATTATCACATACTATTTAAAAACGGAACTGCATTTAGTCCATCTTGGTGGGAGAGATGAGGAGCGCGCCCTGTCCATACAACCTTAGCTGCCTTAAATCAGTCCCCATCCTTCATATGGACACTGCCCTGTCTTAAATGTGGTACAGACTGAAGACGATTGATCCCCAGAAGAAGTCTGTCATGGAGGTATTTGGGTAATAGTGTGTTTCACAGTCAAACTCATCAATCCTGGAAAGACATCTCAGTAAACTCTTCCAACTGAATACCACCACAGCAATTGCCGGTTTTACATTGGACATCTTGACAGGAAGACGACAGTTATCTAGTTGGAAAGGTTGCTAGTACCCAGGAAGCCGTAATGAGAGCATCTGCTGCTTCATTAAGAAATCCAGCCAGAGGACGTTAATTCTCTGAAAGTGAAGAAGCAACAGATTTTAAAGCACCCCGTGGAGCTTTGTTTTTTTTTCATACTCAGCGTTTCTCAATAAAACACATTGTGTGCATCCTTAAGGCCGAACAAACACATCCAATGCATCTTCAAAGCTCATAAAGCCTTTGAGCAAAACCCTGCATTGTTTACATCAGTTTGTGGTGTTCTTAATCTCTTTTATTGGCGCACTACTTTTTTTTACAAACACATAACCTACACCAACTGACAGTATTACAACATAGATCCATTGCATGCACACCCTTGCACTGCACATGTGCTTATAAAACAACTAGCTCATATATTATTGCTCCACAGCACCACTAGTGGGCAAACACGTTTACATCCTGGTTCAATTTCAATCATAAGTATTGTATCATCTTGGATCACACTCTGGTTCACCGTCTCTAATTTTCCAAGGACAAACTGCAGCATGTTGTGTGCGCTCTTACGCTGTTGATTGGTCATCAACTGACAACACACAGGACCTGCATGACGTGTGAGGACAAAGGGGAGGGCAGGAAGGATTACGGCTGACCCCCGTATAAATGAACCATCTGTTCAAAAACCCTTCCTTTGAGATGTTGCTGATTCATCAAGCTTAAAATCAAGAGTTGATATCTGGCCCAAAAGTGAAAGTCTCCTTTTGTAGCTGCAGTTTTGATATAATTAATATCTCTAACAGTGGAAAACAAAGGCTCTGCCACAGCATTAGCAAACTCCAGAATCTGTGAGCCAAACACTTTACTTGCAATATGTTAGGGTCAAAAATCTAAATGACTAATTATAATATGTGTGTGTGTGTGTGTGAACTTACTCTGACATTACAGCTGCTGAGAAAGAAAGCTTTAATTACACTGAATTAGCAAAATCTTTATCAAAATTGATTTATGATGAACCTATGGCAGCACACAACAAATTGTGCTGGACTCTTGAAGCAGACGAAGCTTTAATGATATTAAAAAAGATGTTAACAAGTTCATCAGTACTGGGATTGCCAAACAAGCTACAATGGCAGCCTCAATGGCTGCGCAAATATCTGCACCAATAGTGATATTAACTGATTTAACAGACATTCCATTTGAAGATGCAGATGAGACTATGTTTGTTGATGGCTCATGTAAAAAGAATTTGGACGGTACAAATGCAACGGGATATGCAGTAGAGACAAATAATAAAGTGTTAAAATTTGAATCTCAAACAAAAAAAAAAATTAAGCACAAAGCTGCAGAACTAATCATAATCTAAATGGATCGAGGTATTTCCAACCAAAACACCAGCTGCTATTACGGAAGCAAAAGCTTTGACTAAAGACATAATACCACGTTTTGGGATACCAGAAATAATTTGTTGGAAAAATGATACACATTTTGTAAACAAGGTGATAAAACATTTGGCTGAGGTATTTGGAATAAACATGAAATATCATTGCTCTTATCACCCACAGTCAGCAGGGTTGGTTGAAAGAACAAATAGTACAATTAAAACAAAATTAAGAACACATATCTTGCCGAGCCTAAACCATTTCTAACATATGGGAGAAAATACAGAAAAATGTTAAAAAGAAAAGAAATTACGTTGTCTCCCACTCAGGAGGACTCATAACAAGTCCACGCTCAAGGTTATGAAAACTTGGAATGCACCGAGGGGGGGGAGGGACCGTTAAACACACCAACAGCTGTACACATAGCAGAGAGAAAGAAAAAAGGTGAATCAATTGTCCGCAGAAAATAGGGCCACTGATAACTCTTAATCTTGAGACACCTGTTTCCTCTGAGTGAGTCTGGAAGAGCAGGGAAGTGAAAGCCTCTAGGGCCACTTGTCTGACCACGCTCAGAGGGGTTTAAGGGTGTTCTGTAAGAATAAAAAAAGAGCTCAGTGGGAGAACTAACATCGCGGAAATTGGAAAAATGAAATAGCCAGGGCTATGTGGGATAAGGGGAACTATGTTTTGCTTTGCTTTAGCGGCGTTAATACATATATTACGATGGGGAACACGGCAGATTCAATTTATGTTTTGCTTTAATAATAATAATTAGTCCAATATTATGGTAGGAAGTTAGGCAGATAAAATTGACAATTAATAAAATACAACCACACGAACATTATACGCTGGGAAACAGGTTTCAAATGTTAAAATTCTACTCCTCAAACTGCCAAGTCGCAACAGTTGTGTCACTCTGCACTATCTGTTGCCACCTGTGTAAACAAAATGCCACCCTGTTTCTCACCCGATGCAGCAAACTATACTTGTTTTCAGAAGGAGTTCCTGTAGGGACCTTGATATGGTGCATGTTATGAAAAACATCACACAGGCAACTGATGGATATGGACGATGCCCAGGGCTGACACCTAGTGGTTCTGGGGAGGTAAGCTAAGCAGTGGAGCGGAACTTGTGCTTCGGTACAGTGGTGAGGTCATTCTATGACCTATGGATGGCTCCTGCCTGCGTAAACTCCTAGAGACAGACCACGACCAAAAAGGTCAGCGCCATCTGGCAGTTTTCAGTCAGTCTGTGTACATAGATGACATTGGGTCATTGCTATTTTGGTGGGCAAAAGTTCTCTTCCGAGACTACATGGCGTGGACGCCATTTTGTGTGTGTGTGTGTCACCTTTTGTAAACCAATCCTGTGCCAGCCCATTGCATGTTGTTTACTCAGTATAAATATCAGAAGCTCAGAGTCAGAACTCCGAGCGGCCTTGATGCATATCCTGTATATGAATCAACTCTGTCTCCTTCTTCCAAGAATAAATGTCCTGTGATTAATGATTTTCCATCGGTCTCTAGTGAATTTTTCTAGCACAATACAATTTACTTGCGCACATGTCTTCTGAAAGCCGCCATGATCGAGTTGATCAACTGCAGACCAGAAAACGCCGACATGCCCATGGGATTATCAAACGTATTGCCTTCATATTGCCACCAGTGACTTTACAGCAAAGACTAAAGGATGTGTGGAGAAAACAGCTTTATTACTCCAGAGGCAAACGACCCGGAGAACTGCAAAATTGGTCACAGAAATGGTATTGATCTGGCTTTTCTAAGTGCTGTTGTGACTAGACTCGTAATGCTCCTTTTGTAAAAGCTCCCTTTCTGCTCTGTCTTTCCCCCAATCTACCAGCTAAATGTGATATCATCATACAGAGTGTGAGGAAGAAGCTGCAGTTGGATCCAGATTGTATGGCGGAGAGTAAGAGTCATCTCTGTAACTCTGTATATGATTTTAAAAAATCTGTTAGTTTTTTGGTAGTTTATTCATCAAAGCCTTGAGGAAAAACACCCAACTGAACAGTCAGTGACTGAGATTTCTCTACAAAGATGAAAAGTATCCATAATGGATCCTGAGTCATGGAATAGTAAATGGGACTGCCCAGCCACAGTGCAGGGTGACCTTGTCGGAAACAGGAATGGTCCTTACACAGATCTCCGCCTGTAGTGGAATGGGAGGTGACGAGGACGAGCCAGTGCAGCCAGCTTGTGCAGGCAATGACTGATTATCTGGGGAATGCTACCATAATGCATTACCGCGACATAATTGACTTTAGTGCAAGTGCAAGATCCCAAACAGTTTAGCCTCAAGGTCACTATTTTGGGCAGAATACAACGTCAGAGAGGAGGTTTGTATTGTGGATTGGTGAACAAAGGGGTAAAATACACAAAAAGATCCATTTTGCTTGACCTTGCTTACAGCAGCATTTCTGAAAAAGTGTGCTTCTCGACATCTCACAACAACGAGGGAGCTAATTTAATGGTATCTTGACCTCCAAAGATAATTCAAGAGCTTCTTGTGGATTTTCCTGGGTGTTCAATTAATCTTTACAAGGCTGCTGAAGGATCTTTTGAAAAGAAACAGTGTGTGAAATACAGAATACACACATATATCTTCCTGCCGAAGGAGGATTCACTCATGTAACGGGGCTCGCTGTCTGGGTCTGGCTAAATGACAGCATATTTAGTGTCATCTCCCATCAAGCAACTGTCAGTGCTCACTGCCTCTCACCGTGATTGATGGTCACCCCCTGGTGTATAGTGAACAGCGAGCCATCCGACCACCGTGTCACTATCCGTAGTTAATGACCCGCTTGAGGGCTTCCATGACTGAACAGAGAGCAAAAGTGGTCTGCGTCTCACGACCAATGCACTTTGAACACACACGCAAACACATGGGAAAACAACTTAATGTGATTATATGATTATTGCTTTGTCTACATGTGCGTATATTATTTTTGATTATATTATGACTTATTTGCACTTTCTAGTTTGAATAAAACTTTTTCCAGCAGCGTTGTGTTTCCTGGCATTTTATCCTGTGATTACACTGCAGCACAATTAATCTATCAGCGCGATTCACGTATTTATTTATTTATGTTAATTGTAAGCCATAGAGCTTCGTATATGTGTTCAGAGTGTGTGATGAATGTGCACTTAACGCTCTTTCTTGGTGAAGGTCATTAACTGCTGTTAATGTCTCATTGCTAGATGCAGCGGTTTATGAAGATAGACTCCATATTCAGCCACTCAAAGTCCAGTGATTTTAGTCTGTGTGGTAAAATGTTTATTGATGGAATAAAATGCAATGATTTGCTGTGTGTGACAAATACATTGTGCTTCAGCAGAGGTCCACTATAAAAGAAGAGTGAGTTTTCACACAAAGACATATTTCAGTCTGATTGCCACACACAAAAGTGACATTTTTACCAGCACTTCTGTGTGCTGGTAAAATTAGCTAAAATCACTTGTATCTGTCCCAGGGATACAGAGGAGAAGATACTAAATATACGTACATGACTGGGGAGAGCTAGACACAAATACAATACATGTAATAAAAGAGCAAGAGAGAGCTTTTCTTTGCCCGGGTATTCTCTCTGTATGTTTCTCACGAGACCTGTCTTCCACCAGGACTTTGCTACCGAACATGAAGATGCCCTAGTTGTTTTCCACCTGTCAAGATGTTTTTGTGTCTGCTTGGGTGGCAGCGGACATGTTCTCCTGATTGTGGGATTTAATGGACAATCTAGAAAGAGCATCGACACTCTGTCCTCTAGCTGACACAATGGCAGCTCTTTTAGTTGACGTGTGGTTTGTTTAAACCACGTCTCTTGTGACTCATTCATTGCTGCTTGCCACTAAACTGATCTGATGTTTATTGGACGGATACATACACACACACAAGGTCAGAATGCAGTCCACCAGGTATGACAGACATGAAGAACCATCCAATTAAATCATCACCAACTTAAAATAGTTTTTCCTGAATTTTTAGCAAACAATCAATTGTGGTAATAATTTTAACAGTGTATTGTACGGCAAGTGCTTCCTTTTACCATTTAGACAAGCCATCACTGGTAAACTGGCATTAAATAGGAATTTCATACAATCAGAAGGCCATTTTATGTGAAAAAAAGATTGAACCAAACACTGTGCATGTGGTAAAATGGTTGCTTCTTTAATTTACATGAAGACAAACCCACAGATAATTATCACCCGACTCTGTAAGTCCTCTCAGCTTGACAGGATATTTTGGTGTTTTTTAATGCCTTGTGTTGCTTTTAAGAACAACTACTGTTTTGGTTGACTCTCACTCTCACGCTCAGCAACAAATGACAGACAGACAAATAGAGACATTAGCTGATGATCTGTTAAACACACCTCTATAACTGTTTTCTAACATTTATGGTATCTTTGCAAAACCACGCTATCAATTTCCACTTAAATCGTCATGTCATGAAGCCATTGTGGCTGAAGGACTGAGGTAAAGACAGACAAGTTTGTGGAGATTTGTTGTTGTTTGTCTGGGCATGCCTAGTTTTAGTCATCTTCTCTTTGCCGGGGCTGTTGGAGGGCCTTTAACATGCCCATCAACTAATCACAACTCAGGATTTAGGGGTCGTGCCAGAAGTGGCCAATCAGATTTCTATACCACCCGTAGTCAGTCCCCAGACATGCCCCGTGCAGCCGGAGATATTCAGAGTGGTACAGCAATTGATGTCCTCATTATATTTTAATACATCACTTGAATACATGATGATGTAAAAATTCAATAAGCACCTAAGCTCTTTTGGCCCTCATTTGGCCCTCAGGGTGCAAGAACGAATACATTTCATCGCTATTGGTCATGAAGATACATGATGAATATTTCATTAGGATGCCAGGGAATTCTCACCATTGCCGTTAATGACAAAGCATGCCATCTGCCACAGCAACAAGTCATTTAAGGAATCCATCATCATCTGCTGCCACATACGTGAACAGAGAATGATACAGACTGCAGACAATAACCAAATGCCTGGTTGTCTGTTCTCTAAAAACAAAAAATACATTTAATTTAATTTACGAGCACAGCTTGTTCCAGTCTGGCCTGACGTCTCCCAGCTCAACTGGATGAGGTAAGTATTAAAAGCAATGAATAATACATCCAAAACCTGCATTTTCTCATCACATTTTAATTGAACTTGTTTTACAGCATGATGACATCATAACCATCCTCAAACAGGCCAGTTCATTAAACCCTTGGTTCACGTACTGGAGTGTAGTACAGTCTCACCAGACCAAGGACAAATTAGTGTCAGGGAAGTTGACTGAGCCAGAGCAGGTGCTCTTGGTGAATGTAAATTGTGATAATACATTTTGATATGAAATATTCATGGATCACTTGTGCAATCCAGGCCATGTTGTACCCCAATGTCTAATTGCCAATTACACCCGCAGCTCACAGATCACGATGGCGAAAGCGATAACGATTTCAACAACATAACAGAAATTGCTGAAATTCACGTGTAAGGTCATTTCATTTCTTTTAAAACCATAAAAAGAATAAATATCTCAATGAACGTGTTTTGAAGGACAGTTGAAGAAAATAGGTGGAAGAAGGTGATCTCAAGAAGAATTTGATAGAGAACACCACATCCATCCATAAAAAAAGTAAGAGATGTGTCAACAATACTGACATCTTAAGAGCCCGCTTTATGGCGGGGAAACAAGAAACACACACATCCTGTCAGTACATGCCTCTTTTATGTGTGTGTCAAGGTCTCCTCTAAACCCTACACTCTCTTAATACTCATCTGCTAGAGGATACTTACATTTTACATTTTTACATTGTTTCAGTTATTTCCCCACAATGGCGTATTTAATTAAAGTCCTGTGAAAACTTGAATTTCTGAAGTGTCAACTCATCAGGTAAGCCTTGTGATGATTCACATAATCCAATGTTTCTTTAGCTACAGAATATTTATTTTTATATATATAATATATAATAATAATATATAACTTGACAAATTCAAGAACAAAGATTCGTATTATTCTTTCATTATCTTCATACTGTGATATTACATTTTGACTTCTGCATCTGTTGCGAAATTTCCCTCTTGAGTCTTTTCTTTATTCATATTTGTGAAATGGGGTTCATACATTAAATTGACTTGACTTAATTCTCCACTGACTGGGATCTCAAATGTCTCGCAGTGATAATCCAAAGCACTTTTTGTGCCGAGCCTCTCACAAACCCAGAGACAGTAACAATTGGTATCTGACTCTCGATGTTACGATCCTGATCACATAAATGCTGTCTGTGGTGCCACCTCAGCTTCTGAAACCAAAGGTTCTTAAGTCAATTACAAAAGCAATCAATAATCCCAAATGAATCTTTGACGGTAAATTGTTTTGATGTAGGTGCCGTTGATGAGATTTTTGGAACTTCTTTCTGCACTGTTAGTTTTATAGATTGCATTTGCCGTGCAGGGAAAATGTTGTTCCAGTTTCTTGATCTAAAATTTGACCTGTGTTTCCTGACGATAAACATGAATCTCATATCAAGTAGAGTGATGTCTAACTAGCTCAACACTTGGACAAAAAAAGACACGCAACCACACGTGAATATCAAGCAATTGTGCCGGCTAAGTAGCAGAAACTTGGTTGTGTTACCTATTGTATGTTTGAGACAAACATGTCTAATTCTTCACTATGAATTAAATTGATTTGCTATGAATATTTGGGTGAATTAGGACTTTTTTCCAAATCAAAAACATGGCTGAATGCAGGGCTCAGTCAGAGGTCATTCAGCCTCAGGATAGTCTTCTCGGACAACACATTATGAGCAGATGTCACTGATTGTTACCATGTAAACATGGCTTTTAGTTAGCCTGGGGGTAGAGTGGCTAACTTCAGGGCCAAAAAATACCGTAAATCAGTCTTATTTAAAAATAAAAATCTGTTTAACATGCATTAGATTAAATTAAGTCCGGCCCAACACTTCAGACCAGTCTAAAATAGATTTGTGTTCGTAAACTGCAGTGAGATTTACTCTGCTGCCTTACTGGTCCTGTGGTTGTGGTTGATTTCTGCCGCTTGTCTGGGCCCTCAGTTACCGGGACTAACTGAAGGAATACGTTCTTTGAATTTAGAGGAGTCTTCCTCCATCCAGCTCTGAATATTTCCATCTTGACTACCTGGATGTCAGGTCTTTGATGTCTCTTACCTGCCTGCTTTCCGGTCTGTTGCCTCCATAGACAACCCTCAGCCCTCCCTAGAGGCTTAATTTGATGATGGTAGGATGGATGTCAGAACTGAGGTGCTCTCAAACCACTGTCAGCCCTCAGGTGAAACGACCACTGTGGTTCACTTTTCACCATAGGAGGCATTTATACGCCTTTTACTTATAGTTGCAACTGTACAGCCATCAACTGCAATACAGGAGACTCTAACACTCCTGTTTTATAAAATATTGATAGGTTTGGGTGTGAGGAGTTTGACATGACTGCTCAAAGAAGATTTCCAGGCTTCTCCAGAGAATAAAAAACATCTTGGTTTAGCTGTTATATACAATTTATAATGTATATGGAGGTTATCCCCAGATGAATGTATCCAATGTCTTTCATAAATGCAATCTTTCTCTGGTATTTGATAATATGTTTGTATTTGAAATGTGCTGCAAGCATAAGCTTTACTACAAGCTCCATTGGGACATTTTCAGAAATCATTTTCCATCAATATGTCTTTGTAGGAGCAGCAAATATTACTGCGTTTGTTATGAAAGCACCGGATATCTGTGCTACTATTCACCATGTTTTTCCACAGATTTAAAGACTATGTGAAAATGATTAAAGTCTCAGAGTCTGAGCCATCACATATCCACCATGTTGTGTAGGATTGGAGGGAGAACAAAGGCTGTTTTTCTGGTTTTAAGTGTTCTTGTGTGAATACGGAGCCAGCAGGAGGCTCAGGTGCAGCAGAAAGAGACGATCCCTTCACATTCCGACGGGAATAGACCTGTCAGTCCTGTAAACACTTGAAAAACCAACCAGTGGAACCACATGCAGCCCTCTCAGCACACACCGCACTTATCTGGTGTGAACCAGGGTGGAAAGATACTAACGCAGGGCATCATCATGCACGTTGCAGGCATTCTCAACGGGTCATGTTTTTTGTTTTTCTGAGGGTTTGCTTGAACTAACCTCCATCACATTTCAGCGATTCATGCAGCTGCTTTTGAACAAAAAGCGACGGGGGTGTGCTGCTTTGTTTTTGGTTTAAATAAATAAATAATATGCTGCCTGTAACCCCTTCAGTGGGCTTGATTGTTTCCAGGAACTGGAATCTTCACAAGATTCCAAGAAAATGTGTTAATGTTTGCTCAACCTGCATTGATAAGTGAGTGAAAAGACACGTTTGTGCTGCGGTCAACTTACTGTCAATAGCTAAGGCCATTTTGTCACTCACTTTATCTTCGAAGTTTTAGGAAACACTCATATTCTCCCTTGTTGAGAGTTAAATGAGAAGATAGATAGCACTCGATAAAGCTACAGCCAGCCTCTCAAAACCATAGCTCGGATTTTAAATTTTACAGAATTTGACTGCCTGCAATGTGCTCGGCAGGGCAATTTTTTTTGGGGCCGCGGATATCCATTGTTTCAGACAGTTCATAGATTGGTTTACTTTGACCTAAACTCCTTGGCTATAATCCTGGCTGTCGTTGACGAGAGATGTTGCTTGGCAGAGTGAGAAAGCCAGCGCAGCAGCCTCCGCAAGGTCCTAGTGCCCGGGTTTATATCGTTAAGTATGATGATAGGCTATTGGATTGTAATATGAAGGGGGAGAAAACATACAAACCAGAACGCACGCACATATGTAGCATGTTAGTTATAAATACCTTGTCCATGTGAGAAACAATAGTTTAATTTAATGACATCACCAAAATAGCTTCAGCCCCCCTAAAATAGGCCTAACGATGCCCCTGGTGCTCGGTAAATTGCCTGCGGGCTTAATTTAATTTCTCAGTAGTCCCTCACCTTCCATTTAGCCTCCAGCCTGCTATGGCAAAGAGCTCAAGAGCCTCACTTGTTGCGATGCCTCTTACTTTTTTTGATGAGGCTATTAAACATGCAAGTTTTTATATTTGCCTAAATGTGTTTTTGTAATTCTGACTTGTTTTAACACCCATCACAGGGTGCAGAAAATGAAGATAATCCCGTTATAATTTGGAAACGGTCAATAGACTGCTGTGACAGAAGCAGCAGTGGCGTGTGCGCGCGCGCGCGCGTGTGCGTGTGTGTGTGTGTGTGTGTGTGTGTGTGTGTGTGTGTGTGTGTGTGTGTGTGTGTGTGTGTGTGTAAGTGTGTGTGTGTGCGCGCGCGCGCGCTGCTTCGTGAGAGCCCAATGAGACTGGAGCAGACAGCTGTAAAGAGAGAGAGAGAGAGAGGGGATCACTGCCTCATACAGCGTGTCTGTATCAGATGAGAGGGGGGTCACCCAGGAATCTCTCGAAACTGCTCTCCAGGAAAAAAAAGAAATGTTATACGATTTTGTTTGTACCTCGTGTACCGGATAGTATCAGCTCGTGAGGTCGTTCTCTTGTGATCGATTCGTTGTTGTTTTTAAGAAGATGCCGTCACGGGGGAGAAAAGTGAAGCAGATTATGTTGGAAATAGACATTGAAAGAACAAAACGAGTGGTAGGAATCAGCGACACCAACAGCGAAAAACTCAATTAAGTGGCGATATTTTTTCAATTGATGTGTCGTGTTTCTTTTTTTCTTCTTCTTTTTTTGTTTATCTGTTATTTGACCAATATGTTAATGGTCAACAGGCTGTGAAGTAAAAGTTTTCATTTTTTGTTACATGGAGCAAATGGTGTTCCCTAATTGCTCCATATAATCTGCTACAGGCTATACATTGAAACCAAAGGAGATTTACAAGGTGCATTCTTGGTTAAACACGCAGCTCATTGCAAGGCGTTTTGACTCATTTTAGTCTTATCGAACCAAAAAATCAAAAAACACGACGAGGGTTGAACTTTGCGCAGGGGGGAGTTCCCGTTTCATTTGCTTGAGATTTTGCTCATCAAAGACAGCAACGTGTCTGTCTCAAAACTCCGGAGAGCTAGGATATATGAAGATCGCCACACAGTTGGTTGTCTCTCGCAGAAATGCCTGTGCGTGCTGTGACCACCAGGTTCATGTACAAGGGACTTTGCACTATTGAAGATGTCCTCACCTACCGGACCCCTGTTATCCTGCCTGAGGATGAGGTGGAAGGTGAGTCTCGTGCGTTCGGCCGGTTGGATTGTGGTCGCATGTGCTTGTTGTAACGTTAAAGAGTTGTTTATCTAGATGCAACGTCCACCTGACAAACCAGTTCAGGACCCTGGAGAGTTCCATGCGGTGCGCGCTCCTTTTCCCGATCCACAAATCTGACTGTAGCCTACACTAAACCGAAGGTCTGCTTGTAAAAAAAAAGACCAGCAGTACCGATTTTCTTCATTATGTTTCGGGTTTAAATGTTTCACAAAATCTAGGACACACATACACACTGTATATTTACATTTCTCTTCGACTGGCTTTCTTTTTGCATATTCTTGCTTCAGATTTGTTTCACAAAATTAACTGTCAGTCATTTTTCTCATTTGTACATCATTTTAAAATGTCACATCATCCTCTGATAATAATAGTAACAAGCTAATAATCCTCCTGATTCTCAGCACATGCCAAGTTCTCCACACATGGCACATTGTCATAAACTTGTGAGTAAAAGACATTGTTGAATACAATATCTCCTGGCTGTATCCATGGCACATGTTAGACTTAACTGCACTGGATTTCACTTAAGTCGTTTGTGCTTGATCCAAGAGACAAGACTTCAGAGTCAGGGGGACAGTGCTTGAAATTTGCACAACAAAAGACGAGCCTGAAATAAAGAAAAAAAGGGCTGTGATGAATGGAAAACGCATAACTATAAAAATGCAGATTAAAATATAATTTCTAGAAAATCCATCCCTTATTAAACTCAGTAATAAGATAGGATTGATTAATTTTTGAGTCTTAAATTAAATCCTCTCATCTCTTTCCGGTTTGTGTGATGTATTTCGTCTTTGATTAAAAAAATTATAAAACGACCATCCATAGCACAGTGTTGCACTTAGGCCATCTAAAAGATTCATTAGAGCATTATGATCGTTCTTTCAATAGAAACCTTAGTGCATAGTCGTTAAGAACAAGGTTTTGTTTAGGCAAATGGTCCTCACGGTGAGAACGCACATCTGGCAGTGATTTGGAGCAAAGCCTGGCGGACTACAATAACGAGATAACTCAGATCAGATTTGATATCACCAAGTCTTTTATTCAGAGGGAATTCCATTTCCCTTCCTTTTGTCTGCAGGTTGCCCACGCCCACAAGTGGCTGCCTGCCTTTCCTTTCAGCCACTCATTTGACATTGAAAATCCACTATCTGCAATGACGACATACATTTAATTAAAAGGTTGGTTGGCGATGGAAAAAGCAAGAATTTAGAGCAACAGTCAAATCGAGTGTTGTGTGTTGCATGAGACGCTGTGCAGCCGTTGACGGCACAGCCTATCAAGTAATGGAGAAATCTTTTCAAAGTGTAGTTTACGGATTGATAGCTATTAAATATTCAGAACAGAGACAGACAATTCAACCGTGACTGTATTTACCCAGGGAAGATTCACTGAGCACATAACGCGCTGCTTCATTTACATGGCCTCACACCTCGGCTGTGCCCAGGGTAAACAGGACTCTACCTTTTGTCACCAAGCAGCTCCACCAGTGCGTTAAAGAGCACTCTGCTTTGTAGCTGTTGAGGGAGGTAAGCGAGTTCCACATGAACGTCTTCCATTTTCAGATCCTCAGACAGACTGAATCGGCAACCTGCACTTACTGACCAACTGCCCTTGACACTACAACGGCTCCACCTTCACACACAGCGTGGGAGCTGCTGCTGTTGTTGTTCTGTGAACAGCACTGCGGACGGTCCAGTGTCTCCGAGTGAAAACGGCTCTTTTTTTTTTACCAGAGGTCTGCAAAACAGCCAGTACATGTTGTTTCATCCCCAAAAATCTTTAATTACTGCAGGGCAGAAGTTCCCTAATTGCTCAACCCATGTAATTACTCTCCCTAATCATATTTAGGATTATGTTAATATATTGTGCGTATACCCAGTGTAATTTGTGATCATCTGAGAAACAGATTACTGTAACACATCACTGTGACTGAACTACATATATCAAGCTTTGGGAGGTGACTACACGACTGACACTGAAATAAGCACAGTAATGGTGTGTCTTCATTTTCACTTTATAGAATCCTGACCAACCAGATGACAACTTCTCAGACATTAAATCCAGACGACTAAACTCTGACACCAATGTAAGAGTTTATTTGGCCTTATTATCATCTGGTCACTAAATCTTTTTTGCTATTTAAAGTTTTCTTTGAAATACATTTCGGTTTACCCTGCTGTTTTTAACCTTTTTTAACTACACAACGTCTACAGAAATCAATATCATGGTTAAAATATAGCCTAATATCTAAACTGCTTATTCACTAAAGACATTTAGCAATTCTGTTTTAAGTTTAGCAAGTAGAGACCATGAAACTCACACAAAAGTGAAAGCAGACAAACCTCTGTGACTCAAATCAACGGGAATCTCTCTCGGTGACATTGTTGCAGACACATGCTGACTATTTTAGTACCCATTGACAAACACAACACACACAAGGTCAAAGGGACCTTATCATGTTCAAACAGACAGTGCATGTCACACCGTAGCAGTAGAAGCCTTAGTGACCTTAGTGGTAGACGTGAACAGGAAACATGTGACAGTTTACAATTATAGTGATTTAAATTAGTCTATGAGGTAAGAGATTACCACAAACAAAAACACATCACATATTTGATCTGCCACCAACCTTTTATAGAATACAACTTCTTCAGGTTATTGACAATATCATCAGACACTTTGGTGTTTTAAGCAACCAGCAACTACCTCGGTTCAATGCTGAAACCAATGCAGAGCGTCCCCTGAGCTGCAGAATCTCAGATGGCGACTCAAAGCTGTTTCAGTAACACTCCAACTGAATTCAGCTAACTCTAATTTCTCAATGGATAACTTAATTTCCTATGACGTGTGTCTTGGTAGCATTTCAAGAAATATATGATTTAAAAGTTAAAGAACAATAGGAAGGAAAAAAGAAAGACACTCTTCATCATTCAAAAATAAATGAATGACACTGAATTATTTACTGGCACATTTAATGAGGATTTTTCTCGCTGTATAACAAATACGTTTGCAAGTAGCATCATTCAAATGTAATTACGAACAAATAACTTTACAGATTTAATTTTAAATGCATCGATGAATTAAATGATTACAATCAACGTGGATAATTATTCAGTGGCACACTCGAGACTCCGTAGAGATTATCTGAACATCTTTATAATCCTGCCGCCTCAAGACATTTGTGATCTTTAATCTGACATGTTATGTGTATCACAATCATATCTGCAATATTAACTGTATTCACCATAGCTTTATTGGACAGTGGCTACAATATTTAGAGAGAACTTTATAATTCATAGCAAATAGTGAGGATTACAGACACTATTGTGTGTACTGGGTGAGTTTTAGGGAGGCTGATTAAGTACTCACAGCTCTTAATGGAACTGCGGTTTCCAGGGAATGTTTTTTGAACAGATGGTTGCCAGGTGGGCATGCAGGTCAGTGTCAAGGCTTCCGGCCCTCTCCTTCGCACTTCTGTCATGCAGTTGTCATAAACCCTGATATGTATTCAAACCATTACTACTGAGCAAGCAACTGTGCCACAGTTTCGTCTAAAACTGTACAAAGGCCTAAGCTTATGGATTTGAGCTTTTAAAATGTCTCATCCTAAACCTGATTAGTTTAAACTTTAGTTATTCTAATCAATTTACTTTTTAATGGACTTACCTTGGACATTGGGTTGTTAGGTAGTCTCTCTGTTATAGATCTCTCAATGGAAGGAAAATAAAAAATGTTCACTAATGCTACTTGTTGATGCCAGTGACATAGCAGTAACCTGCTCTATTGTTTGTGTTCAACACACCCGTTTAACATTTATGTGTGTGTTTACCCTGTGTGAAAACATTACAGCCACTGAGCATCATTTTGCAAATATGTGGACATTGTGCTGTGCCAAGTGTATCCCCATTTAATGAGCGCAACATTAAAACCAAGGTCCAGAGCCAAGTTCAGCCCATTATGCATGAACTGAATACATCTATGATACTTTGCCCAACGTGCATTGAAATGTCTCCATTACCTTTTATAATCACACTCACAAAGTAATGTCTAATCATGTGATTATGTGCATGCACATATAGTACATGTGAGGTAAGAGACTGATCTGTAGAAATATTCTGAATGATTAGACTCAATGTAAATTACCATGATCAGTAATAATTTAAAGACACTCTACATAAACCCATTTAATGAACGTATAATAACTATATCAAATGTCTTACTTAAAAAAGGATCTTACCTTGTCAATATTACAATTAATAAAACACATGTCATTACTTACATTAAGCTGGCAGACACTCTAACTGCACATGTGTTGAAACCGATAACACCCGCGTTTTATGGCTCAACAGTCATGACTTCCCGGCAGTTAAACTCTTGGAGGTCTCTTTGAGCTTGTGTCACTCCTCGGTGCATCGCTGACGGAGGATGTGAACAGTATTAATAGATCACAGGCAGCAGGAGAATCCCCCAGATGTCAGACATTGTAGCGAAGTGTAGACCGTCTTCCACTTTGTATGCAAAGCTGTCGTCTTTTTGCTTACAAATGGAATGTTTTTTTTGCAGCAACATTGTCATAAGACAAGTATATGCGTGCTATGTATGTGTGTGTGTGTGTGTGTGTGTGTGTGTGTGTGTGTGTGTGTGTGTGTGTGTGTGTGTGTGTGTGTGTGTGTGTGTGTGTGTGTGTTGCTGCATCACAGCTGTCAGGGCTGTACATATATTGTACACATACAGAGTGATATTTGTCAGGTCAGATTTACAATGACTAGAGATGTTCTTCACACATTACATTGTTTTAGATATTGACATTGTTTTTAACAAGAAGGTTAAAAAGCTACAGACATAACACGTACATCTTTGCTCTCAATGTGACTTCCTCTGTGGTCAATGACAAATGTCTGGTCATTACGGTTGTCACCGTCATAGTTACACACAACATCATTTAACACTGTTACAAGATGTTAATTATGAGACTGTGTCCTTCCTCTCCCCCTTTCCTCTCTGTTGACTACAAACGTATTTCATTTACATCATCCTACTGAATTGGGACGCACTTCGAAAGTGTAAACTATGAAAACTTGGAGAAAAATATAAAATCTGCTACTGTTGTCTTTCAATATAACTGAGAGGTGAGAGAAGCTGCAGGTCAAGTTACCCACAAAGATTCAATCTGAGGCTGCATCGAATACAATAACCTAAAGGATTCGTAGGGTTAATCTCTCATAGCCGAGCCTCCGTCATTTGTAAGAGAGATGGACATAATCTCAACAGAAAACATTAGTTAACAAGACCTTTCACTGCAAAAAAAAGAATGTTAATCAGCCTGTTTCCTTATTTTTAACAGTATTTTATTATTTTGTCAGTATTTTATCATCCTTGCTCAGACAACACACACCTTTGACCTCATTTCATCTCGTTTTCAACTACACACCTGTTAAGCTTCATAACTCCATCTCGCACGGTTGTGATGCTGTCGCGGCTGGCAATAATGTCAAGCTCTGGCTGTTAATAATTATTTTATTTCCCCTAAATGATCACGTAACATAATTTCAACTCAGCCTTCAAAAAGCTGCAGGTAGTGGAAGTATTTAAAAAATGTTGACAGCTGGAGCTGTTTTAGCTGCAGGGCTTGTGGGGCACGTCCTCTACGTCTCTGGTGACGGTGTGTGTTGTATGTAAATGAATACAGTGTTGATAGCAGTACATTTTTGCATAGTTGCACATTTTAGTGGTATTTTCACAGCCCTCATTAGTTACGTGTACATTTGCAGTACTCTCCCAGTATTTGTATGATGTGTAGACCTATTTCTGTTCTCCATTAAGGCCCTCTCAGCTGTACAGCGTTTTTATTTTTGTAGCCTCTGGTAAATATGATTCACATGTTTTTCCCTCTCCAATATCAGAAGGATGTCATGGGTGTCATCATATCGTTATTATTGTAACCACCTGGGAGGGGCTGAAAAGAGTCTGATTCATCTCCCGGGCGAAAGATTTATTATCCTCTAACCAATTTTCTGTTACCTCAATGAGTTCCCTTTTGATAAGAAAACCACTTCCTTTTAGGAACAGCTGTGACGCCCCTCCCACTTTCCCGGTTGTGCTGGCCGACCTCAACAGGCAGTTGGCTGACATGGGAGGGTCGTTAGCTTGATTAAGCTCACCTGGGCTTTCCAGGCTGTAAAAGCTGGTCCATGGGCTCACTTCCTACAGCAGACGCCCACCCTGCATCAGTGCCTTTTGTATCTGCATCTTCAACAGCTCATAAGCCACACATCCATGCTCTGCTTTCATTTGCTGTAATTGCTGTTTAGTTTAATGAATTATGTTTGGCTATAACATTGCGTGGACTCCCTCCTTGTCCCATTACCTGAGCCAGTTTGTGACACACACATAACCCGTTTTTATTTTTAAAGGACCAATGTGTCGGATTTAAGGCTTTGTAATGACAGACATTTTATACAACAGCCATTCATTATCAGGTTTCCATTGTGTACAATCACCTGAAACTAAGAATTGTTAATGTTGTCGTTAGCTTAGAATGAGCCCGTAATATGTACATAGGGAGCGGGTTCACCATGTTTCTACCGTAGCCCTGAATGGACAAACCAAACACTGGCTAGGGCTTCAATGTTTTTTACATTACTTGAAGGTCACCGTAGGTTTTCTACCCACTTAGAAAGCGAGCGGTGAGCAGAGTGGTAATCAGTTGGTTTCAACATATCTGCAACCTCACTGCTAGATGCCACTAAATCCCAAACACTGCTGACTTTAAGTGGAGAATGCTTGTTAGGGCAAGTGTCACTCTTTGTAATATGTTTTCCCCTCTGGACTTGAATTCTGAGGTTGCTGTAAAAACACACCTTATTTAAGAATGTATCCAATTTCTTTATTTACATCCCTTTCATCAAAGCAAAGGTGCTACGTCTTGGATTGACACAAAAGATCCTGTTGTTAGTGAAAAGACCTGAATCTCTCTTTTACTGTGTAAAATTGATGTTGAGTTTTTGAATGTGACTAGACTATCTGCCTAAAGAAAATATAGACACTCATCTAGATTAGAAACAACTGAATTTGACATCTGATATAAGCTTCATAATGTGGTGACGGTTTTGAGACGAAACCTATTGTGAATAGCGTTGCGAGTTATGTCCATGCATGCACATACAGCAGCTTTGGAGACTGGAGACAGCCTGTTGTTATTCTCTTCTCTTCAGTTCCTGTGGAGCAAAGATACTTCTTCATATACCTCCTGCTGTATTAACTCTATTACCGTTTCCTGTGGAATGTCATCATCGTTCTGAGGGGGAAGAGGGATTTTTGCAGTGAACTGGACAATCACTTTAGGGCTCCTTTCCTCAAGGATAACCTCAAGGAGAACATTGCTCTGATATAAAGACAACACTTGTTTCCCCTGAACCTCACACGTTGTCTTGTGCCTTCCTTTTCTTGGATTGATGCAGACAAGCTCTGTTTTATGTACTTTCCGTCCAGTTAACAGTTCCAGTTTCAAAGAAACGTGTGGTTTGGCAAGTGACCGATTAAGCAGAAAGCCAGGAGAGCTCTTTTTTAAAACAATTTAAAAATATGTTATTATCTCCGCCGAGGTTTTGTTCGGTTCAGTTTGTTGGTTTGTTTGTGTGTTGGTTTGTTTATCTATTTGTCAGAAGCCTTACGGAAAAAGTATTGGCCCAATTTTAATGAAAGGTTGTGGAAGGGTGTAGCATGAGCCAAGGAAGAACCCGTCGAATTTCCAAGCCGATACGAACCACAGGGTGGACAAACACATTATTTTTCACTTATGGAGACGGCCTTGGCTGAGGTCTGCACTCACCAAAGTGTGTTTTAAAAAAGAATGCTAACTTTATGACTAATAGGATTTTTAGGAGATTCTTGGTACAATGCACCATTAAGTGAATATTTATGTTCAGTTTAGTCACAGTTGCATATTTCCCAGTTAATGCATAATGAGCAATTTTACTTTGTACCCCCTGTTGTGGTATCTTTTAATTACAACATGGACACTTTAACACTTTCAAAGTATTTTTTTCTCATGAATATCATGAATGTCTGTTTAGCTTCTTTTTGAATTCAAATGGGAGGTTTAGGATATCAAAGTGATGCAGTTTCATCTCACCAAATGCTATGTTGGTTTCCCACACTATTCTTCTGGCTTAAAGCCATTATTTGTGATTTTCCCAATTATTTAGGTGAGCGAGCTTCAATGGCCTTTCTGCTGCTGCCAGTGGCAACGGCACTCTGCCAGTGTGCAGCAGTGGGCTTCTTGGCGTCACAAGCAGCCTGAATCACTCTGCCATCACTCTGCTGGTCGGTCAGAAAGGTCAATAGGATCTGTTGGTCCCCATGTTCTGTTTTAGCTCACTTTGGAAGGTCAGCAGACTTTTAAGTCCTGGGTTTAGATCTCACGTTTGGCAAAAGTGTCTCTTTGATGTTGGGGGCACATAAATTCAAGCTTATCACAAATTATATACCAGCTCCTAAAAAAATTCCGACGGCTTTGTCCTTTTGGGATTGAGCCAAGAAGTAATCTGTGAGCTGAGACGGATGAGGCGACACCTGGTTTAATACGATGATGAGTGAAAGACAAAGGTGATAATCAAGACGCTAAAATAAACTGCTCTCCATTGCAGAATAAATAAACATCAAACAACCTTTTTTTGCTCTACAGGGAACAATCTGCATCATGATTTTTTTGGCAGCTGTTGGTCTAACCTGCCATGAAATTGTCAATCAATATTTCATTTTGCACTGGCATGGCAAAACTTAATGAAATGGTTGGTCAAATCCCTTTTGTTTCAGGAAACTAAAAAATATCAATCTGTCATTTGCTTTTGGCCTCAAGTGTCCCAATCTTCCAACATTTGCAACACAGGATACAAGATACTTTGATTACATCAAATATATTCTTGTGCCACAAAGTAAAAAGCAAACAAAAACTGATATTTCCTCTGTGGACCCCCAAATCCTTTTTAAGACAATGCAGTGCCAGGATGTAAAGAATGCTCATTATCGGATGAAATATATATATTTACTAATTTAGACAACGGTCGCGACACACTCATGACTCAATGCATATTTGTTATTGATGATTTACACACAGTAAGTTCGATTTTGCTGCATCTAAAGTCAACAGTGATTACACAGTATGTTCAAACTGATTGTTTGGTATTTTTAAATCCATGTCAATAAGCCCTCTAACACATCTACCAAAGTATTTGTTTCCTATTCGTTCAGTCTGGAAGGACATATTTGTCAGTGTGGACACACCCATGACCGTGTTTTTACCCTTGACTTGACTCACTGATGACGTATTTAGTTTGACAGTCAATGTCATTATCTCAAAGACAGACACTGTAAAATATTGTGACACATCGGTCATAAAAGATCTAAGTCACTGGCGATATTTTACAGGATTTTTACAGTCAACGTAACGTCACTGACTTGAGCAATGACTTATTTCCCACCTAAATTAATGATTTGCTTAATATTGTTAAAGAAGTTGGTATTAAGTAAATTCTCTGAAACTCCTATTGAACCATACAGACCTTGGTTACTTTCTGCTGCAGGGGAAATGTTGAATTAATTAAAAAATATATCTTGTGATTACTAAATGTACAAGGACTTTCATGGTTTGGCCCTGACTTTAGATAACAGGGCTGTTGAACCCTCAGAGCAATGTAAGGTTACTTAGACTCTTTGACCAAGGACTCAGACACAGCCGCTGTTGGCTGTGTCTGCTGAATGTTTTCAGCAAAGCTATACATTTTTACCAGTTTTTGCAGTTATAGTTCAAACAACAATGGGGGCGGTTCTGTAGTATCGTGTGTATACTCTTTGTACATATGTATGTACTGTATCTATGTCTAAATGCATCTGTTTTATGCTTGTATGTTTGCTGGCATGTGCAGAATGCTCTGTTATTGGCACCAAAAGACTCCATAGTGATGCGTTTTAAGATTTACTAACTATGACATGCATGAGTCGGACATTATAATGTCAAATAATACAAATAATAAATGCCTTTGTAAAGCTTTTAATGAGTAGTTTTTGTTGAGACTGCATCAGAGATGTATTTCAAAGGCTGCACTTGTACTGCGTTGCACCATATGGTATTCAAATTATGTGTTGACATTCTGCATTGCATTTTAAATATACTTCAAAATATGGGCCCATAAGAAATGAATATGTCTACATTGCCTCGGTAAATTCGTGGTAAATGAATGTAAGATCTATATAAATATAAAATATAATGTCCTATATTAAAGTTAAATCTAATCTAAGATGAACTATTGTGATGGGGAAGGGTGGATGATAAAGAGAGCAAATTTATGGAATGCCAAAACATTGTCTTGAAGAAAGTAAATTATTGTATTTCTATGTTGTAAAACCAGGTGATAAATCAGAGATTAAGTAATTATTTTGAGGGAAGTAGAGACATAGTTTATCACGAGTGGATTCATCTGTAACAACATTTTTTAAATATTCCTTTCTGAAACATCAGCAGTCCAGCCACTGCTCAGCTCGCTCAGTGAATTCATTATTTGTCACTGGTGCCAGGGGTCATGACATTGGCTCTAGGGTGGTGCTGAAGGAAGAACTGAAACAGCACTGCTGGCTGTAATTTAGACAAATATGTTGTGTCTGCAATGTCACGGTTTGGTAGAGACAGTGTCACTTTTTCAGAAAAGACCTCAATCACTGCACCAAAGACAAAAGGCATATTGCAACAGTTCTACTGTCCCACAAGGTTATAGTCTGCCACTTTGGGTTCACTTGTAAACTGCAGTCTCTCAGTCATTCATGTACACAAGATTGATGATAGGTGCTTGTCCACTTGTCGGTTTGAATACAAATTACAGGTGATGCTTTCTCAATCACACACTTTATTTACAAATGAGTTTTCTCCATGATAGAAGCAGTCAGTATAATGTATTCCAAGTTCAAATGAAGTTCCATAAAAGCTCTTGCAGCAGTATCCAAGTAAAACTGAATATATAGGTGAGTTTGTGTTTTAGCTTATGTTGAGGTTTGATGACATAAGCTGACTGAGCCTAGATTGGCTAAAGTGCTTAGTGGTACACTGAGCGGTGTCCGTGTCCCACTGTCAATTATGTTGATTAGCATGTTAATTTACTTGTTCTTCTCAGCACTTTCCCTTTTCCCCTTCTAGTATATGAGACTAGCATTGTACATGGACATGCTAGCTTGTATATTATTCATGTATCATTTATATGTTGGTATAATTTCAACCTTAAATGTTCAATTTTCTCAATTGCATGTCTTGTTTCATCTAATGACATGTAACTACTGAGCAAGCATTGAAGAGGCTTGTATATATGAGGATCTACATCAAAAAGAGGCACAGAGGTTCGGTGCCTTTGATGTGCAACTGCTTTTTTTCACCACTTCAAACAGAATATTGTGATGCAGGGCGAGGACGGGAGCCAAATGGCAATGTTTGTGGATTATTCACCAAAAGTTGTTGTTAATTATAAACACATGAACCTGCTCGCTGCTTTCTTTCACAACCAAGTGTGCTATGGCTATTGTAACAGGTGTTGGCTGTGAAGGTGTGTGTTGGTATACATCTATAACAAACAAGGAATTTGCACCAACCAAAACACATTCTATAATATAACAGGTCAGGTAACGCAATAGAAGGGCCCTCGGAGAGCACAGACCTCCGCCAAGGCCAATCCAATCTGACATTTAATGGATTTTTCCTTGGCCCATGCTACACCTTTCCATCAAGTTTCATGAAAACCGGGCCAGTCGTTTTTCTGTAATACTGCTGACAAGCTGACAAACAACCCCACAACCAAACTGAACCGAAAACATAACCTCCTTGGCAGCGGTGATACATCTTGATATAAACAGGAGCCACACTTTGTATATTTATTCTATTTATGCAACTCAGGAAAATGCTACTTCACTGACGCTGAGCGGCACTTACATATATATTATGTCTCTCTTCATGGTGCTGAAACTTTCAACTACAGTCTCTGTCTCTCACCATGGTGCTGAAACATTCAACTACAGTCTCTGTCTCTCTCCATGGTGCTGAAACATTCAACTACAGGCTCTGTCTCTCTCCATGGTGCTGAAACATTCAACTACAGGCTCTGTCCCTCTCCATGGTGCTGAAACAGTCAACTACAGGCTCTGTCTCTCTCCATGGTGCTGAAACATTCAACTACAGTCTCTGTCTCTCACCATGGTGCTGAAACATTCAACTACAGGCTCTGTCTCTCTCCATGGTGCTGAAACATTCAACTACAGGCTCTGTCCCTCTCCATGGTGCTGAAACATTCAACTACAGGCTCTGTCCCTCTCCATGGTGCTGAAACATTCAACTACAGGCTCTGTCTCTCTCCATGGTGCTGAAACATTCAACTACAGTCTCTGTCTCTCACCATGGTGCTGAAACATTCAACTACAGGCTCTGTCTCTCTCCATGGTGCTGAAACATTCAACTACAGGCTCTGTCCCTCTCCATGGTGCTGAAACATTCAACTACAGGCTCTGTCCCTCTCCATGGTGCTGAAACATTCAACTACAGGCTCTGTCCCTCTCCATGGTGCTGAAACATTCAACTACAGGCTCTGTCCCTCTCCATGGTGCTGAAACATTCAACTACAGGCTCTGTCTCTCTCCATGGTGCTGAAACAGTCAACTACAGACTCTGTCTCTCTCCATGGTGCTGAAACAGTCAACTACAGGCTCTGTCTCTCTCCATGGTGCTGAAACAGTCAACTACAGGCTCTGTCTCTCTCCATGGTGCTGAAACAGTCAACTACAGTCTCTGTCTTTCTCAATGGTGCTGAAACATTCAACTACAGGCTCTGTCTCTCTCCATGGTGCTGAAACAGTCAACTACAGACTCTGTCTCTCTCCATGGTGCTGAAACAGTCAACTACAGGCTCTGTCTCTCTCCATGGTGCTGAAACAGTCAACTACAGGCTCTGTCTCTCTCCATGGTGCTGAAACAGTCAACTACAGGCTCTGTCTCTCTCCATGGTGCTGAAACATTCAACTACAGTCTCTCTGTCTTTCTCAATGGTGCTGAAACATTCAACTACAGTCTCTGTCTCACGCCATTTCATTTTCATTGTAATGTGGGAACATTGCTAATTTATTTTATTAGTTTTTGGACAACAATGGAACTTTATACAGAGGAATAAGAGCATATCAGGATTTGTCTACACAGATAATACTTGGGAGTGTGATCACATCACTGTTGGTTTAGGAAATTTCATGGGAATAATATAATATCAACAGACTTATCCTTTACTACCTGTGCAGTATTTGCTCTCACTCCTGCTATTTCCACTCTTCAAACATTAAATATTCAGGTATGCCATCCTTTTCCCAAAACATTACATCTAAGAAACAGGGATTCTACTTTCTTGTGCTTTGACTTTGAGTGTAACAAAATCATAATTTCTTACTGCTTTAAGGTACCTTAAACTCTTACTACTGTCTGGTGTACAGACATATTTCAAATAACATTCTCAAGTGAGCCAGCATGCTGTTGCTCACAGTGTGAAACTGTGATAAATCTATATTAACATGCCGTTGCTACTTCCTCTCCACTTTTAACATAATTACTGCCCTTCTTCTCCCAACAGAGATCCGTGAGGCTTTCAAAGTATTTGACCGTGATGGGAATGGCTTCATCTCAAAGCAGGAATTGGGGACAGCCATGCGCTCACTGGGCTACATGCCCAATGAGGTGGAGCTGGAGGTCATCATCCAAAGACTTGATATAGATGGTATGTTTTCTCTCTCTCTCTCTCTCTCTCTCTCTCTCTCTCTCTCTCTCTCTCTCTCTCTCTCTCTCTCTCTCTCTCTCTCTCTCTGTCAGCGAGTTAAGAAGTCTGTTGCATTGATTCCAACATACAGTATGAGCTAAACAGTGACAGGTTTGTATTTCTGTCTGTTCCATCAGGTGACGGTCAAGTTGGCTTTGATGAATTTGTCACATTGCTCGGTCCTAAACTCTCTGCTGCTGGAATGCCTGATAAGTTCCATGGAGCAGACTTTGATTCAGTGTTTTGGAAGGTATATGTTGACATAAGCATCCGCAATCAAGTCTATACCTTTTCATTCATCAGTGTCCTTGAATCAATTCTCTTTCCTCTTTTAAGTAAGTTTCCCTTCTGGCTTCTCTGTTGTTGCGTGATGCAGAGTCGTCTGTTTCATTTAGATGACAATACAGAAGTTACTGATATAAAATCTAGTCATATAACACATTCTAACATTATTCTCACACTATGCATAATACTCTCACGTGCTTCTTTGACTTTTGTCATTAACTCATTTTCCAAATGGCCTTGACATACTACACCACTCTGATAATTACAGTACGTTACATGCAGTATCATATATACATGTGCATCTCCTTGCATTTAGTTGCATAATGAAGTGAATGAGTTCACCCGGAGCTGCCCTGTACGAACATTATATATTGTTGTTCTACAGCCTATTTGCGTCTCTGAGGGGATTTGAGACAGGAGTTTTTCCTCTGCTAATTAGACCTTTCTTGGTGTTTTATGTCTCCCCAGTGTGACATGCAGAAACTGACTGTGGACGAGCTTAAGAGACTGCTTTACGACACTTTCCGTGACCATCTCACCATGAAAGACATTGAGAACATCATCATGACTGAGGAGAAACACCTAAACAGTACAGACTCCCATGTGGACATTGACAGTATGTCCCGTGCATATTTTATTTCACACATTGTTCAGACATTTTTAAAGCTCTGATGAGACGCTAAGATGTGCTAATATTTCTTCTAAATCTTTCCACAGCGAGCCCAACTCAACAGGAAAAACACACATGTGTGCGCAAAAGCCTGATTTGTGCCTTCGCCATTGCATTTATCATCAGCGTTATGCTCATAGCAGCAAATCAAATGCTGCGCAGGGGAATGAAATAAATGCTACACCAGCTGCTTACAAAGGAATTTAAGGAAGGACAACGGAAATTTAAACATTCACCAAAAATACTGGTTTTGCTCAATATTTTCATCACCCACGATGATTCTGTCACAGCTTCTCTCGATAACGGACTAAATGATGTCACGCAGAGGGTTTGTATGACCGCAAATAAAAGCATAAAGGTAAAAATTGAAAGAAAAACATTTCAAGGGCTGATTAGTATTCAAAAGAAGAGTATGTCATTAATTCAGAAATATGATGTTTTTTAAGAAATTAGATAGGAAAGCAGACTGTAGAAGTGCGTGCTGTAGTTGATAATAGCTGTGCTGTAGCTGTGCTGTATCTAATATATCAAAACATATTACTGTTGTTGACTAGAACTCTGCCATTTGGAATGCACCCAATAATGATATAACTGACGCTAGTAATAAAGCAATACAAACATGTTCATGGGCTGCATATTAAGTAGCTTTACATCACTTACAAAAACATGACAATAGATGACTGGTTTCTGCAAAATGTGTCTCTTTTAAGTCTACATCTGTGTCTAAGATTTCCAGTCCAGAAGTCCAACTCACATCCAGTTTAACATACTTTGCTGACCTCGCGTCATCTGTAATCTAAACCTCAACAAAAAGAGTAGGCTAGTGACTAATTCCAAACACAAATCTGTTAAATGGAGTATTTAAAACATTCTGCAACATATTAGCCATGCTAGCGGTACGGCTCTAATGATGGCAATATCTGTCTGTCAGTCAGTCAGTTCATCACTTTGACCCAGTCTGAAATATCTCAGAAACAGTTGCATGGAGCGCCATGACATTTTGAACAGACGCTCATTAATACCCAGAGAATGAATTGTACTGACACCAGTGATCCCCTGAATCTTCCTGTAATGCCACCAGCAGATCAAAGTTTTCACTTATCCTGTGAAATATCTCAACATCTACTAAATTAATTGGCATAAACTGTGGTACAGGCATTAATGGTTCCCTAAGGATGTTTCCCAATTACTTTGGTGATCCCCTGAATTCTTGTCTTGCAACAATCAAATGAACCTCAGCTCTAATCTGTGGTTTGTGCTACTTAGCAAATGTTAGCATGCTAGCACACTAAACTTAGATGGAGAGCATGGTAAACATTATACCTACTAAACATAAGCATAGTAGTATTGTCATTGTTAGTGTGCTACTCTAAGCACTGCTGTGCCTCACAGAGCTGCTAGCGTGGCTGTAGACTCTTGCTAAAGATATATTGTGAAGCTGCAAACAGCTTTAGGACAACACGCAGAGGGTTTCGGGAAAACGTGCTAATCTGGTTAGGTGCACTGCTTTGTTATTTTCATTAGATGCTACAAACAAACTGTGAACACATATTTTGTAAAACGATCATGTTATTATCCAACAAGTCCTAGCTCACCTTAAACAGAGGAGGTTCGTTAATGCACGGACCAAAGGCATATCATTTAAAAACAAAGACATGAAAACAATAAAAATCTATTTCCCAAAGTTTCCCATTTCCCAAACCATGAAAATGACAAACAATTGGAATAAACTGGTGAAAAAAACGCACAGGAACACACTGGACAGTGCTGCTGAAAAAAGGATGTAAAAGAAAGGGGTTGAATGACTTGAGGACACAACGAAGTGGTTTGTTTTGAAGCTCAGATGGAGCCTTGGTGAGTGGTTTGTAAATCAAACCACTGTTTTCCCAGCAAAAATGTATATTTTAGAATTAAACTGAAGTGAACAGTAATGTCCAAATAAAAAGCAGAACACATTAAGGAAATCACAAAATCCCTCTAAGTAATATCAGACAACATTATGCGCATGGGTATGTATTCAAAAAGCCCAGACTTCAAGAAAAATGACGATCATTCAACTCGTAAAACATGTGTTTCATACTTACAGTCTGCCAGCGATGCATGCACAATACATATTTAAATGATGTGCATATAGGCACCAAAGTGAGTCACAATAATGAGTCACAGAGACACAAGACAAGACAATAGCTCTGCTGTATGACCTGAGTTACCAGCTGGGATTAAAGTCAACCATGGAAAGTGTAGAGCTTTGACAAAACTGACTAATATTTAAAGCAAATGAAAATGAAGGATATTCATTTCACATGAAACACACTTGCATGTGCATTAAACTAGAAATATGTGTGTTCTATGTGCGTGAGATCAAATTTTGAACGCTAGTGTATGTATTCAAATAATTATGCAATTTGTATAGTAATTATTCAAAAATAAGCAGAATTTGACATTTTCCTGTAAATGTCTATTTTTGTGGACGTGCAGACAATATGTAAGTATGCTGTGAACAATAATTTAACATATCATGAAAAATGTTGTTTTCTGGCTTTAACGTGGACCACCAAACAACATAGTGTTTAAAGTATAACATGATTATATTTTCTTACTTGGTAAAGTGGTACATTAAATCTGTGTTTTTATTATGAATGTAAGCATAATGTTTTGTATAAAACAAACAATACAAAAGATGTACAGATACAAGTTCGTGTGTGTATTAATGCCATGCACTTACATTAACTTTTCTGATTTGTTAAGATTCATTTTTCAGAATTTTTTCTTTAACAAATATTATAAACAAAATGCTATATATTTTTTCTTGCTCTTTTTATCTTAAAGTTTATCAAAGTTATATCACAAGAGGAAATGTATGAAACCGATCTGGCAATAAAACTGACATTTTATCTCGTACATAGTAGCTGTTTATGTATGAACTACTTATATAATATCACATTACCTCTTCATGTGGACATGAACATATCAAGGTATGGGTTTTGTGTGAATGTAAAATCTAGTTATTGTGTCAAATATTGTCTTCAGACATATAAGCAATTACTGTGTCCTATTCTGTATGTTACAGTGCTTTAATGAGCAGATTTATGTGCACTCTGTTGACGGATTGTCTTAATTGTTGTTATTGATTTGATTTGAACTGTGGATGTCTTCTGTCCTGTGCCTTTGTCATTCAGAGTAAAAACCGCACACTCTCATGCCTTGACTTAAAAGTAATGTAAGAAAGATTTCTAGAAAGAAGGGAAATCAATTTTACAAAATCATCAGTTTTGACAAAAAAATGAATCTGATGCTAAATTTATTTTTGAACTGAAATGACTTAACAATAATCCAAGTACCAATAAGCATTAATGTATTATCTTTCCCTCTCCCTGATAAAGGTCCCTCTAACCTTCCTCTTACCATTCGTATCATCCTGCTGTGTGACGTAATCTTACTGTCTAGTTTGGGAATAGCCGGCGCTGTTTAATTTCTGTAGCTGTTAATGCACATTTAGAGGTTAATGCATCTAATGTACACTAATGTAAGCGGTGTCTAGATGCATGTGATCCAATAAAAACTAAGGCATTAAAAAGGAGCTTGCTCCTATTTGTTTGTTCTGTTTACAAATGTGATATTGATTGCAAATAAAAGCTGAATAAGACAAATGTCAAAAAACAAACATTTACTGTGGACATTCAAGTACAGGGGTTAAGAAAAGAGGATCAGATCTCGAAGGGTCGGCTTTTTAGGGTACACAGGAACACAGACTGAAATTCTGAATTCTTTCTCCATTAAATACTTCATCAGGGGGCGAAATGTGAGGATCTGATGGTGTAATGGCCCTCACAGTGCAGCGTCAGACATGTTAAGTACGTGTGAGTAACACGTCAATGCCTGCAAGAGGGGGGGGAAAAAGCCTTGTATTTCCTTGTAGCAATATAGTGATGCACATATGTACACAAGCACTCAAACATTGGAATAAAGAGCTTTCGGGGGAAATAACATGCACGGTCAACTGCTGTAGTTGTAAGGGCTAACATAGGTAATGTTAGTGAGAACTGCAGCGATGGCGATGGACCAACGTGTTGTGTGTGTGGAACTAAACGGGTTCAAATAGAAGTGAATGAAGTTACAAGCAATTTATTTTAGTTTCAATTTAATTTAATATGATTATTTCTGTTATGGGACACTAGCGTTGGCATCTAGGGGTGTCTGCTCACCCCTCCCTTTCTAAGCGTGTTGGAGAACTACGGTGGCCTTCAGGTAGGGAGAGTTAACTTTAGGATTTTAGTACAACTAGAGGAGCTACTCTAATCAATACTCTGCTTTTCTACATGACCAAATAATTGCTTTTAAAAACATATATAGAATTTTAAAAACAAATACATTCAGAACAGCATTAGAATTCATATTTAAAATGTATCTAAATAGTGTTTATAGAGCAGCAACAGTTATGTTTACAACAACAAAGTCACTATATAAAGTCATTAATAAAGTGTTTTTCCTTGTAAAGCCTATTTTAACATCTTACAGTGGTTTGTGTCTAAAGGGAAATATATTTATAAAGTGTAAGTTTCTTAGTACAATTCACCATCTTACTAAAAGAGAAAAAAATACGTGAATCACTTACGTTACTCCTCATGGTACTAGAGATAATTAATTGATTTGTAAAGAAAAAGTGAACTACGTAATGTTACTGATACTGCCAAGAGTAACATTATGTGTAAAATGTATTGTTCACTCAATTGATGAAACAGGTACCGTGTGTACAGAAAAATACGTTGCTTCACTGAGAGTGAAGGTTTGTAGATTTAATGTTTAAGACGTGTTTTATTGTTTAACGTTACTCAAATATTGGCCAAGCTGCTGAAGTCTCTTTCCATGCCTGATGTTTGATTGTTAATATAATATAATTTGGGAATTTGAACTGAAGAGTGGCAAATCATTTTCAATATCATTCAGTCAGCACTTACATTGATGTTGTTTTGATCTCGTATGCTGTTGTACAACATCAAGAGAAACATTTATGAAACATGGACAACAGAACAGAGACGATAAGCCTCTTTGTAAACGGAGGTCAGGTCTTTTATTGAAAGAGGAGATCCAGTGAAGAAGACCCAATGACTCCAGTAGATGGCGAGCCAGCTGGACGAACGATCTGCTTTATGGTGGGAATGAACCACTCACTAGGATTTGGTACCAGCTCAAACAAACAAAATGCTTAAAACAGCTTCCCTTCAGCCTCACAGATCAGACCTCCATCGGACCTGAACTCAAAGTTTACTTTCACAAGGAAGTTAGTTGAAAATGTGGAGAAACTTTGGTTTTAAGGGCCCGTTTTTGCAATTTCTCATATCCATGTAAATGTTGCATTATTTTAGCTATTCATAGGCAAACTAAAGTATCAGTTAACTGAATACACGTGCGTCGTGTTTATGGTTGTTGCACTCCTTCTGACTCTAGAGCGAGGTTTGTTTACCCATGCAGGGGTTGGTAACATGTGCTTTTACCTCATTTAATATTTGCAAAGCCAATTTTATACGTTAGTGAAATAATTCATAGTTTACATCCATGTTTGCTTTAAATCAGACTTTTCCTTCACTTTCTTTGTTGCCGTGTTACTCCCACCAATAAGCAGACCAGTCTGAAACCAACAGGATTTTCCTGTGTCCTTGTGTGTGACGTAAACAAAACAGGAACTCAAACATAAAGATGTTGATCCATGGCGCCAATAGTGGTCAAAAACACCCTTAAAGTCAGAGACGTATTTTGGCCAAGACAGCAGAAGAGTAAGACAAAATAGAACTCATAGCAATTTAATGAGGCTTCTGCTGTAAGCAAAAAGACTAGATTAGGTATATACATTTCAGCATCATCCCGTGTTATGAGGAATAACCGAATCGAGGACTTAAGCGGGCCGGTAAAAATGATGATACATTAATAACAAATCCAAGGGATCTGCATGATGGTTCAATGACAACAAACAACAAACTTTCTAACTATAAAAAATGTCACGATGAACCTTAATCCAGATCATTACTCTGCCCTCTGTACTATTTAGGAAGTAGAATGGTGTTTTCAGCTGGCTGGGTAAGAAATCACATTCAATCAGACCTGTGATTACCCTGGTGACGCAGCAAAGCTCCCTTCAAACTTCCAATTACAAACGTGACACCATCTCTGAACAACATATGTATTCTGTGCCGTTCCTCCTCCTATTCATGTGGCATACCCACGTAATAGCGATTTGAAGCACAAAGTGAATATCTTTCAACCCCATTCTGTGTTCACTTTGACTTTCCATCCGCCCGGAGGAGGAGGCAGGAGAGAGGGAGGGAGGTCGGGGATGGAGAGGAGATGCTGAGGTACGTCACTTTCTTCTTGGCCCTCTTCGCTGTCGTCCTTATCTTTTAGATCTCTGCAGGGATGAATAATGGAACGGGTGAATTATATATCAACAAGAATAACCATTAGAAATGCTAAACATGTCTGCATCGGCGTTGAAACAAAAATTAAAGAGCATACCCTTTGCTACCGAGGGCAGTTTGCTTCTTCTCCCTTCTGCAGAGCCACTCTTCTATACTTCGCCCAGGCATCTTTCTGTCTACATAGTCCTCTCTGTGCTGCCTTTCATCTGAAAGAAATGAAATATGACTCCTGTCAACACATCACAATTCACACAGTGATCTGGACAAAACAACAATTGGTACTCGACTACTATTACATATCGTTTTAAGACATGCTGGAGGACGTGCTAACCCGAGGTACTTCACAGCCCTCTGCTGCATTACATTCCAGCTATTAATCTGGACCGTGTTGATATTGTGTGACACCTGTGAGTGCAGTGTTGAATGTTAACCTCATTATTAATAAATCATTTAGATAACACTATTTATGTTGGCAAATGCTGTGTGCATTTAACGTGTGGGATGTTGCTTTGGTAGACAGCACCACCCTTCGGTTACAGCTTACCTTCCGCCTGTCTTTTTAAGATAAACATATCCTCTTCGGACATGTGCGAAAACCTGCAGTTTGGGCCAAAATCACAAATTCCTAAAAGAAACGAAAAGCCAGGGAAAGTGATTATTACAAAAGGGCATTTAATAAAGATTCCTGGTTCTTGGGTGAATGTAAATTCAAACTGTTCTGTTACCTTTTTGGAGAAACTTCCTGCAGGGTTTCTTTGTTTGCTCATCGCACAGGATGGCTGAAGAGTCTAAAAAGAAAAATGATAATGTTGTTTTTGGTTATTTATATAATCTTCCATCATAAAGTGAGCAGCCAAGATGGCAAAAAAAAATGGAAGCATGCTAATTAGGGTTTAAACAACTTTTAAATTTGTCAACAAAACACATCTCAGAGGTCTACGGTCTCACCTCTGAAGTAGTCGTACCAGGCCTTCTTAGCTCTGTGATGCTGGACACCGTTCAGATGTTTTTTCCGGTTGTGCATGTTGTCCTGAAAGGACCGGTCACAGTAGTCACAGTAGTATCTCTTCCCCATGGTGCCGGCTATGTGCTCAAACCAGCAAGATGTCACCTTTTAAATGGCTGAAAGACAGAGAACAGAAACACATTCACATGAGCACCGTCAACACTAGAGTTTTTCTTTAAAATGAAAAGCCATACTGTATCTGTACTGTTATCGATTGTGTTCTTGATTATTTTTCTGATAGATTATGGATTAATAGTTTTATCTAGAAATTAGAAATAGTCAAACATGCAGAACACAGTCAAAGGCGTCATATTTGTATTCTACTTTGTTGTGTCTGTCCAACAGTCTACAACCCAAAGATAATTAAATATTTAATTTACAATTATATAAAACGGCCTCATATCTACAGAAGCTGTTTGCTGCCACCTACTGGTTCAGTAGTGAAGGTGCTTGTGTTTTGAATGTGCCTCGGTGTGACTTCCATTTCTACTCTGACGATAGAAAGGTACAACACGATTTAGAAACATACTCAGCATGTAAACGAGCAGTTTGCAGCTCCGAACAAATACTTCCCCAGATAACCCAGCGGAGCAAGCGTTAACTTCCTTAAATATGTGTCCATAGCGTTGTTAAATCTGGATAGTTAACGCTAGCTTATATGCTTATTGTTACATCAATGCACGTTTGATTTAAATACGTATGTATATTGAATTTAAACAGCAAAGAGCACAAACCATTGGCGAAACAGGGCTGTCCTCCTCTGTGTTTGATTTGAAGGACCACGCGTAGTACGTTGATGTGAAAAAGATAAAGGACATCCTGCTACCAAATAACTTAAGGACCGGAAGCGGGGCAGGCAAAGCGTGTCACAGCAGCTTCCGGTCCTGCGCAGTACGTCAATCCACCGACATGGCGCTGGCTAAATCCGTCTACAATCTGCTCTTCAGGAGAACGTCCACTTTCGCCATAACCATCATGGTTGGAGCGGTCTTCTTTGAACGATTCTTTGACCAAGGTGGCGACGCGATTTTTGAGCAAATGAATCGCGGGGTAAGTGTGTCCTTTTGTGGATTTAAAGCTTGTTTAATCCTGACCTTGTAAGCAGAGGGCGAAGCGGCGCTAACGTTAGCTAAGCCAAGCTAGCTTGCCTAGTCGAGCATCGTCTGTTTTCAACTCTTGTTTGTGGAGACAACCTATCTGTTCATATGAAATACCTAACGTTATCTAATTAATGCTTTATTACAGAAACTATGGAAAGACATCCAACACCAGTACGAGAACAAAGAGGAAGAATAGGACGCCGCTGGGTTACCTAAGGCTGAAGTGCAACTGTTGTCACACTTCTATTATCCATTATTCCTGGACTCTAAACGTTATCTGAATCAAACATCGGTCAACATGGACATTGTGCTTCAAGTCAACCGACCTGCGGGAGCCGATTGACTGTCCAGACCGCCATGAAGAAGGAGCAATGGTTTCTGTCACCTCGTCCTCCTCTTCCTGCTGTTATGTGCAAAGCATTCGTTCTCCTCACAGATTGTAAATTGTTAAATTAAAAGTGTTAATGTCATACAGATCTAGCAGTGTTTTGATTTGTTATACCTAATATGGTATGCATGTGTCGAAGCAGATTTCATTATCAAATTATTTTACTTTTGTTTGACTTACTGGTATTTACAAAGAGCATCATATCACATCACAAGAGAGTACTAGTGTTTGATATTGTTGACAGACGAGCCTTTGTTTAAATGATTATTCTTATGCACTAAGTTCGGTACACAGGGTCTCTCCAATGTGTGCCTGTGTATTAGCTTCTGGATGAAACCTACTTTTAGACCAAGGATAACTTATATTTTCACTATGTAAAGAAAGAGCATCTCGATTCTAAATGTAAATATTTATTTTTACATTCAACACTTGAAATATTGAAGGCACTTGTAAATTACAAGGTAGTACAAAATGTTTACTTTACAAAATATACAACAACACACAACACTGTCAACGAGGAAGTGCCACAAATATTGTTATGAAAACACAATAGTTTGTTTAAATAAAATAATGACGCTCTCACTCGGATTACACTGTAAAACGTGGTGCTAAAGAACCAAGACCACCAGTTATAAGGATAGCTTATTCTGGCCAAATCAGCAGAAAGTAATCTAATCTACAAACAATAGCTGCCACCTTTTACCAAAAATAATATTGAAACTGATTCTGTTTTTTATAATGCTTAAATTAAAGTAAAAATCAACACACAAATAATTTGCTTTTCATGCCATGTCAAACCATCATTACTGTCAATGGATGTTATGACAGGGTCATACAAGGCCACTACAATTCAAATTCATTGCATACAACTGCACCGACCCTCAGGCCTCTAGGGAGCACCCTCGCACCGTCTGTCCCACTGAAAACCTTTCCTGTCGACATCATGATAACAACCACTGATGGCTCAGTGTCACACCCTGCTTTGATTAATGTAGGTTAAAAAGCATCAGGTGCCAGAAACATTTGTGCTTGCAGTGGACAATTAAGCAAATAAGCGTTGCACAATAATGCTAAAAACATTCACGATGCAAATCTTACCAAGGAGCCGAGTAGCAACGAGAACAAACATGTAGGAGTCTTATTGTCCACACGTTTAAGTCTGAAACAGAGTTTTAGCATTTGCAGTGCACAATGTTTAAAAATACAACGCAAAAAGCAATTAACAGGCAACAGATGATGAGAGGAGGTATCAGTCAAACAATAAAAACAGCATCTTTTAACCAACCCCATAGTCTAGTAAGCCACAGGTTTACTCCCAGGTCTGACAAGTATTGTATTTCAGGCGTGAGCATTTTCTCACAGATTGTCCTGAAGTTTGGATCAATATTTTTCCTCATGTTGTACCCCAGGATGGAAGACTCTCCTACTGGCTGCCAGGGCAGGAAACGTGCGTCTTGAATCTTTTGGGCCTCAACTGCACCTCCGTCCTCGATACAGATGTCCCTCATCTCAGAATTTCTTCTCCTCAGCTCATTAACCTCCCGTTTCATTCTGTCTCTCCCATACGCCTCCACTCTGGCCCAGAAGGTAGCATTAAAGTGCTGGTAGAGTCTCCAGTCAGCCCCGTTCCACTGTAAAGCTCTGGCTCTCAACTCAGGGGTCAGATGAGACACAGAGGAGCTCCTGCGAGCATTGAGTTTAAAATACAGGACGTCCTCCGTGGTCCAACACAGCGTGTCCTTCAGCAGGACAAGAGACTCCTCGAAATGTTCTGCGAAGAGCACGAGATCAAAACGCTTCGACAAGTTATGAACATCCCTCATTACACGAGGGTCATCGGCCTCCAGGTTGTTGTCCAAACCAAAGTCAAAAAAGAGCATATTTCTGAGGTAGAATGAGTTGAAAGCATCTGCGCTGTAGAAGCTCTGAGGATTGTCCAGAAACTCTGCCAGTTTGTTCTCTCCATCGATCCTCCAGGTGAGAGGAACTGCTCTGTGATAATAATGGAAGGACGACTCAAAGAGAGCCACCGGGTCACGTAAGATGGTGATGTACACGGCATCCGGAGGCAGGAGCTTGGCCACTTCTCGATGGTCAAAGCGCATGTGGTTACAAACGATGTTGAAACAGTCTCCGAGCCTGTAGTCCTTCACCTGGGAGCACAGGAAAGGCGACGGGTAGAAGAAGTCGTTGCGCCCATCGGGCAGGGCGAATTTCAGCTTGTGCTTTTCTCCAAATCGGAAGAGGATGTTGAGTACGGTGCTACTAGCAGTTTTATGGGTCTTCATGAACATGATGTTTACTTTGGGGGAGCACCCTCGTGACTTTGTGCTTTGAGAAGGCACGCTCACATTTTTCTTCAACAGTTCTGCCACACTGAGAGCACACGTGCTTTGCTGGGAGCCCCTGTGAATGAAATATAAGGATAAGCAAACAGATCCACTGACTAAACTCAATAAAATAATGCTTTCCTTTTAAGTTGTTTTACCTGTTCTTTCCTTGGCTTGAGTTCGTCAAGCAGTACAGCACCAGTATGATGTTGGTCAATAAAACCCAGAGAATCAGCCTTCGTATCACAAATGCGCACTTGTTTCCTTTGATGCCAGACATCATTAACACCCAAAACGTTAACCTGAAGATGCAATAAGAGAGCATGCATGCATAGAGGAAGACATCACAGGAGGTTCAGGTGTGATACACACCTTGCTGCAGCCCTGCAATATTACGTTCCCATACAACTAAACTGTGCTCTCTCCATTACGTTTCGGATGACAACACAAAACAAAAGAAACACGACAAAACCACTGTTGGGTTTAGGCTGTACAGTCTATGGGTTTAGGCAACAAACGGGTTTAGTTAGGTATACTAAAAATACCTTGTTTTGGCTTAAAATCACTACGAAATTTAAAAAAAATCAAATCAAAACTACAAACAAAATTACTTGATATCTTTATGATAAACTATAGAGACACGAAATGACGTAAAGAAGAGCTAATACAGATCAGCAATAAAACTGCCGCTCACAGAGCCCCCATGTTTACACTTTAAACATGTTTATAGTACCTACATTCCCTTCGCAACACTCAGCAGATTTGGAAAGAGAAAAGAGACATTTACATGAAAAACAAAGTTTAGGTTTAGGAAAATGGCTAAATATCAAAATAGATTTCTACGGTTGACACTGGACAGCTGATCACTCTTCATGTCTTGTAGAGTGTCTCTGTGCATACCAGCTCTGACTTCTTATCTTTAACATTAATAGTCATCTATGTCGTCCATTTGATGAGAATAACTACATCCATGTATGCCTGTTAGAGTAGTTGTAATACATGAGGGGGGAAAAGGAATTCATGAATTTGTTAAAAACCTATGTTTAACCTTTAAATAACAATTCTGTTGACTATTCTAAAAGAAATACAAGTAAAGAGATGTATTTACCTGCAGATGACAGCATTAGCAGTGTGGATTATCCACAATGGTGAAAGAAAACCCTCTATTGTTCCACATGCTGTACACACTCACTGAGGTCATATCTCATTGGCTGTGGGGAGTGAAAGAAGTGAGATGTACATTCTCCTCCCACAGGGGCTGAAGCGGTTTGTAAAGGCTGCTGTTGAAGATATGTCTGTTCTAACAGAGTGTAGGGGGACAAATCATCTTACAAAATCAAGCATCTTCTGAAAGTATACTCGTGTAGTAATTAGGCTATTTTATGTATTCAGAGTTGGCACTGTAACGTTTATTCAATTGAATCCACTTTATTATTGCAGTAAGATCTGCTTAAATTAGAGAAAAACCTTAATTTTAAGTATGAAAAGTGTAACCAAGGTAGTTTTTTCCCAAAACACGTTGCTATTTAGTTGTACCGATGTTTATTTGCCATTGCGACGATATTTCCATGCTGCATTTGACCGTCTTAACTCCGGCAGCAGATCAAAGAATGCAGATTGTTTGTCTCTGCCCTATGTAAAGTGTCTTTGGGTATTTAGAAAAGCGCTATATAAAATTAAAGTATTATTATTATTAGATATGGAGGGTGTAGTGATGAACACCTTATTTATTTTTTTATTGTTTTTAAGAATTTGTTGGTCTAGTCATAAGAACACTGGTCTTGAAAAATGTCGTTTTTTGTTACAATGTTCTTTCACTCAGTAAGATGGCTGGGTGATTGCATACATGTGAAACAACGTATTTATAAACTGTAGTATTTAGATTTATGTAGCTAGAACATGTAGCTATTGAAGAAAATACCAATATACGGAGTTTGAATGTATTAAATGTATAACGTATGATGACGGTGTCACAGCAATACATATATTATGTACTGCACATGTTGGAACACATTCAAGATGTCATAACAATGAAAAATAATCATAACATCTAGCTGTACAGAGAGCACAGCCAACAGGGTCTGCTTGGTCTCAACACAGCTGTGTTGTGTCGTGGGGCTGTTTTTTTAGTCTCCAGGTACCTGGACCCAGGTGCTGCCTCAGCTGCTGTGGACTTTGGCTGAATCATCGCTTATTTAGTGGGTCACATCGACTTGGCAAAGGGAGCCCACGAGCTTCTGTGTGGCAATAGTTGTAGTTGTTGATGTCATTGACATCAGAACACGTCAGCGAGGACATCCAGATGTGTCACTATAGATAACATCAGCATCACCCCATTCTGGGGTGCTATAGTAAACAAGGCCAACGATGGCACAAGCTGGAGTTTGTGTATCTTTTAGGCAACAATATAAATGTCGTTATAAGTGTTAAAAAAACGATGTCAGTCATGAGGTGTAACTTTTGAGTTTTCAAAGATCCTTCCCCAACAACTTCAGATATTAAGTAAATGTCCACTTCCAGCATCCGCAGCTGCAGCAAGAGTTCTTTTAATGTTAACTGTATTTGATTGTGTTACATGATTACATATATTTTACAACTGTATAAAATATAGTATACTTAATCAGTAGTGATGAGGAAACCAAACACAAAGCATCAGGAAATGCATTTAAATTAAACAGTTCTAACAAACCTCATAATATACAAGGTGTATATATATATATATAAGGTAAGAGACATTGAAATGTAAGCCTTTTGTTTACTAAAATCAAACTTTCCATGTTCGAACAAAGAGCTTAGACCACTCAAACCAACACTGTTAAAAATAGTTTTAAATTTTAGGACTTTTTTCCAGTATTCACTTCCAGTACTAAAAAAACATTTCCATTTAAAAGACATTATCCATGACTTTCATTCAACTCAATTGAACTTTCATTCAATTGAACCGACAGGCGGTGTGTCCTCCAACACAGTTTGTACAACAGTGCAGGTATTCCTGGAGTACTTTGTGTCAGAGGCAGGTAGTTTCCACGTGTCCTCAGCACATACTTCGTCACGAGAGATCAAAAAGAGGATCACCTTGTTCGTGCTGTTTATCAAAATCACTATGCTGCAAGTGAACTGATTATTACTTGACATCATCAATAAATAAGCTAAAACAGGGTACAATCCCCTCGGAGGAGTGAACAGTTACAAAAAAAAAAAACGTAGTTGTACAGTCGCTGATTGCTTATGGAAACAATCATAAGGCACTTTTGAGTGACAGCTACATGTGAGATAAACACCAAACAAAACAATACAAAGAGCGGTCCTTTACCATCAACAAACAAGGGACCCAAATATATATTTTTATACAAGCACGTCACCTTTGGTACCCATACATTCACAATATATTTCCTTAGCCTATTTCCTTATAACATACATACTGTATAGAAGTTCTTTGAAAAAAGTGCAAAGTGTGTTTAGTTGATTCTGAGGATTACAATCCCATTATTTTAGTTAAATAAACTAGTTGTGATTTTGAGGCCAACATACATCCTCACCTCCCAGCCTAACAAGCCGAAGGAGGGACATGAATGTTACCCCTACAGTAAGGAGGTACAGCCGGTGGAATGCTTACAGACACACTGCAGTTATAGTATGTTGTGGTCCTGTGACTCAGTAGACGGGCTTGTAGAAAATCTGTCCGCACAGCACTCTGCGTTTGAGCTCCGACCACAGCAGGCTGCGCTCTCTCTGGGATCCCTTCATGAAGCCACGGTTCTCTTGAGCCCGGCGAGACAAATAGGGAATGACCTCGTTGACTGGGCCATATGGAACGTACTTGTAGACGGGGAAACCTGCTTGACCTGTTTTCAACAAAGAGCAAAGGAGACGTGTTTGGAATCGCTGTGCGTGCCATGTCATGACTTTGTACTTAACATATTCTCTAAGCTGACAATAGCTCTCTAAGGTGAAGCTTGGGGTAAAAAAAAAAAAAAAGCTGTAGAAACGGACTCAATGTCCAAATGGTGCAGTAGATTAAAATATAATCTTTTTTTGTTTGGGGTTTTGATACTACATATCAAGTGATAGGACAAGGTCAAACCAGCCTTTATACGTGTCACCAGTGGAAGGAAGGTTAGGGCTGCTACAGCATGAGTCATTTCACTTCATTTCATAATTAGATCATATAGATCATAGATCACAATTATTTGAACTGCAACACATTTTTAGAAACGAAAGCTCAGTGCCCGTTGTAGCAGAACAGAAATACACAGTATAGCTCTTTTACAACCTGATATGAAAAGAAGGCGGGGAAAGAGCGGCTATAAATTAAATTAAGACACATGAGATGGGGGAAGGGGAAAACTAATCAAAGCTGCATGGAGGAGCAACCAGAGAGGAGTGAGAGCGTTTAATGGCGTTAAAGAAGGTATGATTCAGTTTCTGGACCTGTTAATAAGCTCACCATAAGAAATAGTTGACAACGACTAACTAAATCGGAAGAGAAAGGATCCATGAACCGACTGAATACACGGAGCTTTCTTGGAGGACCAGGGCCTTACGGAGGTGAGCTGATCCCGGGAGCAGGTGGTGGAAAAGAATCGTGTTCTACTACAGCTTGGACCAGTTTGGGCCTCCTTAACTTCGGGGATTCATCAGCTAAGTCCCTTTAACAGAAACTCCCCAGGCTTCTTCTTCTTCTTCTTCTTCTTCTTCTTCTTCTCCTAGAACACTTACACGCTTTTTTGTGTTTAATTCTGTATTTGAGAAGCAACTATCCATTTTGATTTGATTGATGACGTGTGCGTAAAATACACTTGACTTCAATGAAACGCATTAAGTGGTTGAGTTTGATTTACGATGCATTTTGTAGCCGGAGTTAGTTCTCTCTCCAACTGTTCGCAGTGATATTTTGTTATTAAATTGACAGGGTTGAATTTCTATTATTCTCCCGTCTGGAGCCCAACGTATATATTTTGAATAATTGTGAGAGAAACCTACGCTACACCTTAACACTGACTTATGCCGCGTTCACACCAAACGCGTCGAGAATTCATCGCGCCGCAAATTCGCGTCCATCGCGACGCCGGTCTCACTGGGGACCATTTGTGTTCATTCGCGAGAATCGCGCTGGACGCGCTGGAGAGGGGGCGGGGCTTATCGCTCTGAAATCCCTAAACTGTCCGCCATTAACCATGGAAAAAATAACCTCTATTTCTGCTTAGTACTTGTTGTGGAAGTCCCAGATATCACGGGAAACTAAACGCCGTCATGTCTGGGTTAATAACATTGTCCAGAGGAGCTCCGTGGATTGTATCGAGATGTATTCACTGTGTCTAGCAAGCCACACGTCCGCTGTTTACTACGGCTGTATGAGCCCCAAATAAACTGATTTGGCTGTGATTTAACTGCAATAAACCGACAAAAAGGGACTCCGAAATAACTACCTAATGATGCCGATTTGTCGGAATTCATGTTTTGTTAGTTCTCTCCGCAAGACGACAAGCAAATAACTTTTAAAATACTTGTTTTCTCAATGGAGCTCGGATGGATCGGTGCTAGGCTATTATAACATGGTAGCAGCTCCATCAACACTCACAATAACGTCATCTAGACGTAAATACGGCAGCGTCTTTTTCATTGTTTGTACCATCTGGTTTACACACACACACATTTATACACATAGTTTTGTCCGGTCTCTACTGATACGAGGTATCGTAGAGCTCCGGGTGAACACAGACGGCTCCGGTATTTATTTCCTGATTCAGCAACGGCAGGAAGTCAGTGATGACAGGGGAAACATCTCAACGCTGATAGGCTATCGCGCCACAGCGTCACGCGATTTTGTCGCAGAAGTTCAAATATTTCAACTTCAGCGTTTTGGCGTTTTGGCGTTTGACGCGATTTCGCAACCATCGCGCCGCAAATTCGCGTCCATCGCGCCGCACAAACGCAGATTCGCGTCGCTCCAGTCTCATCGCGTCTGTGCATAGACTTTGTATGTAATCTCGACGCGTCGACGCGTTTGGTGTGAACGCAGCGTAAGGAGCACCTCAGTTATTAGTTTTCTGTATCTCACTTGCATAAACTGTCGTGCAAAGAGATACGTGTGTGAGGTTTTCTTTGTTGAGTAAATGTTATTTTAGCACAACTCAAAGACTCCTAACCTACGTATTTGGGTAGTAGTGTGTGTCTGCTCTGAGCCAAAAGTGATATAACATTTGGTAATGAGACAGTTAAGGACATTGAGAACCCGGAGTTGTTTGTTCCCAATATATCTTGGAGAGGTGATCTGTGACGTCAGGGACCTAAAGAATTACGTTTCAGTGGAAACTCTTTGGCCACATGACCATGTGATGCAAGTCTCTGATTAACATACTATGTTTACTTTTAGCATCCATGCTGAGTGTAACATACCTAGCGGGAAGCTAATCTGGTCACACATGCCCAGCAGCTGTCCAAAGTAAACTTTGTTCTCTGTGGGTGAAAGTCCCATCTCATTCATCCTGGGAAAACACAAAGAAAGAATCCACGTCAACGGGCTGTTACATAATACCAGTGTAGTATTACACCATTGATTTGGCAAGCTCATTCTGTAAATCCTATAATTGCTGACAAAGACTACGTTTCACTTCCTCATCCTCGGCATTAGTTTAAACCGTGAAGATTAATCCTTTGTGAACAAGAGGTTTTAAGGCTTCCGTGTATGTTGGAATTAAATCTGGAACTTAGCACTGCACTTGCCAAATGGGCTTTGGATTTTTTCAATGCAGGCCTGAGAGGAAACATACTTTTCGAGGGTGAATTTCACTGTGTCCTCGTTGTGGGTTGCAACCATGATATTTGCTTTCCTGCTGTGTTCGATTTCCTCCAGCACGTACTCCAAACACCTGGACAAACATCGAGGCAGACGGTTAGGATTCAGACGTTGTCTAGCAAAGTCACGAGCGGCCTTAATAATGATTGAAAACGTACTTGTGATACATCCTGTTGGTGGCCTCATAGTCCGGGTTTATTGGGTCTTCGTAGCCAATCTCTTTGGCCCTGTCTCTCTCTTGGTACATGTAGGCTCCGCGAACCAGTTTGGCACCAAAGTACCAGCCCTCCCGTCGCGACAGCTCAATATCCACAGTGACATTGTCGTAGGCGTCCTAATAGTGTAAAAAGAAAAAAGGACACGACTAAAACCCAACAATCCTTAAGAGGTCAGGGTGCTCGAGTCTGTGGGTACATAAACAAGATGTAAATGGCTGTAATCTGTATTATAACACGATAAGCAGCTACAACACAACATAAAGTGTGACAAAAGATATCATTTTGGTTTCACAGTTGAGACAAACAGGAAGGATTTATATGAATAATCAACAGTAAACGTTGTCACGATTAGCTGAAGCCTCACCTTGAGGTAACACTGGTAAGTGTTGTAAATAATTGGCTTCTCTCTGTTGAATTTCCTCTGCATTTCCAGGGCCAGTCGGCTAATAGCTGGTTGAAAGTACGTCTGCTCGGCGTCCACCATTAGCCTAACCCCGTTCTCCATGGCGTGCTGGTGAGCACAGACAGTGCACGTGGTTTTATAAGGGACACGTCGAACAGGGGTTCATCACTTTATTCAGTTCTGATTATTTTCGATTCCCTTGAACCAAGTGTGCAATTGCAATGAATTGGATTTAGATTTCTGTGGTTTACTCGATGCACATTTATAGTCTTTGAGTATCTTTACTTTGGCCAGAACGTCCATTCTTTGTAGCATTCTCTTCATCTGCCTCTCCTCCTCGGCTGTAAACGCGTTCAACAAAGGCTCCAGGTGGCCTGTCTGCGCAACCAACAAAACAAAACATCAAGCTGTTTTTCATCGTTATGACCGGGATAAAAACCTGCAAATGTAATCAGTATGTGACACGTAGGGGTTTGAGAGCAACACGGGGGGGGGGGGACTCAGCCAGGGACTTCATATTTACACGACTCACCTGAAGGTTCGGCACCATGAACAGATTGGAGATTTTCGTTGTGTCGTTTATTAAACTGTTCCAGTCCAGCAGATCGATCGTTCTGCCAATAAGATGCGAGAAAATGTATATTAAAATATGTTAACGCGGTGTTTTTCCTACTGACTAAAGAGAGATTCAAGAACCTCACTGTATTGTCGCACTATTAATATCATGATTGCAGTAATGTGTGACTATCTCACCCTGACAAACCCAGCTTCTCTCCATTAAACCAATTATCTTTGTCGTCCATGGCTCCAATACCCATCTCAGTAAAACTCTCCTGCAAAGACATATTTCAGTGATTAAAAAAACGATTATTGCTTTAACAAAAGACATGGCTTGAACACAACTAAAGCACATGTCAGAAGCAACAATAGATGAGGACAGCAGCTATGGATGCGTGTGCATGAGACTTGCTGAAGACGGACCTGGAGTTGTTTCACCTCCAGCTTTTGTTCCAGAACCATCATGTCAGATTTCCCCTGCTGCGCCGCGAGGAAGTTAAAAAACTGTCTCCATTTAACCAGGACTTCTGAAAACTGGAGCTGTTCAAACACACAACAATTAATCAGCGACGCAATTATAATATTGTATTTGAATCATATTCAGACACATCAGTGTTTTATTCACAAGCGATCTCTTGCTCACTGTCAGTTGGCACATACTTTTCATTTTTGTCCTCACACACTGTGACCTGACACATCAGTGATATCACAATTATGTGATCCTGTGATCATACAATCAACTGGCATTGACTCAAAACCATAAAGAGATAAATAAATAAACGGCCGGTGTTTATTTTGCCCATTAACCATGAATGGTCATAAATGGCGAATGGTTTGTTTGTGGTAGAAGTCGAAGCGCTGTGATTGCCAACCTAAGCCCTTCACTCCGTTATCTAAATACCGTCATAATCACATTCAGTTGATATTGAAGACATAAAGTTAAAGTCACCAGGAAATGTGGGCGTCCGAGAGCTGTCATTTTGATGGCAGAAAATCCATCTGACGAGGCTCCCCCTGAAAATAATAACACATTTTACATCACTCGATGATCTTCATTACACATATTAGTGTTATAGTATCACTTATAATGATCATTTCTGTCACCGCTTACTCAGAAAACCTACTTCCTCACTACTACTTACCAGAGGCTCTAATGCAGTTTATGAATGTCTCCATTTGTTTGTCACATTTGGACTCATCTGCGTAGAAGTAGGTACGAGCGCTGGTCACCCCTCCACGCCTGTCCCCGAACTGACGATGGGCCTTGTACTTCTTCTCGCGATGATCAGCAGCTGGAGTCAAAAAGAGGAACAGAAGTATTTCAATCCTGCAACGCTTTGGTTTTGAGTACTTTACATTTATTTATTCATGCCAGAATGAATCTATCACGAGCACAAATGGCTCATAGGAACATGCAGTTGATGCATTATTATGTTACATGTTACATAGAAAGCACTAGTGAGGGAATAACACACTCGAGTTTTAAACGTCAACCACGTAACATGAACAGCGTCTCCTCACTTTACTAAAACCAGATGCAACCAGTACTCTCTGGGGCGGACCACATGACGAGACATACCGACACTGACACTTGACTAGACTTGTGTTGCATTCAGGCCTGAGCTCAAGCAACCGGATAATCTTTGGTCGATGAAGCATGCAGTGGCTGTTTGTGTCATTTTCCACTGGTCTACAAACCTAGACTTTCTTTCTCTGCTTCAGAAACACACGCACTGAAAAAGAAGAAGAGATTGTCATCCGAGGAGAACAGCAAAAACAAAATGCATCTACCTAAAATAGTTTTAAGAAGAACCATTTTAAAGGATGAAAAAGACAGAAAAACGTGTGTTGAGAAGAGGCGAATGTCATTTTAACCAGTCTTGCTGTGACCTTTTTATTCAGTTACGATAATGATCTCCTTTTCTAGACGTGCTGTGACATGAGAGACGCTTCAGGGGAACAAAGAAAACCACTGTGTTCACTGTGTGGTCTTCTCCACGGACCTAACGTTCCTTTCTTTCAGTGAGTTAGATCTCGATAAAGATCATTTGATCATAAACAAACTTATGTTTAGATTTAGTTCAGCATGTGTATGTTTGTGCCTCGTGAGAGGATCCGTGGTTCATAAAAATGAGCTTATTTCCTCCTCAGAACATTGTGTACCTCCTGAAAAGGCTGCCAGCCTTTTCAGGAGGTACATCCCCCTGCTCGACCAATCAGAGGAGAGGGGGCTCTCCCAGCCGACCAATAGAGGACAGGCACTATTCGGTTTGGATTACAGTCTGTGGAGGAAACATACTGCACATTACAACACTCATATTAACTTGATAAGAAGCGTAACGGAGGCTAGAACTAAAGTGATAAGATAAGAATCGAGACACGTCAAACTATTGGCACGACACTCTGTTCTGTGTGTAAACAAAGGAGTCAGGAGATCATTTAGAGAGGGACGGCATGTAATAAATGACCTGTTGGGGCTAACTGTATAATATGTACTAAATAACTTAGAGTGGATGTATTATAACGATACAGCTGTAAAGATATACATTTAAATATATGCATATGCAACACATTCCCTTTTGTCCTCATCACCTTTCCCAGTGTGCAGCTTGTTTTGAGAGCATGAGGTCATATAGCCTACTGCTTTGGAGCATGTGATCCTGGGCTATACAAATAAACTTGACTCAACAAGGCTTGTCCAGTTTTCGCAAGTTACATAACTCACAAATGTCTCTTCATCCGGTGCGCATGTGGCACATATTCATATTGAAACTGGTTAATCAGTAAAATAAACATTTACTCACTCCATTTCTTTCTTCACGGCCTCTTCTTGTGTCAAGTCCTCTTCAACACTATAGTCCAAAACTGCCCCCACGCCAAAGGCCTGATTCTTCTGAATGAGAGGCTTGATGGAGTTGTGATCTTCTCCTGCCACGAACTGACCGTAGAAGGTCATTTTCATCAGCTTCTCAAACATCCACTGACCGAGCACCTTCTTGCTCAGAGCCATCAGCTGTAAACAAAGCAAGGATGACAAGTTAGGTAATACCATTATAATACTCCATTAGACAATAGGACTGGATCTAACTTTCCCGTGCTATTACGCAGTTATATATTTATAAAATGCGTTTTGTTCTTTGAATCAAAAGGCTGACACATCTGAACACAACCAACTCACCTCTTTGTTCTTTTCAACGAGGATGTCAATCGTACAGAGCTTGAAGACCAGCAGACTTCGGAGCATCTCCACGTTGCTCTTACTTCTGTAGGCTTCCTGCGTGTTGTTGAAGTCAACGTGGATCTTTTTCAACTGCGTCTTTTTGGTCTGGCTGATGAGCTCCACCGGCACCGCTTCCACCACGGCGTATCCGTCTATCGGTTGATCTTTCAACTCTTGGCTCTTGGTGGATGCCGCCGTGGACCGACATCTCCCAGGTGACGCGCGTATCTTGCTGACATTGCCCGGGTTTGCCCGAAGAAGAGCCGCTGCAAACTTCGTGTACGACATGGTTTCCTTATCTGAACGCAACAGCGCACACAAGCCTTCGAGTACCGACCGACCTCGCCTCGCCCGAACCCTCGCTGTGATAGTGCGAGAGGAGGGCGCGCTGGGCAATTGAAGTCACCTCGCGGGGCGGTGCGTGCCTCGCGTGTTACATCACGCTGCCTGGCATCTGTTAGTGCGCGTTCTCGTTCTCTGGACTTCAAAACCCCTCGGAAACCCCCCCCCAAAAAATAGCATTAGGCTTCATATTTCACATAGGTCGTATTTATTACAGGGCTAATTGCATTGGATTGCATTGTATCTACTCTACCTATATTATATGTGTAGGTATCCATGGTATGTCACGCTCTGCATTTCCATTTATTTGACAATTTGATATTTTTATTTGCAGCTCCATACTCCATTCAGATTTTATGATAATCATGTGGTTCTCACTGAAGTGGTTCTTACCTTTCTAGTTTCACATTCATTTTGACAGCATTAGATATTCCCTTTTGATGCAGATGTTGTTGTTTTTTAAACTAATTGTTTTACTGTTTTGCTAGGTTCATTTAGCAATTTTTTTTGTTTTTTACCAGTAATAACTATTATATCATTATATCATTATTTCTTAATGAACCGATTCGAATTGATTTCCTTATCAGCGAACATCAATTGTCAAAGATTGAAGTAGAATTAGAAGAAGAAGTGTTATGTAACTGGTTGTGTAACAACCCACCCAGAGACCACTTCCCTTACACTTCCATAGAGAACCAACCACAACAGGACGGAGCCAACGCAGAGGCGAAGTGAAGGACTTAAAAGCAGGGGTCACAAATAGGCGGACCGCGGTCCGGATCCGGACCCAGACGCCGTTGTGGACCCAGAACCTAAAACCGATTTTATTTTGAAGGAGCGCTTTTATTTTAACCGGCGCACCTTTTTCAGCCTTTACGGCACTTGTTCAGTAGTCACAGTAGTTATTTCACATGACGTTCTCCAAATAGGGAAAAGTGGTCAGCGATACCAGAGTCTTTAACCAAGATTAGACACTCTTATAAGTTAATTCTTCCCACGGCAGTTTAAAACCAGTCTGTCTCACATGTTCAGAGACCTCAACGATTATTCAAAGCGGATACTACGAGACAAAGCACAACTTTTTTGAAGTAAACGTACCCACTCACATCTGAAATGAAGACACAGAAAATAAACCTAAGAGCCCAGTATGATCAGGATTCAAACACATTCATTCACTGTCCAATCATGTTAACAGAGAGAATAGAGCTGAAACAAGTGGTTTAATAACCACAGATAAAGTCTATGCTCACTAATTTCTCTTGTTATAAGATGAGAAAAATATAATATAGATTTTTGATTGACATCCAGCCCTTATTTTACTTGAAATGAGAAGAACATTTATTTATGTATTTCTATGTATTATTTATAATCCATCCAGTTAAATTTGAAAACACAATAATAATTGTTAAAATATAATTGATGTGTACTTTCTTTATTTGATTTGACAGTTGTTTACTACACAGAGACGTTGTTACTTCTACTAGGCTTCTTGAATATATATATATGTGGCACTAAATAGAGCAAGTTAGATATTATTGTAATGTTCCGGACCTTTGCCTGAGGAGAATTTCTCAATCTGGACCTTTTGGAATTTTAATTGAATACCCCTGGACTAAAGGGTCTTGGGACAGAGAATGTGAGAATGTGTGACAATTAGAAAAGAGGGTGCATCCTTCGATTTAAGTGAAGAGGAAGCATCAGGTGAGAGGTGATTTAATGGAGCCATGACTAGCAGGCTACTTTGATAAGAACACTGCCAATCCAGGTACACCACAGAGACGAATGAGATATCACTGTTTTCTTTTGACCAACCTGAGTTGAGGCCGCTGTGGTGGTTGATTGATATGCTGTTTCAGCAGCTGCTCTGGAGGCTCAGAGAAGGAGGTGCAACATGCCGAATAGTCTCCAGTGTTTTACAATTTACAACAGTTTTTTTTATACAGTTTAGCTAGGATTTAAAACCTTTTGTCTATGACATAATTAGGAGTTGGGATATAAAGCCAGCAACATGTTCCCTTTCTTACCAGCAGGGGGCAGCAATGCACTGAACCTCACTACTGTCTGCCGGAAATACGAAGTAGAGGAAGCCACCAAGCTAATGGCTAATGTTGCTAACTAACAGGGAAGTAGCACAGCGTGCGGACTGTTAGCGTTCAATCTACGGAAGAAGAAGCCTTTACTTGTTTTGAAAGGTAATCGCACTTTGTTAATTTAAGTGGTTTACTAAATACATTTAATATATATTGCCTAAATATGTGTATCTTCGAGTGTGAGGACAATTGGGGCGTTTTAGCCGAAACAGACTCGTTAGCCTGGCTAGCTGACCTTACATTACCAACAAAGAGACTCATATCGTAGTTACACGTCTTAAACTGGCTTTAACTTTCAAGCTACAAATGTCAAGCTGAACTGTTCTGCTTGAATGTTTTATGTTGCTTACTAAAGACGTAGCTACGTTGCAGAAACTGTTAAGACAAAGCAACCAGAGCTAAATATAGTGAGCTAGGCAGCTGCGGGCTAGTTTAGCCGTGGCCTCGACACAGTTTGAGACTCCGGCAAAGGTTAAAAATCTGGCAACCACCGTCGTTTGCTGCCATTTTCGCTGTTCAGTGAATCCGCCCCGCCATAAATGCTACTTTTGTTATCGGTAAAATCTAAAATTGTCGGGGATATTATCAGTGGTGTGTTGCTTAAAATCTATGGTAACATGTAAGGCTAAAGCTTGGTATTGCAATTCATACCATATTTTGTTTATGGGGTAAAAAAATATGATGTACTAATCTTAAATCTACGGCCCTGGCAGACTTCGTATTTATCTCACTGGAATGCTTGTATATTTTAAAGTGAATACATTCAGGTGACAATACCTGAATAGATGAGTAACTTTCCACAACAAAAACAGGTGCTTCCCTTTGGGGCACACAGGTGAATGAGTATCGACGATGTAAATCATTTGCTAGGGCCTTTGCAGTCACATTTTCTTCGCACAGTGCAGCATGCAATTACAATTTAATACTGTCACTGTTTTAAAGGTTGTTGGACATTCATTACCCTGTGTTTTAAAGCTTCCAGGCTTGGATCCAAGAGGCCTGTGCCATTTGCCTCGAGCTCATCGTTAACTCATGTCTGCATCCCTGGTTCAGATTTCACATTTTTTTCTAAATTAAGGAAGTGGAAGCAGAAGGACTAAGTTTTGGATTGGAACCAGGATTAAGCTAAGGACCACCTCCATCGCTATTTGCGAAACAAAAGAAGTGATCAAGTCTGCAGGTGCCCCCGTTCTGTGTCAGCAGTACCGCTCTCTCTCGACCACCATGTCGGATGGCCGGATCTATGTGGGGAATCTTCCCGTGGATGTCCAGGAGAGAGACATTGAGGATCTCTTCTACAAATATGGAAAAGTCCGTGACATCGAATTGAAGAACAATAGAGGCACTATCCCTTTTGCTTTCGTCCGATTTGAAGATCCACGGTGAGTTTTGGGGATCTTTGGCAAGTCAAATCACATTCCCCCTTGTTGGAGAACTTAAGTTTATATGGTATAATATCATCTCCAGTGACTGGCAGCAGGAAATGGATGGAGACCGCATTTCCAGGTCTATGTCCACTAGTGAAACATACGTTGGTAAGGAGTTCTTTGCTCTCTTCTCTTAGGGATGCAGACGACGCTGTCTATGGAAGGAATGGATATGGTTATGGAGACTCCAAGCTACGTGTGGAGTATCCTCGATCATCTGGTGCTAAATTTGGCCCCATGGGAGGAGGAGGAGGAAGAGGAGGAGGAGGTGGTGGTGGTGGTGGAGGAGGAGGAGGAGGAGGTGGTGGAGAAGGAGGAGGAGGAGAAGGAGGAGGAGAAGGAGGAGGAGGACCTAGGGGAAGATTTGGACCCCCAACTCGAAGATCTGAATTCCGGGTCATGGTGACTGGTAGGTGGACGTCATGAGTCATAGCCAGTTCATATGTCGCTCTCTTTCGTGGCATCCTGGATGTCAAAAGGGTTAGTAGAATGGTGGAAGTAAGAGTCGTAGGCAGACCTCTTTCTCTCTCGTAGCGGACTGGAGGACAAGGGACTAGTAGAGAACGTCATGAGTCATAGGCAGATATTTTTCTCTCTTTCATGGCGGACAAGAGGACAAGGGACTAGTAAAAGACATCACGAGTCGTAGGCAGATATGTTTCTCTCACTCTCTCTCAAGGCGGACTGGAGGACAAGGTGGACTAGTAGAGGACATCATGAGTCGTAGGCAGATATGTTTCTCTCATGGTGGACAAGGGGACTAGTAGGAGACACCATGAGCCGTAGGCAGATATGTTTCTCTCTCTCATGGCGGACAAGAGGACTAGTAAAAGACATCACGAGTCGTAGGCAGATATGTTTCTCTCACTCTCTCTCATGGCGGACTGGAGGACAAGGGACTAGTAAAAGACATCACGAGTCGTAGGCAGATATGTTTCTCTCACTCTCTCATGGCGGACTGGAGGACAAGGGACTAGTAAAAGACATCACGAGTCGTAGGCAGATATGTTTCTCTCACTCTCTCTCATGGCGGACTGGAGGACAAGGGACTAGTAAAAGACATCGCGAGTCGTAGGCAGATATGTTTCTCTCTCATGGCGGACTGGAGGACAATGTGGACTAAGTGGATGAGGTCAAGTCAGCTCCTTAAGTCATGAAAAACGAAACAGTAAACTGAAAACGGTCATGTTGGCTGCATAATCCCAAACACCGACTATAGTGACCGGTAGGTGTGATTTTGTCTTTGTATATCATTACTTAGGCCTATTTGTTGCATGCCACATGTATCTGGTGTTTATACAAGCATGTTTATACGCGCTGTAGAATGACCAACCCCTTTAAGTCTAAGGTGTGTATAGAAGCCTAACTTGGCCGGTCATAATAGAGCAGATTTATGGATGTACAACATCCAAAAATATTGTGGTTTGCTGAAGCGATCGACCAATATTTTAATTTGAGCTTTTCAATTTCAATTACTGTTAAGTGTATACTTTGTAAAGATGCCATAAAACCTACTAGTAAAGGTGAACTTGACCCTGCAATAATTTGCAAGTGCCAGGTAATTTAAAGCAAGGAACTAAGTTTTGTCTTTTTCCCCATTGCAGGGTTACCACCAACTGGGAGCTGGCAGGATCTGAAGGATCACATGCGCGAGGCAGGAGACGTTTGTTTTGCAGATGTGCAGCGTGATGGAGAGGGCGTGGTGGAGTTTCTTCGCAGAGAGGACATGGAGTACGCGCTACGCAGACTGGATCGGACCGAGTTCCGTTCACATCAAGTGAGTGCCAGTGATGACGAGATTTAATTGTCCCTCTACCCTTTTTTTCAGGTGGCGAAAGGAACACATTTTCTAAATATATTTGTTTTCCTTTTGTAGGGCGAGACTGCGTACATCCGCGTTTTTGAGGAGAGGGGCACCCCAAACTTCAATCGGTCACGTTCCCGCTCCAGATCCAGATCCAGATCCCGCTCCAGATCCAGAGGTCGCTTTTCGCCTCCCTTTCATAACAGAGGCTCTCCCCCTGCCCGCTACCAGTCGCCTCCACGCCATACTATGTCGCGTCATAGCCCACCCCCAAGGAGGCACCCGCCACAGCATAGCCCACCCCCACGTCATTACCGGTAGAAAGGCCTGCCACTTATAGAGGAATTGGGGGAAAATGTTTTGTAATTCTTCTTTTTATCTTTTTTTTTTTAACCCCAGGCCTCCTCGTATGATACATCATTATTTCTTTCTACATACATTCCATTATCATGATCACCTGAACACCCTGCTTCTCCCCACAGCCTTAAAGCGTTTTGTCTTTGTTCTATAAACACCCTTATGTATTATCTGGAGTCGGGATTGTCGAGTTTGTTTTTTTTGATTTTTATTTCTTCTTGACGATGTAATTGTATTTGATTACAATATAACATTTTGGAGGTTTCTTTTATAAAGAAATCCTGGGTTGTGATGTCAAACCTTGACAGGAGTGGTAATGTTTATTGTACAAAACAAATTACACAATTCTGCATCTATCCGGCTGAGGGTCATACTGCTTCTTAAGCTCTTGACAAGATATTCCTTATTGTGCGTCACATTCCTGTAGCTTTAAGTATGATGTTTATTTGCCAATTTAAGAACCTGTGAAGCTAATCAATATCATAGTCCGATTCAAAACCTGCAAAATGAGTGAGCTTTTTAGAGTACTGACACATGTCGACTGTGAGCCTCACTTGCCAGATTACTTTTTTTTTTTAATGTTTGAACCTCTGACTGAGGTGGCCTGTAGGTCTTCAATGTTGTTTTTTTGTTTACCAATAAAATGCAAACTTTTACTGTCTGTTTCCTTCATTGTCTTAAAACTTGTTTTTAATAGATTGTTACTATATTCACTGAAATGAACAGATAACCTTAACAGTGACTGATTGTGTTCAAGTGAGCCAGCAAGCAAAAGCACACAGCCTCAAAGCTCATTAACAGGAATATTGACGCCTGTGACTTCGGGCTGTGATTTTGTTGAAGGCAAGTTCTACATTCGACAGTTAGCTGTCAAATATCTCACACTAATGGTCTGTGAACATAACCGTATATCCTGAGCCTATTCAACATTGACATAAGATCCTGCAGAGCATGGTTGAAATCTAACCTTTTTGTGGAAGTTCACAAGAGCTATGAAGAGTTCAGCTGAAAGCTAGTATGAGGTTATTAAATGTCCCTCTGTGTTCTGCCAGAAAATCTCTTAATCTGTGGTGGAGGGATAGAGAGGGATCTTTTTTTTTTAAAGCCTCATGTTCTGCTAAACTTTGTAATGCATCTTTGCACAGAATGAGGACTGTTCTCCAGCTCTGCCATCAAAGTCACATTAAGAAGGGATCTTTTCATGACCAGTGACCATGACCTGAAATAAGTAACAGCAGCCAAAACTATTACAAAGTCCACGTGGACATTCAACTGTTGCTTAGATTTAACTTCAAAACGTTCCTTTAAAGGCCAAGTGACAAACGAGGCACCAGTGCTAACCACAGAAACTGACTTTTGTATAAAAAATGTCAAATGTGAAAATATACATGAGGCACATGGGATGCAAAATATAATATTTTTAATACGCAATAAATGAATTATACCAGGTGACAATTTGAGAAGACAGAAAAAAATAAAAAATATATTTATTTCCAATGGCGTATTTTTATCTTTCTGTTCATTATAATCCGATAAAGCCCATATACAGACATTGTATTGCATTTAATAAATATGTACTTTCTTTGTTTCTTTTTAACACATTGTATACAGTTAATCTTCTGACAACAAACACAGCAATGCACAAACAGCAATACTCGGGCATGTTTTAGAAGATCATGTGGAGACACATTAGCTGTGATATCAAAACACTGGTATTCAAGCCACAGTGAACCAAACATGGGTGTGTTATGGCTATTTTGTAAATGTGGCACCAATAAATCATATTTTCTGACATACTTATGCTGGTATCTAGCCATGTAGATAGTTTTGTATTTATCTGCGGAGATTATAAGATTGAATCCATCTAGAATTTCTGCGAAACACATCAGATTCACAGACCTTATTCGGCTTTATTAGACCTCATTAAACCAATTTAAACAATGACATCAAGGTCTCCAGCGCATTGTTTCTGGAAATACACTTTGCCAATACATGTTCATTGTCAGCTGAACAAAATGATTAACTTCCACTGTATTGGATTAGCAGCAGAAGATTCAGTGGTGTAAACATACACACATAAAACCAAAATGATCCGCATGGCTACATACTACTGACTAGCTACCACTGACCCGACCCTTTATGTAATAACGTGACCCTCTGGCACTTACTAGACTGTGAAAACCTGATGAGGGCTTCAACAAGATCCAATATACAAGTAGCTGGAGCTATGACTCTAAGCAGCACTTGTAATACAGCACAACGCACAGAAACCGTGTGAGGAGGTGTACAATAGATAAGTCTGGTGACCATTTCAGTCGAGCTAAAAAGAGAGCCCTGCAAGGAACTGGAGGGCACCGGATACAATTTACCAAGCTAAGCACAACAGGACTGCTCTTTCAAATGAATTAGGTGAGCTCATCAAGGTGGAGGCTGCTTTCCGTGTACACACTAGCTTTACAGGTATGGACATGGGGATCTTGAGGTAATAATGAAGAGAAATGCACAGTTACTCCAGGAAATCATCAAGAATCATTGTAAGACGTGTTGCTAAAAATTTGGGCTTATCAAAATAATGGACTAGAGCGTGTTAAAGACAAGGCAACCAAGATCGGCAGGCAAAAGAAACATGAAACTGATCTCAAAGTCAAAGTGGAAAAGAGAAGTGTAGAGTGCAAAAGAAGAATGCGTCCCTCACTGCCACCCCCTTTAAGTTTACCACCAGCTCAAGATGAACCACCATAGCAGCAATGCTGCAAAGAAGTAGAACCCGTTAGCACTGTATATAGTGAGAAACTGCTGAATCGTGTTATTTAAGGTGAGAAGAATGTGAGTGCCCATTTGAACCAGTAGAAATAACCAGTCTGCACAAAAAAAAAAAGAGTGAATCAATGCATAGAGGAGGTCAGAGATAGAAGTAGCACAAAGTATGGCAGTTTGGTAACAGCGGAAAGAGCGATACTGTACTGTATGCAAACTATGTGCAATCATGCAAGACTGCACAGAGTTCACAGCTCCGGCCTGGATATCCTGCAAGCGTGTGTGTGCATCAGAGGCGAGCAGAGGAAGAGGACCATCAAGGCTCAGAGAAGCCCGCACGAGGTCCTCAAAATGGCTTTTTGAGAAGCAAACCACACATACGACGTGGACACAACCTCCTCTAATGTACCTCTAACGTTTACAAAAACCAAATCATCCGATAATGCCATGACATTGTTATTACTGAAATATATTCAAGTGCATCACAAGATGTTTAAACATGTCAGCTACAATTTCAGCAAAAAAGAAATGACAATATTGAAAATATATTCAAGTGCATCACGAGATGTGTATAACTGAACAGAGGAACAATACAGTGACACGTTTGGTTGCTGTATCCCTGAAAAAAAAAACAGCTCAATTTAAGGCGAAATAAATAACATCCTGAAGCATTGTCATCAAGGGTACATTCACTAGGTGAACAATAACACCTTCAAAATAAATGCACTGGCAATAATTGCATCTCCTGAATATAGAGAAGAGCAACTGGAAAGAAGTCTTAAAATAATGACCAGTTATCTTTTCAGTACGTACCAATCACTGCATTTCATTTACATGTATTCCTTTCCTCTTGAATAAACTACTATTGTGTGTGTGTGTGTGGTTGTGTGGTTGTGTCAGTATCTTAAGACAATTAAGCACAGAGAAATGTGGGAGCAGCAGCAGACACGGCCAGCATCACTTGTTTTCTATGAGCGTCTGCACTTTGTTGACCAAGTCTCGAGCCATCATCAGGACCTGCGGAACGTTGTGTCGCTCTGCCATTTCTGAGAAGAGAATTTGAAAATCTTTGTAACATACTTTGTAATATTTATAATAATCAACAGCTTATTTTCTCCTTGATACTGAGTCAGTGGAATTTATATTTTGAAAGTATCCTCCATTATCATAGCTGACATATCATCTTAATCAACTGGTTTACTTAATTGGCAACATGGTTTCCACCACATTGTCTCGTCTTTTCTTACCATTAAAGAACTTGATGATGTCCGTGAAGTCCATGTTATTTTCTAGGATGATGTCTCGATACATCTCCACAAGGCCCAGAGCAATGAAGAGGACAAAGTGGTCAGAGGAGGTGTACGTGGCGGCCCAGATTGTTTCCCACACAGAGTACACGTCATCGTACACCATTTCTGTGCAAAAAAAACAAAACAGAAATAAATGAGATTACATTCAGTATCACGTTATATACAAATTGCAAAATCCTCATTAATGGACAATTCAAGCAAATGTCCTGACGCCTGCGTTTGCGATCACCTCTTTTGAAGTCGAGTAGAAACCAGCGATAACAGAAGTAGAAGTGTGTGTAGTCTCCATTCTGCTGCATCAGTTCAAAGAGCTCGGAGTCCAGGATCTATAAGTATAAAAACAAAATGTTATCTTTGTTTGTGTACATGCATGCGTGCACACGTGTTGGTGCACATAATAAGTACATACCTGGATGAGAGAACGCATATTGGCAAAGTGAGAGTCCATGGCACCGCCATGTGGAAAATTCTGGTTCATCCTCTTCATTAGTTCAGTGAAGCAGCTAAATGCCATGACCTCTGTGAAGCACACATATCAAAACAGAGAGTGACTATTAGCCACTCATGTGCATTTAGGCAAAGTGTGTAGCGATAAGAGTCTGCAGTAAAGTGTCACTGACCGTCGTCTAGAATAACCAGCAGGGGAGCCAGCAGATCGCACATCCCCTGGACGTAACCTGTATCCAGATGCTGCCACACGTAACTGCAAAGTCAACCGAGGTTTTTTTTCAGACGTTATTGTTTTTGGGTTGAAGACAAAACGTCAGAGACATCAAGCATGGCGACACGTTTACCTGCACATGATGTTACGCAGCTTCTCCAGGTTCTCAGGAGTGAAGTACCAGTACGCTCTGTCGCAACGTCTGACGTCTTTGTCGATGCGATGTAAATTGATCAAGTACATGTCCAGTGTTTCTTGCTGCAAAAATAATGAATGAGAATTATGTTAGCGTGTGCTTTGTGATCTGTGAAGTGCGTCTGTCGTGTGTAATGCTTACGGAGTAGGTTCGCTCCTCTGAGGGTTTGGCGTGTTTGGCGTCTCCTCCCACCTCTGCAGACTGTTCTGGTTCAGTGAGCACATTTTCCATCTCAGGCTCCTCTTCAGAAAGGCCCGGGTCGGTGCCCTCAGGACTGGTGTTATAAGCTGTGTCCAGATGGTGATCTAGGACAAGGTCCTCCGATGCCATTTTCTGCCTTTGCGCACGGGGGACAGGGGGAGCAGCAAGACCTGCCAAAGGCCTGGCCTTCATGTCCTCAGAGGTCACACATGTCCCTGCAGGAATGTCCTCCATTTCCAGGGCCGAGGGAGAGTCATCTGAATCTGCTGTGTCTGGAGACTGCCGAGAGTGGGACGATATTGAAAGGCTGCCCCTCGATGCTGACTGGAGAGCGTTCAGTACTTGTCTGACAGGTGAATTTGAACCAGGTTTCTCAAATGGAAATTCTGCAGCTTTGTCTTTTTTGATTTCAGCCAAATCACTCACTGTTCCTTCAGGGTCCTTTCTTTCTGGCTCTGTGGTACAGGCCTCTTGTTCAGAAGCTGGCTCAGGTTTTTCAGAAATCGCCGGCTCTTTTTTTTCACCCTCTGGATTCGCATCTTTTTCTGCTAAAGGCGGACACAGTGGCTCCACTTCCAGATCTCTGCTCTTGTGTGCTTGAAAAGTCAAGGTCTGCCCGAGTGGAGGTGCTTGGAAATATTCATTATGAATCTCTGTTTCTAGCTTCAGAACACTAGTGCTCTCTGGAATACTTCTTAAATTCATATTTGTGTCGACTGCTTTTAAATCTTCAGATTTCTCAGATTTTGTTTCTTCTACTTCAGGTTTTTCTTTCGATTCAGATGTCTCTTGTAACTTATTGATTCCACAGTCCTTAACCATCTCACCTTCTGGAGCTTTCTCCATCTTTGTCTCTGAAATCTCAGCTTTGGCTACTGGGTCCATTACATCCTCACCTCCGGACTGTGATCCAGTTGTAGGTTTTTCATGTGTGACTTGTGATGCTTCTGACTGCTGAGAGGTTGCAGCTCCGACAGCCGACTCTGTTACAAGAGGGCTGTTTTCTGAATCCTGGCGTTGATTTGACAGACTTGGGGAGGAGGGGCTGCTGGAGGGACGTTGTGGGGTGTCTGCAGTGCCACTTGTGGTGTCCTTCAGTGGACTACTTTGCTGTGCTTCTCCTTTTTTAACCCTGGGCTCAGTCTCAATCTGATCCACTGTCTCAACCGATTGAAATACCTAGTAACCAAAAGGAAAGTGGTCAGCATGCATTTTGTGTCCCGAAGCAATGAAATAGACAAATGTTGAGGAATTATACTCGTGGTTTTACTGCAAAACATTTTCTAAGGCATCCTATAAGTTTGAAGACAGAGTCGTGGGATGAAATGTAGTAGACATACTGAGAGGATGACACCATAGTGACTTTGGTGATTCCCTGACTATCCTCTAGTGCCACCTGCAAGTCAAATCTTTAACAATCCTGTGAAATAGCTCAACAATTATTTGCTGAATGGGCGTACATTTTTGTGCAGACAATCATGCTTCCCAGATAATGTATCCTAATGACTTTGGTGCTCCCCGGACTTTTTGTGCAGCATCATCTCATCAGCTATAAAATGGATTGCCATGTTATTTGGTACACACATTAGTGACCCCCTCTGACTCTCAAATGTAATCACTTTGGTGAGTCTCTGACTTTTCATCTAGCGCCATCATGAAGGTCACATATTTCAGTTTGTCCATTTCTTTGATTTATGACCAAATAAAACTTTGTTGTTGAAATGTGCTATACAAATAAACCAGCCTCACAGAGCCACCAACAAAGCTGTGAAGTCTTTATCTTTCATGTACAACTATCTGATAACACGGTTCATTAATGCTGTATTTTTTGCAAGTGACTCGTGAAAAGATCATTGCTGTTGTGATGTTCACGGTCATGGGAAATTACCTGTGTGCTGCTGCTGCTGGAATCACTTTGTGAGTGGGCATTCTGTTGATCTGAGCTGCTACTTAGAGACGACTGCAGTGGAGAAGAACACCACACAAGAGACAAAAAGCAGAATTGTCAACTTGCTTGGAAATGTCTTAATATTATAAACAGTTCCCTTTCAAGTTTTTATCATGGTTATAATAACGCAGGACATTTTATGCCAAAAGGTCAAACTTGCATCTGTACTGATGGTGGAGTCCCGCTGCACTGGCCCTCTTTCCACACTGGCTCCGGTCGAACATCTGGCGAGGGCCTCGGCATGCTTCTCCCTCTCCCTCTGAAGGACTATGACCTCACAACCCTGCCACTCCTTTAGAGTCTGCTCATACATGGTCCGCATCTGCTCATCAATCTGAAACAAAACCCTTGTGTTTAACACAGACGGAAACATCCCCCCCGTGGTGTAAATGTGTACTTTACAGTCTTATAATCATAAAGTCTGACAACCACATGGAAATACCTGTAGCCTGCATTTCTCAGTCATGGTAAACTGGTAGTGTCCCAACAGGAAGGGCCAGACCTCTTTGCGTAATGAAGGAGCCACACCACCAAAATACACAAGCCTGTGTATCTCCTCTTCCTCATACGCCTGCAAAAGATTAGGTCTTGGTACTTATCAACGCTGACTTTTTAAAAGAAACATTTAATACTGTAATAAATTAAATCCCAAAACAATCTTATGGCCTGGTGTTTTCGCTGTGAATCTTACAGAGCTGTCCTTGAGGAACCGGCCCCAGACCTCCACAGAGAGTCCTCCTCGGGCATTACAGGGCACATCAGGATCAACTATAGTGGTGTTGACCAGAGCAGAAAGGTGCGTACGAACTGTGGACATATGACGGCAGTATGCGAGCCCTGGAGAGGACAGATGAAAGTTTTCATAATTGACAAGAACTGTTGTTTCATCAGATTTAATTATTCCCCAATGAATCAAAGTTAATCAACAGTTGTTTGTATACTTACATCCATAGAAAGCACGGGAGATTATCTGGTACTTCATGGTGTCACAAAGGAGCCGTAAGGGAGCCCTGGTAGGAAAGGAATGGCAAATTCAACTGGATTAATCAGAATTTATATTTGGACCTGTCCCTGGGAAATACTTACCTTTCCTGATTACAGCCGTTCGGCAGAGAGCCATCGGAGGAGCCATTCTGTGAGCACGAGGAGCACGAGGACTTTCTGGGCGTCGGTTGCCACAAGTTCACGCCCTGGTCCATCAGCTCCAGGGCCACTGCACAGCATGATAGCCCTTATCAGTACCGTCGCTACTATCGTCATCATAGTTAAATAAAACCAGATGAAATTCCAATAGTTTTGGACATAAAAGCGCATGTCTGCAAATAATAAGAAAGACGTAGAAAAAATGTAGAAAAAAAAGATGGAGATGGAGATGGGGATGTTAGCACTTATTGTATTCATATTAGCTTGTTGTACTTATTGTATTCATATTAGCTTGTTGCACTTATTGTATTCATATTAGCTTGTTGTACTTATTGTATTCATATTAGCTTGTTGTACTTATTGTATTCATATTAGCTTGTTGTACTTATTGTATTCATATTAGCTTGTTGCACTTATTGTATTCATATTAGTTTGTTGCACTTGTGACTTCTGGTGACTAGTAGTTCTCTTGAATACCTATGTTGAATACACTTATTGTAAGTCGCTTTGGATAAAATGCTAAATGACTGTAATGTAATGTAATGCATACATATTACTGTATGTCCATGCAAAGTTGCCTTATTGTCGTTGGGACTCTTATGTGAAATGGACAAACAGGCACTAGATAGGCAGGACAAATATATGAAATGTATCAGATTAAAATTAGAGATAAATGAATTAGAAAGATGTACATATAATATGATATATGCCGAGGGAAAACAGATTCATCTAAACTGAAATGGTCTAATCTGTAAATCAGTATTAAGAGAGTAATGCAATCGTAGATGTAATCTCTGTTGATGTTTTATTAGATTAACTCAGGGAGGCAGAGCAGGACAATTAAAGACACTTACTGAACTCCATCTGAATGCCAGGAAAGATGATCCGAAACACATAATCGGTTGCTTCATCATCTTCCTTATCGGATACAGAATCACATGAGCCGTGTGGACTCCTATTTCGCAGTTTGGGGAAAACCTTACCCTGTAAAATGGAAAGGAAATGTTTTGCCCGAGGATTGTCACAACAGATTGTAGCTGTAGGTAAATGTAGCATTACTGCAGAAATGATTGGAAATAAGATGTATTTTGTTATCCTCTGTTCAATGCTGACCTTTCCTCTCTGATTCCAGAGCGGTGGGTCCAGCTGTCCGTGAGGTAGCAGGCCGGTCTCCAGGCAGGTCAGAAACTGGAGGAGGTGGCCTCCTTTGGGGAAATGTAGAGGAGGTCTCTGGATCCCATCCTGGCTCACCAAAACTACTGTCCCACCACTGTTCACTGGAGAAATAAACAAAATATAAAAAACAAGATGAATAACTCTTTAAACTCCTACGTTGGGTGCTTAAAACATTTAAAGGGGATACTTTACCTTGCTGATGACAGTGGAGATACACAATCTCCTCCAAACGAATTGTCATAGCATAATCCCAATAAACACTGAAAGAAAGATGAGAAAATAGGAGCCATTGAGTTAACTATGTAAAAACAAGTTTGTTTTCATTGATTGGGTTCTATTAGCCTGACCTTTTCTCAGAATCTAGCTCCCCCACATTGCCATTCATCAGCTGATTGGGTGTCCATTTCAGTGTCATGACGTCTGCAGTTTGATGCAGAGAAAGGTAGCCTGGGATGGCCTCCATGTCATCTCTCTGCAGACACAAAGTAAGAGCTTTCAAACCACAACATGTCTGCCATACAGATGCACCCAGGTCCCCGGAAAATGAACACGCCTCTCTTAAAGGACTGTGTTATTGTTGTATTAAAAGATGTACTGAAAAAGAAAAACACGCACCGGCTGCACCAGCACATTGTTCTTCCCAAACAGAAGTGTTGCTCTGGAGTTTTGGTGGAGTGATTCAACATAGTTCCTCACCCACATCAGAGGGCGATCATCCATGCTACCACTGGACTGTCTCTTCTGGATCTGGTACAGGTTAAGAAGACGTCAGATATGTTACACACAGTAGTTTACAGCTGATTATTTGAGAAAAATCAATCAACGCCTTCACTATCTAACCAGGGCAGGCCGTCTCGAGGGTGAATCCTGCCGACAGTGGCCGCTGTGGATGCGATGCCGCTGCACGAGCTCGTCAGCAGATGGGTCCGTCCAGAAATGGTCTGCAGTCTTAACTTTGGTGTACTCCAAAGCACAAGGGCCGACTGTGAAACAAGGTTAACGAGTTTAAAGTCGTTCGGATACGGAAAGTTAGTACAGTAAGGCAAAATAAAGGGTTTCAGTGTGGTCCATGTGCAGGTTAGTGCGGTTTATGAATACCCAATAGAGATGCAAGAATTGGTCCATCCACAAGATCCATCAGCATGGCTTCTTTCTCATAGTAGGCACTGCAGGACACAATATTTGGAACATTTTATTTAGTTATTTTATTTATTATTTAGTATTGAACGGAGGAGGGTATAATCTTCTGGAGCCGGTGGCTTATAATTGCATTGAATGATGCATAACAATACCCGCTGTTCTCCACCAAGTACACGACAATCTTGTCTAGGAGCTTTTCCATCAGTGCCGTTCGGATCCAAATGTGTTTCAGTGCCTGAGGGGAGAGGTTGGCCAACTTGGATTGCCGACTGCGGTCATTACTCAGGGAAGAATTGTTCTGCTTGCTGAAAAACAGAAGAGAAACCTGACAGATGAGATGTCTGTATAGGTGGTGGGAGTGGAACAGACGTATAGGACAGGACGAGGTATTAGGATGCATTATTGCACATAAAAGTAGAGCAATAAGGGGAAAGATGTAAAATGTTGTGTCACTGGCCTCGCACAGGCGGAAGTTTCGATGAGCTGTTCCACCTCATGGACCTTGTGGCAGAGTTCCTCAGCAGGCGAAAAGCTTTTTGCCGCCTTCATGAAGAGTGCTGCAACCTTGTTACTGCAGAGCAGACCTGCAATACGTCGCTTCAGCCCATGAAGAATGCAGGCCTCCACTACAGCTACACACACACAGACATACACAGAGTATTAATTAAAACAAAAATTTCAATTCAATTTTGTTCATGTTTTTGTGTCCTCAATGTAGAATCGCTTCACTCGCCTTTGAGTTTTGTTTTTAATTTCATGAGCGAGGTATAATATCCTCTTTGTGAAAGCCTCAAGCCTTCATATTTTTTTAATAAATAAATAAACGGTGAAAAGCAAGCACAGGTGGCACAAGTAGAAATAGACTAAAATCTGCCCAATACACCGTTGCTAGGATATGAGGGACGTGAATCACACACGCCTCACTCCTGGTTAGTATCAACGCCTTTGAAGTGTGTTAGTGTACTTTAGTACATAGCCATCCAGCCACCTTATTAAATATAAATCAACATGATAACTAATAGCATTATGAAAATAAATTGCTTGAACAGACTGTAGGGAACCATTTTTCATTGCGATGATGAACTCGTAGTAGGTGACGACTTGACACGGAATGATGTCAACCATCTTCACTGTACATGTCAATGAGGTTGTAACAACTACTGTGGCTTAGTGTTCAAATACAGCATGTCCTGTGCTATTATCTCTGGAACTAGATACACAACGATTTTTTCTAAGTTTTTTTTTTTTCTAAGATGCACAAAACAAAATGATGCTACAAAATGACTCTCTCTTTATTTACTTTGTCTCTCCCTCGTTACAGCCCCCCTCTTGTGTAGCCTATGATACCCATTCCTGACGTAGTGTTGAACATTAAAGCTCAAATGGAACAAGGCCTTGAGCATGTACCCTGAATTTTGGAACACCCTGACCGGGAAGGATGTCTTATTGTGCACTGTAATCACAAAACACATTTACCGCAGAAGGATATGATGTGGCTGCTGTCTGCGTGCACAAATTTCCTCGTTACGGCCTCCTCCATAATTTGTTTCACCTAATAGAGAAAGGTACACGATGAGACAGGACTTAATCTGTCTGACACAGTTACATAAGGTGACAGGGAGTCCAAACAAGAAGCACAACAGGAAGCAATGGAGGTTAAGTTACAATAGATTATGATGAGGAGTGGTGCAGTCCCACAACACATTCATGAGGATAACATACAGACCAAATTAATTAATTTATTGTATAAACTCATCTGTCTGGCTCATTACTCAACATTTGGCATGCACTCCCTCACCATCTAGGAGCATCACAAACTTTTGTTTCTTTTAAAACTATAACAGATGCATTCAGTCCTTTTGTTTGCTTGAGCATGGAAAGAAAAGCACGGAAACCCTGAGGTGTCCCTCAAGACACAAATGGATTTAGTTCTTTTCCAGATGTTCTGACGAAACTTTGTTCGTGACACCTACGACTGATCCTCTGGGAATGTCGCAACTGACATTCATAGGGCAGGCACTATCAGATAGTATATATTTTCTTCTGGTATTGTCACAGTGTATGATTGTCCCTGTCGGGTTCATACACACATCTTAATGTTTTTATAACATAATGTATACATTTGTATTTTCCAAGCCAAGAGATAACCTCATAAAATGTCAGTTCTTTTAACTGGCTTGTTGTCACTTCTGTCTTCATCATCAATCAATCAATAACATTTTAGAGATTGACATTTTACTGAAGTAGTGCTTGTTATGTACCTGGAAAAATTATGTTCGGCAAAATATTGACGTGTGTTGATAAGCAATGCAACACTGCACAGTAAAACTGATTGAATTTATTGTGACGCTCTGTGTTGTATGAACCAAGAATGAGAGAAAAGTATACTGTAACAGTCTTGTCAGAAATTAAGATGAAAATGTTCTGCACTTTTGTTGGTGCATATTGGAATTATATTGTATCAACATGAGACCAGAATCCCATAATTGCAGAGATGTTTGACCCAAACATGTCTGGGTCCCTGTTCTTCATGTGGGAAAAATAACCTGAAAAGTCTGCTTCATCAACCCAAACTAAAAATCTAAATGCTATAAATATGATATTGTAGTCATATGCTGTGCTATACATCTATGTATCACAGCTGAGCCCATCCTTGCTGCAGGATCGAGCACCAGAGACATGGATGTTTGAGAGGCAATGAGTCACAGGTGAGGGGGAGCACGGACACGATAAGAATGGAAGCACCGGTCTTTCTCAGCAATGAATAAAACATCCTGTTTTTTCTCCCCGGGGAGTGGTGGAGTCACTGAGCAGTTTGGAACAGTCTGAGGTGGGCTGTCTTTAATTTCGATGTAGATTAATATCCAAATAGATCATAATTTCAGTCACAATCATCCAGCTTAGGTTGGACTTTTTGCATTTCATTTACCACTAAAATGCCAATGAAACAGAAGCAAAGGTCACAGATTTAAGATTAAAAAAAATAAGATGGTGTGTTATAGAAAACAGTTTAACCATGATTTCTTCAGAGAGAGAGAGAGAGAGAGAGAGAGAGAGAGAGAGAGAGAGAGAGAGAGAGAGAGAGAGAGACTATTGATATGAAAAAAAGGTTTGGATGGAGAGAAACACAGGATAATGTACACAGCTCCTTATAAATGTTTTTTCCACCTGATATAAAATCATCTTCACCACCACCACCATCATCTGTATCATCATCATCATCATCATCATCATCATCATCACTATCACTATCATCGTCAGCATCGTCTAACGCCAGTATATGACAGCAGCCAAAACATGCCATTTTAATGGCAGCCTAATTACATCCGCTTTTATTATATAAAAACAATGGTACATTTTATGATAAACAGGCCTGTGGCGTAGTCGTGGCTCACACCCGATGAACGACGTCCACACAAACACACGCGTACACGCACGCACGCACACACACATTGTCTAAGCCTACAGTGCCAGTAAACATAAACAGTGATGAGCGACAAAGATATAAAATCCAACGAACCTCTTTCTTCACATTGCGCAGCAATTTCTGACGCGTCTCGGCCTCTGTCACGGGAGAAAACATGATGAATATGCTGATCAGATTGCTGGAAATAAATGAAGACAGGCTCACGACAGGGAAATAACAACGGCGGCAGTATCAGGCCTGTACCTCCCATCGCTCCGGGAAAGGTGCAGCGGCTGACAACGCACGGCTTTTTCCTGTGAGGAGGTCTTCTAGGAAGCAATGAAGACACCGCTGGATAAAAGGCAGAGATGCTCCGAGATGTGCGATGTGTCCTTAGCAGAGGGAATTAAACCTATCTGTTACCTCTCAGCGAACCAACACCCCTTTAAAGTCACAGTAGCCGACTGTACACATTAAGCCAAATACGACGGGGACGCCTGTTCGTCACCGTAGTCCTTTTTGCTGTGCCTAAAACTTATGTTAAGCAACGTTTTGATGCTTCATCATTTCTTAATCAAATTATCCATACAATATTCAGAGCCTGATTAACACATGTGAGGATTACAGTGAATGAGTCCCAGCTCTAATTAATCAAGGCCTCATTAAATTAATTATCACAATTACTTCTCAGGAAGTGAAGAGAATAACAGATACATTATATGATGCATTCACATAAAACCACCCCACAATATAGTCATGTCATCTTATCATATATACATTCCTTTATTTTTATGTATGGTAAGATGCACAGTGTAGTAATACCGTGTGCATTGTAAACCTTGAACAACCTGCTTTGGCAATACAGCCTTCTTCATTATAAGCATGCCAATAAAGAACATTTGAATTTTGAATCTGGTTTTATTGAGACAAAAGAGTTCATTCAAGTATATGTGGCCCAAACCTGTAGTATTGTTGTTAAATCACGTTAAAGGGAGTTCCTGCATATATTTATAATACTTTTTGTTGTTGTTGATTGATATACAACAACCAGACAGGAATGTTTGTTTTTGATTTAGTCAGCTAATTAAAATAAATCTGACAAATCAAAGAGCTTCATATTAAAATCCAATAATGCCATAGTGTCAGTCCTGCTCATTGACTTGTAACATTGTCCACAATGGACTAATACACCCAGAAATGTTAATAGTTACCACATAGTATGAAAAAAAAACAGACAGAGAGTAGAAATGTGTATATATCATATAAACTGTATATTGCCTTCTCTCCCACCCATAATCTTGTCTTTCAGTTGTTGATCACATTAGGTATATACCACAAACCTCAACATTAGACTCCATTAAAACAAGGGACAACGCTCACAAAAGAAAATCACAGATGAAAACAGGAGAAAAACACATGACTCATATTGTGTTCACCAGGACCTATTGATAGGGTCACTAAGTGCCACGAGTCACAAAACAACTGGATAAGAGGCAATGAGTATTTATGATACATACTAGTCACAACCTGGAAACGAGAAGGAGGGGGGGGGGGGGGGAATGGAAGCAAACACCAGACAAGCTCATATCCTCATCCACTCATAGAAACACCAACATGAATGAACACATTGACTGCAGGACACGCGATCCAAATTCCTCATCAGCAGGGAAATGATAAGCCTAGTGCAAGTAAAAGCTTTCAGACTGATGTTGGGTTGGATACACTTGACTGCACTAAACAAAGATGCCTCTTTGACGGGTCCAATGACAGAGTGAAAAAAGAAAGGATGTTGTGATTGGAGACACCAGGAGAATATAATGTAGTGAGCTTAGTCTAAAATCAATGTGATTGGATCAAATGTGGTAAACCAAGGATAAAGTTGAAGAAGTATTACAATCCTTTACATTAGCGAAAGTCTGTATATTCTGCAAGATGCACTTAAACAGCATTTTGTATGTCGTATAGCTGCAGCAATGGGCAACTCATTTTAACTAAGCTATTTAACACATTGTTGGGTATTCTCATATTGTATGAGATGATCATAGTATGTAAAATCCCATTCTGCAAAGTAATCATAGTTATTAGCTGTCAGATAACTGTAGTGGAATAAAAAGTGCAGTAGATGTTTAAAGTTGATGATGTATGTAAAAGTAAACTTTGTGAATTATTCTTTTCATTTTTATTTTTCTACTTATAGTAACTTAAGCTGCATAATGCACCGAGCAAATAGGCACTCATTAGTGAGTTGGTCGGACGATATAGTTGCATAGGATAGACATCAAGGAAACAAGGAAGAAAGCAGACAAGGAGGCACATAGGAGGCTGTGTGAGTGTTGGAATAGGACACTGCTTTGTTCAACAGTAGGGGAGAGGGGCAGCAGACGAGCACAGTTGCTTTGCCTGAATCGGTGAATACGATCTGCCAGGGCGGGCAATCCCGTTTGTATCTCTGTCAAGCTGTGTTGTAGCGTATCTGTCAAACATTTGTCTCTTCTGGACTCCAACGGATTTCTAACGAGGGATGTCAAAGCGAGTACGAAGCAGAGAGGTCTGCGCTGATTGCAGTGCTCCGGGTAGGATGTCAAACAAGCTAGCGTTAGCTGCCTAGCTAACCAGCTAGCCCTCTCTACAACTTACGTCCAGTTAGCTAACCCATAGTTACCGGTACCAACTTATTGATTAGCAAGTACCTAGCTGGGTATTGTAAAGGGTTTTAACGCCATGTGTTCTTCCTGTGGAAACATTTATAAAATGTGTCGTGTCTGTGTGGCGTTAATCACGTTAACTTGCTTCTGAAACTCTTTGCTTGGATTGCCTTGAATGAAGGTTTAAACCAGAAGCATTAGCTTATTATTGACCCAGCTCGCCACGACTAACTTGCTGATAACATGAGCTAATGTTGTCGCACAACAAACCCACGCCTGGTTGCGTTTGTGATTGTGATTTTGGGTTCTCGCGAAGACACTAGGAAGCGACTGAGGTGTTATTTGTTGCTGTCAATTAGCAGATATATATCCTCGTCCGGGGGCTGTTTTATAACGTTCGCATCTCCCTTCCAGAGCCACGCTGGGCCTCTGTTAACAGGGGTGTGTTGATCTGCGATGAGTGCTGCAGCATCCATCGAGGTCTGGGGCGACACAGCTCTCAAGTCCGACATCTGACTCATTCTCCATGGCCAGCCTCCCAGTCACAGGTGAGGACACTGCCCCCCCAAAATACACCAACACGTCCAGATGCAAATGTGGAGAATCTATAAGAAAACTGTGATAGATAATACAATGGTTTGCACAATCCGGCACACCATCAAGTGACTAGAGAGGACACCCTCATGGTCTAATGTGCTTTCATGTTTTAGATGGTGCAGACACTGTATGGCAATGGAGCTAATTCCATATGGGAGCATAGCCTTCTGGACCCTTCTTCTTCAGTGAGTGGGAAACGCAAAGCCAACCCCCAGGACAGAGTTCAGTAAGTGCTTTTAAGTATTTTGGATGCGTCCGTCCTGATTCTGATATGCTTTGTGTGCACTTTGGTATAAAGCTCTATTGGCATTATTGACTGTCATAGTTGAGGTCAGTGAACATGCATAATTGAACCCTCTGTACTACGATGAACACGACTCATGGGCAGTCGGTCTCAAGTAGCTTTAGGAAATGAAGTGACTTGGGGAACACACAACCAAATGAACAAAAAAAAAAAGAAGTGATGAAGTCACTCGCATCCACTGCCAGGTATAAACACGAGGCCGGTCCGGTGGGGCTGGTGCAGTAAAGATAAACAGTCGGCCACATGTAAACACAGCCATGCTGAACCCGACCGTCGCACTGAGAGTAAACACATTCAGTCTCCAGACAAAAAACAGACTCTGAGTACGCATTACACCAAACAGAAGCAGCTATCCTCCATCCCGAATAGAGGATTCAAGATGAATGCAGCCATATTGGGTGTTTCCATCGGAGGAACTTACACATGGGGAATTTTGAGTGACTCAGGAAATAAACCTGTGTTCAACAGTAGGAACTAGCACTCACTTTAGTTCCTGTAGGATAGTGTAAAAAACACAGGTCCCTTTGCAGAGGATCATAGTTTCTGATTGTTCGGGAACTATCGGGGTGGAGTTGTGTAAGTTGCTGAGCAGTCAGATCCTGCAGCTGCTTTAACTTCCTTCATTCACAAAACAAGGAAGTATTTATGTTACCACACGGGTTGGCGTTTTCTTATCGTCTATTAATGTCAAAAACAAAGATATGCTTTGTGGCTAACTTCCCCACTAATTTAGGATACTGTAGAGTCCTTTGTCTGTACAGAGATCAACGGAGACAAAGTTGGTCATGACCGTAAAGAAGGATATATAAACATATATAGATACATGGATATAGATAGATATAGGTAGAGTTTGGATGTGAATGTCTTAAACAATTTGCAAGCTTATTGCAAGAGGGGTGGGGTTCACAGAAGGAGAGCTTTGTTATTCCTTTTAAGGGACGGCCAAGATAGGCAGAATCCTGTGAAGTGAAATAGTGGATTACTTAATGCTTTGCCACCAATTAAATACTGTTACTTGCATTTGCAGTTCTTGCGTCTGCTTTCAGTACGAGACACACCAGGACATCCCCGGTTGAGATGTGTTTTGATAGCTGTTTGTCTTAAACAAACATCGTGGTCCAGATGTTCAGTTTCCCTGGTTTTAGATGTGAGCACGTTTTGTTGTTTCCAGTCCCAACAAGACCGAGTTCATCAAAGCCAAATATCAGATGTTGGTGTACGTCCATCGGATGCCTTGCCGGGAGGATGACAGCGTTACCGCCAAAGACCTCAGCAAGGTGAGACATGGCTCTACTTTTGATTTCTGTGTTAACTTCTCTACATTCCTCATTTACTAGCATTTTTAGATGTAAGAATATAGCAACGTTGTCCCATGCAAATAAGCACAATTTGCAATCACTTGCTTTAACATTGCACAGCAACAGCTTTTTGTTTTTTTAACTGTGATATGTGACCACTTCCTATACATTTCAGAACTGGTTTGGTCTATTTATAGATGGATTTTTAGTATTCAGTGTTGCTGTGACATACTGCCGCTCACATTGTCTTGTGATGGTCACGCTAGGACTGTGGCTGTCGTGTAGTATAGCGTGTCTGACCTCAAGTCTCTTCTTGCATTTGTGCTCTGAATTCTCTATTATTCCTTAATGTTCCCAAATATTTGAAGGACAAGCTGGATTATACACATGGTAATAGTAGGCATTGCAATAATCATTTATGGTTGACTACCAGCAAAGAGAAAAGTGCATGTAGGTGTATGCACTGAAGACATAATGCACCCATAAACGTATATTATTCTATCTGTGCACCTTTTAAAAAATGTTATCCTTGGTGTATCCCTTACTTGCAATTCTCTAACTTTTTATCAAAAAGTATTTGTCCACCAGGAAAATGACATTTGTCACTCAGTTCTATCCACACTGCGTGTATGATAACAATCAAATTCTTAATCAAACTACTTGTCGATCTCCTTTCAGCAACTCCACTCCAGTGTTCGGACTGGAAACCTGGAGACCTGCCTCCGACTCTTGTCTTTGGGAGCACAGGCCAACTTCTTCCATCCAGTAAGTGTAGTGGAATAAGCAAAAAAAAACACATTTTGTGAGGTTACACGGTTAACGTTGGACATAATACTGATGTGTCATCATTGTGTTGTTTTTTTTGGGACAACAGGAGAAAGGAAACACTCCACTACACATAGCAGCAAAGGCCGGACAAATGTTACAAGCAGAACTGTTGGCAGTTTATGGAGCTGATCCCGGAGCTCTGGACTCCAGTGGAAAGACCCCTATCGACTATGCAAGGTGAAACAGGGACCATGCTATCGGTTCATCTTTTTAATTTGTTACCAACACTATGTAATGTTACTTACACCGCATCCTTTCAGAGAGGCCTCGGTATAGAACTTGTGGTTTTGAAGCATTGAGGTGTATTGCCCATCATAGCTAGTTCACAGTTCGTCAGCCATGATTTCTGGAGAGCTCTGTGGTCAAATCTCCCAGCGAGGCTGTGTAGAAAACACAGCCAACTGTTTTTACTGTCGCTGTTTGCATGACTAACCTTTAGTGTGGCTGCATGCATCGCCTCAACAGACACAGCCCAGCTCACAGGAAATGATACACATCCTTTGGAGATTGAACACAGTTGTATTGCACACAGAAAAAAGAAACCCAACTGTGTGTAGCGTGCATACTATTCATATATGTCGATGTTAGGAAATTATGCACATTCTGACTAAAAAGGGAAGTGACAGAAGCTAAACATAAATGGGTCAAAACTGGTAGAAAATGCTTAGTTGGAAAAAGAGCAGTCTGCAGCTGAGATATTTAGCATGCTTTGCACTACAATAGACATTCAACACAGACCCAGTGGCATTCTGTCCGAGTAATTCAATAAGAGTGTGACTAGCTGAGCTGAATCAGCTCAGCTACTTTATCAAAAGTTGGAACAAAGACATAAAAAAATAATATTTTACAAAACATTTTATGATCGAGATAATATCTGCGTTCATTTTACTGAAACAAAGCAAAAACTACATTTCTTCTATAGTGTTACTGGCATAGCAGATGCTTAGTGGTGTCTAAACATGACTACTCGGGTAACGCCCACACACACCTTCTGCTACAGTTTTACGCTCATTACTTAGAGACTAGAGTTCACAAATCGGCTTTGTACTCCAGATTAAACGTGTATTGTTGTAGACACAGAGTTTTGATGTGGATGAACCTGAGGCCTTCTGTAGCCTTAGAACAGTGTCCTAGTTCTGAATCATGACCTTTTTATTCCTAATCTGTGCAGACAAGCTGGGCATCAGGATCTGGCAGAGAGGCTAGTGGAGATACAGTATGAGCTCACGGACCGCTTAACATTTTACCTTTGTGGAAGACGACCAGGTAAGGTAGCATAGCTGCTGCTGCTGCTGCATGGCGTTTTACAGCTGATGTTGTCTATCTATGGTAGTCGTTAACTGTCATGTCCTTGTTTTGTGGTAGATCACAGAAACGGACAACACTTCATCATTCCACAGATGGCAGACAGGTAACAGATATCTTCATCTCGTGAACACGATATGTCAGGAAAGCTTGGAGGGAAATTTTGTCACATTTGGCACAAACTTCCACCTGGAACTCGACGATGAGGTGATTTTATTTTGGTGGTCACAGATCACGGTGACCTCACGTCCGTACCGTTCTCATGAACGCAAAATGTCAGCAAGTTTCTTCAAATTTGGCAAAAAAAAACGTCCACTTGCATCAGGTTGAACTGATTTAGATTTTGGTCGCTGTGACCTCACAAAACCCGCTTTTGGCCGTGACTTCAGCATTCCGTTGCTTATTAAGATCATTTGGGATAAAATTAAAAAGCGATGACCTTTAGAGATGGGTGTAAGCTGCGACTTGACTCGTTGGCGGAGGCGTACGAGTGCAAGGTGGTGATTCTAGTTTTAAGTCATATTTGGATTTTGTTTTGCACCTCCTTGTTTTGCAGATCTTGTAATACACAGAAAAAAAATGGTGAGACAGTAAAGCTCCGACAGACTCCTAGCTAGCTACTTGTCGATGCTATGTGTTGTACCTAAAATAATTACAATCTTATGCTTATCATATCCTATGCTGCATTCTTTTTGATGGATAAGGAATAAGTAAGTATGTTTTGCCATCGTTTCTCTCTTTGTTTGTGCGGACAGAAACATAATCGCTTTATTGTTTTTGCTCAAAGCAGCCTGGATTTGTCCGAGTTCGCAAAAGCTGCAAAGAAGAAGCTCCAGTCGGTGAGACATTTTTACCAAAAGTCAAAAAAGGCAAATATTAAATTTGTTAATCAATTATTTTAAAAGTGAACTTCTGCTTTATTCTCTTCAGCTAAGTAACCATCAGTTTGAAGAACTTGCCATGGATGTTTACGATGAAGTTGACAGAAGAGAAACAGATGCAGGTGAAACTGCAAGAAGTTTAAAATTATGCAACAAATAATTATTTTTATTTTTATTTTTATTCTCTTAAATATATATATATTTTTTTCTCAGTGTGGTTGGCCACTCAGAACCACAGCACTCTTGTAACCGACACCACCGTCGTGCCTTTTCTGCCGGTCAATCCAGAGTACTCCTCTACCAGAAACCAGGCAAGTGGTTGCACCAGTGCTGCCCCGGGTTTGAGCTTTACTTTGTTGTGCGAGTCCTGGACTTAACATTGATGCCGTATTTTTATCCGTTGTGTGTTTTTTGATACATTTATGTTCTCAGGGTCGTCAGAAATTGGCAAGGTTTAGTGCCCATGAGTTTGCCACCCTGGTTATTGATATTCTAACTGATGCTAAACGACGGCAGTGGGGTAATTCCTGCGACAGTCCCAAAGGTACAACACATCTTTCTGTTTCTATTTTAGCAGACCTTGAATTTCCTTTATAATATAATTATGTGTATTTTTTTAATGTTTATTTTGCTTTAAATGTGTTCATTAGCATATACACAGAAGAGAAAGCTAAGAATATGCTGTGAAGAAAGCCTAAATTGGTTATTGCAATTAAGATTCAGGAAGCCAGTATTGCATTTTTGCATATAAATGTGGACCGTGTGGTTCTGCTATATAGGTCACAATTAGAATGTAGAACATCTGTAATGATGTTTGTACAGAAACCGTGCCAAACACAGATTTAATAATGAATATTCCTGCATTCTGTAAATTATAGCAAATCACATCACAGCCTTTTTGATTGTGAGCTGTGTATTTAAAGAAGAGCTAGTCCTGATTTATGGGTTTCCGGTAAATAAAAATATGAGTTCCTTAGCTATTTGATTTCTACAGCTGCCTGTAGCCAGCAGGGCCCGTTTGATCTCTCATGCTTTGTTCTGGTGGTCCGCCTGCAGAGAGCGTGGAGCTCATCCTTCAGGGATTAGACAGCCGCCACAACAGTGAAAGCCAGGACAACGACCAGCCCGACTACGACAGCGTGGCATCGGATGAAGACCCGGTGCAAGAGGCCACCTGCGGGGACAGCTGCAATGATGGAAGGACCAAGGTTAGTGATCGGTGGAACCTGCTGCTGTACTCTACCCCGATATTAGGTAGAACGTCTCAAAACTGATCAAAATGCTTTCCTTCCTTCTGCCGCAGAGCTCCGAGTCATCTGACCTCTCCGATGGACCAATCACAGTGCAGGAATTCATGGAGGTGAAGAGTGCCCTCACTGCATCGGAAGCCAAAATACAGCAGCTTCTCAAAGTCAACTGTCACCTCGGCGATGAGCTGCGTAACATGCAGGGCAAGGTTCGTAAAGTCACGTGTGATGGAATCGTGCCGTTTTGCCGGAATGTGTGCAAACGAAGTATGCCCTCATAGTTTGATTTCCATCTCTTTAATTAGATGGTCGTACACATTAATATTCAGAGGCCACTTTGTTCTGGATTCATGGTTTATAGTGTTGGTCGCCTGTCTTTCCTCTTGACTCTAAAACATTTAGTGTTAAATTTGAGTCTTGTGTCCTCGACGTGATCCGTCCCCATGTTACTGGAGGCATTTAGTCATTTGATTTCACCCACGGACATTAGTCATTTATGTTTAGCTCATGCCCGTTAGAGTGTGTCAGACATAGCCTCCTCCCTTTTCAGAATTATACAATGTATGAATGATAGGCCATGAATATGTAGTTGCATAGAAGAGCAGATTCTGACCTATAAGTGGATGGAAATGTCATAGAAGGTTTTCGATTGCAATTCTCCACTACTAGTGCTCCAGAGGGAAATGGCTGCTAATGTTCCTGGATGGGGTAAAGTTCCTGTGGTTGTAATTTATCTAATTTAACTTCCTCTCTGCTTTGCTGCTCAGTGAAACTGCAAAACACGGTCGGATGTTCTTTGTGGTTGATTGACAGATTGAGGATTCAAAAAAAAAAGTCATATATCACAAGAACCGAGTACTAATCGATAAATGGTAGCCACAGTGGACATTATGATCCGTCATTGTAAATCTATAGAACCATCGTACCACCATGCAGTGTTTGGAGAATGCCCTCAGCACTCTCCTTTACAAACACACCATTAGATTAGATCTCTGACGCCTCCGGAAAGCGTGTAGCAAGCTTTGGCAAACACACAACCGCTCTCTCTATATATATATGTGTTTGGTCCAGTCATATTGCCTTCAGGTCCTTATTTGTTAGTCATTCAAAAAGTCCCACTTAGCTCCAGTTGAATTTAGATTTCTTTCAGTTTAATTGCTACGGTTTTGAGGAAATCCTTCTCTGTTGGCAAATATATATTTCTACCAAATGAATCTGTTTTGGAGAGGCTTCCATTTCACCTTTTTAACATTTGACATTCCTGTTTCTGCCTTCTGCCTTGAATGTTTCTTAGATATATTTACACATAGATTGTTTTTTACAGGCAACCACAGATCCAAACTCCAGGGACCTGATGAATTTATTTCCTCTGCCTGTTTCTAGCTGCCGCTACGAGGCACTTCAGCACTTCAGCACCTGATAATGTTGACAGTGTCTCATCTTTGGGGCCAAATTTGCATGCTTATAAAATATATTGTTTATATAGACAAGGAAGGTTTATGACCTATGAATCCATTATGGGAGAAGGCAGCATATCATTTGTTTATCTTCTTTCCGTCAACATTCTCCAGAGCCACTTTTATTTCTCACTCCAGTCGGCTGAGAGACGGAGTCACCACAGTGTGCTGCTGCCTCCTCCTGCTGGTTTATCAGGTCCACACCACACTGCTTTCATTTGACACGGTGGTCATCCTCTATTCCACTCCCTTATCTTCCTGACCCCCTTTTTTTTTTTGCACCCATCAAAACCTCAATTGCTGACACAGCGAACCTCAAGACATTTCCTCCTAACATACCTGTGGGACTGTAATTGTTGACAGAAAACAGAACAAGTTACGTTCCCCATCGCTTTAATCAGTTTCCAAGTGCTGTTCGTGTAAATAAGGGCAACCACTTGTGCAGCAGTTTCTCGAGGGTTCATGCTTCAGAAGTCAACAGTCTTCAACAGTCTCAGCACTTTGATGAGAAACCAAAAACAAAGGTGACGGTGAACTCGACATACAGGAATAAACTCTTCTCCCAGAGTCGCTGTATTCTGCTCTATTATTGATGTCTGTCTGAGCTTTTGTAAGGAGATCCCCCCCCCCCCCCCCCCAGCTAGAGTTGACTTGAAAGATGCTTTGTTCTCTGCAGCTCAACTCCCTGCAGACCGAAAACACAACGCTGCGATGGCAACCCCCCAGCGGACAACAACCCCTCCAGGGGCCCTTTGGTCGGCACCCGCCCCGCGGAGGCCGCGCCATGTCCATGTACGAGACGGGCTCTTCCCCGAGGCAGTACCCCCACCGAGTCGAAGCGGCTCGGCCCGACGACGGAGTCGTTTTACAACCCTTCCCAACCAATGTAAGCACAGGAGCGCCAACGATCCAGGCTGGATGGTCCATCACGAGACAAAATAATGACGCCTGGCTTCGGGGGGCTGGTGTCGGGTGTTTTTTTTTTTTTTCATTGATTTCATTCAATCATTCATTCACTGCATCTCAATAGAGTATGCTGAACTTGGTTTGACCCCTTTCTAGATTGGGAGGGGCCCTTTGGGGACGGCTGCTTCCTCCCTCCCTACCTTCCCCTCGTCCCTGTCCTGGTCGAGGGACGAGCGATCTCGAAGGGTTAAGTACAGAAGTCCCCCCCCCCCCCCCTCGGTTCAGACGCAGCCCCGGGGGGACGGTGAAAACTGTCCCCCCCCCTCTCTCTGCTTGACCCCACAGTCTTCTCTCTCCTGACCTGTGTCTTTAAACTGCTTTATTTTTTATCAGTATCGCCTGCCTGCCTGCATGCACAACAGTGCCTCTGCTTCAGTTCAGTTCAGCTCTCTGAACAGGTCCAGAGCTGCTTCGTCAGAGGTGATGATTGCTGTTTGAATGATGAGGCCGCAGAGTCCAATATCCATGAAAGATAGATGAAATGGCTCCTCACAATGTGCTCACTAGTCCTAGCCACCGATAAGTGCACCCGAAGTTTTACATCAGGACTTCTCCGCTACTAATCGCATCCACTGCAGTACAAGGCTTGTTGCACCACACAACAACGACCCGGTTGTCTCTCTTTCTCTTCGTCTGCTTTACAAACCAAATGTCTGATAGTGTGAACTATCAGAAATGCATGATTCTGATTTTGTATGTGCCTAAGGACGCTGTGGTAATGTGTGCGCGTGCTAACCACACACACTATATATATATATACTGTGTTTGATTGACGGTAGTTTGCTGATGTGTCTTTAGGGCTGCAGTCTGGAAGGACAGAGCATGATGCTGGAGAGTGATTACGACACGACGCCAAACCACTCTGAACTGGAGGAGACTGGGTGAGAACGCGTTGTGTAAACTTTGTGCAAAATGGCGCCGATTGTGACGGTTTTTAAACAGTTTAGATTTTAATCACAATTTTAAAGGTCACATGAAGACCGAGGGGGAAGCTTGACTAACATTAGTTCTGACAGATGTTTTGTAGGAAGAGTCCTTGACTGTATAGGACTACGTTCACATATTAGAACTTGCACCGGTCTCAAGTAAGCTGCAATAAAAAAAAAATTGTTGAGTAGTAATAAATAAATGTATCCAGTTCTATACTGAATATAGGACACTAATAGCTAGTTTTAAGGCAACTTCTGTTACAATTCTAATGCTATTTTGGGTATGTTTTCATAAATGTTTGGCTGTTAATTTGGAATAACAACAATGCAGCAGAGTTTAGGTCTAGGAATCAATTCAGTAGGTTTCATCTGAATCAGACTGGATTTGTTTTACTACGGAGAATGTTATTTCACTTAATTCAGTCTGTGTGCAACAAATCAGAATCCCAGATCCAAAACTATAATATGTATTTTTAAAGTACATAAACCTGTGTCTGTCTGAGTTGTAATGCAAAGTATTTTCTTTTATTTTCTTTTATAGCAGCCCTCTTCCAGCCTCTGAAGCGATGGAGCCGAGGGAGGAGGGTGAGGAAGACGCCACCCTGCCGTGCACAGAGGACGTCATCTGTAAGACGGAGCAGATCACTAAGAACATACAGGAGCTTCTGAGAGCCGCCCAGGAGACCAAACATGAAAGGTACTTTATGATTGAGGATATTATAATTGCAAAGTATCAAATTTGTCAACTTGAAATGTGGTTGATAACTCCTAAAAGTCAAATCTTCTCATTATTTCATGCTCTATGAAGCTTGAACTCTATGTACTTCCACCACCATTCTGCCCGTTCTTTTGAAACGGGTAAATGGCGGTTTCATCCTCCGTCTCAGCTGCGTCTGTGTCAGTGGTTTTCAATAGTTTCCAGCACTGAGAGCCACTGATTTTCAGCTTCATAGACTGGCCTCTGTGCTTGTGTCTGCTGGGGGGGGGGGGGGGTCTGCATGCATTGGGTCTTAAAAACGCAGCTGACAGGAAACAAACATCACATGACCACGTATTCCCCCGGTGCCTGCCAAATCCACACTGAGTTTCGCCAAACAGGTTTCTTGTGTTTACTTCCTGGTTTCTGGCGGGCGGGGGGGGGTGGGGGCTACTGCCTACCTGCTGTGAATCCTATACAGCAGGTAGGCAGTGTGTCAGACATTATGTAGAAATGCTGAGGCTGTGTAAACAGCAGGGATATTTCATGATGGTAGAGTTTGTATCGTACTGGATTGAACAGAGTTCCAGTACGAGGTGCTGTGTCTACGATTGAAAAGTGTGTTGTTGAGCCAAGCAGCAGAATTTAACATGTCATATTTTCATAAAATATGCAGTATACTGTATTCATAAATGATATTTACTGGTGGCACAAGGAATATGATCTCCGCTGTCTCATGATAAGGTTTGTGGTGTCTGCGGTCGTTGTTCTGCATTGATGTTTCTATATATGGCACAAGGGAGTGGTTGATCACCCGTCTTCATCTCCCGCAGCTTCCTGCCTTGTTCAGAAAAGATCTGCATGGCCGTGACAGAGATGGCCGCCCTGTTTCCCAAGGTAAGATGACCCCCCACCCCCGTCAATTAAGGGATTTGTTGTTTTGTTTGAAAACAGCCAAAGGGAATCTTAAATTACTTGTTTCGATCGGGTAGGCCTTGTTGATTGCATTACTTAGTTTTATATCTACCGTTTATTGGATTACTTTGTTTTATGTTCACTCACACACGCACACACAGCCCACTGACCACAATGAGGGTTTATTTATGGAGGTTGTCACGTTCGGGCCTTTACCGAGTCTCCATCGTCCCTCCTTTTCCCCTCACAGAGGCCGTCCTCGGACACGGTGCGAGGGTCTCTGAGTCTGCTCACCTCGAGCGCCAGCCGGCTCCACGGAGAGTGCCAGAAGGCCGCGGAGCACAGCCCCTGCGCGTCGGACATCCAGCTGCTCACTCAGCTCGTCATCCAGTGCGCCTATGACATTGCCAAAGCTGCCAAGCAACTTGTCACTGTGACAACCAAAGAAAACAACAACTGAGTAAAACATAAAGACAATCCTGATTCACCCAAACTAGTTCATCAATTTAATCAGTGTTCCCCCCCCCCCCCCCCATATTAATCAGTGTAAGCATTCAGATACATTCCTTAAACAGATTAATGAAAAGATTTATTCATCTTTTTTTTGATCATGGTAACCCAGAGTAAACTAACATCTTAAAGCTACAGGACAGAATATGTTTATTCTATTACTCACAAATCCAATGTGTGTATATATAGAGAAATTAGAACAGCAACAAATGAGCCTTCTACATTGTCCTCCTCCACGTAGACGTCATCATTTGCGCTCCTTGAGGTTGGGTGTCTGGCATGCCAGAGACACCTGGCATCAAGGGTCCTAATAGATTAGCCTTCATCTACACCAGTGTCATCTGCTCATCTTCCTTTTTAAATGTATTTAAGATGCAACGACAGTATTTCAATCTTGAACCATAGTTTATGCCACTTGCTTAGAGTTCAAATGTTTGTTTTAGTGAGCAAACTGTGGTTTTAAAAAAGTCGCTTCAGTGCATTGAGCACCATGTAAAGCCAGCAGTACCAAGAGTGTGCAAACCTTCATTCCATCCAGCAGGTGCTTTCACTGTGTTCTGTAAAGTATCAGTAGTTATAATGTTACAGCCATACTTCTGATATTGTGCGTGTGCGTGTGTGTGTGTGTGTGTGTGTGTGTGTGGGCGCAGTTGTCACAGAGATGGCCTCGATGGCCCGTGTGAAATCCATTTTGAATCCATTTTGATTATGCAAATATATAAGATGTATGTATCCATGTAATTCTTTACCAAAATAACCCAAATGCTATTCTATTTATAAACTGTATGTCATACCTCTAAGAAGATTTCAATGTTTATTTTCATAAGCTTTTGTTTAACATGATGCTCCTCACAGACTAACTTTTCTCCTGAGGTTTGGGACGTCTCAGCTGGCCGTAAGTTATGGGCAACTTGTGATCTCTGTGTGGGTGCTGTAACTCCGGTGTGTTAAGATGCTGCCTGTGGTCACATGCGTACAGCTGTGGTTTACATTCGCTGATTAAGTAAATGTGACCTCAAAGTACCTGTTGTCGAACGTGGCTCTAATGTGTCACCTGTTGTTGTGAGACAGATGAGTTTCAACCAGGGGTGGAAAGAGAACCAGAATACCCTGCATGAGGGGAAGTTAATTCTCTAAGTAATTGCTCAAGTATAAATAAATAAGCTTTCTCAGAAGGCGGTCTCACAGACGAGTATTAAAATGTCTTTAAATAATCTTCAGTACAGATTGTTGCACCATTTATGTCTTCTGTCCGTTTCAAGTCTAAAAGTGTTTTTCTTTGGTTGTTTTTTAAAACGACAAAACTTTACTCAAGGTCCACTTATTGCCTGTTTTATGACCGTTAAGCTACATTGCACAGTTTGCTTTTGTTGATTGTTATATCTTTATATAATCTTTATTATTTGTATCTTCTTCTGTATGGTTTCCTGATTCAGAGAGCTAGTCATGCAGACTGTCTTGTGATTAGTTACTTTCGTTTGACTTGTTTGCACTGAAACCATGTAACCTTTCAATGACTCTGTAATGTCCATTATACTTCAACATCCATCTAAAGTTTGCTAACATTAGCCACCATAAGCGCTCATACCAGACCATGTAAGGCTGCTTTTGCACCTTTTATTCCGTATGAGTTCAGCCTTTCAGAAGAAGAAGAATGTGTAATTTAGTATACAAAAAATTACAAAGTCTTGCTTTAAATGTTTCAAACCAGATATCATGATTTGGCCATTAATCAGCAACAATACTACATAACAATTCCTTTAAAAGGAAAGTTGAATAAGAGATTTTAAGATGATGGACCATTAAGTGATTGAACAGTTGTATTCAGTTCGTTTCCACCTCTGGTTTCAACCCTGACATGTCATTCTCTGTAACTTATAGCCTACCACTGCCTCTGTGGTTGAAAACAATCCCTGCCTTAGGTTTAATAAAGTATAATTCATACCTCAACTAGCTCATGCTCGTGTCCGTGTTTTGAGTTGTGTACAAACAGCGGGCTTTCAACACGCCCATGTATAATGTTCCACCTGTTGGAGGAGGACGAACGCGATAGGGGGCTGGTTCCGCGTGCTCCCAACCCATCTGACAAGAAGAAGAAGAAGAAGAAGAGTTCCGGGTTCTTTTTCAACCGAAAGCTGCTCGCGACTTCCCGCTTCCTCACGTCGCGCACACGGCGGTGAACCATGTCTCTCCTACTGGATAACCAATTCAAAGACCTGCCTCCTGACAAGGCGATAGACACAAAGTTGTTCCTGGAGTCTGTCGCTCATATTCCTTCATTTTTCGGTGAGTGTGTGTATATATATATATATGAACTCGATTAACCTAATTGAGTGTGTGTGTGAGAGTGTGAGACGGCTGTTGGTGTTACAGTTAATACTTCGCTGTCATGTTCCAATGACGTGACTAGTCCGTTCCGAGGACGTGGTTATTTCACACATACCAGAAGCGGAGCTGCTGGGTGACTGTGACGGGCTGTGGCAGTTTAGCTTATAGAGAAACTCTTTGTTTACTCTTTGAACAGAGCGCACATTGGCCCCATTGTGCACGAGACTATGCATTCTCTGCATCTCCCCCCCCCCCCCCTCTGTTTGTACGTAAAGGCTGATTTGTATCCCCCCCCCCCCTCCTCCTCCTCTGAGCTAGGGACGTGTGATGAAGTCATTCATATTTTATTGCTTTGCTCTCAAATGTCTGCTTTTCTTCCAGACTGCTTGGGATCAAACGTATTTTCAGTCATCAAGTCAGACATTAATGGCAACATACTGGTAAGATGCATATATGTCTGTGTATTTATTTGTCATTGTGTGTTTACATACCATTGTTTGGGGGATATTCAAACATCAGTTTGAGGTTAATGATGCAGCTACTACTACACCCAAACCTCAATCCAAATGTGCAATTTCAGAAAATTAAAGGAGTGTATGTGAAGGATCCTGCAAAGTACGTCACCCTGCAGGACATTGTGGAGGCCGAGCGAGAAGCCCATCCAGCAGAATGGCCCAAAGTCGGAGCAACATTAGCTCTGATGTGGCTGAAAAGGTGAGAGCACTCCCCTGATCGTACTCTTATGTCATGCAGTGTGTTGAACTTTCAGCTACTGAACTGACTTTTCTGTTGTTTTTTTCTCCTCCTGCAGGGGTCTCCGTTTCATGCAAATCCTGCTGCAGAGTTTGGCAGACGGAGAGAGCGATGAGAACAACCCCAACCTAATTCGGGTTAATGTCACCAAAGCGTATGAACAGGCGCTGAAGAAATACCACGGCTGGATTGTTCAAAAGATTTTCAATGTGAGGAAAATGTGTTCTTAATAATCTATAGCAATGTAGTGGAAGGAGTGTACACAATCTGACCACACCAATACATGTGTTAATGGGACGATGTCATTTTGTCTACGTGAAACCCGGTATTCTTTGCCATTGTATTATATTTTAGGTGTTAATCTACATGTTGTGAGCCTAATTTCTTTTCCTTTTTGTTTTTGGGCTGTTGCAGGTAGCGTTACTTGCAGCTCCCTACAAATCAAACTTCCTCAAGGCTCTGTCAAAAGGAGAGGAAGTGAAAGAGGAGGACTGTTTGGCGAATGTGCGTCAGTTCCTCGTTAATTACACCGTCACTGTGGATGCTATATACGACATGTACACAAATCTCAACGCAGAGCTGGACTACACCGTTTGATGTCCCCGGGACATCTGTCCATCCTCTCAGGTGTCGGACAAGTTCTGTTTTAAAAAAAGTGTTTTTAATGAGATTGTTTTGATTATATCTTACTAAATATTACTACTTTATATTTAGTCTTCAAAAATGCCTTAAATTCAAACTATTATAGCAGAAGATTATCATTTTATTCTTGTCTTTCATTTCAAATAGCTGCAGGATTGTTACAGCAACAGTGCAGCTCTCCCTCTTATGCAAAAAAGTGTGTGTGTGTGTGTGTGTGTTGCGGCTTTATTTATGACATTAACGGGCGTCTTTATACTTGTTCCATCAAGTGAAGAATACAAGACTGTCAACATTGTTATTACAGGAAACCATTTCTGTTCACATTCTGATGTTCTCTGCCTCCTGAGCCCTGGAGTTACCTCCACTGTTAACCCCGGAGCATCAAAAATCATTTCAATCGTGCATTAATCCACCTGTGCCTTTTGTGTAACTGTACAAATAAACAATGTTTTCAATCAATACATTTGTTGGCAGAGCCGGACCTGTTTATCTTCTGAGGGCTCAACCTGTGAAGTGTGTGTGTTGAGTCTGAAGGTGTGGTCGAGCTCTGTATGCTTTGTGTGTATTGTTTGGTGACCTCTTTTTTTTTTTTTTTTCTATTTCTCTAAACTGACCTAATTTCTAAGCACATTATAATGTCAAACAATATGTTTCATGTCGGCAAACGGCACATTTATTAATACATTATAGATTAGAGCTGCGTCTTCTGTATGAATACTTGTAGACTGTTTGTCTAGATTACAAACTATGATCAAATGTGTTCTTATCACAAGATCCAATAAGTGTTCGATTGACTTGCACTTCATGAATTGTACTCTAGGGGGCGATGTTTACTTAATTTTGTCTTTTTTTTAATCACACATTTGTGTTCAAGCTACTGCATGAAATATTTTAAATTATGGTCCGTGATGAAAAAAAATCATACATTACACGCAATGCAGATACAGTTCCAGTCTTTGCCAGATCCTAAATAACTGAACAGCAGTTCTGATTTATGTTTAATATTTCTGAGGCTGATTGCTTGAAAAGTTTTTTTTAGCACAGATTACTTTTGAACACTCATTTTCAAAACATCAGCAGTGAAGGAAGGAGAATCCTCGCTCTTTATGTCACTGAATCCCTCAGATCAACTAACCTTTTCCTCTGCCTGCAGTCTTACTTATCTGCAGTGTGTCCCAGAGGCCGGAGTGGCTCTGGTTCCTCTCCCGGAGGAGCCCGAGCTAATCGTCTCTCTGAGCGAGCGCAAGAGGAGCATGTCTGTAATTCTGTAGGTCTATCAGCAGAGCGGCCTGGCCTGTCCTGACGGATAGATAGGATGGAAAAGCGCCAAGCGAGGCCGGGACAAAGTCGGCTGAAGACAGGAAATCATTTACAACAATGCCACTGACCTTCAACTCTGAGATATTTCTTATCTGCAATGAGGTCACCAATTGAATATTGCAGTTGTATTTCCCAGCAGTGCATCTGAAGCCATTATTCACGGCATCTAGCTTATTTGTTTTGTAATGGAGCACTTAAAATGGGTGTGCATTGTATTTCTATGGTGACCTAAACCACATTACTGCTATAGCATCCAATTTAGGAGGACAAATGAAGCCAAATAAGAGGTGCTGGCAGGCATGCCGCCATCTAAGATTAGCAATTTAATAGCTGGGGAACAGCAGGCCCGTTTCTACATTATGTAGAGGGTAATGGTATTGTGGATTCATAGAAAGCATGTATTTTTCATACACAAATGCAATATAAGCGAAGGCGAGGGCCTGTACATTTTCATTGACACGTCTGTATTATGAAGTATTCAATGGCTCCTGCCTCAAATGTCGGCCATCCATCTAGACTAACGTAATTCGCTATGATAACAGAATTAGCACTTATAGAGGAACCGATCCAATAGCTTTCAGCTAAGGATTGATTTACATCACATAAACATGAGAAAAGAGAGATCTTTATAATATGAGATCTATGGCTGAAAAAGAGACTTGCCAGGTGCTTAAGCCGTAAATCCCTTTGCAATAACGGCAGAAGAAAATGTCTCATCTTTCCACAACTAGAACATTCATGAATATAATAAAAGCGTCTTCTCAGCTGCACGTCTTGGCAGATGATGCGTAATAACACAAAACTATGTGCTGGGTTTAGAAAATTTCATTTACTTGACAATCCTTATTAAGAAGAGGCAAAAAAAAGGGGGTTGAGGGATTAGGGTCATACAATGCAAAATGTAGTTATTTCAACAACATACTTCACGGAGAGCGCTCACCTGTTCATATGTAATAATTGCACTTTATAATTATAGAGACAGTTTGCCATTTAACTCATTAGGCTGACATAAATAAATAGTATCACATAACCAGTGCAGACACACAGTAAACTACTCATTCATACGTCTCACACCATCGGAGATAATATAGCCCTACAACGAAGATAATGTAAATGATTAAGGTGGCCTGCTCTCCAACATGGCACTCATATATACCCAGGCATTATGTAACAGTGTCACAACCTTCCAGAGATTATTTCAGTCAAGAAAAAATGTCCAAGCGACCTCTTAAAATATAAAAGGTCAACAAAAATACAACCAGAGGGCACATCTTGGTTGGCCTGAACTGCCACAGTGTTGATTTGGATATGCAACAGTCCTAATACATTGTGCTGAGCAAGACTACTTTAAATCAATCAAGATGTTAGATTTCATAACTTTCTCTATGGCTGCTTAACAAAAAAAAATTTAAAATCTATTCACATTTGTATACAAATGATGAAAATATTCCTCATAGGCGGCCAGGAAATTTGCATCATATTGCAGAAGCTGAGTTACCGCGTTAGACACTGAAAAGTGGACAAAATAAAAAAAACGCAACGAAGCAGCAGACAACCAAAAGTTCAGTTAATAATTAAGGAATGTTCCAAAAAAAAAAGACGCCATTTTATGTAAAAAATATACAACATATTCACAAAAAAAAAACTGTTACCAACGACCCCTTCTTCAAAGAAATGTGTCAGAAGGGTACCAATGATTATTTCAGTTCAGTAAGTTTACTTTTTTTGTTTAGGCTTCCAGAGGAATCGCCTGCAAAATATACAGTTCATGTTAAAATGTAATGGGAAATTCTGATTAGGTGCTCAGCATCAGCGTTAAATGAGGAACAGCAGGCATATCGAATGGCCATTTAAGATATAAAAATAAAACAAGTCCATAAGATGAACCTGTATCTTAAGTCATGATTATCGGTCACCTTTTCAAGCTCAAAACACAAAGCCTTCTACAAAATAACGTACATGCACAAACTAAAAAAAAGCATGTCTCATTTTCATAGATGTCTAAACTGACACACTTCTATTATCTATAAAAGGTTTTGTCACTTCTGCGTCCCGCTGTGCGGCAGCACGCCGCGCCTTATCTGTAGACGGGGAGCTGGATGTGGCTTTGCTGGTGGTGCTCCAGTAGCTGAGGCATCCCCATGGCTTCGTACCCGCGGCCCAGCATGCACTCTTTGATGCAGGGAGGGTGGATCTCACTGATGAGGCACTCCAGAGACTGCAGGCTGCTGCTAAGTGCTGCAGCGTGGCACATGCTGGAACTAGGCAGCCCACAACAGAGGTTTTGGTCTGTGCTGTAGGCCTGGGTATGAGGAGGAAGAGGGGGGTGGAGCTGCGGCTGGTGTCTCTGTGGGGGGAAGTGTTGACGGCCGCTCGGATGGAGATGGGGATGGGAGAGTCCGAGGTCTCTAAGCCTGGCTGCACATGTACCCGTTTCCAGCACCTGAGAAGTATAACAGTCGCTGTTAGGGGTGGCCACCATACTGTCCCAGAGAGGAGTGTAGTACTGGCCGACGGAGAACTCCCCCTGCATGGCGGCACAGTTCAGAGAGGAGCCGCTGACTCGCTCCTGGTGAGGCCTATACGACAGCTGTGAGGAGCACGGCAAAGGGAGGCAGGTTTCAGGAGACTGGCCAACCCCGGCCTCTACGGCTCTGTGCCTCTGAGCGCTGTTACCCACACTGTACATCCTCACTGCTCCCTGCTGATAGGGTTGCTGCTGCTGCTGCTGCTGCTGCTGTTGCTGCTGCTGCAGCTGAATTTGATGTTTATGCTGCCACATTGTGTAGTCTCCTTTCTCCAAGTACCCAGCTTTGGCAACGTCTGCGCTCTGTGTCGGTAGCACTGCCCCCGTAAAAGCGAGACTGCTCTGGGGCGGCACTCCGAGGGCAAAGTCTGAGTCTGAATGTGCCACTGCGGCCACAGCCTGCAGAGAGGGGCTGGCTCGAGCCTCTCCCCCCAGCTGCAGGGCCTGGCTGTGGGGAACTCTGCTCATCTGCCTCATCAGGCTTTGAACCTCTGCCAGCTCAGACTGGGGGGCCAGGCTCTGATCTCTGGAGGCTACCCCTGTGCTAGAACAAAGTGTCTCAACGGGAACATCATGGGGCTTACATGAGCTTATATGATACGCCGTATGCCCGTGTCTGACTGCGTAGCCGTTATTTAGAGGATTATTATACGGCACCGCGGAGGTCTGGGTGTTTGCATGTTTAGTCCTCCTGCCCTCCGAGTTTTTCACCACACCTTTGACGACCACAGAGGCTTTGATGACGCCCAACAATCCCTGGTAGCCTCCTGAGTGTGAAGAGGGGCTACAGTGTTGGCCTGTGGTGTCTAACCCATTGACTGTTTTGTTAAGCTGTTTATGTTGCGGCACCCGGACGTCAGACGGAAAGATTTTGATGGACAGTGGGCTGTTGGCGGTCCTCTGGGCGAAAGCATCCAACTCTGCGGGAGAAGGGTACCGAGAAATCATGGAGGCTGGCTCGCCTGAGAAGAAAGCAGACAGAAACAATGCATTAGTCTAAGAGCAGCCCAGAGACATCTTGTGTTCTCCGTTGCTTCTTCCTTTGAATCGAAAACTTGTTTTAGGGAATAATGGCAGACATCAACTTGCCGCATAAACTCGTTTTAAGGAAGGAAACCCCTCCAGCACTGTTTGATGAGTGCTTATTGAAGGTTATTCAGACTTAGTTCAACCCAAAATCCGTTTACCCTGGGAAATCAAAAGACAGGGATTGGCAACAGAAGAGGGGGGAGACCTAATTTTTACTGAAATGGCTCCAATGAGTTTTGTTTGATGACATTTAGCCGTTTAACCACAGCAGGAGGAGCCAAGCGGAAGCTGATTGTAGTAACTGCAACAAAAAAAATCAAAGGGTGTTTTAGACTAATTCTTTTAGCTTTTCTTTGTAAGATTGGAACACACAAATACACAAATATGTAGCCCATGTTTACTCACGCATTTTTAAGTACCTGTACTTTATTATTTACATTTTGAGGGTTAGGAAAGCCTACAACAGTACGTGTATAAGCACGGGTTCTTAAAATGACCTCCACCACAGAGAGCTGCAACTGTAAAAAGCTGGTTTACAGTTAAAATGGCAATTCATCTCTAAAAAAATATAAATTTATAGTAGTCTATATCTTGCTCGTAAAACGTCTGAATGCAGGACTTGTAATAGGCTATTTTTACACTGTGGTACTGCTGCTTATAGCTAACTATCTGACCACTTCTTCCACCACTATGAACTACACTACCCAGCAGCTTATAGCGTTAAAGCAGTTAGCTCCCACTCAACAAGCTAGCTACAACATCAAATACAGCTTTTAAACAATGTACATATGTAATAATGATTCGATGACATCATCTTGATGGCTTAACATTCACGTGGTCTATCTGGCTGTATAATGTAAGGATAGCATTGCCAAAATGCTAAAATCCTTCCACACAGCGGTTTTGGTTGTTTTCAGTAACTTTGTAAATATGTGAGCCTTGCTAGTTCACTTCCTGTGAAATGTTGTTCCACTTTATGCTTTTATGAACCTGAACCGATTTTTACTGTAAAAGCTCGGAGCCTAAACTGTGAAGGAAAAGTTGATGCAGACGGAAAAGGAGCAATCACCAGGAGCACAGCTGATTGAATTGTGCGAGGGAAAGCTGACGGGACCAACTGAGATTGGATTTAAACACTATTATTCTGGCAATTTCATGGCTGCTTAACTCCTAGCGACAAAGGAAAGGTGGAAAAGGCGGCCCATTTAAAAACAATAAATCACCTGGTAGAAATTACCGCCACCTTTCAGAGTGACACTTTTATGGAATTACCGACATAAAAAGAAAAGGCGCTGAAATTAACCTAGATCGATGGAAATCATAGCAGGCAAAAGAACAAGGCTGTAATCTGCAATAAAAGGGCGAAAAATAAAAACAAAACACTTCATTTCATTTTCAATAACAAAACCAATTCCAGCTATGCAGGGGCGAGCTCACTTGTTGTTCCCATTTGAAATTGATTTGGGAGTTCATTTCATTTCAGGCCTACAGTGAGCCTCCCGACTGTGAAAATGATTCAATCTACAAGATCCATCTCATGAAAGAAAGAAAGTGGGTGTTTAAAATGGAGGAAAAAGAGGTAAGGTGGAGTGTTCAATCCATCCAGCAATCTCCCAGCGGAGCCGAAAGGAACGGCACCATGGTGCCAGGAGCATGAATGAATCCTACAGAGAAATACAACAAAAGCAAAACACTGCTTATTATGTATCACAGTGTAGTGCTGCTGTAGAAAACCATAACATCTGGCATGTTGGAGAGGTGTTCAAACTGTGAGAGAAAGCGGTAACGGAGGAAAAAAACAGCTGCAATAACGATTTCAGGCCTTTGACTAAAAGCTGAATATTCATTACAATAAATGATATGCAAAAGAGGTTCATATCCACCTGAAAGGAGCTTAGATGATGAGAACATATCCTGAATCCGAAACACACCAGCATTGACACCACTGCAACACATCTTGTCTATTTTCTGACCGGGATAATATCGCTCAATCACCATAGATAGATAATTTAGCAAAACAAGCGTTTTCTTGTTCAGTAAAATGTCGGCGTCAAACCTCTGCATGCTACGATTGGCTTGCTGTTGCATAAACACTTCAAACACTTTGAATGCTAACACGTCTTCACAGGGTGTCTGATATTGTTAGCCAGAGATTACAGCCCTGTCAGAGCCTAGGAGACACAACACAGCTGCACTTCCAACTGTGGCTGCCTTCACGTGGCACCATGGAAACCTAATTAGCAAATAGGCCTTCCCCGCTCTGCATTCACGTATTCCATCATCTGAGGACTACTACTGTGACATATGCGTAAAAAAAGGGTGATCATTTCAGCTGATCCTCACTGTAGCAAGCATCGTGACGATAAAATGGAGATCAGAAAACACCATGACCGGCAGCATGCTCTAAATTACAACCGCAGGTAATTGTTTCAATCTTGAGGACTTTAAAAAGCAATCAGTGGCGCTAAATGGCTTTCAACTGAGCACAGCATGTTTACCAGCCGGTAGTTGCTTTCCCAAAGCATGTGTTAGCAGAAATAAAAGTACATCTTGGAGTCATTCTTCACAATATTCGCTCTCTCCCTATACTGGGGCTTCCTGCAAAACACATCCAAGTCAAACATGTGTGGTTCGTTAATTACAATCTGGCAAACTGAGAGCTGAACTTTCCCTCCGAAAGTGCCAAGAAGCCAAGAGCCTACTGTGTAGAGGCTGCTGTCTCACCCAAACGCTAAACATGAGGGGACATGCATCGCGAAAAAGTGATAATTAACAACGGGCATTTAAGTATCGCTTCTATGGTTTTCTGCAGGTGTCCGAAAAAGGTTATTTGCAGCCTCAAAGGGAGTTAATTGTAACACATGTGCAACAGTCGCTTCCAGCTCCTTTTGGCTTTTATCCTGAAAACAAGCAAACAAACAAGTAAAAATGTACAAATGAAGCCAGAACCCCAGGCGTCTTACTTATTATTAGTCTGCAATAATTACATTCAGACAGCTATTTGGCTCTTTTAAATCCCAGTCATTTGGAACTGCGGCAACAAAAACATGAGCCAGTAAATTAGTAAATATTTTCACCTCGCAGATGAAAATGTTAGTTACAATCCCAACATGGGCTGTTTCCTTTAATCGTGTTGCCTTTAGGAGGTGAGACTATTTATGTTGGTATTAAAGTAGGTTTGCATGAGTGCATTTTTAGCACACAATCATAAGCACACACGCCAGAAGGCAAACTGAAAAAGACTCGAAAACCGGTCCTCTTTCGTGTGTTAACAAAAAAGAGCCGTCTGTCCTTTAGAATAAATTGGTCAACTATACATTTCTTTGTGAAATGGTTTCCTGTCATTCTTCACTAAGAGGCACTTTAATCGCAACTAAATTCAGTGGTGTAAAATAAAGAGTGAAAAAGAAAACAAATATGAGGCTGTTCGCATGACAACGGGGGAAAAGGCAGCTCTGTGTTGTCAGGTGAGGAACGGCGGGGAGATAATTAGCAGTCTGACCTTAAGCACTTAATCACCCTGAACCTGCAGACTGCACGCTGTTTCACTCCTCAGCCCTGACAGAGAGCACAGGCGCAGAGGCAGACGAAAAAACAGCACAGAAAATAACAACAGCCACTTTTTTTCGCCAAACAGCCTTGCCTGAGAGCATCATGCAGTGCTTACAAATTCAAATTCTTTGACCTTTAACATCTTTTTCCCCCCACTTGCGTTTTGATTGAAGTAGGTTATGTAGGATTGAAAAGGCTTGTATGTATTTTTCTTTTTCCTCAACAATCTGCATAATGACACTGATGTGTGATGCATCTACAACCCTAGATGGATAGATTTAATGGTCCCACCAGTCGGGCTTAAATGTGTTCTCGGTCGGAAAGGGGCTCCGCACATTACATTAAACACGCTGCTCAACTGTTGTGGCAGCACGCTGAGTGAAACTGGCACACTTTCACAGGAAACACCTAATCCTCATTTCCTCTTTCCATGCAGGGGACGTGCACAGTTGGGGGTGGGGGGGCCAATTATAAACTCTCAATCACCAGGCCTAATTTATTGTGTGTGTGTGTGTGTGTGTGTGTGTGTGTGTTTGTGTGCATGTGCATTTGTGACTTAATGAAAAGATTATAAAAATATTAGCATGGGAATATTCTGGAGGGATAAAACATTGGGTACTTACCAAATGGTCTTTCATAACCCTGATTCCACCCCCATACAATCCCACTCGACGCTTTCTGCCACTTTAAACTGACTAATCTTTTTCCCGTGGTCACACTTGAAGCCATTTCCCCCCCCAGATTAGAGAGGAGACCTCATTGTTTCGGAGCAGTTTCAGTTAATCACTAATTTATGGGCAAAACAAGCCCCAGGCTAACATATAAGAAAGCCATTCGAATGACCACTACATATGATTCCCACGCGAGATAAAACAAAAAGAAAATGTACAAATTATTCCTCGTTAATATCTATACATGTCGGGCTGAACTGCCGGGCAAAAATCCCGCAGGTCTTTGATGTTATGCTGAAAGACTTATCGCGAAACACTTTAGTGAGATAACATGTTTACGAGCGTCTAATCCTCAGCAGGAGCATGGCACTGAGAACTGGCAGTTAATTACAGAACAGTGCTTCTCAGCAGGCATGAATACTTGTTTACCACACCAATAATCCTGATATTTAAAATACTCTGGCCTACCTTAAATAACCAGGGACTGAGCGCAGCACATTCCCAACGCACTAAAAACCTATGTCTCTATAACCATGGCAACCTCCTCTATGCACCCAGTCATTAGGACCCTGTAATTAATTGACCCTGACTTCATTCATCTCTTTGAGACGAGCTACAGCAATTGACTATCTGCTGATTAGACGGAGCAATGACATCAAAACTAGCAGCTGCTATGTTCTCCCTCTCAATTCAGGCCACGGACTAGAAAATGTTGCTAATCATTTGCATAATTTATATAATTATATGCAAATGATATTGGAGATTGTTCTTGTTATTGTGATGGATTGTTTTAGTCAATTTCCATCCTTCCAATCACATTACAAACGTTCAGTCAATAAAGTCTAAAGCTGAAGAAATCGATATTTTGGCCGTAGATCATTTTAAGTTATTCGAAGCCGAAGCACGTCTATGACTTGAATGTTCAATGTACTGAAACAGTAGACGGTACAAGACTGTGTATTTAGGAATGCAAGGTGAGACGTGAAGTACTCCCAAAGAGAATTTCGATGAGAAACACCCAGTCGCAGAGCTAGAATTCTGTTGCGTGTACCACAAAGGAAAACTGCAAATAAAACCTGCTCTCAGATTCTGGCTTCACATTTAGATAATTCAGCAGCTATAGCACACATTACAGTCATTTGACTCAATGCCAACATCAAACATATTGATTATACGGGTCCAATAAGTGTTATAACTACAAAGATGCAGTATCAGCAGCTTTTTTTGTTTTATGTCAACGGACTAATATAAAGATGCATTAACATTTATCTCCCATGGCGTTAAAAGAAGGTTGCCAGTTAAGGCATCCATGTGGTTTACTCAACCTAGCAGCCCAGAGGACCATTAGATTGAAAAAGTAGACACAGGACATGCTGACAACATTACACTCTTAAATCTCACTCACACTAACCTCTCTATTCACAAACGTTTTCCGTAAACACTCTTTCACCCCATTTTCACAAGCCTCCCTCTTTCCACGTCAGTGATACATGAAGGGTGCTCACGGCACAGAGTAACCTCAGGGTCGAACACTTAGTTGTGTGTCCTCGAAGAGGCTCTGGTGAATACTCCTTTGCACCAGTGTCACTCCTCATTTGTTTCTGTGCCGCTTGGCCCAGCTTGGGCAAACTTTACCCTCTCAGAGCCGACCCAAGCGCAGGCCGGCAGTGTGGGAAAAAAGCATTACCAGCCCCTGCTTTCAAGCTGAGATAGCGGAGAAGAGAGCAGCTCTCATTGACTTTCATCACATAATTCCTAAAGCTCGTTTCTCAGAAAATCTTTCACATGGGTTGGTGGGGCTGAGGGCTTTCATGTCCTGTGCCTTCCATTTATTGATAGCTAAAAATGGAAACGGCTTTCAAGAGCGCAGCAGTGACTAAAGACCGTCCCTATTTAACTCAATCCAACTGCGACTCATTTAATGAAGAAGCCGGGGCCACACGGGCTGAGCTCCCATCAGCAGTCTATTCCCTGTGGTTGTGCTTGAAATGTCAGGCTAGAGCTGGAGGGTGCTGCGCTACACACAGTCGCAGTACATAAAACTCAAAAAAGGAGGTGGAAAGGCCCTGCAGGTAAACAGGATGAGAAACGCACCCCTGGTTCTGCCTGAGGCAAACTAGGCCCTTCTGTTCCAGCGTTTAGCAGACAAGTGCTCCATTGATTCAATTAATATTTAATAGCAAAAAAAAAGACAAGGAGGCATTTCACCTGAGGAGAAAGATGGGAGATAAAGAGATGGAGATTTTATGAGAACAGTGAGATGCATATCGTTTGGCTGGTATATATAAGTAAGTAAGTAATAATGCGAAACACTATCCATGCTTTTTTCTAAATGAACTACATTGGGCCTCATCTCAGGATTGTGTGGGTATTGATGCATACATCTCCCAGACTCTGCTGTCAGTCTTGTGGCACCAGTTTGACAAAGAAAACGTTCATGGTTCTTTTAAAAAAAGGTACAGTCAGCGATTCTAATTCAATACACTTTTGTCGAATTCAGCAAATATCTGTCGTCAGTTCTGTGTGTGTGTGTGCGCATAAGAAAAATCCATTGTTCGTACACAGCCCCGGCTCTGTACATGTGAAATAAACAAAGTGGTTAGGACAGAGCCACACACAACTATTCCAGCCAGGGCAGGGGAAAGGCCGTGGATGTTTAAAGAGAAAGGCAGTGGGAGCGAGAGCGACGGTAAAACTGGAGGGGGGGCTTTTGTTTGGATGTTGAGTTCAAATATCGACAATCTTTCTCATTGATCGCTAACTCCACCTTTAAGTATATGGACTCTGGTGACCTAAATAAAAACCCAAAGCATAGTTCCACCTGAGAATAGGTCTAATTATCCAATGTGTATGCGCAAGTGTCACTGAAATATGATCATTACAGGGCCATCTGAAAATAATGTGCCTTCTCTACTTTGCTTCCCAATTATACATTATACAGAAGATTAGATCTCTGAGCAAAGATATCCTGGATGACAATACACAGGCTCATGCAAATGAACAAAACATTTACTGGCAACATAATCAGTCATAAAAGATAACCCTGACCACTGCCCTGCTCTGCAGACAACGGGACGTGTGCATATATGGGCTTAGCTATCATTGATAGTCACATTATGCTGATTCTGTCCGGGAAATGTTACTGGTCAATATTTGCATGCTCTTGTGTTCCAGTTTCTAGTATGAGACCACAATCGACACACTGCAACACCCACACCAAAAAGAGCATCTTTAAATTATTATTATTAATTCAAGATGTTTCATTTCAAACACATTCATAAGGCTGCGTTACACACCCAGCAGGACCATTAAACTGTATCTAGTTATAGATCTTCAAAATAGCTTTAGAATAGAGCCCGCATCGAAGTATATAGGCATCAGCAAAAAATGTTAAAGCAATTGAAAAAAAAAAGAGGAAACCACAGCAGAATAACATTTGTGGTACTCTGATCTCATTATGTGAATCTAGACCGTCCAGGAAAAGGACAATTTGGACCACTGCACAAATCATATGGATGTAAAGTAACCTACAAAAAGAAGGCAGTATCAGAGAACTAACTACATCTGCAAACAAGTCACATTCAATCAATTAATTGAATGAAATCTAATCACAAATGTCAGTCCGAGTTAGGTTGAGACACCCACTCAACCTTTCAGTGACTGCAGTATAATCAGTCACAATGAAGGTCAAATGACACAGACACCGAGCACAATTTCTGCACAAAATGTGAACATCATTAGTTACCCTATATGTGAGTTGAATAACTCTGTGATTTTAGAGTCCACTTTGACCTGCATGCACAAGCACTGCAAGAGCACACTGATTAGCCCAATTAACAGGCATCATCATCATCAGGTTGCCCATTATTTTAAATTCGAGAAGCTTCAAGGCAGCTGAAATCTTAGCACACCGCTAAAACCATGCATGAGCTTCATGTTCACCAGGAAGCCACAAGGTCAAGCTAAAAATGATTGATTAAAAAGTCAGGAACATGACCGAGATCATAGTTACCAGTATGTTTTATGTTAGTAAGCATAGATGAATTGTGTATCTGTGGCATCTGTGTAGTACTTGCTCTCCTCTCTGGCAAAATGTCTTCACATGTGCGGTACAAACTCACCTTTGTGGGTGCACGGCTGCAGTGGTGGTACTGACAGCAGTAACGGCGGTGGTGGTACATCAAGGCTTTTGGGTATGCAGGCCAGATTCTGCAACGACAGATTCTGCCGTCTCTGGATACAGGCCAGCATGATAGTTATCTAGGGCTGCACACAGCCTGGGTAAACCTGCTAGAATGAAGGAAAATAGGTTTTAACTCGATAGCCAATACACTTAACACCAAAACATAATGGTGATTAAACAGGATTAAAAGTCTACAGCCATGCTAGGTCAGCGGTGCTTTGAGCTAAATGCTAACACAGTGGCAATGCTAACATTCTGATCTTTAGCACGCACACATTAACCATGTTCAGTATTGGCTAATTAGCACATTAGAACACAGTACTGCTAAGGCTGATGGGAATGTTGTTATTATTGTGGGTGTTAGGTCATAAACGACACATTCAAATGTCAGTAGAAATGTCAGTACCAGAATTTCATGGCAAGCCATCGAAAAAACAGAAATGTCAACTTTGTGGTGGCACTAGAGGTAAAGTCAGAAGAACAACAAGAGATGTGACTTATTCATCCTCTGGGGACCATGAATGCCAAATTTCGTGGCAATCAATCCAATAGTTGAGATATTTCAAGGATCAAACAGGTGGACCGACCGACTGAGATTGACATCCATAGAGCGACGCAGCTAGCGTTGCTCAAAAAATGTTAACGTTAGATTAATTGGTCCCACACCAGTTTTTTTTCTTGTGTCTTTTGATTTTAAAAGTTTTTGTGATTGCATTGTTAGGCCCCATAGTGTCCAGGATCACTGAAAAGAAAGTATATGCCAACTGTACTATGTGTAATACATCCATACAACACATTGCATCAAACATTAGTTTGATGTCGGAAGAAAACTGCAAAGCTTGCTGCTAGAGAACACTTAAATCTCATAGGAGGCTCTCCTCTTATAATATAACAAAATGTAATCATGATAATAATAATACATTTTCCATGTTACCTCAGTAGCTTTCATATTTGAAACTCTGCAAACACTTGGGTACTTTTACCAAATAAAAATGAAGGAGCCCGTCTTTGAACTGCTGATTCAAAAACGTCATGTCACTTAATGACAACTCCATCTGCTCCTTCTTCTTAGTTGTTATGATGGCTCTTTCCTGTTATCAACCTTGTTCTGTCAGCTGCAATCACACAGATCATTTACAGGGTCTACTGTTGCCTCGGGCTGTGTGTTTCAATTTATAACTAGCCCTGAGACCTGGGTTTATTCTTCTATAAATTTATGGTCGTATTGATCAGCAGAGAAAGCCAAAAGCAGCTCACTCCCTAAGATAGGCTGTGCTGTTTACAGAGTTAAGTATTGTCAGAGGAAATGAGTGGCTGTGTCTGAAAGAGAAGGCGCCTCAGCACAGATGTGCTGATTGAAGCAATCATTCTGGAGATAAAGCCAGGCATTATGGGAATATTTCAGCGGTGATCGCATTTGACATTCTCTTTGATTATCTGACAGAGTCATCAAGTCTGAATGCTAGCACTGCAAAACTAAAACTCCCGGGGCGAACATAAAATATTTCTTACTGTATATGAATCAGGTACCTGTCAGATAGACAACTGCAATCCATGCAACACAAAATCACAGACTTATAGGTTCTTAATAGTTAATAAGTCCAAAAATACAGATGGAAAGAAACACAGTATTTTCATTACAATGCAGGAGTACCCAACAAGGCTAATATAAGCCAGCAGCATAATACTATCACATCACCTCTTTTTCTTGTTCGCTCTTAAGGTTCTTTTGGATTTTTGCTTTCATTTCTCCCTCAGGGTCCAGCGGGCAGCTAAAGCGAGTCAACCACAGAACACAGTGTTCAGTGACGAGCTGCAGAAACATGATTACCTTCGCCTCAAAAGGAAGAAGAGACAGAGTGGCTTTCATTTTACTCAGGGGCCAACAACAAAAAAAAAGATTCCCTCACTCTTCCCCTTCTGGCTACCCGCTCCCCTCCTCCGCTCAACATCTGTCCCTTAGTGACAAGCCCACTTCAAACTGCTCAGTGCAACCTGTCTCATCTGAGCACACACATCTGAAGAGCTAAAAGCCTCAGCATGGTCAGATTCCATTTAGAAAATAATGGCAATTTCACAACAATCCTTCCATTACCACACATTTGTCAAGGGGGAGGTGCCGAAAATGCAGGAGGAACACAAGGGAGAAAAAGGCTTCTCCTGGGAAATCCCTTCACTAGCAGAAAATGAGACGTGAACTGGAATACCTTCCATTACTCCCATAATTTGCCGCTGGAATAAAATACTTCAAGGAGGGCATTATAATTCAAAGAGAAGCCAGCAGTGACTTAAAGAAAAAAACTTTCACTGAAAGCAGAGAAATGAGCTAGAAATGATGCATAAAGTGCAAGTAATGATGGTTCCTTTCATCCTGATATCTAAATTTTAAATTTAAGGGGATTTTGAGAAAACCTAAGCTTAAAATTGCCTTCAAACTCTTTGAGTAGAATTACCCCGAAAAGTTGAAGAGAGATATGACATCAAAGTTATCCCAGAATGCATGATACTATCTGAACTAAGTAAACAAGCAATATCATTTATCCTGCCCATCATATGATGTTCTGCTCAACAAAAAAGTTCTATATATTGCTCTGTCTTACAATATCATATCAGAATATCTCACAATAGGAAGGGTGCAATAATACAGTAATTATAGGGACACGGCAACTGCAAAGTCAGCAGTCTTAAAAATGTCAGTATGCAGCATAGAACTCAACAAATGAGGTCAAGTATCTTTGTCCTTAACATAATGGGCAGGTACTCCCTTCCTTTTTCTTTAATTAGCTCTCCAATCAGTGTCTAACCTGCCTTTGTGCAAGACATTATGGTAGAGGTCATAAACCAGTTGTCTCACTTCTCACATTTCCTCCAAAGCCTTTTTTGGGACTTTCCAAGTCTTTACAGGCTCACATACTCAAGGACAAGAAAAGAAAACACAAAGTTTCAGCTGAGGGGCGTCTAATCATCTCCACTCTGAGGCGACATCCATGCAGTTTGATAAGCAGCATGATGTGGTCCACTGAGGGCCTGCCAGGGAGATAAAGACCTTGTGCTTTGCAGTCCACCTAACTGCCCCCCATGTCTTGGCAGATTAAAGTATTTTTCAAACCTCTTCCTATAGTCATTGTAAGCGTGTACAATGCCTCCCCCCCCCCTCCCCCGAATAGCAGATGCCTTAAATGTTAACTGAATTTGAATGACATCTGTTCAACAAAAACAGGATCCTTCAGCTAATCATCCTATATTATGCTGACCACTTTATATTAGTTAGCTAGTTAAGATAGTATTGGCATCAACTAGCACTGTTATATTTATGCTGTAATGGGAAGAAGTTAGACTCCAGACGATCTATGTGGATCATATTTCTTGAGATAATAAAGCTGGCTCTGCATGATTACCCAGAAAATACACTACTATTTAAAAGAAAAAATTATCTAAAATGTGTCGTGCCTTTGCTTTTTACCTGTTTGGCTGTACAAAGCAGCAGCACAAGAATATCCATCAAAGCAGGAAAGATCCCTAAATTATACAGAGACTCAGACAAAAGCATCTGTCTGACCTTCTGGAATCTTTATGAGAGATGCGCAGCATCAAGGGTCAGGGCAAAAGATAGAAGCAAATTGCAAAGAGAGCCTCCCTCTAAACAAACATGAAATGCACAGAAAAAAAGATACACACTGGCTCTGCACACACCCTCGCCCTGCAACATTCACACACACCCCTCCCTACTACCATCTCGGCTCCTGTTCTCAGAATCCTCAGTTAATAATTAGATGATAATGAAAAAGGTCTAAGACAAGCACCCTTTTCAACTCTCTGGGTGGATTAGCATGTGAGTGCTATGCTAATGTTTTCCCTTCTTTCCACTCAGAAACTGCAGAAGCGCAAAAGGGAAAGAGCACAAAGGAAGGAGAAAAGAAACCCAATTTAGGAGGAAATAAATGATTAAGAAAGAGCAATTGGTCATTACAGAGAAGAAAAAGCAGCGCTTCTCTTTGAATGAACATGACATGGACCATGACTAACAATCCACTTAGTGGGTAATTAATTGTATATCACGTATGGCTTTTATATTGTCTTTAAGGTATAGGCTCTGCAGGAACCTGTCTAGGTAATGGAGACAGACAAGTAGTTTGACATACAGACAGAATTAGACAGCAGTGCTGCAGCAGCTGCTGGATTCATCTCTATACACCCCTACACACACACACACACACATATACTGATCCCCCCCAAACCCCTCATACATTTTTAATAGAATCTATTACTTCTGGATTAGCCGATAAGAGCTGGCCTGGTTAAATTCTATAATAGTTTGCATAATTGGTATCAGAGCAGCGCATAAGAGAGACCCAGATTTCTCCCTTCCCCTTCTGTGGAGAAACAGAAAAGAAAGGACACAAAGGTCCACATATGGGATAACCAAACAACCCGGAGCCACTCTGCTCCACGCTGCAAGAACACTCGAGGCCTGCGGCTGATAACAATGAGCCTCATTTCCATTGAGATTAGCTAAAAGGTATTACAACAGTGTTAAAAAGCCTTTCCTACACAATTCATGCGCAGGCACAACATTTATGTAAATACAATCGCTGGGCAATATTCAAACAGATGTCCAGAGCATTCAGTTGGGTGTAAATCATTCTGCCTTAATGGCAAGGTGTCTGAGGGGGGGAAAGAATTACAGTTTCACCCATGCTACATTTTATAGCCATCACAAGACAGTTGTATTGCAATAAAGCGGAGGACATTTAAGTCTGTAAACGCTAAACAAACAGGCAAACAACAGACTAACTTCCACTCACAAGTTTTAACAGTCTCTAAACTATCTCACACATATTTACTCACTACCGTAACACACACACACACACACACACACACACACACAATTGGGCAAAGGCTAATGCATGTAAACCAAACTTGTCAACATATGCAATATCCAATTGTGGTCTGTCAATGTTAACTTCTATGCCACACTGTTATAATCTTTCTCTATATTTAAATTGCGCGTTTCCCCTGCTTGACATTATTTGGAAATCAAAAAAGCACAGCAGATATGAATATCTTTTTAGCTATGCAAAGAAACCCTGCAGTGGCACATAAAGCTTGTGACCATGGTTCTACCCAACAGTGATACAATGTACATCACCGTCATTGGGAATACTTCTTTTAACATCTTACACTGCGGCAACAAATGGTTTGAAACAAATGATCCAACGCCCTGGGATCAGAGCTTGCACCATTAATTTCAGCGGCAGCAGCCACAGCCACTGCCAGCATGAAGACATGTCTGGGAGGTTTACAGCTTTTTACAAACAATGAATCATTTACTTTGGAGTTAATATAGGGACATGTCTGTGAGTCAGTCTTTAACAGCAGTATTGGTAGGATGATTATGGCGTTAACTTCTGTAATATATCAATATTAAATACAAATTATATAAAAACTGACAATTTCAATATTTGTTAAATATCTGGCATTCTTTTTTGTTGGGGCACATTTTTCTGTGCCCAGGTGTTAATTTTGTGCAAAGTGCTCTTAATACCGAGAGGAAATGGCTGGTGAAGAAACACATTGCATAGTTTATTTACACAACATCACATTAATGGAAGAGACAAGAGGTTAGACTCCAGTGTTTGAACACGGATTTGTGTTTGTGAAAATAGTAACAATGACGCTTTATGTATACAGATGCTGAGAACTAATTTAGCCAAGCTGCACAATTAAGTCTTATCTTCGTGAGCAGCCTTGGTAGGCAGTAGAAAGCCTTGGACTGACCCACAGCCGCCCTTGCCCACAGACAGTGCCAAGGTAAAAGAAACACACTGCATGGGGTAAAGTCTGGCCAATGCCAAGGTAGCATTAGAGGGTAAACAGAGCCTTATCTTATCCTTATCCCAGTATGCACACCGAGACACACTGTCAGAGAGCCGTGCTGTCCAATCTTTAGAAAACCTTGACTTCAAAGATAACAGATGGTAAAAGAGTGAGCTGAAGGTTTTGTGGATAGATGAGTTATTTTTAAAAAAAGATTTAAATTGAATGTCGGTCAACTCAGGTATTGAATCATTGGTAAGTCTCCTATTCTCATCAACTGCTGTTAAAACCATAGAAGAAGACTATGTAATAACTACACGATACACTAAATCCCCCGTTCTCTGGCTGTTTACTTGCTTTTAAGGGTCACTGATTCCTTCAAGTCATTAAAATCTCAAAAGCGAACATGAAACTCATTAGAAACTGTAGAGAAATTGCTGCCTGTAATGTGGGAGATAACCTAATGATAAGTGCTCTACCATGCATCACAGAAACATCAAACTGCTTTAGGGAGAAAAAAATAAGTTCTTTGATCTCTGGACCAAACTAAAAATGTCATCATCTCAAAGCCTTTCTGTTTAGGGCAAATGATGATGCATCAATTGCAATTTGGCAGTCTTAATCATTAATTTGAAGTAATGACCATGAGTGCCATCATGTAGACAAAACAAAAATGACCGGAGCTCCTAATAACCCTTGCGGTACTGTCCCCTCCCCAATGACCTCGGAGGCCCAGTCCTTAACCTCCCACCCTTAACCCCAATCTCACTCCCCCTTCATCCTATTAGGCTGAAAAGACCAATTAGACAGATTTCAGAAGACGGCAGGCTCCCTGTAATTACACATGACATCTCTTCGCAGATAAAAAAAGGTGATTATAAAGGGTGAGCGAGACAAACTGCTAAGCAACCGAGCCGTTGACATTATTCCTATAAAACGGGCAGAGAGGTTGGTTCCATATATTTTCAAAGTCATTTTGCATCATATCTTATCATCCCGCCTCCTAAACCAGAGACTATAATCTGCAGCTGAAAACCCACTGTACATTTAACAAGCCTTAAATATGAAGCACTTAGTGACATGGCAGAAAAAGACATGACCTTAATCCGTCCTTGCACTGGCCTGGGTAATAGCCATCCAAGAAAAGGTCATTCTCGTGGTGAGCTGTTTCCTCCATTCAGTAATTCGGTAGGCATGGAGATTGAGCGAGCCTGGGGAAACTTCACAATAAATCAGAGCTCAGCTTCGCTCCTGAGAATCCAAAGGGAAGCAGGCAGCCAAATGACAAATCCCTTCCCTTCACGGAGTTGGAATTACTGCTGGGGTGTGATGCGAGATCAGAGGGAAACCCCCATGGGATACCTGCACATCGACTGCTCATAACACGACGCAATTTACAAGCCTCCCAAACGACTCCAGGCACAGGGAAAGCACATTTCAAACAAACAACCAAAATATGAATATGTCATTAAGACTAGTTACGTATTACACTCTATAATTGAAGAAAGCAGTGCTGTCTACATGACATGAAAAACATGCAGCACTAAACATTGACTGGCTAAGTAAAGCCAAACTGTATATTCTTTAATGAATACACCCAACCAATATGCTTTACGATAGAAGGGGGATATGGCACTAAAACATTATATTATGACACTGTGGTAAATCAAAAGCCACAATGCCATGATTTGAATATGTTTATAGGAAATCATAAGACAGAAAGATAAGCCTATTCCTGAGAGTCTCATGACTCACAATAAAAATAAATCAAGTGTGGGGGGGGTGAGGTATTTTTTTCTTTTGGTAAGAAAACAGCCAGAAGAAAAGAAGGGGCATGCAGGCTTTCCTCCTCTGCCTCCGGTGGGAAGCTGTGACATCCCATCTCTCTGTGTAATAAAGGATCTGGCACAAGCAGAAAAAAAAGCATGCGGGGTAGAATTTCACACCTGGCCAATAATCTATAGGCCCCCTCTCTGCTGCGGCTAACCTTCAACCTCGGCTGCCACCGGTGCAGTGAGGTGCGATGATCCCACCTCCGGCTTCTAGACAATAGAAATGGAAACCTTCAGAGGCAGCTCTGAATGACCGATAATATACTTCAAAGCACTTCCCGTATCCACTGGGATGCTGACATATAAAGCGCCTTTCACTGCGCGCAAAGCCATGTTCCCAGCAAATGAAAAGGATGAGACTAGAAATTGTGTTGGCTCGTGACAGAACAGTTTCCAGAGAAGAGACATTTAAAAACTACAGATTTTTGTTTAGCAAATGTTAATTTATATTATAATAACCAATTTCGGCCTATACTATTTGCCTTATTTAACTGTTGAACATATGAAGGGAATATTCTGCCATTAGATAAACGATGCCATTGTATATATCGTGAATATAAATTACAAACCTTATAGTTGGACTCGGCCCATATAAATACACATTAGCCAATAGCAGCACACTGAAATATAGTAAGGGCGAGACGCTCCTATCCATTAGTGCGCACTGGGCATCTTTCACCACTTTAGCACTGTAGACTTAAAATCAATGCAGGGCGAATCCAGACATCATACATTGATTTATCTTTACAACCCTTAATATTTGTCTTACTCTGTTATTGTCATAAAGTTACACAGCTACAGTTAAAAATCAATTCAGCTAGTTTAACAAAACAACATTTTTCTGCACTGAGAAACAGCTTCCACGAGCCCACACAGACAGTGCCCCTAAACATTTAGGATGGAAATAAGAAACATGATGTCTTACAGAGTTTTGTCTTATCATAAGGCTTGTTTATCTTTGGTTCTCCCCGGCTGATTGGTCGTTCTCCGGCTCGGAAGGCGTATTTCCTCTGCAAAGGCAATCTCGCCACTGATTTCGCAAAAACCTCCGGAGATACAGGCTATCCATTGATGAAGCTGGTGTACTTCCTCGACATATTCAACAGTCGTATATAAGATAATTTTGCCGACTATGTTTTTCCGCGTATCTGCCTGGATCTCATCTCTGCAGCCGACCAAGCTGTGTGTGTGTGCCACAGAGAGCGATGTCGGAATGGAAATGAGTCCCCTGCGCTGTTGAAACCGGCTCTGGGCCAATCAATCAAGGCTGTATTTGAATATTCCCACGGCTCGGCCAATCGTGTGGAAGAGAAGGCGGCATCTGTCGTGATGCTAAATCCGTCAAAGTAAGCACGTTGCTGTTTCGCGGAAACATTTAAAGGAGAAGACTGTCTGATATATTAGTCCAAAACAAAGGAAGTTTTTGGTCTCACTTGACTCGTGCACATCTGATCGCTGTAGGTGCAGTAGATGTTTCTGCAGCAGGGCTCAAGTCTCTCAGGTGTGCAGGAGTAGAGCTGGAAGACAGAGCTGCATCACTTGGGAATATTGAGAGAGAAGCTGCAGGAGCAGTGATTGAAGAAGTATTCTCATTAAGTAAAAGTAGTTATACCACATTGTACAAAACACATCTTCAATTAAATGAAAAGTAAAAGCAGCCTATTGTAGACAGAATGTCCCCTCCAAAGTGTCATATTATTGTATTACATTGTTTTATTAAAAATGTAGATTCATTAACATGTAGTCACAATTGCAATGTAGGCGCACAACAATTCCCCTCAGGATAAATAAAGTTCTCTTATCAAAGTGTATGCTTATAACTGTTTTATACTGCGGCTTTATACTGTTATACATAATAATTATCTAAACCAAGCTAAAATAGGCCAGTGGATTAAAAATTACAATGGTATCCTTCAAAACGTGTTGAAGTACTCTTAGATCTGAGAGTGGCGTTGATCTTCTCATCTAACTCTCAACAAGAAAGCATTTTTGTTTTCAGCGTTTGTCATCCTCAAATGCTGAATTAGACTTTGAACACCCATTTGTCAATATTTAACACAAAAAGCTGCACTCAGCTCTCTGTACACCATAGAAATCTTCCCAATAAACATGAAATTCAACCCTTCAACGACAGTTGTTGTTCTGACAAAGACAATCAAGTGCACACCAAGAGACTTGCAGCAGACATACTCTGACCCACTGTTGTGAGAAAGAATGAACTGTTTCTTTACAGCTTCCTGAGTGTCATTTTTCAGTATGAATGAGGCCTGCAGATGGCAAATGAGGTTACTATGCCAACTAATGTCCCTATTGAACACTGAGGACGTAGATGGATTATTGTTCTCTAGTTAATTGTTGTAATGGCTAAACAGTTTATTAAATTAAAAGGAGCCCACAGTTAGCATGTGCTTTAAGAGCATCGTGCACACATTATACTGATGCTTTGTGGTCAAATACATGATCAAATCTTTATAATCCAAATGTAGTCATAGTTCAGTTTGCTAGAGGATTAGAAATGTTAACCTAACTGCCATCACCTGTGCAGGCATGCCTTTTTGAGAGAGCAGGCAACATTCAAATAAGTAGTAATTATAGAGTAATAACAGAGTAGACCTATATTACTCTTTACATTTTTGTTTCTTTTTCTTCATGGGGTAGAAAGGGTGTTGGGTGATTTACAGGCATCCTTCAGTATTGACATGCTTGCGTGTTATGATTGGTGATTATTAACAAATTGAGACTATTGGAAACATTGTTCTACTTCATTCAGTGATGCAATTAACTAATGGTATTTTATGCTGATTGAGAGAGAGAGAGAAATCCAAATTCAAACCAAAATCAAATAAAAGCGTAAGTGTTCAGGGGACATTTGCTAAGGTGATAGTATTGTTGTTTAAACAAACCATTTTGGGTTTTTAGTCTATTTTTAAGCTTTTGCCCTGCATGTTCTTGCCATGTGTTCCTCAGTCATGTCCTATTTGGCTGTGTAAAGACTGTTTACTATGAATAATATCCATTCAGAAATGCAGAGAGACTAAAATATCTCAACAACAGGCTGATACTTTGCAAGAGGAACATGCAAATGCAAAACATCTAAACACACACACACACACACACTCAAATACTAGTATACAAAAAAAGCCTCATTGAGGACCCAGCTAGATTAAAAAATATGGTCATAAGCATGACAATAATATGTATTGATCTATTAAAACAACAAAAGAAATTGGTGACAGAAGATGGGTAAGCTTATATTATGAATGCACACATGTGTAGGGCTGTGACGGTTTGTTTCTTGTACAACTTTCATCCTAATTATTATTCTGCTTTGACCATGTCATCATCTCCTCATGATGTCGAGCTCTCCCTCTTAAGATGGTTCTCATCAGACCAGAATGTACCCGGCAGTGACACTAATAAAGAGCTCCATCTGCGCCTGGCAGGCAGCGGCAAATGAACCAATTAAGGTCCGGCGAAGTCTCCTCTTTCACCTATTGGCAATGGCTGCTGTCATCTTCCTCGCGATGAAAAGGAGATAGTGCAAAGGTAATTAAATACCAGCAGAGGCCTGGGGGCAAACCTAATAACTCTATGTAACAAGCCAATAAGAGAGCTTAGTTCGCACAACTCAAAGCATGTTAATAGTGAAGAGGACCACTTACTGCACACAAACATTCAGATAGTTAATAGGCCTGCATGTTCCTCACAGAAAATTGACCTTGAGGAGAGATATCTGCAATAGCTCAGAGGCAAAGTACAAAAAAACCTTTTATAGGCCTACCACCCATTATCTACCAAAGTGATCTCTTCTGCTCTAGTCAGAACTGGCTTTCATGTGAACTCAAAACACTTTGCTTCGCACATACTGACAGTGATGTCTGTTGTAGCATTGCCATCTGCTGGCAAAAGTATGCTTGTGCAGCAATATTCTGAGGCGTCTTGTGAATGTGCAGGGCTCTACACTAGCTAACTAGGTGTTATTGTTATTGCCATGAGTCTTTATGGAGTATTGACATTGAACATACAGAAATTTGCAGGAAGATAATGGGGCAGAGTTTTCAGCCTTTGAGTATTATGTTTGAATGCATTTATTCCGTTTTTGCATCCCATAATGTTGTATGACAGGCCCTGCCCTGAACCTCCCTGAACCTCCCTGAATGTGTGTGTGTGTGTGTGTGTGTGTGTGTGTGTGTGTGTGTGTGTGTGTTACATCTACGTTCCTACGGCAACGCATTGAAGCTTCCTCCGAGAGGATCATGGGAAACAATTCTGGATGCTGAAGCGGAGGGAGTTTCGAAATATGTCACGATTATCCGCGCTATAACACGTAATGCCAAAGTTATATTTAACATCTCCGCCACCAAATGATGTGAGCATTTGAACAGTTGACTACCCGATAATTAAAGTGCTCAGGTAAGTGTTTCTTTGGGGGCCAAAGCTCCGTGCAGTGAGCAAAACGAGCTAGGTGGCTAATGCTAGTTATAGCGGTATGGTCAACATAACATGGTTGTTGTTGTTGTTGCTTCTAACAATGTTTATGTCACGTGATGCCGTAAACATATAACGATCCCATCGCGTATTTAAGAGTGATATTTCTAAGTAGCAGTATGCAGGATGTTTACATTTAGCACATGCATATTTTTACTTTAACGTTAACTTAACCTTTAACGTTATATTTAACGCTAACCTACGTCGCCTCGCTTGTCTAGTGGGATCCTGCAACCTCCATGGACCCCTCCTGAGTGCACAATAAGAAGGAAGAACTGATGCTGTCATTCAAACATGGATCTAAAGCTGGAGGTTGTTTTGTCATCCAGCATCAAACGGAAGAAACCATGGCCGCGATTCTGTTGGCTTGGGAAGGTGAGGACAGTCAAGCATATCAGCCAGAGACACTGAAACGTTGATATCCTTGTGAGAGAAACATAACTGTGAATCTGTGTCATGTCACTCTTCAGGAGAAGGAGTCTGTGTTCCTGTTAGATGACAGGCGGATCAGTGAGATCAACATGATGTCCGGTCGCACCAAGAAGAGGACTCCTAAACTCCATCCTTTGCTCAACAGTGTGGTGACAATGGCTTCATCCCACAACGGTGAGTACAATCTGCAAACTATCAAGCAAAGCACGTGTCACCTGTTAATTGTGAGAATACATTAGTCTCTTGCTGTTTTTCAGGTATGTGGCTTTGTGGACTTTTGGTCTCAGGAGAGCTTTTTCTGTGGAACAGGGATAAAGACTTGTTGAAGACTGCTGCAGCAGTCCCACAAGTAGTTCAAGTGATTACTGCCGTTCAGGGTATGCACATTACTTGTATATTATCTACATGTACATGCATTGTATTCCCTCTACTGTGAGCCTGTAACATACAGTGACTTACAGTGAATTAAATGTTAAACCTTCAATTGATGGATTTATGCGTGTATGTTTTCTCAGGGAACGCTATGCGACTGTCGCTCCAGGTTTCAGACGACGGGATGCGTGTGTTCCTGGTAGCCGTAACAGGGCAAGTGTTCCTGTGGGAGTGTGTGGATGTCAGGGATTTGACAGGGGTACGAGATGGCGCAGTCAAGGGACACTGGGCACATATACAGCCCCTTGAAGACTCCATTCTGCCTTCCTCACAAGACAAGGAAGCATCCCAACACACTATTTTCATCAAGACAGAGGTCTGTATACTCTGTAGAATACATATTTAACATATTGTGTCATGTTTCCGTAAATTACACAGTTTTTTCAGACCTGCACTCCATTTCTTGTTTTCTCTTAGGTGATGGGTATTGCCTGCTTATCAGCCTTTGTTTTCACATCTGAGAAGAAGCTGATCATCACCTGCCTGAAGATCCAATGGGACGAAGGCCCTGTAAGAGTGGGGTGAGTAAACAGGTGTATGTAACAGACAGACAACTCTCATTGGGTATTACAGTGGTTAAAAGTGCACATTTCTCTCTGTAGTTCTGTGGGATACAGCATACAGTGGGCCACAAAGACATACCCCATGTCTCGTCTAGCCCCGCCCTGCAAACCAGTGAAGTCCAGAGGGGCCTTGGTGCCAGCCTTCTCCCCCGATGGCTGCCTGTTAGCCATCGTCTTGAACCAGAGACAGCCTAAGGTGAACATCTGGCCTCTGTATCTCGTTTTCACATCTTCATATGATTGTTTGATTGACTCTTGTTGATTGCAGGCCACACAGGTCCTCTTCGTGAGCACACAGAATTTTGTCTCAACATCAAGTGGCCTCGGAGGATGTGGAAGTAAGAAACTGGAGATCCCCTCTAAATACATAAGGTACAATATGCATAAATAAAGATGGGAACATGTGTTGTGGTTAGTCACACTGTCTAAATATTGCTAGTGGAGGTGTATGACTTACTACTTTATGTTTAACATAGTAGTGTTGACAGTTCAACACACCGTTTCCGGACTGTGTGTACGTCATTTCTCAGCATCACCATCAAAGACAACAACGTCTTTACAATTGTATCAGGACTCCTAAGATGTAATGACACCAGAAGATTATTGCCACCAAAGGGGGTGTGTTGCATCACCCGAATTAAATTTGTCAAAAGAACTACTTCCAAATCTTGATACACAGTGTGGCTTTATTTAGAAATGGACTTAACATATCTTCTCTTCTAGATCCTACTGGGTGGGCAGTGTGAGTTGGTCACCAGGCGGTCTTTTCCTGGCCTGCGTTCTGAAGAGAGGCTCCCTTCTTATGTTAACTCGCCTTGGGGGGCTTATCACTCTAACGAGCGTTGGTTGCAACGTTGACTTTGGGCCGGCACACTTCCTACCCCTGCACCCTCTCGTCACTTACCGGTATACATTTGATCACTTACTCGCCTTTGTTACAAGTGATTGATTGATGTTTCTGCCGACGTTCTTCATTCTGTATTCTGCTGTCTCGTCTGTGATCATCTTTGCGATTGATTTCTTCACTTTCACTTTTCACCATGAGAGCCAAGTGAGATTGCCTCTCTGCTTTCTATTGTCCCAAGAATTAAAGTATGAATCCAGTGTCAAACATATAATGTAGAGCTGCAACTATTGATTATTTTCATTATCGATTTATCTGCTGATTACTGGTTTGACCTATAAAATGTCAGAAAACACGGGAAAGCAACTGGTACTATTTCCTAAAGTCAAAGGTGTGGTCACTGTGTTGTTTTGGTCCAAAACCCAAAAATATTCAGTTCACGATGATATAAAACAGAGAAAAGCAGCAAATCGCCACACTCTGAGAAGCTGAAACAAAAGAGGGGAAACTTGACTTTCAGGAGTATTCCATCAAAACGGTGGATAGTTGGTGATCGTCTCATCAATTAATCAAGTAATCGTTTCAGCATTGATATTATGTTAATCATAAACGTTTGTCCTCCTTTCCCTCTGCAGGGCGCCAGTGTCTGCAGGGAAGGGGGAGGCCTCTCGGTCCAGCTCCAGCTTGTCTGTGCGGGATGTCCTGAGACAGCGGTACTCTGTGACCTGGCACCCACGGCTTTTGTATCTCATCGTGTCTGATGGCTACATGGCCACAGTTATGAGGGTGCTAGATAGGCCTTCTCCTGCCCTGATGCTGAAAACACTTCTAAAGGACACAAGCACGGACTTGGAGAAGGCCAGCCGGAGACTGGATAAATCACAGGTGGCAAACCAGGGAACAGGGATCTTACTCATCTTCAGCTGTTGTGTGTGTACTTTATATCGGACTATTCTTGACGATATGGTTTTCCTCACATTCGTTATTTCCAGATTCACGTGAGGGCGTGGTTGGAGTCCCTGTCTTGTCTCAACCTTGACAGCAGCCTTGTTGCGCGTGGGCCCAACACTGCAGACTCTGTCGTTTCAGCGGCCACAGATGGATCCACGTTGCCACTTTTCCTGCAGGATCAGGGGACATTGGGTGGTACCAAGGAACTACTTGGAAAAGTACAGGTCGGTCAAATAGTATACGCCAGAAAAGTATAGCTTTAGATTCTGAGTATGGTGCGGACTCTGGCTACATTTATATGAAGTTAAAAAGCAGATTAAGCATTGCCATATTCTCATAGTCTTAAACTTGATGTGCCTTTGTTTGTGTGGTTTCCTAGACTTTCTTCGAGGATGACTCTGACGCAGACGGACCTCCTGCTGGTTCTTATGTGGAGGACGGCGGCCGTCTGGAGTTTGCCTCAATGTTCGACACACTCCATGCCCTGGACACACAGACTGACACTGGACTTGTTACGAGCCCAGATTATGAAAATGATTCTGGTGAAACGGAGAGGAAGGCCCCGGCTATTCACCGTGCACTTGGAAAAATCCAGACCAAGCTGTTAACAGCGTGGGCTATTGGCATGTCTCTGGGAAATGCTGTGGAAGACAGAACCCGTCTGCTGAAGCATACCCTCTACTGTGTGGTGCGATTTGCTGCTTTACTCCATTTGATCCCCGGCTCTGTGAACACGGGGAGAAAGAGTATCTTGGCTTCTACCCGCCTTCTGCACCTTCTCAAGGCCCTTCTGTCGTTTCTTCCCTGGGACAGCACTCACTCTGATGGGCCGTGCTGCCTGGGGCTGGTGGTAGAGCTCAGTAAACGGCTGATACGCCTCCTGCTGACTCCGCTCCCTGAGTCCCACCCGACTGGTCACTGTCGGTTGTCATCTCATAGTCTATCCTCAGTCCTGCTTATCTTGCAGCTGGTCTCTGATTCTCTTGACAACACCTACAGCCTGCAGCAAAGAACTGTCTGGTCCTCTGCGGAGAAGGAATCTCTTGCCCGGCCACCACAGCCCTGGCCTTCAGATGCACACTATGTGCCTCTGTTACAGAATGAGAAAGAGGAGAAATCTCATTTTGTACATGAGGCTAGACCTGTTCCACAGCGACCGTCCAGCAGGTACAGACCATCCCTCTGGCTTTTCTTGTCTCCGTGTTCATGAGCAAAAAAGTGGACGCCGGTTTTAGTCATTGCATGTCGTTTTGTCTGGTATTTAAGATTTGATTTTCTCTTTTGACCAGATTGTTGAGAGTGTGGCAGTGGGTCTACAAGGTCACCCGGCAGTATATGGATGATCTGAAAAGCTTTAAAGGCTGTGATGGCTGGGAGGAGGAGCAGCAACAGTTGTCTGTCATCATGTCCCAGATCCAAACCGCTCTGCAGGCTACAGGAGAACGGCTCGAGGAGGGTCCTGCCCTGCTGAGTTACCCAGGTCTGTAGCAGAAGGACTATTTATCTAACGGTTATTGCATCCGCTACAGGAAATAAACGGGGTTGTGTAAATGAAAACGAACCAAATGCAAAAGGATTTCACTGTAGTTCAGATTAAAGAAAAGCCTAATAGTTGTGTCTGAGTAATAATTGTTGTTGTTTAGTATTTCACTCTTCTCGCCACCAGGTGAACGTCTTTTCCTGTGCGGCTCGTACCCAAAAAGTGCAGATATATGGCGGTCACAAATCTGTGAGGAGAGTAACGAAAGTAAGAACATCTGCTTTCATTTTTCCATTTTAAGTACACCACAGATTCACCTTCAGTCCGAATTGATAATCGTATGTCTTCCTGTTAGACTGTGATCGTAGTGTCTTCAAGGAGACACGGCTCTGTCTGGCACTCCTCTACGGTCTGTTATCCCAGTACCGGCTGAGAGAAAGCCAGGAGCTGGGGGACCACATGGCCCGCCTGATCCTGCACAGGGCTGGACACCAGAAGGACAACGTGACCTGCATAACAGGTCAGCCGTGGTCAATAATTACCAATGTGGTCAATGGGGGAGCAAAGAATGAGTTAATCCAGGTGCTAGGAACTTGTTCTATGGTGATACATTGTTTGACACAGTTACTTCAGATTTCTTTTTAGCATATTTTCCTGCATCATGAATGACCTCATACCTGAAAGTCCTGCCCTTCTCAGGACAGCCTCCACCATCATACCATGTTCACAGTCCCTTGAGTTAAGTTTTAGCTCTGCCTTTATATGCCCTTGCAGCAGACTCTTTTCCTTGCCCGTGGCTACCGATGGACCTCCACAGTGACGCAGCTTGCGCTGTGGTTCAGACCCTGGGGAGATTCATGGCCTCTTATTTCACCAACCAACCCCTCTACATCCAGCCCCCTCACCATGTGGCCATCCTGCCTCCACTGCATCTACCTCACGGTGTGTTTCCATGATTATTTCTCCGTTAAACGGCTAATTTCTTCATTTATATTGCTATTTGGTAATATGTCCTTTCTCAGCCCCTAGCGTTGGGCGCTTGGTGCCACTGTGCCAGGAGGAGGTGTCTAGAGCAGTGCGACAACAGCAGCTGTCAGAAGTATGGACGGTGGACTACGCCCAGGACCTGCTCCTGCTGGGGGGGCTGCTTCCTGAGACTGTGTGGTTGGCTTATCATCTCGGGGACTGGAAGACAGCGGCCTCTCTGAGCCTGGCCTATACAAATTACTGCACCGACCACTTTGACTTCACTCGGTCAGTGTGAATGCATACAGTATCATCAAGTAGTGAATGAAAATGGTTTACTGGAATAAGTTTAGTTCCATTTCAAACTTTCACCATGATTATTTTCATCTTTTTCACCTGTTTTTTACGACAGGCTCAGGAGGAGAGAGCTCCACCTCCCGACAGCTTTGGAACCAGAAAGCATTTTTGAGGTTGAGTTGGAGCGCCTTCTTGGCAATAAGTCTGACTTCCAAGAGCGCAGAGATAAAGATGGGGACAAGAGCTTTACAGGTTGGTGAGATCTCAACTATAAGATGACCACAACACACATAGAACCCTTTTTTATCTGTGCTTTGTCTGAACTCCTTGTGCTAGACCCTTCGGAAGGAGAAGACTGGGACTTGTTACAGGTTTCCATACAGGAGATTCTGAAGGCTTCAGTCATGGCTGGAGTGAATGTTATGTCTTCACCATTGTCTTCCTTGCTGGACACAGTCAAAGACCTGTGTTCTTGCCTGCCTATCTTGGTGCCCAGTGGACTATATCTGCCTTCCCCTCCTCTTTATTGCCCCCAGCCTTCCCCCAACACACAGGTACGCGACACAGAAGATTAACCTTCCCATACAGTGTGTTTACATATACACTTTGTTATTAAACGTTGTGTTTGTCTCATGCTTAGGACCCAATAGGGACAATAGGGCAGTTTGCAGAAGTTGCATCACGTCACAAAGTGTCTGGAGTTCTCCAAAGATTACTGTTACTTCTGAGGTCTGCACGTTGTTGCCATCCTGCCGCCCAGTGGTACATCAGCCATCTACGCCGTGCCAGACACGTACTACACAAGGTGCTTTCTCGAACCGAAGGATTTGATCTGGTTTAAAAAAGAGCATTAAAGGTCCCGAAGTGTGGCTGACGTAGCGGACATTCTTTACCAAACATTACCGTTACTTACTGACAGTCTGTGATGACACCCTGCTATGAAGTGCCATGCCAATCCGACATAGAGGAAATATGTGCTGTTGTGTTCAGATCAAGAAGAAGTACGCCTATCCATCAGCCGCTGAAGAAGAAGAAGAAGAAGAAAGGGCTTTCCCAGAGGGCCTGATGAAGTTTGTCAGCCGGAGTGGATTCTTCAGACGGGGGCCGAATAAAGACGGTCACCTGGACCCTGACACCATTCAAACCATTAGTAAGACACAGCTCGTAGTGAATTGCGGATATCACAATCAATGATCTACTTTCAGTACTTTATTAAGTGTGTTTCTCCTATAAGTCTGTTTCAGGGAGCTGTGTGCTTTGTGCTGGATGCTTCATGTCAGGGACCAGCTCTCCATTTCCTGCAGGAAGTATCAGGCTGCCAGACAGCATGGTAGAGATGAACAGGTATTTCATTTGTGTTTGATTTTCATGACATGGTATTCGTCACTATCTATACCCTATCTAAATATCTGGGTGTATTTGTGTCCGTCAGATCCCCGGTGGTTCAGAAGTGAGATCGACCTGTGTCGACGCTCTCCGCTGGGCCCGTCGTTTCTTGCCTTTCTCTTGCTTCCTCAATGCGGAGGAGATCCTCCAGGACATACTGCTCAGCCTTGTGTCTGAGCTTCCTCCTCTCTCTCTGGTAATATGACGTCTTCCAGCCTTCTCTTACAGCAACAGTGTTTGTCGAAGTTAAAACGAAATGACCTTGAGCGGGTACATTTCTCATCCTGGCTTGTTGTTCTTAGGTGGCAGACACGCTGGTCCGAGCCTTCCCAGAGGAGGAAGAGTCCGTCAGAGTCCCTCTGAGAGAAAAGTATCACTCACTGCTGCAGAAACTGAGGGGATGCAACGTCCTTGGTACGAACTCCTCTGTTCATTGACAAGTTGCTTTGAGGCACTACACAGGAATGCTGTTTTTTTTTTTTTTACTTTTTACCTGATGGCTACATTTTCTGAGGGATTTAGGTATTTTACTTATAATCCATGACCTCTTAAACATATGTGATGTATTTATAAATGTCACTCGATGCTATTCTGTTGGTTCTCCTAGAGGGGGAAAAAGAGGACGTGAACGAGTTGATGATGATTGTGATCCAAGACAAATTCAGGCAGAGGAGAAAACATCTTGGGCGTTTGACGAGGCACCTGGCCCCCCCGGAGCTCCACCTGTGGGAGAACCAGGAGGAGCAGGATGACAGGGGAAGCAAACACGGGATGGCCATGCTGAGACAACTCTCACTGGGTACCAGTCTGAGCACCAGCACCTTAACTGACTGTGGGTTTCCCTCACTGTACAGTGATGGAGACACACTGGATAACACCTCTGAGGCTGTCTCTCCTGAAATGCATACCAGAGCCACAACCAGGTAGCCAGCGTAGAATAGATAGTAGATCTTCCATTACACTGAGGTATTTTGTATCCATGTTGTGGCTTATTCTGTGCTCTGTGTTGTTCTTTGCAGGGGCAAAAAATCTAAAGTAAGGGACAGAGAACATGCAAAGAAGGCTGCTGTTAAGATTGACAGTGTCATTCAGGAGGAGGGCCAGCCAGGCGATGCCAAGGAGAATGAGCAGCCCCCCCTACCAGTGGTTGGTACCTGGGAGTTTGAGTTGGAAGATGAGGAGTATCTCAATTTCCTGGAGCTCTTCCTCAGCTACGTGCTAGAGAAGGATAGCGCTGATGGAGGCGGTGAACTTCCGTTGTTGAAGGGCTTCTCCTCCCAGCTGAGGGAGAGGGAGTTGCATTCTCTCACCTTTGATGTGCTCACAACTATTCATCGCCGCCAAAGAGATGGGCACCATCCAGCGAGAAAACACCTGGGCAACGAGCCTCCAGTGTTCAGAGCCGGCTGCTGCTACAAGCCTGTGAAACAAGGTGCAACGCCCGATCTGCAAACTTCCTCCGTCTGGAGCGAAGCCCCCGTATCCAGAACTAGCCTCTCCGTCGCCTCTCTTTCTGGGCTGAGGACTGGCAGGCAAAAAGGTTTGTTTGGCCTCCGACAGCAGAGGCCTTTGGGCCAAAGAATGAAGGGGGGGCTCTTTTGTTCTGAAACTAGCCCTAGTAGAAGTGCCGTTCCAGCAGGGCAGCCTTCAGAGAACTTGATGTTTGGCTCCTCGACGTCTGTGGAGGCCGTGATTGAACTGCAGCAGGGCCTGGACCCGAAACTAGAGGCTCAGTTTCCAGAGCTGGGCAGGCTGCTGGAGTGGATGGTACGCTGGGCTGATAGGAGGGCGCTGCTGGGACATCACGGCAAAAAGAAGAAAGAGAGGGGAGGAGGGGTGGGAGGAACGGCTGATGAAGGAGTAGTGATCCGTGTCAAAGCCTCGGCGCCTGCCGTCCTCACTTCCCTCAGCTTGCTGGAGCGCAGGTACACTGCCCTACTCGGGACGGGCCGCTACAGCGCCCACATCCAAGTTCCAGAAACACAGTGGACTGTAGCCCCTGCGCTGCAACCCGAGGCGGATCGGCAGCTGGAGAGAGAGAGCAGTGTTGATACAGGTTACCCTGGATCAGCCAACACTCCCATCATTGGTCTTGATTGCAATCTGCAGCAAGGAGAACTGTCCACGTGAGTGCACCATGTTTTTATTTACAAAGCTTTATTACTGGAGTAGAACTAGCACTGATACATCAACCAACAAATGACAGTAATTGGACATATGATGTCAAAGTATGCATGTTAGGAGGTGATAGTGCTTCATATGATTGTTCCGTGTGTACTGATTCAGTATTTCACATTGTTTCATCTCGTAAACAGTTTCAATTTCTATATTGGTTGTTTCCCTGCAGTGGTTCTCGCACAGATGAACCAGAGGAACAGGCATCTCACAGGACACCTTTCCCTAATGACCAAGATCAACTGACCTTTGATGCTCAGCAGAGACAATCCGGTTCACAACAACCATCTCACGATGACTTAGATGTTACACCCGAAAAAGAAGGTAGTCTACCTTTAGGTATACGGGATCATCAAAGTTGCTGTAAAGCAGACCCTTCACCATAACAGAGAATATGAATTGATGTGTTTGGTATTTGTAGGCAAAAGAAGTGACAGTGAGAGCTTGGAAGTGTCCTCCTCTGTTTCCAATGGGAACACCTCTGAAAACACGGTGAATATTACCAGTCAGCATTCCCATTCTTCATATGTGTCATCAAACGTTGTCAAAACACACAAAGAACTGTCGTTTGTGTTCTGTGCAGAGTTTGAAGCTTGCCGACCTGGACGTCTCAGAAAGTGCTGAAGACATGTCCAGCTCCACCTCTCTGTGAGTTTTTAATGTACTCTTATTCACTTTGAAAGAACACACATGAATGTGTGCAGTGTTTCTCTAAGGAGAGCCATGACCGCAAGTAAGTTAGTGCCAGAATTGTAGCAGAAGTTTTTCTCAGTATTGCGTAATCGTTTTTGCTTAAGATTTTAAGTCGTACCATGTTATGTTGTTTTAAGCCACAGTCATGCTGAAAGCCTACAAGCCCCCCCAGACCCAGAACCCCAAGCATCTCCTACTGTCCAGCCTGAGGCAGAGGTCCATGCCGATCCTCTCGGTTCAATTGGAACGCTGCTCACCAACGCACACGCGGCTCCTCCGAACCTCCAGCCACAAAGCTCCACAGCCGCTGCAACCGCTGCGGCTTCTACAACCCCCAGTCAGCCATTATCCAATCAGACTCCGCCAATGCGACAGCGTCTGGGTGAAGACTTATTCAGACTGGTTCAGGTAAGAACAGAAGAACCCGAAAAGGAAAGCTTTTGACTCAACCGACTCTTTAGATTGACTCTATCGTGTTTCTCTCCTTCATTACAGAACATCAACTACATGAGCCTGATGGAGGTTTTGGGTGCTTCGTTTTCTAACCTGCAACTTGCCCAGCAGAGCTTTTCTTTGGCCCAGTCTGACATGAACATGTCGCGCCCTAATGTGCCATCATCTTACGCCACCAACTTCATCCCTCAACCAAATCCCCTACCCGCTCAAACCACCATTCCTCTGCCACCCCAGACACAAGCATGTTTTCCAAATTCAAGATACGACAACCCTCAGTCCAGTCGGGCCCCTGCATGTATGTTTGCAGAGCAGCCTGCATTCCAAAGCACAGGGAAAAGCTCTCCAACAGGCAGCCAGCATCACACCACCAGGAATCTACCCTCCGCCGCTAATGGTGCAGGTGCAAGTTATCAGGTATGGCTTCAAGTGTTCTTTTTTGAGTTATGAACACATTGTGCTTCTTTGTAAACAATAACTAAATCCCAGTGAAACCGAGCTGAATGCAGTTTTCTGTTTTCTTCAGGAAATGCAGCCGCTCTCTGTCCAGGCGGTGTCACCAGAAATCCACTCCAGCGAGAACAAGAGGTTAATCACACCCTCACGGGGGCTTCTGGCCACTACTCACAGCAGTCGTGCTGCTCACAATGCCCCTGTGTTACTACCTTCTAATAATAGCAGACAAATAGATCCTGCTCCCCAGGTCTTGGGCCTGAAGTTACTTCAGCTCCACTGTCCTCCGTCGCCCCAGCAGAGTGGCCCACAACATCCCCAAGGCCCCCAGACGCTGCCCACTGCAAACCCTGCAACTATCGAATCCCATCAGCACACGCTTAAATACAATGACCAATCCAGCTCGGTTCCAAAACGACAACCCAGTTTTTATCCTCCGCATGACCCAACTCCCAGGCACTCTCAACCCAAGAGTCGGACATCGGAGAGATCCAGGGGGGAGGGGTTCTCCCTGCTTCCTCCTGCTTTAGCAGCTCACACACCTGAACCAATGCAGGGCCTTCGTCTGCTGCACTTACAGCCCGTTCCACACAGCAACACCACGTTCCCCAAGCTACCCTTACCGCCGTCCTCCAGGTTCACTCCAAACATTGCAGTTCCGATGGGAGAAGCACCTATGATCAAGCTTCTACATATAGATGCTGGACCACAAATGGCAAGCAGTACTTCCATTATTTCACCATTTATTTTTACTTGGGTTTCATTAAATATTGCATTGTAGTTCATGTAACAGATATTTGTCTCCCGCCACAGATGTTTCCCAAAGCGGCTCCTTCGGCCCAAATGACCCGTCTCATGTCCGTGGAGGAATTGTCCAGTTCAGTGGTCGGGAGGGAGAACGCTGAAAAGGCTCAACTGCAGTTGCTCAGAGTAGACCCGCCTACTGAAAGCACCAGAAGAGCTGCTGCCACTTCTCCCAGCTCCATCTCCAGCAAGAGGCAATCACAAACTAGTTCACAACGTTACTGATTTTCTTCTTTTAAAGTAGATCATTTTACTCACTATACTCACTGTGTTGTTTATAGGCAGCAGAGGAGAGAGGAGAAGGCAAAGGGGACAAGAACAACAGAAGTCACATTCAGACCAAATGAGTCTGTCATCCCTACACAAGAGGTGGAACAATATTCATTCTAGTAAGACGTATTACGTGCTACTACCAATGTTTGAGTGCAATTCTTCTACCATCTGTTTGTTCCAATATATCTACAGCCAACAAATGAGCCTGTGCACGACGAGCCTGCAGCTGCTGAAGAGATCACCCCTGGACAAGATGTTGCTAATTGTGCTCAATTTGGTTAGTGTCAAAATGCACGTTTCACAGATACACTCATATGTTAAGAGAGTTTAGTCCCAAAACGAATTGTGATCACCCAATGGCCACACTTGAAGGCAGAGTGAAAAGCTGGCCGTCATAGAGAGGAGGGAGAAGCGATTATATCTAAATATGAGGATAAACAACAATTCATCCACCGTCCCTTAGTTTTACATACGTTACACACAGTATATAAAGTACGTCATGAGACTTTGAAACATTATAATGTTGTGTTTTCAATTCTATTGATTGATTCCATTGTTTGTTTTTTCTTACCTTTACCTCCCAGGGTCCTTTGATTCTTTGCTGACTGGTCAGAGATTATTGGACAGGGCCATATCCACTTCAGCTGAGCTGCATGCCTTCGCTTCCACATGTAAAAGACCCCCAGAGTGCCACGATGCTTTCACCAACACAGACCCGGGTCAGTTACAGTTTGGGGTACCTTTATACCCAGTTAAAATTGTAATCGTGTTGCATTGTTGTAATGTTATTACACAGTTGTAGCTTTTAGATTTCTCCGTTCCGCCTGGGTTGGTTCAAGTGCATGTTTTCCAAAAACCTAGATGCTGCGCATGTAACATGTTGATTGCTTTTCTTTCAGCTTGTCCTCCCACACTTGTGGACAAAGCTGTGTGTGCCTCTGTGACTGCTAGTAGCCCTAAACGTAAGTTGACTTGAAATTCCGGCTACAAAGGACGACACAATGTGGACACAATGAAGAGTTAAACGTTATGTCTTTGTGTACGTGTGTGTTTTCTCACACCCAGCACAAAGTTCAGGGAATCGGCAGTTTTGCAGCGAGGGCCTCGTTCGAGACACAGAAGAGAGCCCACAGGAGCAAGAGAAGAATCTGGTAAGAGACGTACAAGGTGGACCAAGCAGGGGCTGTGAATGGTGCTTTTAGTCTCTCAAGCTGTGTCTGAATAGGTCCTTCATTCCACTTACTGAAATGATGTACTGAATACAACACACAGTACATGTGCCTACTATTCTGTGTGTTGAAAGCAGTATAATAAGTACAACCTGATCTCCATCTCATGTAGTGACCATGGTCTCCATATACGTTCATGTCTTTGTCTCTCAGGGTCTGGATGGACGGCAGTTCATAAGTGTCTTGGATCTAGAAGACAAAGCCCTGCATCAGGACTTACCAGCCTATCTCAGCCCAGGAGCACAAGATGTTCCCTCCATCCGCCCTTCTTCACCTACCTCTGCTGAGCTGCATGTACTCGCTACTTCTGTTATTAGGAGTGGTGCTGCTGCTGATCCACAAGCTTTAGTCACAATTCAAGAGGATCTCGACTGGAGGTCACACACGGGTATTTATATATCTTTATATTGAAGAGTCTAACGCGGTTATGTCTTCATCCTGAATACGATCAGTGAAGCGCAACACTACGGGTAAAATGTGGTCCAAATATCTGTTGTCCTGTACACTCTAGGTATCCCTGAGGAGTCGCCGTCACTCAGCCACATTGAGCCCAGGAGGGATCCAGGAAGAATCGTTCAACAAGAGATGGTAGAACTATCTGACTCTAAAATCTGTCAAGCCATAAAGACCCAGAGCGTTGGACCTCACAGTGCCTCGTCCACACCTCCTACCGTCTGGTTCTCCTCCCGACTGTCAGAGCTGGACTCTCAGCTGGCTGCTCTACAGAACATTGCAGACAATCTGGAGATAGACTTCTCCAACTCCAGGATGGTACGTAAGCATGTTGGTTTTTCATTATTTATCCTGCTTATATTATTAATGACACCCACGTTTACAAATTGTCATCAAAGGCTGACAAATTTAATATGTCGTTCTTTGTGTAGCTGGTGAACACGATTGAAAAGCTCACGCCAGTCTTGGCTCCGGATGTAAAGACTACCACGGCAGTAAAAAAAACTGTCAGAATGTCTGTCCCGCGGGAAGGTACAACATAAAACTATTCATCTGTAATAATAGCAAAAACTGCATTGTATTTTAAACTGCATTGTATTTTAAACTGCATTGTATTTTAAACTGCATTGCAAGTCCTTGAAACCCAGAAACAAAAAAAAACTAGGTCTGTTGTATGTTATCTGTCTCTAACAGCATGGTTACCACGACTGGACACTTTGACTGAACCAAATGCCTTTGAAGAAGAAGAAGAAAACCAGGAAGAAGAAAGTGTGCTTCACAATGATTCCTGGGCTTCTGAAGGGAAGCCATCTTTTCGTTCTTCTACTTCCTCTTACAGTCACAGTGCTGGTCCCTCCTACCGTTACACCCCTCCGAGTAAAGATGCAATTGAATCAAACATTTTCTGCAACTGCATTTTAGTTGATGACTAGATATTAAAAAGGATGATTTTTTTTTTTGTATAGTCAGATACATTGTTATTATAGAGTCATAATGTTAAAAGTTACTATTTCATCTGTTTGTGTTGCTTCCACAGAAATGAAAGATCAGCTGACAGAAGCATCTGGAATATCTCCTGTGTAGGTTTAAGTAAATCTTAACCATGTTTTGACTCACATTATATGTTGTTTGACACTTTTTCTATCTTACAATACTCTGCCCTCTACCTGTCGATCTCTAGCTGGGCGGATGAGAATCTGGGTCAGACTGGGCTATCCGATACAGCAGAAATCTTAGACGAGTTGGTTAGGGAAGGGTATTTATCCCCGACTGACCTGGATCTGTCCAATTCACAGACTGCAAACCGTAGCAGGTAAGGTGTTGACTAAAATTCAGTGCTGTGCAAATGACTATTATTTATCACTGAGCTGAAAAGTAGTGTGACCCATAGCAGGCTGGACCAGCAGCAAAGTGGCTGGATGTCGCAGAAACGTGTCCTTCCAGAGGACGAGAGGAGAGAGCTGAGGATCTGGATGAGGAGGAAACAGAGGGAAAGGCTGGCTGTTTATCAAAAACACAGAGAGAGCCTGAGGGAGAGGGAGCACAAACCCTTTTCTACCTCTGGAACGGTGGTGAGATATGTTTGCATCTTTACTAGAAATGATGATTCATTGTATGCTATTTTTTTTAAATATTATTTCCACATTGTTGTTCGTGCCCCTTCAGAAGTCAACAAACAAGAATCAAGCAACTGTTTGGAGAACCAGAGAGGAGAAGGAAAAGTATGTACTTGTTTACATTGTCCTTGCACAAGAAACATGAATGAGTATATGCATAACTGTTGTTTCCATTTGATTTCATAGGTTCATGCTTCTGGAGCAGTACAACCAGAGGACCCGTGAAGCCTATTCTTTGGCCAGTGACTTCCCCACCAGTCGTCCAACCCTACGCACTTCACCAGTGGCCTTAACTACACGACCCACCTCCGCTCCACCCTCTGGTAGCACTCACAGGTATCTCCAGCAACAGTAATCTGACCAGGATTCTGTCTCATTAAAGAATAATTGTACTCTGATCTAGCATTTGAACAAACCATTAATCATTCATTCATTATTCCACAATGATCAGATTTTGTACAGAACCAAACCTGTTGATCTTACACATCTGGATTAGCAAGTTATGGAGGTAATATCTTTTTCTTACAGTGTATCTGCCAACGATAAAATAAGACTTAAGTCAGGACAAGCTCAACCTCACCTTCGTCCATGGACTGCTGAGATGCAGGGACGGCCCTCAGAGGATCACCGCAGGAGACTGGGACTACACAGACCAGGTATCATAGTGATATTCAGCTACGTTGGTGTCCTGTAGAAAATGACTTTCCTCAAAACGATAATATTAAATTCACGACACTTGTTTGTGAATTTTGTGTTAGTTACCTCCCTGCCAAGGGACCGTCTGTCTCAGGTGACCAGGCGTGGCATGCTCACATACACAAAGAGCCACGCTAAACTGCACACAGCCAGCCAGAGTGAGGAACGGCATGTCGCACACCAGAGAGAGACGGGCCTGAACAAAGGTCCTTCAAGAGGGACTGTTGTCGGAAGAGGGATCCTCAGAGATCAGGCGAGGATGGACGAGAGAGAAGATGTGAACCGTCGGGAGCCCACTTCAGAATTGAATAGGCTGCTGGAGCCGGAGGAGTCTTACATAGTAAGAATCACATTCAGCACAGATTAGCTTATATCTAAAACAAATATAACGACAGTAGATCGAAAAAACACTTGAAAAAAACACCACACGTCTTTGTTGATAGATGATGTGGTTTCATATCCAGTTTCATATATTTTGTGTACGCTTCTCAGGATTTGGCTGGACTGTTGGATGAGCAGGATGATTGTGCCAGAGCTGGTTTGTCAGCGATGGACTGGCTGGACAACCTTTCTGAGAGCGCCGGTAGCAGCGTCAGCAAAATAGACTGGGCAGCTATCGAGAGGATGGTGGCTGCAGAGGACCCGTGAGCTTAAGTAGATGGTATATTACTAAATAAAACACGTCCAAGATGTTATGTGCCTATTTTATATACTGTAATTCAGAAGCATTTAAAGTAAAATAATATAAATGTAGATATTTTTTATAAATTAGATATGATCAGCAGTGATATTAAATATGTCATGACAGATAGATTTTTTATTGTTAAAGTAGGCCTTAAATATATTATATTTGGTATCAATTTAATTTTCATGTAAAAATTGTAATAGAATATTTGATGCACTGAAATCTGCAGTGATCTCTTTTGCTTGAATCTTTAGGTTTGTGCCATTTGTGTGTAAAGTTTTCTACATAATTTATTTTTGTCCAAATAAATATCTGTATTTAAGCATTTCAAAGCTGTTTCTCTCATTTTCATAGTTGTCATTGTTGTCTGTATAGCCTGAATCACAAAAGCATGTTTTTTTATATCTGAATCATTAAATGTAAGACAACCGATCGATTTTTGAGTTGTTTTATTGTGTTATACATTGCATTTTGCACTGGATCATTACACTTCTTCATGAGACAGATCTCATGGTATTTACCAGTCTTGTGCTCATTAAAACCATGGACGTATACATAGTAACTCATTATACAGCCTGAGATCAAAACACGCTCACACAGCAGTTAACACTGAAATAAAGTGATACAGACCACGTGTTTATCTATTGTTAACTGAGCCTACGCAAGAGTCGTCACTCGGAGGCAGCACCCTGCGTCAGCTGTCCCGCAACATGCGTAGAGGAAGAAGAAGAAGAAGAAATAACTTCCGGGGTCAAAGGTAATCTTCGTGTTTGAAAACATGGATCCCAACAAAGTGGATGAAGGTAGCAACGTTTTGCTATCACTTATTAAAGCTTTGTATATTCGTCTTACGTGTATGTGCAGGAATATTGGGCTTTATTTGTAATTCGTATTACATTTATAATTTAGATACCTTACTCCAGTAACGTTATGCGAGAAGATACATGCTTCGTTGCTGGTTTTGCTAGCTTATTTGTTAGCCTAGGTTCTCTGCAACTTATAACGTTCATTTTAAAAGCCATATAAATGTAATTAGTCACAGCTTTAATTGTCCTGAAAAGCTGTCTGTCCTTCAAACAATACATATTTTTCGCTATTGCCAGTGTTAAATATATTCTTCTTGTTCAAGCTGAAATGCTACAGTATTGTCAGCTAACAGCCTAGGTTCAATATTTTAAGCTCAATGGACGTTATCGTTATGTTATAGCTCAGGACTAACGTTATGCCATTGTTTGGCATGGCAGGACCCTGTTGTTGAAGTTGCTTTGCTTACAAAGGAAACACACAACCAAGAGAGTTGCATCTTTGTTATTACAGTTCCATAACAAACAAGGTAACGTAGGCTTATGATAAATAATGTGCTTGTTGTTTTTGCAGCATCGGACAAGATGAGTGATGATGGAGAGATCGCATCTGTCATGGGATTCTCAGGGTTTGGTATGTATAGTCCAGCACAAATTCTCAACAATTTCACATCTTTTTATTTATTTCCTATACGACAAACTGACAATATGGGTTGTGGGTTATTGTTCCAATGAGCTGTTTTTGTTCCATTCAGGTAAGAAGGCCCGCACATTTGACCTGGAAGCCATTTTTGAGCAGACCCGTCGAACAGCCATTGAGAGGAGTCAGCTTGTATTGGGTAGGTTCACCAACATGACGAGCTGTTCGTTCTGTCACCAGGGTGCGTGTAACTGTGTACTGTAATTACTTCTTTAGATGAGCGGCAGAAGGATGATCAGATGGATGAGGAAGGGGAAAGCTCCCAATCAGTCAAGTCATCGGTCCACGCTCCGAGAGACAAAGCTGCAGCTGCTACTTCCAGGTAACCAAGTGTTTGTATTTAGATTGTTTGAGTGAGTTTACAGTCTAGTCAGGCTGCCACTGCTTTAGAGGTTAGTTACATGTCTGTAAGTCATGCGTAAGATATGTTTTAACTCACAAGTATGTTTTTTTTTTTGGTCCTTTTTAGAAAACAGGAGAGTGGGAGCAGTAGCGACAGTGGTTCAGACTCTGACTCAGACTCTGAGCTTATTGGGCCTCCACTGCCTCCGCAACTCACAGCCCAGGACGATGATGGCGAGGATGGGGCACTGACTCGTGCATCAGGCAGCACGGCTCATAGTGATGATGAAGAAGATGATGATGATGATGAAGGGGATGCACAAGATGACGACGATGATGTATGTCTGAAATAACCCACTTAGCAGTAGACGTCATAGGTGGATTACAAAATATGTCCTGAATGTCCTTGAGTTTTTATTTATTCTGTTTAAAACATCCAATCCGTCTCCCTGCGGCCTCAAAAAGGTATTTTTCACATCAGACATCTTCACTTGTAAAAGGAGAATAACCAAAGGTGTTACTAACATTAAAGTTAGCTCAGTTTTGTTCAAATCTATCAATAAGCCATGACTGAGAGAAAGCATGCACAATACAGGACCCTGGATCCAAAGCGGTGAAATGTAATTTTATTATTTGCACCTTTTTACACTATGTCACAGTGTCTTCAGTGAAGAAGGCCTATAAAGGCACCTGTCTATGCTGTGTTGTGGGTTGTTTTTGAACTTTCACCACTAGATGGCAGCACAATAAAATAATTCGGTGGTAAGTGTTACACCATATAGGATGAGACACCTTTAATCATATATTACTGAATAGTTATGGGAAAGTGTCGTCTCTTCGGTGTTTTCTCCTTTTTATTTCTCACACCAAAATGTCTGAGCCACCTGAAAACGTATCAGAATCTTAAACGCAACATTATTCAGAAATATGGCGAATCATTGGTTCTCGCATGAAGAGTATTTACACTCAGATCCTAACCTTCTACATCCAGCAGTGTAACTGTTCCCAGTCTGTCATTTACTGGTTATTACTGTGACTCCAGACCCTTTGAGTCAAACAGCCTGTTAAAGTTAAAATGTCATGTGTAATTTAATCTTGGTTTAAAACCGCATACCTAATTCAGCCTTCTTCAGTCTTTTACTGTCTGCTTATATTCACCTCAACTTTCCGTCCTAGAATCCAGTGAAGAAGATTCCAGACACTCATGAGATCACTCTGCAGCACGGCACCAAGACAGTAAGGCCTTCTTCTTTCAGCGCTCACTGATTATTGCTTATGTGGCTCAACGGAAATGTGTTCAATGACTCTCTTTTAGAAAGCAAAAATCTATATCGATCGTGTCTTCTAATCCACACCATATTTAGTTTACGTTAAGCATCTTCTAAAACATCTGGAGATCTGCATCAGCTTTTTTTTCCAGCCAAGGTTCCTTAACTTTGCTGAATTTTAGCAATAAGAGCGGCATCAGGTCTTGTTCCCCGTGGTATTTTGTAGCCGAAAGTATGACTACACTGTCAAATATTCCTAGCAGCAGAAGCAACCTCCGACACTTTGGTTGGCCTCTGAATCTTACCGGCTATTCGGCTTACTTTTGAATACGTTCGTTGTCTTCTCAGGTGTCGGCGCTCGCCTTGGACCCCTCTGGAGCCCGTCTGGTGACCGGCGGGTATGATTACGATGTGCGTTTCTGGGATTTTGCCGGGATGGACCAGTCTGTGCAGGCCTTCAGATCTCTCCAGCCCTGCGAGTGGTGAGTCCCACTTCCGAGAACACACGGCGGGAACATCAACACAGTTGCTTAACATGTGCTTAATTAGTTTCGTGCAAACATCCAGTCCACTCAACTGGCATTTATGTGTGCCAAAGTGTACACGCATACATAAACACACACACGTTTGTTGAGCTTCATTGGGCCTCATGTTAACCAGGTGACATCCTCTCTTTTTGGTTCAAAATGAGTCTTTCAGGAGCAGATGGTGAAGATATGCGGCTGTTTGTGTGTCTGCGTGTGTTTATTCTGTGATTCACTGAAACCATCATCAAAGATCAAATTCCTTTTTGGCTTTGGGAACCAGGACGGCTGAGCTGGAGCACATTTTCCCTTATTAACTGCAATTTACGCTACATTTATTTTGATTACAACGTGATCCAGTAGCCTGTTTGGTTTACTAACAAGCTGGGCTTCATATAGAGAGCGGTGCTGCTGAGGTCCACTGTTCCTCTCTCCTGTCCCAAAAAGGCAACGTGTGAGCTCAGTCAAACTAAAATAATGAGGGAAATGATCATTTGGTGCTTTGTAGTGAGCGTCTGAAGATGCCAAAGCCCCCGATTTTAAAAACAACATTAATGTTATCCACACTTTCATTTCAGCGATGGAACTTTTTTTTCTCTGTGTATAGAAATGTTGGCGCCCCATCTACCCCCTGCTGTGTTAATGCAATTTGCCACTGACCTGAATATGCTAATCTCACTCTTGTTAAGTCGTCCACGTAGTTGTCTGTCTCTACTGTTGTGTGTGTGTGTTTCTCACTTATTCAGTGTAAACATAACAATCTCACATCCAATCTAAAAAGCACTGAATGACTGATTCTTATAAAGTGTTAACATGCATAACGTATTCTGTTTCTCTTTGTATTGTCGTGTTGTGTTTATTTTCTTTCAGCGTGTTTCATTTTGTTTTCTGTGTATAACCTTTTTTTCAAAGAGTGTGTTATCATTCTTTCAATTTCCTGGCAAATATGTTTACTGTTACAGTTGCATGTGGTAGATCAAAGAGGGAAATCATCACATGCACATCAGATGTTGTGTTGTTTTGTTCCTATAGCTACACATATCTATTTTTGATTTGAACCCTTTGAAGGATTAAAAAGCGTCTTGTATAACAATGTTTTGGTGCAGAGGTCTTGTAAAATCACAGCTCGCAGATTGCTCGCAAACCACCAAGACACTTATTTTTTATTAAAACTCATCAGCCCCACAGCAATGCAAACAATAAGTACCTTCTTTGCCTCAGATGTCCTCTTCATGTGTGTCGTATCTGTGTGTGTGTGTGTGTCCTCAGCCATCAGATCACGTCCCTGCAGTACAGCATCACCGGTGACGTCATCCTGGTGGTTTCTGGCAATGCACAGGCCAAGGTGTTGGACCGCGACGGCTTCAATGTCATGGAGTGTGTGAAGGGAGACCAGTACATTGTGGACATGGCCAAAACCAAGGTAAAGTGGTGGTACAGTTCGGGTGGTGGTTTTTGTGGTGTTGGCCATCGTGTCACTCAGTTATAATAACATTGTACTCGCCTGGTAATTGCCGAAATCTGGTAACGCAGCGACACGGTCTGAAAGAGAAATAAACTAGAGCGGTCAGATGGTCAGACATGTTGTAAACAATTTAACCAGATTCTGGACCTTTTGAAGAGAACAAAGGCATACAACTACGGCAAGTACAGTGAGTCAAAGTACAACCAAGAAGTCTGAGATGGATTTTTACGACCGACAGTTTCAGCAATCATTTCACCGTTTCCCTCCATTTTCTCCTTCAAACAAGTTTGACAAACTAGTCCCTAGATTTCACTGATTCTCATGTTATAATAACTGATCAAATTGATATCCAAAAACTATAAAAATACAACCCAAGTTATAATAAACTGGATTTAATCTCAAAACTGACCGCTAAACAATAAGCTGAAATCATCAAACTCTTTAAAGCCGGGAGGAGCTGCAGGTTCAGGTAATAATTCTCTGTTTGCTCATCACCTCGAGCGACCCTTTCCACATTACTCTTACAGTGTCATTTGATATATTATTAAACAAATATTGAATATCGCCACTTTAAATATGTTGCAGGCACATTCATGCTTTCTCTTTCATTGAGAAAGCGGCCCGAGAGCGACTGCTAATTCCAAACACAGGCTGGATGCTCTGCTCTAATGTTCTGCGGGTGGATCCTGCCAACGCATAATGGTAGCAAGGTGCAGCCGGTCTGTTTGTATTCGTATTGACCAGCCGGAGGCAGTCTCAGGGGGAGAGGACCACCACACACTTTCAGGACTGCCGTGGTTCATCTCTTGCTTGTACCTGCCTCTACAAAGGAGAATCCTAATGAATGGCCCATGTTTGGGTTTTTCTGTGTTTAAGAACGCCGTATTGGTGGTCACTTACCATCTGTGCCAGCTGCAGAGCATTTGGACGTCCTACATTCTTGTCCTTCTCGGTCCCATCTGGAGCTGATGGGAGAGTGTGGTTCAACGAAAATGCATTTTGCGCCCGCCGCCGACGTCCCAGTCGATTAGCTGTGGCTCATGTGACAATTAAGTCTGTGCTTCTACTCTTTTGACAGACAATTACTTTCCCTGTACCTCGGCCCTCTTTGTACCGAGAGATTTGTGGCACAGAGGCTAATGCTGTGGAATAGCATGATATGTTTGTTTTTCTCTATAATAGTTTTTAGTTTAAGATACAGAAGAATAGTTAAACATCCATAGCCCATTTTCCTTTATCGCTAAATCTTCTCATTGGTTGTTTTTGTCTAACCAACGGACCCCAAAAAAAAGAGAGAAAAGGAGCAAATCTTCACATCTGAAAAGCTGAAAGCAGAGAATTTTTGGCATTCTTGCTTCATAAATTAAATCAACTTTTCTGAATCATCTGCTAGATAATCAAATCAACCTGTTTTATTGACTTCAGTTTTTACTATTAACTAAACCTAGACCTAACAAATACAGAACGCTGTTTATCCTCTGCGTCATGCAGCCGTAATGAAAACAAGCTGGAAACAATCACTTGTTGTTATCAGGGAGGCTTCTGTTCTCGGTGCTGCTTCTCATTAACCTGCTCTATTTTTGTGAACTGTGTGTAATGAACACCAGTCTGTTTCTCTTTAGTCATTGGCAATTTGTTGTCCTAAACAGTTGAGGAAGAGGAATCCCATTTGTTTAGGACGGTTAGCGGCTCCTTCCCCTTAATCATGAAGCTCTTGTAATGCACCATTCTCTCTACTTTGATGTCACTTGCACAGAGCAGGGAGGCAGTCATTCACAGCCCATTTCAGCTTTAACGCCACACGTGGATGTGTATCAAATTTAACAACTCGGCAGTTTGTTATTTATCCTTTTTTCTAGTCGTTAAACAGCGAGCCCTCTGCCTTTTTATCGATTATTAAAGTGGTGTGTTTAAAGTATTTTGACGGTGAACAGGCAGGCCTCTCTCTCTTCCTGATGCACACATACCGATGCGGTTTGGTCAACCTCTGCTCGTGCAAGGCTCTGCTTTTCTTGAGCATCCTGTCAAACAGCGGTATGTCATGTGCGAAGCCTCTTTGCTGCAGCTCACCGAAGTGTTCCTCCGTGACCCGGCGGTGGGCGAGGGAGGCCTCTCTCTTAAACGTATCCTGCGTTTTTTGAAGTCGTTTATTTGTTATGAGTAGTTCACCACAGGACGACTCCGGCAGAGGAAATGACTAGAAGTTTGCTCTTCTAGGCGCTCGCTGTTTGAAGCTGTGACACGGTCAGAGTTCAGCTGTGGGGGCAAGGCCCATGTCAAGGTTACAATTTGATCAAATTAAAGGTCCGAAAAGATCCTTTTCTTCTAGACGGGGGCCCATTCAAGGTGCATTCAGATCTGGCAACATAATTGGTGCCTACCGGGAACTTGTGTTTCTCTGTCTCTGTGGATACAGGCCTCCCAGTTGCCGTGCAGTTTACACTACACAACTCAGTATAAATGCATCGTCACAAAAACATGATTCACTGGTGACCTTCAGCGTGGCAGTTCTGGCTCCAGACTTAACAACGCAGAACAACAGCTGTCTCTGCACATAAGTTGTGTGTACAGTGAGATTGCAAAAATACGTCTTCGTGAATGCACCTTCATCGGTTCCTCCTGGAGACGTTTCACCTTTTTTTTTTTTTTTGAATGTTTCCTCCGGCTCTTCCTGGCTACAACTGTTACAGCAGTTTCACATGAATTTTAAAACAGTCGGGCAGATGGCAGCCCCTGAATGTCAGTTCGCCGACTAGATCCACAGCGAAACCACATGATTCACAGGTGCTGTCTGCTGCTCCTCAAAGCCGCTGGAAGCTAGCCACCAGATCTGGCCAGCAACCATTTAGTGCAGGTTTTTGTGTTTGTTCATTTTCACTTTGTGTTGTTTTGTTTTTCAGGGTCACACAGCTATGCTTAACAGTGGCTGCTGGCATCCCAAGACTAAAGAAGAGTTCATGACGTGCTCCAATGATGGGTGAGTGTAAATACGTGTTGTGACCTCCGACTTTTAGGCAGGATCTATTCTTAGGTATTGTAAATACCGTAAGCCTAAACCGTAGTGGTATAATCCGTAACACAGGAGGCCTGCTGTGTTTAAAAGTCATTATATATGCTGTACCCAAGTCTGTTTGCTGTTTCTAGCTGTACATAATTCATTTTGCGCATTTTATCTCATTATTCCATATGACGTACCAGGAAAGCGTGGCAAACACTTTAAATGGTCTCCTCTACCGTAACATCCACAAACAACCAAAACAATCTATTTATCTCATCGGGGGAAATTATTTTTGGGTGTGGCATATTTAATGACTTACTTTTATAGACGCACCCCCTGAATATCATGATTACTCCACCGTCCTACTGATGCCAAAGACTTGTTTTTGCTGTCACTCTGTCACCAGCAGGGAGTCCTCTAGTCCAGATTATGCCTCTGGAAAGGGTAGTGTGGCCTCCCGGCTGTGACACATCTCGTACTGGATGTAGTCCAGTTGCAGTCCTTTATTTCTATGCAGTGATTCTGACCAGAGCAACATGCACTGCTGGAGATGACAAGACATCACACACACACACACTCTTATATTTATAATATTGTTGCTTCAGTACACAGTGCTTTAGCCGTGTTCTGCTTTCTTTAAAGCAGCACTACTCCTGTGTGACTGCAGAAGAAGCTGTAACCTTTTGCCGTGCGTAAAGGTGTGAGTGCATATTTGTGAGCGTGTGGCTTTGAGTGAGAGCACAGCGATGAGTCTCAGTGAGTGTGACAGGCAGCAGTGCAGAAATCCAGGGCTATCATCATTAAGGGGAAACAAGGGCCTGGCTTTGTGGGCAGGCCGTGGCCCTGGTGTTTACCCGTGTTCCTTCTCTCCCAGATGTGGAGGCTGGTTTATTTAGCTCTTATTGAGGCTCTGGAAATCCTCCCCTGGCACGTTAGCACTGGGTGTTGCCCCTGGCCGGCTCACAGGAGACCGGCGGAGAGGAGCGTACAGGGAACCATTCGCGGGCGGAGCAGCTGCATGCGAGGAGGGTTCACAGCAGCAGAAGCATGTCAGCGCGGCAAACCTGCGTCTCGGAGATGGATGGAGGCCGCGACGGGCCCACAGCGATTTACAAGTGACATACGTGGTCCACGTTAACCCCATGTCACAGCTCTCATATTCTCACTTATCGTCACGTACGTGGTGTGCAGTGCAATACAGGGGCTGCTTGGTGATGAAGAGCTGGACTTGACTTTCTTGGTTGAAGCTCCGCCCCTCAATCGTCACACTTCTTCAACCAAAATTGCACTGAAGGAATGAGAGGGATTTTTGCATTTTTTGAGAGTACAGCCTGAGATCCTCAGAGCAGAGCCGCTGTGACTGTACTTTAAGCTGAGAGGCAGCCAGGCATTCGCTGATCCATCTAGATATGAGGCGGTTCTGGGCTTTGCTCAGCAAGTGTGTCCTGATTCTTGGAACTGCTCCCAGGTCTGATTATATGAGGGCTTCTTTTCAAAATCTCGGCACACATGACGGGCCCAAACTCTCAACTTCTGTACTAAAACCTGTATTTTTTTTCAATGTTGTATTGTCTAAATTGCTAATTGCATTGGTTGGGATTTAAAAAAGAACAGTTTGATTTATGTTTGTTATTGTATTTGCTTGATTCACAGGAGGGTTAACTCCTCGCACTCATTTGTGGCATCTTGCTCATCCTGCTTTAGCTCCACCAGGCCATCTTGAACAACTACTGAGTCTGCAGAGGCCACGTTGTCGTCGGTTGGTCCAGCAGTTGTCCAATGGTACCAGTGGGTGTCTGCTTCAAACATCAGACCAGCACCTAGGTGTTCCTGTCTTTCTTCCCATGTCAGCCTAGTTGGAGAGTCTTTGTTGTGTTTATTTGAATAGGTTATTAAGCATGATCACTGGACCGCCCAGCTCCTTAATTGAAGGTCCCCCTAGTTTGTATAGAATGTCATTCATAAGAACCGCCTCCCGGCTCCTTGAATGATTTCATGAACCAGACTTTTTTTTTCTCCCGCTGAGGATGGATGAGAGGGAAGTACTGATGAGGCATAATGATGCAGCAGCAGGGTGGTAGTGATTGTCCTTTCACACTGAGGGTTGAATGGGAGTCCGTCAGTGAAAAGCGTTTGTGCTGAGAGACGGGTGTGAACGTGTCAACATCTCCCATTCTGTTTGAGAGTTGTGTGGCAAAAATGTTTCCCAACATTATTCATGTTTGAATCAAGGGGGGGGCGGGGGGGGGGGGGAAACTGCGTATTAAGCACTGAGCCACTTTAACTAAGTCCTTGCTGAAAGACCGAACACCTGTTGGAAAAACCGCAGATTTATTTCTCAGAAAGTGAGGGCAATATGTCCTGGGTCTACTCCCGGTGGACGTCTTTCTTTTGGCAGCATTGAACTTGAAGTAAACTTTAAAAAATCTGTCTTGGACCACAGTAGTGGTTTGAAAATTCTTTGAATAAGTTCTGTTTAAAGTTAACAAACCGTACCGCAAACTGTTACGATTCTTCACAAACTATGACGAACAAACGCTTTGCATTAGTGGCTTCAAGGACCATGACACCGCTGATTGTTGCTTTCACTTGATGTCGTTTTGTAGCGCCCCTGGAAAGCGATCAAAAATTCATGTTGTGCTGGGTTTTTTTTTGCGACTGAAATTTCAGCCAGTGGAACAGAGCACAGGACAAACGGCGACTTTCTAATTGGGCCCACATGTTACTTCTGTCGATTCTTTAAAACACACTCGCATGTGCACACACACACACACACACACACACACACACACACACACACAAATACACAATTTGAGGAATGTTTCCAGGAGGTTTGAATGCCAGGGATTCCCTTGGTGCTGGCCTGCTGTCAGGGCTGCAGCTGGATGTGGATGTGTAGCTGTATGCAAGGAGACCCAAAAAAAACCCCCAAATTATTTGTCTTTATCATGCGCTCAAACCAAACGCATGTTGTGATATATGTGACACATTAAGGAATTATCACTGGGGAGCGAGCCACAAACGTAGAGATTCATGATCTACTGCTTGGACAAATCCTGGTAATCAATAAAGGGTTTGTTTTTCTTTTTGCATGTGAGTAAGCACTTTTCATAAGTCAGTATTTGTTTGCCTCAACTGATCATTGCTAGCATACTGATCTTATCAAGTAAGTAGGTCATCTATGTTTTAGTGCTACAGCCAAATACTTGGTAATAACTTTTCTTTTTTTGCGGGGGGAAGGAAAGGAGGGGAAATTACTCATGGGTTATTAAGTGTTATCTGCGTGAGAGAAAGGGGATCAAGAGTGAGGACAGACGTGTGTGTGTGTGTGTGTGTGTGTGTGTGTGTGTGTGTGTGTGTGTGTGTGTGTGTGTGTGTGTGTGTGTGTGTGTGTGTGTGTGTGTGTGTGTGTGTGTGTGTGTGTGTGTGTGTGTGTGTGTGTGTGTGTGTGTGTGTGTGTGTGTGTGTGTGTGTGTGTGTGTGTGTGTGTGTGTGTGTGTGTGTGTGTGTGTGTGTGTGTGTGTGTGAGCGAGCATGTTGGGGCGATTCACACAGTCGAACACATCAAGTTCATACACAGTCCAGCTCATCTCCAACTGTTGCCCGCCTCACACTGCAAGTGTTCCATATCCTGCCCAAGAATGCACATCGCATACCTTAAAGGAGTGCTGCATTTATCCTCATGGCTGAGTCTGTGACTGGCAGTGGCATCTACTTCTTTAGTGTGTGTGTGTGAGAATGCTGCGTTTGTCTCTTTTCTTATTTGAACAAAATATGAGGCCACTTCACATCTTATCAGCCAGATTGCTTGATTACATCTGATGGGCTGTCTTGACTTCTTTTAGCATTTTGTTCCTCTTGTGTGTGTGTGTGTGTGTGTGTGTGTGTGTGTGTGTGTGTGTGTGTGTGTGTGTGGTCTCACCTGCCTTTGCTAAGGCCTTTTTTTTTTAGGTTGCTCTTCTACTTTGGAGCCACACTAGTAATGTTGTGCATGTATTTGAATCAGTATCCCACTGTTCCCACAGAGCATCTGCGCTCCGACCAACGTGTTTCTTCTTTTGCTTCCTCGCTTGAGTGCCACTGTGTGTGTGTACGCCTCCTCCCAAATCCTTCTGTTATTTCCCCACTTCATGTTCTTCAGCTGCGACGCGAGATGGACCATCGTCCCCTTCCTAATCCGCGTTTCTCATAACGGAGCCCTAGTTAGTCAGTCAACCGGCCATCGGGCCAACACCGCCTATCCCCATCACCGGAGTATGACCCAATAAACAACGTCCTACCAGACGTACGGCTTTCTTATCCCTCTCTCTTCCTTATCTCATCATCTGGGAAAGTGATCCTAGCAACCATCCCCCCCCCCCCCCCCCACTAGGCCTGTAACCTGACAGATAAATATCTGGGGCCCGGGTGAGCTGTCACTCCTCAGTTGACGTGTGAATGACTGCGCTACCTCGTAAAGTGCACACGCATGGCTGAGGATGTATGGCTCTCATTTTATTACATTCACCCCTCTGTCTCTGCCGCGTCTGTGTAGAAACATGGGGGCTGCTGATTGAAGGGAAAACACAGGAGTCACAGGAGGAGGGAAGGGGCGCGCCGCTTCTGGCGGTGTCTTTGTGCCGAGTGTGAATATTATGACGTCTCGGGCTCTTTTCATTGCTTTTACTTTCCCCAAAACAACTACCTCCTCTGAGAGAATGCAGTCTGAGACCGCTCCAGATGTTTCCCTCGGGGAATAAAGGTGCAACTTTAATTAGGCGAAGCTGCACGTAACTTCTGTTGATTTTTCTTGTTACTCTAATGGGAAACGGGACGTTTTTTTTTTTTACACTTTAATGAACCACTTTTAGAGTGCCTCATATTAGCGCCGAGAGTTTTCCCCGTCCCGCTCCGTGTCTTTGTCCCTGACAGGTGAGGCTGTGCAGTCTCGTGCTCGGGGGGGGGGGGGTTGGCTCAACTCTGGTGGGCTCCAACCTCCTCTGTTCTGTCCCCCTGACAGCCAGCAGTGCCATGTTTTGGAAAGAGCCCTTACGATAAATAGCATTCCAGGTTTTGTGTGCTACGTGAAAGGTTATGTTGTCTTTATTGCCTTGACAGACGCCTACGGTCTTCTGTAAACAGAATAGAGATGTCTGTGTGAGGCAGCAGGTGGACCAATTTGTCATCCAGTCCGTCACTCGTTCTCTTTCACTATCACACATGCGCATGTATATCTGCTCGTGGAAACACTTACTGTACAATGCGCTGGTCTTTTAAAGGTGGATTTAGCAAGAGATTTGGTTTATGTGGAGTTAAACACAACTATGCATCAAACAGAGTTTTATTTGACCCTCGCCAGTTTTCACTCAAACCATATGTCTTCCGCTGGCATTTGTATCACATTGTTCGACTTATCCAAACACAGTTGAGTGTGTGTGTGTGTGTGTGTGTGTCTGACTTTGTAGCCGGCCATGGAGGAATCCCTGCCTGGCTGTTAGTAGCAGCCCCGCCTGTATGTTTATGCTCCTCCGCTGACCTCCTGACCCAAAGGTCATGATGCTCACTAAAGCGAGCAGCGGGTCACAGACACATTTGGACACGCTCTGTCTGGCGTGAGCGGTGGCGTGGGTGTGTGAGAGGTAGGCTGAACATGTTTGTGTGTAGTCAGGTAGTTCAATAAATAGACGTGGAGGTTTAAGGCTCTCGAGGTCACTCGCAGGGCTGGTGTTTGTCCTCTTTGTCGTCATTTTTGTCTTATTTATAAGTTCCTTCTTTTTATAATTTATTTGGTATCACTGCGGCGTCCCTTGGTACGTTTTTTTGCAAAAGCGCTGAAGAAATACGTAGCTAGTTGATTGAAAAGATTTAGATTAGGTAGATAGAAGGTGTGTGCAACATAGCTTGCTTGGATATCTTCTGCCAACGGGGTCAAAGGTGAAACGTTCCACCTTGTTTTAAACTAAACAATTAGTTGTTCTCAGATCATCGTCCACTTTACTTTGAAATTCAAAGTATGCAGCAGATATACTGACATTGACTGGCCGAAATAATCTTCTTGCTCCAAGATCATTTAGAAATGCTAACTGCAATAATAATTAAGCATTTGAAGTTTCACATGTATTTTGTGTTTAATCTGTTGATTAATGGAAGTTTATATATGATTATATGTCAATTCTTTAGTGGTTTGGTTAATAAAAAGCTATTAGTTAATAGATCTTTTATAATAACACCATTTAAGTCTGTATACTATGTCCAATGTTTGAAATATAGATCTGTAACAGGCAGGGATTCTTGTTGGGCTTAAGTTTGATGACATTTTGGAATGAAACTTCCTATTTGGCACACGTACTGTGTGAAAAGTCTGCATTTGAATTGCTCCCTTCCAGTGGTCCGGGTTGTGTAATATGTTCAAGAATGTCATGGAAGCGTCAGACATGCCTGTCAGACTGATCTACTGTTCTGCTGTTTGCTAACCTCTCACCCGGCAACACATAGCCGCCTAACCTCACGAGAACGGCGGAGGCACACTGTGTCTCTCTGTGATTCTGATTTATTACAGCGGCGGATGGTGTTGATGACCAAATATGTTTTGAGGGATAATATTTTATGAGGGATTCGTGACAGTTGGGGGAGGATAAATTAAATTCTCTGTCCGTCCGCAGCACTGTGCGCACATGGGACCTGAGCTCCGAGAAGAAGCACAAGTCCGTGTTCAAGCCGCGTTCCTTCCAGGGGAAGAAGGTCGTCCCCACGTGCTGCACCTACAGCCGCGATGGGAAGCTCATTGCAGCCGGCTGCCAGGACGGCACCATCCAGATCTGGGACAGAAACCTCAGCGTGAGTTTTAAAACACACCCCCCCACACACACACACACACACACACACACATACCATGTGCAGTAGTAGTAAACATTGGATGTCTGTTTTGTTGTGGCCTTGGGTGCAGAGTCATGAGACCCGGGTCGTCCGGTCACAGGCCAGAGAGGTCAGAGTTCAGCAAGTCACGAACACTGACCGGAATTCAAAATGCCTGCCTTTAAAATGCTTTTTTTTTTCCAAACTGGGAGTCTTTGAAAAATAATATGATCAAATAAGCCCGTCTGACCTGCAACAAACCTGTTTTCACACTCTCGCTCTATGCAAACTCTGGAGAAACAAGAGTCTACAGCCACGCTAGAGGCTCTGCGAGGCTGTTTGTAGACGCAGCAGTGCTCGGAGCTAAATGCTAACATCGGCATGCTAGCAATGGCAATGCTAACATGCTGATGTTAAGCAGCGTTAATGTTTATCATGCTCAAAATCTTAGTTTAGCCAACATTTGCTCATTAGCACTAATTAGCTCAGGCTGTTGGGAATGTCATTAGTTGAGCATTTGGTCTTCAAACAAAGTTTGGATCTGATGATGGCCCTGAATGTCAGGGGATCATCAAAGGGATTTATTAGTTGTTGAGATATTTCACTCTGGACCAAAGTGGTGGACTGACCGTCAGACTGACATTGCTTTCCTTAGAGTCACGCAGCTCGCATGGTTAAAAATAGCTGATTATGTAACTGAATTAACTGACGTTTGATGATTGAGTTGAGTCACATGAGTTACTGGGAGGCCCAACCACAATTTCCCTCTGTACATTTTCCACCATTTGTTAATTAGGCAATTACGTGATCAGCGCGTTCGTTCCATTCTTCAAGCTTCACATTGTTGAGGTAATCGCTGATCATTGCTCTCACTTATTCGACTGTTTTCACTTGAGATTTTTGACCAGTCGGCACAAAAATGGCTTCCATTTGGAGCTGCGGAATGCATCTCCTAGAAGATCTTATGGGTGTCTCGATTGTTTCATCAGAGACGGTAACACCATGTTTCGCATCTGACTGCTCCCTTGCTCATTCACACACACACACACACACACACAAATTCACCTCCAAGGCACAGATGTGAAGAGGAAAGAAAGAGCCAGAAGAGGTGCATTCCTGTTGAAGGCGGGCTTAGGGGACCTGCAGTACTCATAATTCAGTATTTTCAAAGGTGACATATTGCAGGCATCACTCCAGTTTGCTATTGTCTTACTTTATGGCCAGCTCTTCTACAAACATGGTTTCACAAGTTTCTTTTCCCGCGCTGTGAGGAATATTTGTGGATACTCACCTGGGAACCCCTAAAACACTACAAGCCCAGATTTTAGGACAGGAAATAAAATGAATGGAGGGCTGCACGCAGATGTTGCTAAATACTTTCAAAGATGACCAGTATCCGGTCAACATAAGTTATGAACAACTGCTCGGTCTGTTTTCATGAGCTATCTGAAGAATGAGAAGTTGTTTTTCTGCCCCCGATGTTTCGGGACATTTTCATTCCACAATTGTTCCACTTCACATCCTTTCATCTGTCCAACACCATGTGTGGACGAGGTTGAATGCCTGTGCTACTTCGTATGAGAATAGTGATAATTAAGCCGCAGTTAGTGAGTTGGAACAGCTTGATTGGACAGAGAGGGGCTTATCCAGATTAGTCAAATGAGAAGTAGGCTACATGATAATTACTCCCAACAGTCAACTTCATAATCGCACGGCACAAAGAAAATGTATTTAGGTGGAGGATTTCTATTGTAAAAGCTTTTGTGCTTCCGTGTTTGTATGGAATCCCCCTCACCCATTATCCCGCTCGCAAGCGGCAGGCTTCGAGTGATTGGGTTAAAGCTCTCCAAATTTATTACCCCTCTTTCTCCAAGCTAAATATTTACCCTGCGTCCCGCAGCAGCTTACAATAGTCGTGTCTGTTGCCTGACCGCTGGAGCCTGTCCTGTCTGAATGGCTCAAGACTTCAGTCGGTGCCCTCTGCCCTAATCAGCAACCTGTGCTGCCGCTGACTCCAATCCAGCCACAAGCCTAAAAAGGAGTTGACCTCCCGAAGCTTTCATTGCTCCTCCCCCCCCCCCGCACTCAAACAAGGTCCATCTCCTGTTGTATCACCACTATTACTCATGGCCAGAGTATGCAGGCAGATCAATCACAATCAATCATGTACATGACCTTGATCTGGAGCTGGGCCTAAAGAGAAGCTATTGGGGATGACACATCATTCTGTTGAACCCCGACATGAGCTGATTGATCCTGTGATGGGAGTCAAGTAGGTCTCTCTCTTTTTTTTTAGTGGACAGCCACAGAGAGGGGATCGCATGCTCCATTCTCTGACCAGAGGGGTCGGTGCCTTTAAATGGTTGCCAGGTAATGTGCGCTCTGTGGAAGTGAGTGAGTGGGTTGAGGGTGCAGGCCCAAAACATAACCACTGAGACCCGGGGAATGTTATGATGTCATTGGTGGACTTCAAAGTGGGACCTCGGAAGATGTGGTTTTGATGAACTACTCCGTCGGGGAACGTCATCACGAGACGATATGGCAAACTTTCTCTTGTTTTCTGCTTTTGTTGGCTTTGTCACCGCAATTCTTAATTATTCATTATGAGAGAAAGCAGAGAGCCCCAAACTGTTTGTAATCTGTTTGAATTGGATTCATTTCGATGTGCGTGAAGGTTTTGTCTTCATTTCTTTTATCCTTTTGTGATTCAGCTCATCTTGGTATTTTTAAACTTGACTTAAGATGCCAGCCTCCTTTTAACTCGACACGCTGTTATTATTCTAGTCACACACAGTCACCTGCTTAAAACTGACCACCAGTACTGGCCTTGACATCATTTACAGTCACTGGCTTAATAGGGCCCTCAGCACAGTAATGCATCACTTTAAACTCTGCGGGTCATAAAATATGTGGGCTGTGGAAGATTAAAACAACAATAGAACTTCTGAAAGTCCAAAGAAAATGTTTAGAAAACTGTCTTAAGATCTGATAACTGGCTTTAGTACATATATGGCCCTCATCATGGATGCGTCTTCATGGAAGGGTTTACCATCTAAAGACATTTACATCTCCCGTCTTGCAGCCTCCATATTCTGATCTTCCCTCCTTCATGTACATGTGGGGACAAACATTTCACTTAATGACTTTAAAGAGTCAATAAAACAGGTGCTTTTAATCAAGTGAATGCCCATTTCTCACCCACGTTCAACCCTGAACAAAGACTTTGTACAACGTGTACAGAATTATGTTTGTGGCTGAGACATGGGGGAATACGGTCACTTCAATGGAACACACTCCAGTGTAATGAGCTAAAACCACACACACACACACACACATACGCACACACACCGACACGGCTTCGCCATCACCACTTGTTGATTTCCATGAAAGATCAGAGCAGCTGCTCAGGACTGCGGTTTGGCCACTTGATCCTCCGAAAGCAGCAGAGGTCAAAGTGGGATGTTACGACAGACTGCGCGGTGGGCATCATTAAGCCTTTCAGGTGTGCGCTTGTAAAAGTATGGAGGTTGGGGCAAGGCAGCGCTTTGGCTTGTATTTATATACCGATACCCAGATAGTGTGGTCAGGACCAGTTGGCCCTGTGGTAGATTGCTATCATAGTCTGCTGCGGATGAAACCCAATGCTGTGTTCCTTCAGCTATTTATCAACTCCTGCTGCCGAACGGGCGCACATGTGAATCAAGAGCTCTGTGTGTGTGTGCAAAGCGCATGTAAGCGTGCGTACACAATCGTATATATATGAAGCGGTGTACGTGCATATCTGTGTGAGGGAAAAATGCTCACATTGGCTAGCTGAGTGAAATTGTGACACGGGGGAGAAAGGGCACAGTTTACAGAGGAAGTCACGAGGCGCAAAGAGAGGTTTGAAACTGTGTACGAGAATCCAGTTTCACAGGCCGGCTGTGTAGATTATCACAGGAAGCGAACACCGTGGCATCTACCAAACGCCGGCCAACATCAGGATAGTAAATAAACACGCAAGCTTTCACAACGGCAGTCAACAATCTAGAAATAGCTGGAGGGGTTTATGTTTGCTATGAGCAGCTAGGATAACCACCAGCTACCCATTGAAGGCACGACTTCTTCTGACTGACGTCATTTATCAAGTTTAAAAAAATGAAATCATTGTTTTTATTTCCTGCCTTTTTGCTTTTCATAATTTGCTCCACAGTCGAACTTGTCTTTTCCTCATTCCACCTGTTTGTTAGGATTAGAGAATATCGTTCAAATACATGAATTGATATGCAGAAAACATTTCCTTTCAGTGCAGACACTGAAGACAGTATAACACAACAATGCAACATAAAGGGAGTTAAAACACAGCAGATGGTGTTCATTTTGGAAAGAAAGATGTCAGATGATGTGGTATGATTCATCATGGGTCGAACAAGAGCTCATAACTTTTCTTACTAGTTGACCTGAGGAATCCTGAGGCTATGGCGGAAAAACATGTGTTTTGAGGTTTATGTTTAGGAAAAAAAACAAAAACGCATCTTCGAAAATTCTCTCCGGAGTTACGTAAAGCAGATTTCATCACCTTCTCCTCGCAGCATATTTAAGGTTTTAATATCTACTTTTACTTTGGATTTAGTGGGACTATCCTCTCCACTCGACCCCAGTTTTATGGTGCGAGCTTCATGTTAACGGCTCGTAACAGAAGATAATTACAGGAAAAAACGGTTCCTCGGCAGACCCTCCTGTTCATAGTCCGCTGACCCCGCCCAACCTATTTGTGCTACCATGCATAGGTTCAAGGATGGCTTATTGTCATCGCTCGCTCACAGTTGTATGGATGGAAACGTTGCGTGTTTTGGAATGCGCTCCCATTGTCCATGTGCACATAACAGAGTAGTGACGGCGGTTGTTGCGATTTGAAAACAGGGGGTCCCCGATGTCTTTGTTTTAGGCCCATCAAATAAAGCAGTCGCCATGCACCCTCGAGGTAGACTGTTGTGCGATTGACTGGGTTCAAGCCTTTCACTTTATGCTTCAGCTGCTGTTTAGTGGGCCTGAGATAGCCTCTGGTCTAGCTGCTCCACACCTGCTGAAAGATTAGAAAATGTACTTTTCATATTAAATTGACCTCTTTTGACTTTTTATTTCGCAACCAAGTCAATTTAAGTCAAGGCAGCGGAATAGGACGACAATCTCAGATAAGGAGGTGAGGAGAGTGGATTTTAGTGGAAGGCAATATACGGGTAAAGTGATGATGGGAAGCAGAAAATTATCCCCGGAACGGAGGCTAAATGGCCAACGCCTGAAAAAAAGTGGAATCCATGTTATCTACAGTTCAAGGTAACGGTGTTATCTGTCTCATCCAAGTTAATAACTTCCCTCCTTTTACTCACTTTGGAAGTGAAGTATGACCTCGTTTCCTTCTTGTATCATAAGGACACATCGCTCATGCACCTCACGCTCCTTTCCCTCCTGCTCCCTTTTTTCGCTCGCGTTTCTCCACACGTCTCTATCTTATCTTGTCTTTCACGCTCTGTGCTCACTTCAAATTCCTTATCCACCTCTCCGAGTCAAATTATTGCTGCAATTCTCTTTTCACTGATTTATTTGCATTCCGTTTAGAATTAATGAAAGTGTAGCCGTATAAACCAAGGTTATGTTTGTTTGAGCGTTAGCAAAGCCCACTTCCCAGACTATTGCGTCACCGCTGTCTTTTAATGATCCATCTCTGTAATCTGGCTGTGCTCGGGTAACGCTAAGGCAGGGGGAAGGAAGCAGAGAGGATGACTGGAAGCTGGTACTGAAACAATCAGTTGAGTCGTTTGATAGTCGAGTCGTCATTTCAGTCATTCGTCAAGCATTGATGTCCAAATATTTCTTCAATGTGAGAATGTGCTGCTTTTCTGAGCTTTACGTATTTGTGCATGAAAATAATTAGAATGTTGGACTGTTGGCCGGAGAAAACAGTTTGAAGACGTCACCATGGGTTCTTAGGAAAATGTGTGTTTTGTAGACTAAATGATTCATTGAAAGTATTTTCCGGTTAATCGCCAATGAAAATTATAATTAGTATATCTCTAATTATAGAATCTAGAGTTAAACAAATGCAAAATTCTAAATCCTGTAACTTTTTACCTCCACATAACAAATATATATATATATATATATATATATATATATATATATATATATATAAGATGCATTTTAACATTGTCGTATTTCCCTTTTTCCCTTCTGTTCATTGTCCACATTTTGGGTTGCCGTGTACTTTTGGAGAGCTTGTTTTCTTGCTGCTCCTTTTGTGTGTATGTGTGAGAAAGATAGAGAGAATAATCTGTGTGTGTGTGGGGTGGGGGGGGGGGGCTGGGTTATTTCCAGCCTCAAGCTGCAGACCTTGGCACACACACTTCGCACTACAGTAGTACACCACTTGCTCAGAGCGAGCACTGAGAAGGTACATTGCACGCCTGGCCATCTTGAAAACAGCTGCTTCAACGAGAAGCTTGAATGCTTCTGTTTGCAGGGGGGGGGGGGGCTGCAGTGGCTGGGATTAATTACTTTTTAATTGGGTGCATTGTAACTTGTAATTGTTTCCAAACTATATCTAAAAGGCCACCAACAGCTTTTCCTAAAACTTTTTAAAACAACCCATTCTGTCTGTTCTCACCTCTAAAGAATGACCTCAGCTGAAATGTCACCGAGCCTTCTTGGTTTTCAGTGATGCATGCTGAAGCATCACAGCCAAGTTGAGTAAGATGTCATTCTCATATACAGCCACGTGCCGAGGACATAGTTACACGGGCAAGATTCTACACATGATTGGCCTGACGAAGACCTCGATGGCTGGGGGGGGGGGGGGGGTAAAACTCTCCTCTTCCATTAGTAACCTGACTTTAATATGTGAAAGTGGTGGAGTTGACCTTTTACTATTTCTAAGAGTGTGTTACTTATTTACTTTCTTCAATCTTTTCCACCTACTGCTGTCTCCTGTGCTTCTGGCACATCTCCATTTTGTTGTAATTAGTCCCGGTGGGTTGTTGATATTTTTGATGCGACACTCAGAACTAGTAGTTGTTCCCGGCCGACCCTTGGGACATAACACTTGTTTAAGGATGGCTAATAATGAGAGAGATTCCAAATGCAGATGTTAGCCCGGGGCTGAGGGTAAAAGGGTCTTATGTGTGTTCGCGGCTAATAAACAGCACGCGGTCGGACTGTTAGCATACTGTTTCAGGTAAGAGCAAGGGGGAAAATCTCTCACAGACCTACGCCTGCCAAGGTAAATCTCTGCGGTCTGTAGTCCTGCGAAAGAGTGCGGTGGGTACAGTGTGTAAAGTTGCAGGTATTTCATGAGTTGAAGTGGGCTTCATAGTTAAATATATAGTATGGTGTTCATGGAGGAAATGGAAACCGTGTGTTGTTTTGAAGACGCGGAGAGTGAAAAGAGTCTTTTTGTTACTGCAGCTGGCAACTGAAAAGACTGAAGCAAAAGCATTGGCCGTTTGATACTGCAGCCCATCAGGAGATTATGAGAGCTCTTTTTAATATTGATGAGCAGCAGTGACCAAGGCGGCGTGTTTATGGAAAGAGAGCCAGGGCTGCACTATTTATTCATTTTGTTCCGTAATGAATGATCAATTTCATCGGGTCTAGGTTTGCGCTGTCTCTGCAATGTCGTTTGAGATCAACTGTATATGAATACATCCTGGATTTGCTGAAGTATTTCTTCTTTTGCCACTTAACGCACCTGCGATTGAACACAAACAGGAGTGAGTTGCTGCTATCATGACCTCTGTACTAGCCTTTCACTTTCATAAAGACCAAGCACATCACCTGGAATAATCAAATGGCGTTTAAAAGTTATTTGACCCTTTTCATTGCCGGTCATAAACTATACCGATGCGTTGTTTTCTCTTTTTCCTCTTAGGTTCATACAAAGTTCCACTGTCGGCAAGCACACATCCCAGGATCAGACACCTCCAGCATCTCCTTTTCCTACGATGGCAGGACTCTCGCTTCACGTGGAGGTAAGAAAAAGCATAGTATAGTCAAGTTCCACTGTGGTGACTTTCTGTAAACATCACAATTTCTAGTGAACCTGTCGTCTCCATCTTTTTTTTCTAGGGGATGACACTCTCAAGATGTGGGACATACGTAACTTCAGGAAGCCTGTGAATGTAGCTACCGGACTGAGCAACAACTTTACAATGTGAGAATTCTTAACTTTCATCTTAACGACTGTAAACTTGTGTGTGGATTAATGAACTGATGATGACGTAACTGTGTTTTTGTCTCTTATTAGGACCGACTGCTGTTTCAGCCCTGACGACAGGCTTCTCATGACGGGGACCTCTGTGAAAAGAGAACAGGGAAACGGGAAGTTGGTTTTCTTCGACAGAACTTCCTTTCAGAAGGTCTATGAAATAGAAGTCACCAATGCAGTAAGTCCCGCCTCAATCTCCACAACCGCAACGGCTCTTATGGCGAGATGTTGTTCGACTGGCTGGTATCATATTTTGGTTACAAACCGAAATTACCCTAAATAATTCGCGGTGGAAAACAAACACAATGAAAACACAATGGAAAACATCATGAAACCGATGTGCATGTCATTCCTTGGCTCAAACAACACTGCAGCCTTAAAATGTTTTTGTTTGGTTATAGCTCCCCGAGAACACAACAACAGCCGCCTCAGGCCTCATTATGACAGCCGAACAGATCTCACTGGCCTGATACGGACATTTATTTAACTTTCTATTTAACCCAACGCAGGATTATTCCAGGTCTATTATTAACACATAGTAGTGTTACACCACAGGAATTTAGAGAGACAGAACACGTATTTTCTCCATCTTCACCCTGGAAGATAGACGTGGCTGTGTTTTAGGGGGGGGGGGGGAATAACGAGGGGAGTGAAGGCAAAGGAGGAGGAAAGTTTAAAAAAAATGGTTTAGAGGCAAGCTAAGGAGAAAGTGGAGTGATGTGACCTTTCCTTACTGCAAGTCATTCCCACAAACCTTTGGCAGGACAGCTCCTGACGCTTTTATATGCCTTTTGAGTTACATTTGAAATTAAATTATCTACGGACACAATCGGCATGTTCCATTCACGTGTGCTACACCGTCAAACACGTTAGCATAGTATGCACTTCACTAATCCTGCTTTCTCAGAAATCCCATTTGGTGAGGGCAACTAGCCATAGGTGCTGAAATGAAGGGCAGAGGTGCTGTCTTCAGTAGAAATACTTTTTATTTTTGTTGCTTCCTGCTCCTCCTCTGTCGCTCCCTTTTCAACAGATTCAGCAGTGTGTATCTGTAGTCATAACACTGAGGGCTGACCCGAGGCTAATGGCTTCTAACTTGGTGTCCCTGGCTAAGACGTGACACTTTTAAAGCAGCCACTGACTGAACGTGTTGGAGAGAGGGAAAGAGACAAACGCCGTGTTTGTGTGTCTGTGCATCCCTCTGTCCTGCCAGCCAGCTGCTGTTAGCTTGCAAACCTTGGCACAGCATTGACACTAAGTGCAAACCCACGCTGCACTAACTGAGGGGAGAGGAGGGTGGACTGTGTTTCACTGACCCATTTAATCTGAGATTTCAACTTCATTTGAATAAATCATTTTTAATCTGTTGTAAGCCTTACTTAAATATGATTTTAGAGTTATTTAAGATGTGAGTTTATGTAAAAGGAATAACTGTTCAAATCAAAGTTGAGTGTGAGCCCGTCTGAAGTTAGAATAAATAATTATGTTAAAATAGAATTGACTGAAGACGCTAAGAAAAGCAACTTTAGCAATAATATATACACAGTCGGTCAGTACCTTGGTTTATCTTTATTCAGGAGGAACAACAACAATCTCTGTCTCACAGTAACGTTGCTCTATTGGCTGCAAGTGTTTCTCAAAATCAAATTGATTCTGTGGATGATGTTGCCACCGTACCTGTCGTCTCCTCCAATCAAAGTACACTTGACTTTTGAATGTTCAGTATTAATGGTGTCACTAAAAGACAGTTGGTGGTATTATTGATCTGCACAATATGTTACGTATGGAGGTCTGCCATTTAGATCAAGCAGTGGTCAGCGTCACATGTTCAGTTTAAGGTCTTCCTGCAGAGTCTACATAAACAGAATTAGCTTTAAGACAATATCGCTTTAGGCGGCATCAAAGAAAGACTTTGGGTCAAAGAGTGTGTAAAGAACTTAACATCACTCCATGGACGTTGTATCTTTTCTTTCTCTGTTCTGAAGAGGGTAAAACATTTGGAACCCATTTTTCCATTGGCCTTCCGCTCGTTCCACCATCTAACATTGTAAGAAGCTCTGAAAGCTTCAGCTCACTTTCACTGGACGAACAGCAAAACCTCTTCCTGTCTGCACAGCAATCCAGCAGGTTTCCCACAAAATCCCGCCCAGTGCCACAGAAAACAGTTCAGTCTAGAAACGGCACAGGCTGCCAATCGCCTTGGCAATGCTTTTATTTCTTTTAATTGTAACTTCTCAAAACCTATATGGTAATGATGTAAATACTTTAATCATGCGTTGTTCCTCAAAGGAACTACAGCTATGTCATCTATGAAAATATCCTTTTGGAAGCCATTCACATATTTGAGCAGTTTCTTGCCGTCGTATTATGTCATTTCATTGCTTTTGTGTACATGAAAGCTTTGTGTTAGAGCGGCCATTAATGGTAATAATCTTCCCTCGTTGACAACTGAGATCAATTACTTTAATATAGCATATAGACATTTTAGTTAATTGTTTTGCCATTATTTATTTAAGTGAATCAACTTCCCAGTACAAACACTTGAATAGTCCTCATTTAAATCATTGGGTTCTAAAAGTAAAATGCACTAATAGCCAAATCCAGAGTTATTCTGTTCCTCTGTTCATGTGAAGGAGTTGAGAACAAGGCTGGACCGAGGGCTGGGAGGCGGGGTCAAAGAAAACGATAGTGGATAGATGGTTGCGTAAGACCCGGGTATTTTGATCTGAATTCTTTACTTGGAAGTCCAACTTTTTTTTGGCTTTATGTGCTACTGAGCAACTTTCATAGGAATGGACGGGGGCGCGGCCTCCGACGCTGTATCCAGTTCCTCTTTACACATCCGTGTTCCCAACCCGCTGGCCGTCACCATTACAATCAAAGTGTATCTGTACCGCCCACGCCGATGGGTATCGGCAGCTTTACCCCCTTTACTAAAATATAAATTTTGATGCAGGGAAATTTAGTTTTGCAGCAGATCAGTTATTTCTGGTTGACATGCACTCAGTGAACCTGATGAATGTGCTATTTACTATGTTTACATCAGCTGTCTGCTTCTCGGATGGCCCAAGAATTTAAGTGCAGTCTTTATAAAGTGGCGTACCAGCTAGGCGAGTGAAAGGAAGGGCCACCAATCATTTCTAACTAAACAGTCTACATAACCCCAGACCTGGATATTCTGGGGTATGCCTGGGAGCAGAGGCTGTTTTAGGTCCATTTGGTAAATACTTCAGACACTCTTAAGCTTATCTTAGTTCATCAAAAGGGGCTGAAACCAGGTGAGACCATGCTGACTATCAGAGGGCCGAGCTCTTGGCTGGATTTCAAATGGAACTTAAACCTGCAGCCCTGGTGCACTTTCTCTAAATGTGTGCGTTTAGTTCTGGGTGCTGTATGTATGAATGTTTTCACATTTCAGCTTGCGTGCATGTTCCAGTATATCTTCCAGTATTTTGTGATCGTCTGTACTTTGCAAATCCGGCGAGGACCTTGGTTGCATCTTTGTCCCTCATTTCCTGTCTTCTTTCCACTATTGTTATGCGATAACTGCGTAACTGTGGCATCACAACATCCCATATATGATATTCTTATGCTTGGTATTTGAGCGTTTTGATGCCTGATAATCAGTTTGACTTCCAGATGTTAGATCCAGAAGTGCAGCTTAAGAATCATTGATTAGCTCTGTTTATGGTGTTTCTCTGAATGGAATGGGACTGTTTTTGGGGGGCCACCTTCACTAGTTGCTCTGCTACCACGTCACGCTCGATAGCTCTTATTAAACAATGAGCTGCTCCCGGTGCCTTGCTCTTCAGGGAGGCCTTTCATCCACCGTGAAGAGCAGCCAAGCTTGAAAGGTAGAAGGGAGGCCTTAACTATGTTCTTTCTTGTGCATCTCACCCAAGTAAATCTTGCATAATGTAAAAAGCCCGTTGTTCCAGTAAGGCAGTTCATCCTAGCTACAGATTTCTCGGACATGTGCAGCTGAGGTGCTATGTCGAGAGCTCTCCTTCCTCCTACTGAATTCAGTTGGCCTGCGTAGCTAAGCTAGTCAGAAGCATCGCACATGTGGATCCACTCACCAGCGGCTAAACAAGGAGCACAGCTGTGACGGTTGTGTCCCATTAGTGCTGCATAACTTTATTTCATAATCACCGTACATGTCGGGCGAGTGGCTGTTGTCTTATTTATCCCTAATCAGACTTAGGTATTTTAATCTGACGGGACATAGAAGGCTGCTACTGGAGAACTGATTAAAGTTTCCTCCTTCATGATGTGATGTAATTTTGTGGACGTGAGGCGTAAACAGTGGTTCCTGGAGTATAAACATGCTGCACTGAATATCTGGAGAGCAGTTTTACTGTTGGACCGGACTGAGCTGTGCTTGGCTCCGGTGGCTGCTCAGTGGATCCAGCTGTGCTGGGCCCCACTGAGCTGCTCCGTTCGACTTGTTTCACCGCTGACAGAATGATTTGTTTTGGTCTGAAGAGGTTGTTTTCTGAACTTGGCTGGGCTTCCGTTACCTGCCTGTGATGTTTTTTTGGAGGTTTTACTGCCCGAGTTGGGTCATGGGCTATGTTGTGTTGGTTTCGTCGAGCTTTGACAGTACCTGCGGAGTGTAACCAAAATTCCTAACTGTTGTCTCTGCCTTCCGTTTGCATGTCGGGACTGTCCGTGTTGCTTTAGTAACGCTGATGAATTTATAATCCATTAGACATTTACATGGAAGCACATTCACAGTGGGTGAAGATCAATTGATGCATACATGTTGACACATGTTTTTAGAAGTGGTGAGCGTTCTATGGGATCAGCATCTGCCTTAGGACAAATACAATTTCACAGTTTAATTAACAGTTTTCATGCTAAGATAAAACGGGGCAAACATATTTATGTGTGTGCTTATTAAGCCATTTTATTCCAATTATGTATATATTTATTTATTTACATGTCATCTATCTACCAGTGTGTTGCTGGAATATGTGAGGCTCGTGTTAACGTCCCGTTTAAAGCATTTTCCAGATCTTTCTATCAATTACAGCCGGCTCATGATCTGGTTGAGCAGATTAACCGTCATCTGTCCCAATGAGCTGCACACACCACCGAGCGGTGGGTCCGATAGTGTAGAACCAGAATGTATGTATGTGTAAGGTTGGTGTAAAATTGACGCAGAGTCTTAATTCTGTTGCATGCTTGCGAGAAAAATATTGGTTGGATGTATTGTTTTATATGATCACTTAACGTTGTGTTTCACAGTTTTCATGAAGTACAAGTGCATGTCTTCGTAAATGTGTGTGTGTGTGTGTGTGTGTGTGTGTGTGTGTGTGTGTGTGTGTGTGTGTGTGTGTGTGTGTGTGTGTGTGTGTGTGTGTGTGTGTGTGTGTGTGTGTGTGTGTGTGTGTGTGTGTGTGTGTGTGTGTGTGTGTGTGTGTGTGTGTGTGTGTGTGTGTGTGTGTGTGTGTGTGTGTGTGTGTGTGTGTGATAAAGACTCCTTCCCATGGTATCCTGGTGGGAAGCTGAACAGCTGGGCGCTAAGCAGCTTTCACCGTCACAGAATCTGGACGTCCCAGTCGTAGACCTACCCACCCCCCATCCTGCGCCCCTGTCATAGACCCCCCCGCCCCTCCAGATTGCCTTCTCTGTTCCACATTAAAAAAAAAATGCTCACTCTCTTAAAAAAAAAAAAATCTATGCAGCTACAGGGACATACACAACTACACCAAATAAATATAAATGTGCATACTCGAACAGAAGTCGTCACCGGAGGTTGTGATGCTTTAATAACGCGTGTGAAGAAAAGAGGCACTACTGCAGGGAGTCCAGCTCTCCACTGTAGCTCACATATCGCAGGATGAACAGAGGGTCTTCATCACTACTCTCTGTACTCCTCTTTCGCTCTCCGTCTCTATCTCTCCCTCACATACACACACCTCTTTGGATAAATGTGGTCACATATGCCTGTTGGCACTGGGCCATCTGTCACACACAGACTGAGGGATCCAGCCCTCATCCCAACAACCAAATATAGTCAACTAGAGCAGCAGAGCACGCTGCGACTGATCCCCACAGTACCACAACCAAACCTGGGTCACACGCTCACAATACTTCAGACAATGGAATATGATTGTTACCTTTTGTTCACATCCTTGCAAATCTGAACCACAGCAGAGAAAGTAGTTCACAACTTGCTGTGGGCTGCTGTTCTCACATGCACTACCTTCAGTTACTGTACAAAAAAAACACTTTGTTTCCGTCTGTGTATTCCAGAGCGTCGTCCGCTGTCTGTGGCACCCAAAACTTAACCAGATAATGGTGGGAACTGGAAATGGACTGGCCAAGGTCTACTATGACCCTGTTAAAAGCCACAGGTACGTTCGGTTTTATATACAAGGCTGGTGTTATTTTACCTTTTTTACATAACAATTCCCCTCATTTGTAACAAACGGTCTCTTTTTGCAGGGGGGCTAAGCTGTGTGTGGTGAAGAGCCAGCGGAAAGAGAGACAAGCCGAGACGCTAACACAGGATTACATCATCACACGTAAGTTCCTCCGTGCCTGTTCAAACACTCACAATCTGTTTAATTCATACAAGAATAATAGAATTTACGTGGCACATAATTCCCCGCTCTCTTGCCTTGGCGTGCATGGCCCTAAACAATTACTAAAGCAATTAACGTGAAGTGCCTTTCTCAAAGCCCTCCGGCAGTTTAGTCCACCTTGAGCCACTAACCCATCTGCTCTTCACATGATAAGGCACTACGTGTTTTTTTTAGATATCCTCAAAACAACGGTGGCCGTCTTTCCAAGTGCATGATGTGTGACAAGTGGACCATATTCTAAGAATCCTCTTTCTTAGTTCTAAAGAACAAAAATACCAACCCTTGTTTACGTGCTACCTCTCTCTCTCTTGCTTCTCTCACACACACATACCGAGGGCTTTGCGAGGAATGAGCGTGTATAGGGCTTTCACGGGCCCATTAGCTGATGGAGCAGTGTGTGGATGAGTGGATCGACAGCCGCGGGGCACTGTGCCACGCGCCGGCCATGTGGTCTGCAGTCACGACGGATCACGCCAGGAACGGCCACCTCTCCCACCTCTGCTGGCGTGATCTCCGCCTGATCCACCCCCACACACACACAAACACACACACACACACACAACCCCCCCCCTACCTGTCACCCTGTCATATCACCAACACACGAGGCTGTCATCTCTTTACTGCGTGCCTCATGCTCCTTTGCCCCCACAGTTAAAGTCATGAACATGCACGGGCTGCTGACACGTCGTCCCTGATTGGCTGCCGGGACCCAATTCAGACGCCGCTGATTGTTTGGGCTACCGCAGCCTCTTCAGATGCATCGTGTGATTACATTGCCATGCCAACAGGGTGTGAAATAGGCCGGCGTCTGACTGCCACAAGCAGCGAGTGACGCACTTGATGCCCCGGCACTGGAAAATTAGAGGGGACAGGAACCAAGTGATGGCCCATTGAGAAAAGCGAGGGAATCTGTTAACAGTAACCTTTTTGCTTAATGTAGCGTGGAGGAGAAGAATTAACACTGAACAGCGACAGGGCTCCTGAATGGAAAATCACTTTATCTAGCCCTTTACTAAAGTGTCTCTTTGTAACCCCTGAGGATAAGAGCAGAGCATACACTCACTTTACACAAACACAAATGCTGGCGCGCTCTCTCTCTCTCTCTCTCTCTCTCCCTCTCTCTCTCTCTCTCTCTCTCTCACATGCACACAGTCTCTCACACACCTTTGGGAACACTCATTCACACTTACTCATGCACACGTTCACTCACACACTCTGCTGGGGTCCTTTATTGTGATAGTGTTCACAAAAGTGTGAAGAGTGGCGGAGTGATTGTCTCAGTCTAAACATGGGGGGGATATAATGAATATGTTGGTGTGCACCGTGGCAGAAAGAGTACACAAGAGGAGAGATCCTGCCAGAGCTCAACAGGTGTGTGTGTGTGTGTGTATTTTTTGCGTAAATGCTGCGCATCTCCTGCAAATTGTGGTAGCGGGTGAGATCGTGTTGCTGTATAAAAACACTGTGAAATGTCAGCTTTGCATTCTGTCTTCATTCAGCAGCGTAGCTACAAACACATATTGCCAGGTGCCCCCGTCTGCTTATTTGTGCGGCTGTGTTATGTGATCTCGCAGTTACCTAAGCAACTTGATTACCCTTGTTTACCCCTTGTGTGTCTCCAGCTCATGCCTTACCCATGTTCAGAGAGGCCCGGCAGCGGAGTACACGGAAACAGCTGGAGAAGGACCGACTCGATCCAAAGAAATCCCACAAACCCGAGCCTCCTGTGTCGGGACCAGGTGAAGTGCATTTGGGCGTTTTTTTTTGTGGCTTTTATTAGTGCGAAACATAAACCTCACAGATCAAACAAAATAACAAGGTAACAGGAAAGGCAAGCGATCGCGTGTACATTGAGTGTCCCTGGAAGACAAAGCAAAAACCCACGAATGAGCAACATTAAAAACACTCGATAAACATTTGAATAGTAACGAAGGTGCAGCTACAGTTCTACCGTTGCTTTTCAAAGCGTATTGTTAGTCATGTCAAACTGGACGATTCCGTTTGAGGCAGATGTACAAATCCACAGTTGATGATGTGTTCGGTATTATGCAATCGGGCTGAAGTCGAGAGCTGTAACGGCACTGCTCCCACTTGGCCTCTCAAAAGATTCAGTGTAGCCTGCTTGTTGCCTCACATTATTAACTGCTGGGACATAATGATGCACTGTGAACTTTCTCTAGGACCCGTGGTCAATCTGTTTGTATTGTTACTTTAATACACACTTAAACAAACGCCACACCTCATGCACGGTCACGGCTACAGTCTGCACTTAGTTCCAATGAGCCGAGATGCCAGACAACATTTCCTGCTTCATTGGGTTCCAGTTGGCTCGTTTTTTTCCCCACTTTCACTCACTTATTTCTTCAGTACTTTGTACTCAAAGCAATCTAATAGATCCACAGTGCGATACGGTTCAAATGTTTTTCATAGAACACTGCTCAGCTAAATGACAATGAACATGAAGAGTCGAGGGTTGAGAGAAAGACAGAAACATATCTAGTCTGCAAATGAAAATGTAGCTCCATTCTATAAAAATAGGATTAACTACTTGCTAGCAGGCCAGAGATTTTTAGAAGACAGGCTGTCTTTATATTGTTTATGCTTTGAGTGAAATTACTTTGCATAAGTGGAAGATAATGTTTGGCGGTCGGCTGGATGCTTACAAGCAAAAGGAAAAGTTGCCTTTCAGTCCCCCAAACAACCTTACTGCCCAGCTCTAGCAGGAATCCCTGTGTGTTTAATTACGGGAATGCTCACATGCACGTGTGACTCCTGTTCTTGATCTTTTAAGACAACCATATAACAATGTCCTTTCTGGAAAGCGGCAAGTTTTTCCTACCTTCTGGAGCGAGAATGCAATGAGCTCACAAAATGGAATTCTACCTAAAGTAATAAAAAAACTCAGATTGTGATAAATGTGTCAACGAATAAATTGTGTGCGTCTGTGTGAGTTGTTAAAATAGTGTGTCATAGTGTAGTCACACAGTGTTTTTAATATGATATTGATTGTGTGTCTTGGCAGGTCGAGGAGGAAGAGTAGCAGCTCACGGTGGCACTCTGTCTTCATTCATCGTGAAGAACATCGCTTTAGATAAAACTGATGACAGTAACCCACGACAGGCCATCCTACGTCACGCCCAGGAGGCTTCGGAGAACCCTTACTGGGTTGCCCCAGCATACAAACAGTAAGAACCCCCCTTTATATCCTCACTATGAATAATTTACCCTCTCCCTGTTCCACCTTATTGTTCTTCGTTTCCTCTCGCGTTCATCTTCTGGCTTTGCTCTTATTAGCAAGACAGTGTAAGACGAGTACCGGGAGTGCTGCTTACTCTATTGTAATGGTACTTGGGTTTCTTCCTACCGGTGTGACACATAAATGTTTAAAGAGTTGTGCAGTTTGACAGATACACACTTTACACTGCAGAAAGGAGAGTAATGGACAACTTTAGATCGCTATCGGACTCAGACTTGCTACATAAACGTCGGAAACAAAGCTTTGAGCCAAATCTCAACAGATTGTTTCACATAATGCAAGGAAACGATCTCTAGTTAAAAATAATAGACTAGGGATGTACATTATAGGAGATTGATCTGATAAAGTGCATCACTTTAGCCAGTTTGCTGAGCTCTCTCTCTCTCTCTCGAAGTAATAGTCACCATCGCAGCTCTCTTTGCTTTGGAGGAACAGCCCTGTGAAGGCAGCTCTAGTGTTCTTCTGAGTTACAGCCTGAACTTCCTTGAAGCCCAAATTGGCCAAGTACAGGAGAAGTTACTCAAATTCTAATAATACACGTCGTAAACCGTTTGTGGCCTCGTAGCTCTGTTATCTGGTTATCTAAATTTGAAGTTTATTGCTTTTCTCTGAAGTTTGTCTGAAAAGACCTGTTAAATCATTACCCCCCCCCCCCCCCCCCCCTTTAGAACGCAGCCAGTGCCTTTGTTTGCAGAGGACTCTGAGGAGGATGAGGAAGCTGAGAAGGAACCAGAGTGGAAGAAACGCAAGATCTGAGGTGCATCAACAGCAGCTCGTTCTCTGTAGAACAGCAGACAGGGCGGGCTTGTGTTTGTGTGTATATATCATCGTAACCCAGAGGTCTCCGGATCAATCCCAAAACACGGAGTTACTGTCAGTAACGTAATTGATGCTTCTATGCAGTTACTAACAGTCTCCGTCCTCCCTCTCGTAATGTTTGCATACATGTGTTTGTGTGCATGCTTCTGTGTTGAGGGATGGCACATAAATGTGCAGGTTTTTTTTTTACTGTGCAAGCATAATATAGTTTTATACAGTTTTCTGTTCTACTCCTTCGCTTTGCAATTCATCAACCTCTGGAAGAACTTGGCTTGTTATGTCTGTTTTGATTATATGTACTTTATATTCATAATTTCTATTGTCCTCTCCTCCCACATCTCCAGAGTTTGCTAATGCCTCGTAAATTGTCTCCAGATTTTGTGGTCTGGTTGTGTTCATCAGCTATGAAGAACAGTTTGCTAGTTTGTAAAAAGTAAATTGCAAAGAAGTACACAAACTTGCAGGGTTTAGACTTTATGAAGCTGTGCAGTTTTGTTGGATGTGATACAAAACTCCAATCAGCATCACCTCAAGACCGATAGAAAGTCATTTGTATTCTCTTGTCAAATCGTGATATATTTTACCACAAATTAAAGTGATATTTCTGTTTTTTTTACCAACTGATCAAAGACTTTCTTCTGCCAGATATGTTTTTTTATGAGTCACTGACTTAATCCTGCAGATATACAGTTCACCCAGTCCGGGCCAAAAGCCGTTGTTTTGCCTCACGGCGTTAAATAAAGTTTTTACAAGCTGCTTTTTTGGCGAAGTTATTGCATCGGTAAACTTTGCTGCAACGGCTGCATTTTCTAATATTGATGAATATATAAGAAATCATGATGCAACCTTAAATTAAGATTGTTTTCTCAAGCAACTACTCTCAAAGATAAATATTGAACTACCACCAAATTGCATCATATTTCTAGCGGCTCCGATTGCTTTCACTCCTAAATTTTAAATATTAAACTTGGGGTGTGGCTGCAAACAAACAATATCTCTTTGTTTGATTGTTTGTTCCATCCGGAAATAGCTGCACTGTTCAGCATGCCTAAAACCTATAGTTTCTCTTTGAATGACCTGTGCAGTGTCTAAAGATATGTCCACTGACAGAGCAAACCACAACATACGCATCTAATCAAACACACGTTTGTGTTTTTTATTCATCTCTCTGGCGTGGTGCAACCTCCGCCTACAACAAACTAAATGAGTGTTTTTCAGTAAAACTAGTTTGTAATAGAAATTTAAGCCACATGGTCAATTTCACTGTATACATTTTGAATTTTCTTTTCTACTCGGGGTGAAACTGTAGAGCAGTCTTAAATTCCCAGCCAACCAAAGTTACAAGCAGACAACCTAATGTCTCAGTGTCCTGGCAAACTTCCTGTAGCCGTAAAATGAATACGAGACGGAGAAATACCAGGACAAGAAATATGGAAGGACTAAAACAATGAGTGATGTTTTTAAGAGCAACTAAAGTAGTGAGCTGAGCGGAGATAGGCTTCATGGGGGGGGGGGAGGAAGGAGAGGCTGACGTCAAGCTCGATTTGACAAAAAGCACTCCCGACCCCCTCAGCGAGAGGTGAAGAGCGACCGCCGATTGATTCACTCCATCGGCGTGTGATGAACCAGTTGGCACGTGGAAAAGAGAAGAAGCCGAGTGTGTGGAGCTGAAACCACAGCCTCCAGCTGCAGGCAAAGGGTCAGTTCATCCAAATGTACAAACACCTTCTCACTTACAGTACCTGCTGTGTTATGTCTATGCAACACAGAGGACGTGAATGCTGGTTTTGTGCTTCTCGAAGCATCAAAAATGTTCGAAAAACTCAACCCCAGATAGTTTTATTCATAACATTCCACAGACCTCGTCGTGACTAGTTTGCATTGGGCGTCTCTCTACCCCAAGAAATAGTCCCACAGAAAAGTTTCTTTTGTGGCCGCAAGCAATCATCAATTACTGTCGGGGGCCAAGATGCCATGATGGATAAAAAATGACATTTAACTTGACGAGAACAAACAAATAGGACCCAGATTTGTGGACTGAAGGATACGGCTGATGATATTCTAGATCTTCCTAATTGACAAATATTCACTCTTCTTTTAGCTCTGTTTTTGGTCTCAACCAACACCATGTATGTCCGTTTAGCTGCTGAAATGTTTAGTTGCTAAATCTGTCTGCTTTTTGGGGGGTTTTTTAGAGCTGAAAGCGGATGCTGAGGAAGGCAATGAAACGTGACCAAAACATTAAAGTCGTGGGCTGTAAAACCAAAAACAATGAGCTGAGTTTGGTGATCATTTTCTGTCTTTGTTTGTCACTATGAGCAGACCCGTTTACATACACATGGTCATCTGTTCCATTATTGATATGGAATTACTGATGAACGCAGCTTTAATTACTAGGCCTCAGCACTGAAGAGACATGTGATGTTGAAAACAAAAACAGCATTTAAACAGTTTTGATTAAAAAAAAACTAAAAACAGATTTAGGTCAGTATTTAGAGGCTCGAAATGTTTGAAACTTAACTTGTGAGACTTGCGACTTGTCTGGAACGTAAACATCTCTTGTATTCCTTAAACTATACATTGTATACACACCTTGAGCCCCTGCTTAACGACTCGCTGTTTGTACTGCTGCCATCTTCTCATCAGCATTTTCCAGATCTTCTCTGCACGGTGGAAACATTCTTGAGCGCCTTAATTTACAGCTCAGTGGCGCTTTACGGCGAGCTTTTTTTTGTTGTTTACGGTACGACCCTGGGCTAGTGTTCAGGAATGCACGCCACACTGCAGAGGCCGTCTCTCAAAAAAAAAAAACATCCCCGTATTCTCCATACAACCCCAAATTTGCATCCTCCAATTTGACATGATGCTTGTGTAAACACATGCTAGGCAAATTAGCACCATCTGGCACCGGTGTGCGTTATTGTACATGGCAGAATACCAGGAAGACACGCTTGTTTTAATAGAAACAAGTTTAATTCTGTAAAAAGTTATAAAATGAATATTGTACAAAAATAAAGTTTGCAGAGAGCTTTTGGTTCTGTAACACAAAACAAGTGGGACGACATGACACAGGTGTTAACACAATGAGGAGTGAAAAAGAAATCCAAATCCTTCGAATATTAACACCGAGGATTCCTTCGCATCTTTACCTTTTCTACTTGTCTTCCTTCGCATCGAAACCAAAAAGGACTAATCGCTGAGGAACAGTGGAGCGAAGATGAGAGGGGCGGTGGTCACAGTTTACACACTTTTAATGTATGGTATCGAAGAGAAGCGAGGTCGCTCCGAGGCTTCTGGGAAGACTCCTAACTGCACATTCTCATCTGGAAAGGCTTACGCACGAATCAGTTGTTAAAGGGGATGATGATCCAATTGATGAGGTATGCTGTGATAAAAGCTCGATTTTTTTCTCTCTCTCTGTGTAGTGTTTGGCCTTAATTCAGCTTGATGCAGTGGATTTGTTCTGTGTGCAGGGGGATTACACAGTAAAGCTGGCTTGCTTGCTGCTGGGTGGGCACAGATACCTTGGTCCCTAATCCGTGCTAACATCAAGACCTACCCGGGGGCTCTCTTTGTTCCACTTAAAACCATCCCCTCGCAGGGTCTCCATGGGCCCAGCAACATGCTTTCAAAAAATGCCTCCTGTTTTCCTGGATGTATATTTGTGTATAGTTTGGGGGGGGGGGGAAACTTGGCTGAACTAGTTATTACATGTAGAAAGCATGTTGAGCCTACCCATCGTCTTGCTTCTAATTCCAAAAAAACATATTCTTTTGTCCAAGCCTCTAGTCTTGTGATATTTACATCAGTTTCCGCGATGACAGTTGCTACGGTTGCTGGATTTTCATCAACACGGCTTTGCCCGCGGGGATATTTGGTTAAGACTCGTGTTAGAGGATCACTTTCAAATCCCTTTTCAGGCAGTAAGACCCGTCTGTCAGAGTCGAGACAGAACCACAAGCAGTCTTGTGAACTGTAAAGCCTATTGGGACAGTAACCGCTGCAAAGCCTTTTGACAGACTCGGTACAAGTATAGAGTGAGGTTTGGGCGTAACGTGTGCCGATAGGCAGGCAAACCCCGGCAGCTCCTATACTCCTGTGACTCAAAGGATGGATCCTTCTAAGGCACCTGCAGATCCTCAGAGAGACCACTACTGTCGTGTCGATTTTAGATTTCAAATTCAGAAATGTGACGGCTCCTGTTTGGAGTGATGTTCAATCTGTTCTGGATTATTAACTGGAAAATAAACAGCAGCAAAGCGTAATTTGCCGAGAGAGCAACGTGTGAAGTCCCCCCCCCCCCCCCTGTCTTAGCTAGCATGGTCACATTTGGAAAAATGAGGTGACGTGTTTAAAAGAAATATCTACCCTGCCGTCCCTCAAAAATGCTCCAAAACAATCAATTCACTCAAACGTCTTCTATTGGTCCCCTCCTCTTGTGTCTCTTACTACCCGTCCTTAACTGGATAGCTAGTGATGATCCTTTGGTGTCATGAATGGAGAAACTCTGGAATCTAAGTGAAGCGAATAAGCATTATTAGGATTTGTGGGCGAGTGTTTTTTTCGCAGTTCTGGATCACCTTTTCGGATTTTGCTTGAGAAAAATGCTCCACAATGGCACCGTCGAGGACAAACAAAGCTTTCAAATAAATAAGAAAAAATGACAATTTCTTTCATAAAATGGATTGAAATAAATAACAATAAGTTAATTCCCATCTTAATAAATATACCTCTTACACACACGTGTGTATATATATATATACACATATATATGTATTTATGTATGTATATATATATGATTGGATTTGATGTAGATGTAGCCTTGCAACAAAAAGTCTTTGCTGAACTCCGCCGTGGTATTTGTCATCCCTTGGCTCCGAATGTAAATGTCAACATCCAGACTATGCAGTGAAAGTCATTTAGATTGCAGCTGATTATACTCCTCAAATCTCCGCGTTCATCTGAAGTCTCAGGAGCAGCTATGGAAAAACTGATGTTCCTGGGAAAATGAATTCCTCCGGAGGTAAAAAAAACAACAAAAAAACAAGTTTTCTTCACTCTCACCTTCTTAGACAGCACAGTTAGTTAGCAAAGTGTAACAGTGTCGTTTCTCCTGCATATACTGGTCAGGGGTTCTGAAGGACTGAGCATGGACTGTCAAAGTTGAATGTACAGTTTGCTTTTTTTAAATGGATGTCCCATCGTTTTTTTGACTGCTAACAAAAATACGAGTCAATACACTCCCTTTTTTTTCGACCAGGTTGTGACCATAGTCCAACAGAGATCCCACCAGCCGGGAAAAAAGTGATCCTTAGTTCACTGATGTAGATCTTGTCTGTCACTTCATCAGACACAGGCACACGTCCTGGCCGAATGCTTCTTCAGCGTGTGATACACTACATTGTCGTCCAAGAAAGACAAGTCATCGTCGAAAGCGATTGGCCGACAGCAGGTGCGGGAGGGCGTGTCCTTGTCCAGCTTCTTGTTGTGTGTGAGATTGTTGAGGATCTTGTCGTAGTTGGTCTCGGCCTCCACGCAGGGGCCGCTGCAGTACCGAAAGATCAGCTCCTCTTTAGTCTGGTAGCCCAGCCCCAAGTCTGTCACATTGAGGTGGACCTCCTTCAGCAAGCAGCCTCGGGTCTGCACCGATATCCCGTCCCTCCCCTTCTCACCTCGCCCTCCTTTCCCACCTCGGCTTCCGCCTCGTCCCCGACCGCGCTTCCTGTCACCATGTCCTCTCCTCTCGCCTCTCGCGCCTCCTGTGTTTGCTGCTCCCCTCTGTCTCTGCTCCCTCCGTCCCTTGGAGCCTCCGCTGGGCTCTGACGATCGCCGGAGTCTGCCGATGGTAGCCTCGATAAAATCCATTACATCATCAAACTGCTCCGGATAGGGACCCGCGATGTCATCTGAAAAATACAGAAGGAACACATTCCCTTTATAAAGTTGGTATTAAAATAATATATCACTGACTTTCTGAGACGTCACCTCAACAACATGGTAATCAATGATCTACTTCTGACTGGATGAGAAGATTAGATTGAACTTTAAATATCCCTGTGGGGAAAAACAAACAAATCAAACCACATTGAGGGTATGACAACAATGCAGAACTAGAAATCTCAGCAAAAGAACACATAAATGCGTGTAAGTAAGAAAGGGTATTAAAAAAGCAATATGGCATGTTTTGGTTAAAAGTATGCAGCATCCCATTGAATAGGAATTAACCCTCTGCATGTACAGTGCATTTTTACCATCACATGTCCAGCCTACAGTACTTGATTGAGCATGCTCATTGAGGAGTTTTAATTCATCTTTTTCAATTCATTCTTTATTGTTGTTGTTTTTTTCAAATGTGTGGTAAACCCCGAAGGTTGCGCACAGTCCACATTGTTGGCTTGATTTTTCAATGTACCTTTACCCATTAGTTAGCTTTCTAGCTAACATTACTGTAGCTAACTCAACACTTGGCAGATTTCACACTGTATGTATTAGACAAATGGATATCCGTGGATAACATAATGGATCATTTCTGCTTGTGATATGATAAATGTTTAGTTACTGCATATTACATGGTGAATACAGTCTGAGCAGATATCCCCTAATATTGCCATTTTATTCCTGTAATTTCTTGTTAATTCCCAGGGAAAGTTTCCACCTTAAACATTCCCGGAACTTTGCACCCCTAGGTGAGATAAACAATAAATATGGAAAAATGTCCACGGTATACAAAAAGTTAGTAAGCAACATGGTTACACAAACTAACTGGCTCTGTCACCAATTCACCAACTAGCACCTCTAAAGATAATTAGTTGACGTGTTATATCTGGTTTAATCTGTACAAATGTGAGCGTGGTATTGATCTTCATCCTAATTCTATACCAGCAAGTCAGACTACTCCTCTAAATGCACAAATACAGATGTGAACGTAACATGCAGAATTGAACAAATGCACTTCGACCAAAGCAATCAGTTCAACAAACCATTCACACAAAGTGTTGAAAAAAATATGCAGACAATGTCCATAAATACTGAGAAATCCTCTGCGAGATCAGAAACGGTGCATGCTGATTTATAGATTAGATGTCAGGCGGAGGAATGCAGAGAGCAGTCCAGAGTTGTTTCTTATTGACGTTGAGTGCAGGTGCGCTGCTTTGACTCTTTTCAAGATGGCTGATGGGGGATGAGTTGGAGGCTGAAGTTCAGAGGGTGTTGTCACTTCCACTTTGTTGTAGTCAAAGAAGATTTGTACATCTGTAATGATGGGATGTGGGGTAGACTTGATTTTTGCATGAATAACCAAGGCCCGGCACGCTGCCGACATTCGTTTTCAATCTCAAGAGAACCTGAGTCGTTAAAGGTTGTTCAGCCGTACATCTGCAGTTAACCCTGTTTGCTTTCACACACCAATTGCCTGCGATGATACAGTAGGCACAGACCAATTACACCACCAAGAGAGACGCAGTGAGAGATAGTTTTTCAGTCATTTAAATCTTTCATGGATGTAATTTGAGAATGCCAACACTTCAAAGGCCAAATAAAAAGGAAATGATATGCTTTGGGTCATTTAGATGAAGCAGATTGTAGTCTGCTCGAAACTCAAAACATGCACCGGCTCAGCTCTCCGCCATCTGCTTGCGAGCAGCGATGAGAACTGACTGCGAAGTCTTGGACCCTCCTGTGTTACATGTTGATTCTATTATGGGGTAAAGTCTCTCCTACTCCCAAACGCCTGAAGGTCTGGCAACAGTGAACTATGAATGTGAATCATGAAGACATATTGTTCTGAAGGGAATCAATTGGTCCAACTCTAATTACGTTACCTGCGTGCGTGTTTGGGTGTGTGTCAGGAAGTCGGGGGGCCAATGGGGAGCGATATCTGGCAGGTGGTGTTGTGGTTAACACAGCCTCCATATTGCAGTGTCACCTATCTCTCTTGTCTTACCTGTTCCTTTGGTAATAGCGCACAAGCCATCTGATCCGCCTGCGCTCCACAGCTGATTGGGCTGCTGCTCGTATATCAGGTGAGCCCGGGCCAATCTGTTTGGACACACCTGCCCTTTGATTTAGACACCTCCTATTATGTGTCAGCTGACAGGCAAGGGTGGCTACAGTGTACACACCTGCTGACAGACTGGGCCCGGTGGCAGCCAAAGAGGAGCAATTCAAGGTGCAAATTGTGCCATAATTTTGCAGAGTCACTGGCTGAATACTACAATATCAGTCCCCTCGTGCAGCTGCTGCCTGCAGATTTTAGCCTAAAAAAACGTTGATGTTGCGCGCAAAACCAACAGACTCGTCCCCTCTTAGGGCTACAGTTTTGTTTACACTGTTGGTGCATAGTTAATGGTCTTTGGTTACAAGCACATCAGTGATGTCACCACGGTCCAAACAAGAATATGAGGTGGCAGGACAAACATTTGTCCAAATGTTCCATTCCTTATCTAGTTCTTGGCCGCGTCTACTTCTGCGTGAAGATGATACAGTGTCACTTTGATCCAAACAAAATAAATTCCTGCCCACTGTTGCTGTTGAAAATGAACATAAACACAGAACTCTCACTCGGTGCTTCAAACTTTTCCGGTGTTGTCCAGCCTCTCGCCTGCAATGTGGTTCACACTGCCATCTCTAAAACCCATAATTTCTGACTTTTGGCAGATGGGCAAAGGTCATGGGTCTCTGTGTTTCAGAGTGGCAGAGGTGAACGTCAACAAAGGGAGAAGGGGGGAATGTGGAGAGCAACCTCTGAGATCAGAGCTGCTCATGCTCTTATTCATGCTGCAGGCTTGTTTTGACAAGTGCTGTAACCCACAGAAGCAATAAAAAAACAAATTAAGATCTTCCCTCTGATAACCTGCCCTGTCTGAGAGCCTTATCAATGTAGGACTCTCCACTGTTGGCTCACTTTACCTGCTGTTTCTCAAGTGTGATTAGTGTAAATGACTTGGCCAGCAAACCAATAGTGTCTGAAGTGCCCTTTTTTACTAAATGACACCTACAGTATGAGCTGTGCATGCTGCCTACTTTTCCTCTCGACAGTCAACACGTTGCATGACAATGAGATGAAAAGATGCCAGCTTCACTATTTATGATTTAATGATTTAAATGGTCAATTGCATGCTATTAAATGGTTTGCACAAGCAGCGCAGATCAAGACTAAAATGTGAAACCCCATGTGGGACAATTATCCACCATTTAAGACAAGTGACTGCGCCTCCCAAAAGATTGTGTCAAAACATGCCGCGTGCCTTACATTGGTCCTCCATGGAGATCTCCTGCAGGTTGTGATCTTTACGCTGGAACGTTGGCTCTTCTTCCTCCACAGACAGGGACGCAGAATCACTGTAGCCGCTGGGGAAATAACGCCTCTTGGCTGGCTGAGTGTTTTGGTAGAGAGGCCGTGTAGCAACAGAGTTCAGGAGCAACAAACACGTGGCCAAAACATCCCATAACTTCATCTTAGACTCAGTTCCTATGAAGAAAGCTGCAAAAATAAGAGAGGCTCTTTTATTTCAAATGATAAGCAATAACAATAATAAGGTTATCAAAAATACACCTACTCTCCAATCACAATGTAGGCCAACTCGTGTTTATAATGAAGTCAGCAAAGAGTTTGAAACAGTGTGGCCAGACCTGCCCTGACTCATTCTGTATTAATAACTGTGTCATCATGTCGAGAGGCTTTGAACTCCACTTCGTTTCTATCTCATAGTGGAATTTGTTGTAAATATGAATATCAGCGTAAACCTACCAGGCCATTCTAAATAGATTAATCACAATGAAAAATGGCCTATGTACTTGATAATCTCAAGGTATCCCCAACATATAGAAATAATGATACAAAGAATAATGCGTAAATGTGTGCGTAAAAGTACTATGTTGTTTTAAAATTCCTAGCAGCCTCCTACTTATTCTCTATTGACCTATGAGGAATATTAGATAATATATTCATGTTGTTGTGAGGGCGAGCTCTTGCTACTTGTAATGAGGCACGGAGGGTGCGCCTTACACAAAAAAAAAATGCGTTGGTTAAAGCACGCACCACACCGTGTTGGCAACGATAGCCTAAATAATGGTGTGAGTTGGCCAGATGGCGATCCCCAAAGCTTACGTGACTCTGTCTAATGGCATGTTGAGTCTGCAGTAAACCTAAACAGCTATGCATGGATAAATACTGTGCTTAAAAATGCCGTGCAAAAGTCCTAACAAATGCACAAGCTGCATTTTCATTTTCATTTTGCTATTTCAACGAAAATGACTAAAGTGAGTCTCGTATTGCGCAAAAATATTCTGAGGATATGAAGATATTTTGTTTTAAACTCTCAAATGAAAAAGAATATGTTGCTCCACTTACCTTAAATATGGCCCATGCAGACCTGAAACTCGCTTGGCTGTTTGTGTTAAAATCCAAAACAGAAAACGCGTCTCAGTTAGTGTCCAAAGCTGAATTGGCTGCATGAATCGTTCAACAACCACACTCCGAAAATGTCCTTAAAACGAGTTCAAATTCGGCCTATGTCCCGATAGAAATAAAAAGCTAAAATACCACACCAGTTGTTTTTTTCATTCTCCGATCCGGCAAAAACCACGCGTCTTCCCACACTTTGGAGTCCAAAGGTGGGTGTTGAAAAGAGCGTACCAAGTGCCACTGCGCCTTACGGGGTACAGTTGCTGATTAATTGGATGCTACGTTTCCACGTTGGAAATCCGAGAGAGTTCCACCATCTCCGACTGAGAGGAGTTCAATGAAGACATCAGCGTCTCCAGTGCAAAAGCAAGGCGCCAAAGGTCCAAAAAATCTGTTTCCCAGGATGCAAGAAGCTCTTCTCTGCCTCTTGATAAAACAGTTAAAGCGCCGTTATATCCACAACTGCGTTAAATGTTCATAGTCGCCGACATATGACAATATGTTGACATGATAAACAACACAGATTGGGGTATTTATTCTCCATTTCTCCGGGTCAGATAGTGTTTATGCAGCTCGAAGAGTTTCCACACGCGTTGTCCTCATACTGGACTGAAGCGGGACAGATGTCTGCGCATAACACCGCACCGCGCGCAGAGGGCAGTTTGGAGAGATTTATAGTTAAGTGCGCTCTGACGTATTGGGCAGTTGGTGTCCGCCCCTTATATATCCCCGCAAGAGCAAACGGAGATCCACAAATATTTCTCCAAACCACTCCTGGAGCCCCGTTTGGAGGAGCGCAGTTTTCAGATGTCTTTGGGATTATGTCACACATCCTGATGTCCTCGGATTAGATTTCAGTATACGCGGAATGCGATTTGGAGATGTTGTGTTGCGATGCATGTTTCTAACCTGATCTCCGCGCTCTCTTTGCGCGCCGGTGTCATGTTCCGTCTGATGGCCACACACATCTCACATTTGAGTCCCAGTTCACTTGCTATTTACTAGAACATATTTGTAAATACGCCAGAGGAGCATTTGGGGGCAGAGTGAACACTTTGTTTTAGCCTATATGTTGGCAATGTATTCTACTCCAGATTTATTACATAGAAATGTAACTCATAGGAGTGTCTGGTCATTCAATAAGCACTTTCTTGTCAAGGTGAGCCTGGGGCAGTACCGCACAGACCACAAAAAAAAGGACTCTGAACCGGCTAAGATGTGGTACCTGAGAGGCTTTCCATCACCCTTCATGATTTACAAGCTATACACTCGCCTTTCATCTTCTGCACAACTGAATTCCACATACCCAGTCCTTTAAGAATTAAACTCATGTTTTGTGCATGTGCCAGAAGAGACCGACTCCTTCCAACAACTAAACCCTTCGCTTTTCCAAGAAGCTTTCTGGTTTTAATTTAACATGTGAAATGCTGCTGAAGATGTCTTTTCCAATAAAAGGATAGAAATCCCAGCATTGACACTTTAAATCCACGCTGACGTATCTGTTATTCAGAGGTATTAAGGCTCATAGATATGTGTATACTCATGGGCTGAAGCTTCTTGTCAATACATGTTTTCTTTCAAGCATTTGTGTGTGCGCCCTACCCATTCTTAAAGTATCTGCATGGTACAGAGCCAAGTCCTAATTGTATGGATTCCTTTCCATCATGTTCTCACACGGTTTCATTGTGGTTACCGACAGCTACTGGTGTTTTGTTTGTTATGATAGAAACCACTGAATTCATATAATTGTTTTTTGTACATTTATAGTAACTTGGCTCTGACGTCCACCTTATTTCATGTAGTTTAGCATTGTTCAATAGCAAAATGATTTCTGATGTTTAGTCTATAGGACACAGATTCCCTGGTGACATTCTTCTGTTATTACTATGCTGTTACAGGACCAGATCCTCTTCAACTTCCTTTCCCCTCTAAACTATTTTAATTGGACACTGACTTGGAATAGTAATGTAATTGGAATCGTCTGTATTTGTCTTTAATTATCTTTTTTTTTTATATTATTGTCCTCTTGGTTTTAAAGGGGAACATATCATGTTCATTTTTAGTTTCATAACTGTATTTTGGGTTTCTACTAAAACATGCTTAAAGGTAAAAGAAACACATTATTTTTCTCATGGTGCCCGTCAGAATATAGCCATATTCACCCTCTGACTGAATTGCTCTGTTTTAGAGCCTGTTTTTTTAAGCCCCCCCCCCCTGTCGTACCTGAAAGTGAGCCCAGTTCCTCGGTGTTGCAGCGATCCTTCACATCAGCGGTCATAATTCTCTCTGCACTCTTGCCCTCGATGAGGCATCTCACTAGTTCAGGGTAAGTGGGCAACTCGGCTACACCCATAACTAGATTTATACAAATCAAAAGGAAAAACAACAGGTCTTCACCAGGGATATTAAATTGTTCAGAAAACAGCTTTGTGCAACATTTCCATGCCAGTGCATGCTGGGATAGCCTCCAGGCTCCCATTTACAGGAATACGCAGGTGAAAAGATTGAATGAAAAGAAACCATACTTACATAAATAAGCTCGACAGCATGAATGTAATGTGAACTGGCAGTACATTACAGTACATTATTAAGTCATTTGGAAGCAGAGCAGAGTGTCGGGTCTCTCTGTAGTTCTTCAAGGTTATTTAAAGTTCATCAGGAGACGTAGGAGCTGAGAAATCTAAAGCTACAAATAGTTTTATTTGTTATTTAGATATATATATATATAAATAAACATACTGTATTCAACTTTTAAATGTCTCATTCAATGTTATATGACTGTATTAATAGTCATTCATGGAAAGCACTTTGATTCTATTTGTAGAGGAAGATCACAAAGCTGAAACTAATGAACTAGAATGAGTCAGTTAATTAACAGAAATGACTAATCAGCAACTGTTTTGATACTATAATACTATGATAATGTTTATGATGATGGAGCAATAAAGACAATAACAAGCAATATTATTAAGACATCACCTTGGGCTTTAGGAAACTGATTGTGAAACTGACATTTTACACTAACATTTCATCGACTCAATGATAATAATTGGAAAAATAATCAGAGGGATAATCGATACAAAGAAGAATACAGATTTAATTTCAGCATAATCTAGATTTATTTGTCATATTGTAGAAAGCAAAATAATTGCATTGGAAACAACAGTCCGTGGTGGATCCTCGTTGTCTGTCAATGTCTGTTTGGTAGCATGAGATACATTTGAAAAATGACCGGAGCAGATCTCAACATAGGAGATGTTTTTAACACGTCACCGCATATGACGGCTCCGTCTAGGACACAGCCTGCTCAGAGATAGGACAGACAGAGGCCGTATTGTTTATTGATATCTTGCAGCAGTGTCACCAAAAGGATTCCTCTGTGACTCTCCTCTGTCTCATGAAAGGCAGAGTCCAAGAAGATAATCGTCCCCGAAAATAGAACCCATCTCACAGAGTTCCTTTATGCCAGAGCGCTGCACAGTCCGAGGGGAGTCATCAGTCCCCTGAGCTGAATGCTTGAGTGACGATAATAAATATTAATTTGTTTGGAGGAGAAACATGAGTAAGCTGAACGAATCACCACCGCATGGGGTGTGAGGAAGAGACGCGTCACTCACACAGAGGAGCCCCCTTTTTTCATTATCTGTGCCACTGACTGACTGGACAGGCACCTTGATGTTTGATGGCAAGCCTCCACGGAGCGATGACAGGCCCTCATATGGAAAGAGCAGTGACTCCCCAACGAGTTTATATGAACATATAACAATAATCACACAAAACAATCCAGATCAATGCAGCTGTTTCAGCTTAATATGGAATTGTAAAACTTAATATGAAACAAATGATTCTATGAGTCACTATTGCATGTAATATGCAATAAAAGTGGACCATCTGTATAGGCTGGTTTAATATGTTTTATTCCAGCTTCACAATGTCTTTTGTGAACAATGAAAAAAAGATTTCAACACACTATGCACAAGTCCCTCCGGAGGTGAATGCAATAAATATAACTCGGTGGGAGAAAAAAAAAAACACAACAACAATTCATTTAAAGCGTTATTGTGATCTAGATGATTAACATGCTGAGTTCCAAAGAGATCCTAAGGGTACAACTTCATCAGTATTTTAATAGTCAATTGTACTTAAAAAGTTGTGGTACCTATTGAAACTACAATGGTGATGCTGGTGTGGGACATATTTTCACATGTTAGGTTATCAGTACCAAGTGAGCACCTTTTAGAATACAATACATAGATATTGTTGCAGTCCAGCTGCATCCCTTCATGGCCGAATAGCGGCGTGTTTGTATTTGGATTTTTTCCCCAGAATGAATTAATACACTGTCACTAGCACATGTCATGTCAAAATAGGTCTCGGGGGGACATGACAGTGACTTCGGCTTATACCTCTGCTCTGCAGTTTACTTTTGAAAAAGCAGCAAGGACTCTGTGTGGTTATTGAAGTCATTGAGTTATAATTAGAACATGACCCGCATGAAACATTTCTAGCCTCTTGTTGTTTCAAAGCCGAACAAAAGGAAAACCAGATACTGTATTGAATAGGTGTAGTGATGTACAACATTCAGAGCATTAATAAAGCGGCAGATTTGCTAAGATATAGCAGAGTACTTGTTGTCATGAAAAGAGAATGAAGTCACTGTGTGCGTTTGTAATCCAAGCGTCTCCTTGCTTTGTTTACAAAGCCGGGCTGGCCTGTGTGTGTGCTTTAAGTGCATGTGAGCGTGCCCCACTGGCTAACTTCTGGCCACCGTTATGCACTGCTCTCATGTGGCGGTTTACAGCTGATAACGCTGTCTTGGCTGGCGTCGTCATCGCAGAAGCGTAGCACCCATCCTCTGGGTGCCCCTCAGGTAAACACCGTCAGCTCTGCCAACGCTGTTGCTGTTTGCATTATTAGCCCCGTTAGCTGGGAGCTAGAATTTTCTTTTATATATAGCAAGTTGATCCTTCTGATATATTAAGTGTCGAGGGAAACCGGTCCTAATTTATTTTAGGATTGCAGTATATTATAGAGATTCTCCTTTCATTGTCCACCCAATGCATGGCAGCTCCAACTCCACATCATTGTCCTTTTTTTTGCCAATCATGACAGTAGCCTCTCATTATGTATTCTGCATGTACTTTGTGTGCGCGGGAGTGCCGGTTTCCTGCCAGAGGGAGCTCAGCTGTCAGCCAGACACAGAGCCCCGGATCAAACCTTGGCACAGAGACGGAGAGACAGAGCAGGTAGGCAGGGCAGATACCGGAGGATCCACATAGCTTTCAGCTGATCCATTAGGACATGCTACAATTCAGATGTGGCGGGCCGCCAAATGCCCAGCCATTGTGGCATTCGGAGCAGTATTCCCATCCGTTTCAGTCATTGCTCAAACATTTTATGAGTATTTATTGGCATCATACACACATAAGATTGTATGCATGCAAAAGTATGTGCTTGCTGGAGCATGTGTGTTTGACTTTGCGTGTGAGCGAGTGTGTGTAAATGAGATCACTTGGTACTATCAAAGTGCAGGCAGGACTATGACACTGTTATAAATAGAAGGGAGGAAGTACGGAAGGTTAAATCTCTCAGTCACTGATACTAAATGTGTAGAGAGAGGGAGCCATTTCAAAAACCCCACATGTCCTTTTAGGCTTATTTCACTATGTATATTTACATTGTGTACATTTTGGGGTGTTCTCCCTCGCTGTACAGTGTAAACAGTGGGCCGAGGTAGTCGCAGTAATTCAGCTTTCTTGTCAACTATAAGGTCTGATTTGAAAAGTTGAATCAACTCCGTTTTCCTCTTCGGGTCAATGCAACATCAAGGCTTAGCTTGTCATTACATCGCAATAGCCTCCAGATAGCTGCACGCTGTGTGAACAGCTTATTATTGGTCCAGGGCGAATTATCACCTCATGACCAAATGGGAATCCAGTAAGCTCGCTCCCACGGACCAGTGACTTCATTGGGCCATGATGAAAATGATGAATTAAAGGTTCTTCGAGTGGAGTACAGCGCTGAGAGAGTTATTGACCTGTAAGCATTTACAACACTGCTCCCTGCTTTTTTTATTATTATTTTTTATACAATTCACAAATAGTGCTGAAAGATATTGTCCCTCACTACAAAGTGCTGGACAGGTGGGATGCATAGATTGACTCTGAGATGCACTTGGGACATCTCGGCAACTGCCCCAACCCTGAAGACCTCCAGGCGTGTCTGCATTCAGCTGTCTGCATGACAAAAGATGGATTGAAATAAGGAATTTCAGAGGATATGTGTGTGCATGTATTCTATATGGTGCGGTCGGATGCATCTCCAAACATGCACACAATGCCTGCAGACACAGCAAAAGGATGGTCTGTGGTTAGGCTGATAAGAGTTGCTCCACTCTTTAAATTCAGCCCTCCAGCATCGTTCACTGCCTGCCCTCGGCAGCCTCTTAATCTTGACCGCCGACATCTACCTGGCATGACTTTGACCCCTGACTTTTGGCAGCTGTCAGTGGCGCCCCTCATTGGACATTGGACATGTGGGATACTAGCGCTCCTCCCAAAAGGTGGCACGGTGTCAGTCTCTTTGCTGGCTTTACGGTTTTTAGCATTCAAAGAGCGTCCGCCAGGGCCTCCTCTTACTGCGTTACTAAACAAACAGGGCTGGCGAAGTGCTGATCACAACCACTGAGCAATGATGAAAAGCTCCCCTGGGGAAGGGACACGGTTACGTTGCTTGTTGTCCGTTTGCTTTGCGTATCTGTATCGGTTTACAGATTTGAACGGAGCTATTTTGATTATAACCTCTAGCCTTCAAGCCTTGCTCGCTGTGGACGGCTCTGCTAAAAGTGTGGTGCACAAAGCTGGGTCTTGACTTTCACAAAGCTTCCCTGTCCCCAACGTAACAAGGTCACACTAATTGGAGAAGGAAGTGTTGAGGATGTCTTTGGGAGAAGGAGCGGCAGAGTTAGAGAGTGATAGCAGAGAGGGTCAGATCCTGTTTCTGCTCTGGTTCCCTGTTCTAATCCAGCCTGGTATGTGTTGAGATCAGAGCAGGTCCCTTTCACCGCAGCCATCCGGTGGCTGTGCAGTGGGACTCGCTAAGTCCCCATTTCCTTTGCTGCTGCAAATTCGTTTGTAGAGAAGCGCTCGATGACAGTCTGGCACATGGCTCGCGCCGGGAATCAAGTTCACTCGAAAGGAACTTAAAATTAAGTGACCCAACAAGAGAAACAGTCCCACAGTCCATTTCAGGTCCTAACCCCTGAGAAACATGGCACTGGACAGCTGTATGTTCCCCTTGATGTATTTATGTCAGCCGCTTACATAAATACACTGTGACACACATACACATTCACACTCATACGCGTGGGCCTGTGTGTGTGTGTGTGTGTGTAAATGTGCGCGCTCACACAGGCACAGTGGCACACACTAACACACACAAATGCATACAGTGACACTCGGGCGCACACACACCGAGGCACAGACACACACACATCATGCTCCCTGTCAGTAATACCCAGAGGATATTATGTCTCTCTCAGCAGACTGGACAGTTGATCAGAGCAGCATGACCACACGGTCACTTTGATGTAAATCACGTAGTGCAGTCACCTTGAAAATTGTTTGAAAAACATTTCCCTTGGTTTATTTTTCTTCTTTTTTATATATATATACATATGTGTGCGTTTCACAAAATGCCAGAAAATATAAAAAATACAGTTGCACCAGTTGCACTGTATGAATAACAACTTCATTGTGAGACCAACAAAAAATGTATTAGTAATCTGCCAGTGACTGGCTGCCTTTCCACACATTCAGGTTAGACATTTTATAATAACACCAACAACCAAGCATAATTACAAATCCTGCATAAATGAGTGTGGGACTCTTAATACTTCTGACCCATTAAGATCTGGGTTATAACTGGCCAATTACTGCTTTATGGTGAACTCTTCCCATTAAATGGATTGACTTTGTCACTTCACGCTGAAATTATAATCCTGCGTTGTACAATGATGCTCACAAACACACACACAAAGTCGCACACTCACACTCACAACACTGCAAGCAGACTACACACAAATGTGTAGAACATGGCTCACACACTGCTCGGGTTAGAAGTTCAGACTTTAACCGGGGCCACCCATGTTAAAATGTATAAACTCCTGGTCCTGCCAGCCAGTCGAAATCCATTAAGGACAGATGTGGATGGACGGGAGGCGAAATATGACTCATGATTATGCTAAAACAGGATGTGGCGTTTCCCTGTGTTTCATATTTCACTGCTCCTAAATGACATTACCACTCCAACATGGACTCGAGTATAAGGAGTATTAGCACATATTATTACTAGGCAAACACTGCCTCAGTTGTTCCTGTAATGAATAGAGAGGTGAGTCAAATGTGTGGCGGCAACCTTGAACTTTGTTTCATGAATAGCATATAACAAGAGGCTTACAATAACAAACACAATGGAGCTTACAAAGAGACAATTGGATGTAATCCCACGATGATCTAATCAGTTCACTTGGTGAGTAGAGGTTGTGGGAAAGTTGACTTTGTGTTTATTTACTTCCAAGGTCAAATAAATTAGCGATAGCTACCAGTTGTAAAGGTGTATCCTTGGATCCTGGATCAGCTGTAATGTGATATCAGATATGAACTAATTAAACTGTTTATTATAACCTTGGTGGATATTGAATCTTATTAACAGGAAAGTAAACATGCTATCCGTCTCTAAGCTAAACTAATTTAATACCGAGATGGAGAAATGTTTAACCCTTTTTTTTTTTGTTAACTCTTTCGACACAGTGGTGGACCTCTGTAGATGTGTCGGATCCTACAGAGAGTATTGACGACACTTTACAGTGTGAACTGCTGATGAAGAGCAGATAATTAGGAAAAAAGGATGCTGTGAGAATTTTGCATGTTATCATCATTACCAGGAAAAGGAGGTCAGGTTTATTTGGTAATCACCATGGTGTTTGGCTCCAAAAGGACAAGAAGTATTTGTACACGGCAGGGCAGTGAGTCATTCAGGGCAGAGAGACAATTTCAAACTCTCTTCATTCGTTGTTTTGAGTCTCTACCTGATAGCTGAAGTATCTGGAGACATACACTTGGGTTCATAGGTCAAAGGTTCAGGTGTCAGGCGTTGAATTGCTCAGGGCATACTTTTGTCTCGCCTCTAAGAAAGAAAATTTTAAAGTGTGAAAATATATATACACACACACACTTTAATTTCATCCCAATCCTAGGATTTTATTCATGACGGCTCTGATGACAGACTTTTGGAGGTTGGGGGCGAGACGCATGACAACACATGAACTTTATCATGACTGTAACAAGATAATCTGGCCTCGTATCACACATCACTCCCATTCCAAGACACTTTATCAGTTTAAGCCCGAGTCTGAAAACACTACAGCTGTCTCTTTGACCTGTGACAGGCGATCTCACTGCAGGTTAGGATGCTGAGTCGGTTCATGTTACTAACAATTGGCATGTGCAAAGTTTGTGTGAAGAATCACCAGCAACACCGTTGACGCACCGAAGCAGCTGAGAACACTATGAATGAACGACAGTCTCACAAATGGATGTGACAGATAGATAGATATATGGCCGTATGGGTAGCCAGACAGGTGATGGATAGATAGATAGCCAGGCAGATCCATGTAAACATGCTCTTAGATATCAAAGATGCTACAATCTTGCAGACTGCATAGCAATAAAAAAAATAAGAGAATACAGTGAATGTCATTTCCTGTACGGCAAGTTCAGAGTTTCACCTTTTGTGTTGAATAATAGGTCAACCGAAGGGTCAATTATCCAACTGTTAGTGGGGGATCAACACACTCATGCGTTTCCTTTAGAACTGTTTTTCTGCTCTTTAAAAAAAAATACAGTTTTCAGGGGGACAAGGGCGCAGGGGGGGGGCAACGCTTTGGAAGGGGACGACGATCGTATTTCCAATACATTTCTTCTGAGAACAGAAGAACCTTCCGTACCTGTCGCAAGTGTAAAACAGAGAGGTGTCAAAAGTGAAACGCGATCGGCATATCTGACAAAGGGGGAAACTGCTGTGAGGGATCAGTTCAGAGAGAGAAAGACCCGCGTCCCCACAGCAGATGGGAGCTTTATCGTTGTGGCCGGAGGCGCAAGAGAGCCAAAGAAGAGAGACGGGGGAGACCACAAAAAAGGCCGGAGACGCGGCTGGACTGTGACACATGTCCCACTGCGGAGGGGGATTTCACTCACCTGGCCTTTGGTGTGTCATCGTGTTACCACTCCTTGTCATGAGCCTCCACCCTGTCCGCCTACGCTGTATTGTTCTGCACTGCATGTGGACAAGGGAATAAAAGAGAATAGATAATGAAAAAGAGAGTAAGCTAGGCAGTGGGAGTGAGCCACATTTTGGCCCTTTGTTGGTGCTGTGTCTTTTTTTTTAAACAATACTAAAGTGAGGGATAAAAGCTGATCAAAGGGATTGTATGTGATTGCTCTGGGTGGGTGTTGAGGATCATTAGTTGGGAAGGCAGTGAGAGCGAATAGAGAGGGGGGGGTCCGATGTGTCACGGAAGAGGGGGGAAAAATGAATGATGCTGCAGACGAAGAAGCTCATCAAACAGTGCTATCGTGCTTCATCGCGCAGATATTGAAAAGACACACCTGAGGACCGCTCACTGAACACCACACCTGGTTTTTATATGGTCCAATGTCACCATCTGTCCCTTTCAAAGTAGCTACATGCAAAATCCCGCTTCTATGTCGGAACATCAAGACGTTTCATAGCTTTAATGACAGCTACTGTTATTTTTGCACAATGTAAGAGAAAGAGAGAGAGAGAAAAGGGAGCGTGTTTGTGTGAGGATCTGAGGGGAAGAGAGTGCCTTATAGTCATAACACACCCCAGATGTGCTTAAGCCCAAAATAAACAATAACTAAAGCCAGTTTTTACTGTGTTGAGTCCTATTTACACTGATGTAAAGACAAGCCTTCACTTGCACTGTGAAGAAATTGTGCATCCTCAGAATCTTAACAGATGGTGAAACACAAGACAGCTGACCAGGTACATTTTAATAATGGGGAAACTTAAATATGCAGAATTTACACAGAGGTGCATATGCTTCAACTTTGAAAGCCACAGTGTTTTGTCTGAGGTATTTATTATATAAACAAACTCTGTAACAAGCAAGTATATAAAAGTAACACTTAGAAACATGAGCCACTCCGAGCTCGAAAATGACTTGCACAGTCCCAAAAACCTCAACGTCAAATACCTTTGTAATGGAGCTGTTTTTGCTAAAAAAAGGACTGTGCACACACACACACACACACACACACACACACACACGTAATTGTATGTGCATGCACGATAAAGTGGACCTTGGGGTTCTTTACGTGGAGACTGAGGGAGAGAGCTGTGTGCCAGCCTGCTGGAGGTGCCGCGAGATCAAGAACAGTCCACCCCCAGGTGGTAAAGCTAAGCTTTCAGGGGGGGGGAGAGGTCACAGACACCGGAGTGGTCACACACGTGTCAGAACACTATTTACAACTGGAGAGGCCCACCGTAGACCACCTACATCTTCCACTACAATACTGTAAAAAATCTGCAGGAGGTGCTGTGCTTCAGGATCCACTAGGTGGTAGTAAAGCTCCATGAACGGCATCTCTCTTATCGTGACATCCTGACATGAATGGCTCTTATCATCAGTCAAGAGACAGTATATCTGTAGCATATCTGAACTCTGATCCTCTGCTATATAATCAGGAATCTTGTGCTGCTGCCTACCTTGGCCGGGACTCCCTTGAAAACAAGACTTTTAATCTCAATGGGACTACACAGCCATTCATCTGCTGTTGAAATGAAACCATAAAGGTGTGGTTGGATACAGCTTCAGATACATCAGTGTTGTATACTATGTAACTATGTTGTTAATTTGAAACGCGTCCGTAACCTTTGGGATCCTGTTCAAGGTGGCAAAAGTCTTCAGTGAGGCTAACGGTATTGGAATGTGTACTAGTTGTCTTGTGCAGTGAGGTACACTTACTAAATCTATTGTTCAATTTTGTTTTTAAATAGAACTAAAATGCCTGCAATATGAGAGCATCGTCTCTCTTTGCAGTGCCATGAATATCTTTCGATCCCTGATCTGTATCCTAACATACTTAGTTAAACTCTATCCGAGTCCTCTAATTGGTTAAAAGACATGCTGTGTATTACTGTATAGTTAACGTGTACAATAGATGATCAGATCAAATGATACTGACATTTTACACAGCATTTAAACAGATACATAAGATGTGTATGACTCAACTAAAAACAATGATTAAAAAGGCATTATAATGGGTATTTAGGTGTGGAGTCAGCAGCTGTATACAAAGAAATGACTGCGGGATCACTGAGCAGGAAGAACTGAACAGCTGCTTGTAGAATGGTAGCAAGAAAACATAGCTCATGCCTCATCTATTTGACATCCACTTGATAATAAGTTAACTTGTAAAAAGTATTTTTTTTATATAATACCATATATATATATATATATATATATATATATATTATATAATTGTGTTAGATGTTAAATATTCTATAAAGGTTCTGTGCTAGTGCCAGCACTTACTTCCTTGTCCATTTACCCTTAAACATCAGTCTGACAGATAATTATTTGAAGTCACTTCTTTTAAAAGCAACCATACACACCATACATGGGATGTGTAGTGGAAGTATAGCAGTACTGTATGTGACAACCCTGTTTGGATACACTAAGGTGTGTGTGTGTGTGTGTGTGTGTGTGTGTGTGTGTGTGTGTGTGTGTGTGTGTGTGTGTGTGTGTGTGTGTGTGTGTGTGTGTGTGTGTGTGTGTGTGTGTGTGTGCGCGTGCGCGTGTCCTGTCTCCTCCGTTCATGGAAATGTATCATGTCGCCCCCTGGTGGTTGGAAGCAAGCAGTAAAGTGTACTTGACCTCAAATCAAATGAAACATTAGTTTACAAACATCCAGCAATGGACATTAGAATGCAGTATACTTTACACTATATCTATTTATTTATTTTTAACAAAAACCTTTCTTCAAATTTGAAAAAATTAAAGTGGAACTTTTATGAGAAATCCTAATGAGATTCTAGACAGGAAAACTGGCTGATATTTCCTCAGTAATGATTCAGTGGACAGGTTTGTATGTGACAAAACCTACGCATATCAGTTTTGCAATGGTCATTTCTGATAAACACACACACACACACACACCCTAATTCCCCCACACCCACCATCAAATCCACACATATTAACATGTACAACACTATTAAACTCTACTGAAGATGGATAAAGAGTAATGCATATGACAATTTCACAATATTGTATCGTCTCACTACTGAACAACGATAGGGAAAAGCCTCTCCTAAACCGCAGTCTGTTTGAATTCATATTGTGCACTCAAACACTCATACTGCCTCCAGATAGGTGCGACAATGACTTTGGGAAGCCCTGGTAGTGATGGCTGTAATGATCATCAATAGGGACATGAAGAGGTACACTGCGTATTATGCAGCATGTGACCACTGCAGTTCAGATAAGGATATTGCAGAGCAAGTGCAGCAGGCTCTTTATTCTCAGTACGGATAAAAATCTGCATGAAACAATACCACAGCGATAGAGAACAGGAAAAGGAAAAGGAAGTGGAGCAGATACATCACCAAGAGGAAGCAACAAGGTGTGTCAAAACACTTTCCAGACTATGAACGAATAATGCACGCAACTGCAAAAGCAGTTGGTGTCTTGATTCAAATGGCAAGACGTATGTGTGGCCATTGTCAAAGACACATTTAGAAAATCAGAAAATGAAAGAAATGTAGAAGTATAGTTGAGGCATATAAAATGACTGCGATTGATGTGGAGATTCATTGAACAGACAAAACTAGTCATCAGTGAAATATTTAACACCGTGTATGTGATCTGTCAGTCATCAGCATATAGCTGTTAAAATACTGATCAACGGTGTTTAATGTAAAAGCCATAGAATAAAAAAAAAGAAAAATTCATTATTGTCTCGGTAAAGCTCTGTCACAGCCTCTGACACAGTTCATGATGTCACTGAGATGAACTTCATTGATAATCTCTCATTCCTGTGAGTTGCTGTGCCATAGCTATAACTAAATCTGTAGTAATCCATATAGACGGGTCTGCAGGAGCCCTTAATATAATTGAGTAGTTGATCCCCTGTGCCATTAGATAATACTTGTCTCCTAATGACGGCCCCCGGAGGATTCAGAGTGTTTCGTCTAACCATCCCCTGCCTCGCCGTTGCTTATGCTGAGACACTTACATAATGTAGAAAAATAATCAATATAACAACATTGAAATGAACAAGAGCATACTGTGAAAGCGACTAGTCGATCCTTTACCATTCGTCACCTGTTGGGATACTGTATGGGAATGAATCTATCTCTATAGTGCCTGAGCATAGAGTTGCTTCCAGAAGGGCATATGAGGTGAACAAGTCACAAGTTTGATTCTTGTTTTGAATAGTAAAAAGTGAAAGAAGAAAGGTGGTGATGCAGCTGATTGGAAGTCAAACTATCAACTGAGGAACCAAGTAACTAACGTGAATAGGCAAAATAAAATGATCAAAATAGAAGAAATTATTTGATTGAGGTAAATGGTGCTTTTATCTCAAAACCTCTTGAAACGCCAACAGCTCCTCATTAGTTCACTATTAATTGTTGCCTATTAAACAATAAGTGTCGAAATGAACTTGAAAGGAAACGATCTTTACTAGCAAATCACAGCGTGCGTGTTGTAAACTTGAATATAAATTTCCGCATGAATTTAATATATTCAACATGTTTATTAATGTTTTGTAAATCCCAAAACTTGTCAGCAAAAGAATAGCTTGCTCAGAAACTCAATTTCCAAACAGTTCCAGCAGACGTTGGAACCAGGATGGAGCCGTAGCGCAACCGGTACTTGATATCCTGTTGACATGGGTTCATTCTGCCATCACGGAGTGTTGGACTGTTATAAACATCATGGTGTCCCTGCCTGTATACACCAGGGGACACATTAGATCACCAAGCCAAATTATAACATACTTGGCAATAAACCGTTTCCGATCTAATCTTGGACTATATACTCTTTCAAAAGTCAGATACAATTCTTAAATGCTACAGCACTCTATGCTCTAACCAAATGCACCCATTTAGGATCCGTAGCTCATCCCTGTTTGTGCTACTAAATTGCTGGACATGCAGAGAATTACTCACTTATTGACAATATTGACTCATTGACTGGGAAGCCAATCTCTGAGGAAGCTTGGTCTAACTGTTAACCTTAAAACTAAACAAAAATGCAACGCAGTTTAAACTTATGCTGAAAGAAATCATACAAACCATCTTTTGTTGTCTGGTCTCTGGTATGTGTTTGACTACAACTTAATGTGCCAGCCTAATTGGCTTCTATTCATCCAATTTATTTATTCATTTTTTATACAATGCATGTCAACACTGCATTTCAGTTTCATAGTTACAATTACACATAATGGCCAGTTGGAGACCTAAAATTACATTTCAAAATGACACTATGGCAACTGATTGTGATGATTATTATTGTCATTCACTGAGGATAACAAGTTTCTCTTGCCTTGCCATTAAACAAAGTCCTTATGTGACCTTAACATGGTTGTGAAGAATTCAATTTAATTTCTCTTATTTCATTTTGGTCTTAAAGATTTTAGTTGGAGACAGTTTCTGACGAATCAAACTTTTCTCTTTGATGTTTTCCAGATGATGGCGTGGTGAGGTGTTGTATATGTGCTGGCGGCCCCACAGATCCTCTTCAGTTTTGTTCTGTGGACCACTGCTCGTCTCTAAAACCCCTTAAGGGCAGACTGATTCTCACATACAAGCTTTTCTCATTGAAGCGTATTTTGCGGAATACGTTTGTCCTTTTCACACCTCAGAGGGAGTGAAAGAGGTGACAGACTATTTTGACAGTAATTGGATGGTGGATTGCTGTGGTGGGGTCACCTCAGGCAAAATATGCAAACAAACAGCACTCTCATCCACTCTTATAGCCTGACGAAAACAACTGTATTAGTATGCCTTTAGTGTATGGCCACTTGAAGAGCCATCAGTATTATCATCCTATCATCCCATTTGGCATAACAACCTTTTACTGGTCCACAGGGACAGTTTTCCACAAAGACTCTCACGTCCTCTGCTCTTTAAAGTGACAACAACCCCCACATCACCGGCTTTGCTGATCCCAGACTGCTCGACTCCCCGCTGGATCAGCAAACTTTTGGCAGGATCTAACCTGCAACGGCAGCAACCGTGACCCCCCCCCCACTACTGCGATGGCTGAATTTGAGTTGTACAGCCGCTGACTGAAGGCGTGTGTTTTGGTTGTGCAATGGTTATGTCATAAATCAAAGCTTTATTTGTAACTGGTAGCAGACATAATTACATTGTGAAAGTGAGGGGGAACAATCTAAGTGCTTATGGTGTCATTATTCTATATCTAGTACAGTATTTACTTCATAATGATAAGTTAAAGCAAAAAAAACATGTGTTTTTTGCCACTTTAATTGTCTTCCTCCAGGCTATGGAAAAAGTCAGACAAAGTGATGTCACAACATAGTTTCCCACACAGTTCTTCACTTTGGCCCCATCATCCCAGTATTTACTATATTCATAATGTGTATAATCCATTACAGTAGCTGTAACAATATGCTCCCTCTATCCATAATGCAATGCAATACAAACACCACAAAATGACCATGAAAAGTGGATCGAGTTCACATCGTGGACAGTTGACATACTTCCCTAGGAAGCATTTCAGATTTCCTTTTTTTTGATTAAGCTGAAGGCTCTCTTTGTCTTAGCCATATAAAGACAACAGTTAAGCCTATCCCCATGATCCTACAAATGCCCTCCCAGTGGATCAGCTGGTCATCACAATCCTGTAGTTTGACCCAGCAAATGATTGTACAAGGCTTCATCAAACAGCGTAGAAAGCAAATAAAAAAACAACAACAACATAGTGTCAGCCTCTCGGTGTGAAGATGTCAGAATGTGTATAGTGAAGCTAACTGGTTGGAAACTAGTGTATGTTGATAGGTCTGTTTCCCTCCCGTGTGCAGTGACCCAGAAGTGAAAAGGCTTATCCTCCTCTTGCTTAGATGGTATTCAGACTGAAGCTTCACAGGGAAAGCACTGTTTTATAAGTCGGCGGATTTTTTTTTGTGTTACCTTCTTTGAACCATCCAGATGCTGTGTGACAGTCAAACACAGACGTCAGATTTCAAGGAACAAAAGGGAGATATTAAGGGCAAAGAGGAGGTGTGACAGCTGTCTGCTCAGTTGTGCGTGAGATGATGAACATTGGGAAGCTTTTATCGGAGTGCTTTTCTCAAGATTCACCTTACACAAGGATGAGCAGTGAACAAGTCTGATACTATGTAAAAGGTTTGGGTGCTTTTCAAAACCGCACCACCTTTTATTTGCAATTCACAAACCAACCAATGGGAAGGAGCAGTAGCTATAGGCTGTGCCATTTTCTCACATCCCCATTTAGTTAGCTATGGCATCTGGTGCTCACAGAAAATTACTGTACATACACAGAAAGCATTGCAGGTGGAAACTACTTTGCAGAATGCACACAGATGTACCTTGATCCATTAGGGGAAACAGCAATGGTGCACAATGCAATTAGTGTTTCAAAAAAGGTTTTCTAATGAAGCGCATTTTCTTGCTTGAGGTATATAAAAGAGACTTTTACAATTATTACCTGAAATGTCTTTAATATGATCAGACCAGCCTCTTAACACGGTCCCACCCAAACATCCTCATGCACGCACACTCCCCCACACTGGCTTGATCAATGCATTGTGCCATGTGAGAGCTGTGTGTGATGGGCAGCCAGCAGGGGGATGGGTCAATGTGCTGCTGCTCGCTTTCTCTGTGTGTGTGTGTGTGTGTGTTTCTGTGTATTCTCATTACCTTCGCACGCACTGGGAGCAGCTGTAGCAGCATACTGTTGCTGCGGTGTATGAGACTTGGAGATTAGAAAAGCAGTCATCGGCCGTTTACATTTCTACCTTAAAAGCGTGGGGCATTTTTACATGCTTGTACGGCTTCAGTGTCTCTGATCCTCTTTGCCACCAGTCCACTACAAACACAGAGGTGCTCTGAAGAGGAAAAGAAGGGGCTTCACTCTCTGGATGAGGTAAAGTAAGACTTTTTAATTAAACATTTTTTTTTATATATATAATGACTTGATATTGAAACCTCTTTCTTTATTTTTTTTGCGGTTGATTACTAGAATATAAACTATGATATGCGAATCTTTAGAATGTGTTGATTCAATAATTTTGCTAAAATTACTTTTTTTGTTTTAGCTTGCTTTAGCTTTCTTGTTGTTGATGCATTTCACATTTAGCGTGAACTGAACACAGTCACGCTAAATCAGATATGCATTTCATTCATGGGACTTAAGCCTCCCATATGAGACAATGCTTTCATGCCTAATGAGGGGGAAGTAAGAGGTGATTGAAGGTTCCTCTGACGTACAAGGCTTCACTGAGCACAGCAAGAGCTCCCTGTTTGGATCTGACACCCTGCACGTCCATGTGTACTTCACCCATTGTGCCGTAAAACATAAATGTATATGCTTATCTATTAGTCTTGTAGACCATAACATGTGTTATGAGTCAGATTCCTCTCTGCTCTGGTGGATGAAACACAGCACCATCACTCAGCTTTGCGTCGCGCACTGCGAGTCAACAGCAGGCATGATTTATATTCATGTTCTCAAGCAAATTATTCATGACAATACATGACGGATGTTTTACAGCATCATCTGTGACAGAGATCACTGTGCTGCCCTGGCACCTAACGCCCTTGTTATAGTGCAGATCAGAGGCAAAAAGGAAGCGGGCAGAATGATAAATACTTGATATTGCGCGATTTAACGTGCACTCTTAATTCCATCACATTAACAGAACATAGAAATCGTCTTATAATCACAGCCGCAGCTGAGCAATGGTCCACGGGGACCTTTTGACAGATTAAAAACAGTTACAGTTCATAAATCTTGCCTGTCACACTGCCATCCATTTTGAAATGCCATGTTCTCTTATTAGTTATCGGTAAAAAGTAATACTTTTTTGACTCGGTGCTTTGAAAAGCCTTTTGTGGCTGTCTTAAAAATTACCTCATAAAAACTGTCAAGGCCTATCAGTTCAATAATACTAAGTGAGGATCTCACTCTCACTCTCAGCTTCACTGCTCTTCAACTCTTATCGTGATTAATACTCAGCCAACTGATTTGACAGTTGCCAACGGTTATTAATTCATTTTAAAATGCACTTACTGTCCTAATCCTTCTAGTTTATACATCAGGCCGCTGGTGTGCAAACAGGACTTAAGATGCAACCTGCCGTTAGCAAGGCTAAAAAGTGCTCAGGTGTACAGATTTAAGGCTTTTAGCACTATTCTGTGTGAGAGTTTTCCCTATACAGCTTTAAAGCCAGACATGATAGACATACTCTACAGTGGGGGAGGCACTAGAACAGTACTGACTTCTCCTCAGAGCGTACAGGTACACTGTCCAATGTTAGAGTGCCCAACAGCAACCCCAAAATGTCCTGTTTTATAACTAAACAAAGTTCACAGAGAAGTTTCAAAACAGCGAGCTGGGAGGAAATGTGTGGATTTCCTCAGATTTCCTCCTGGAAAATAGTGGGTATGTTCAAAATGTGAGCACTGGACTAGTACACATCGAAAGCATAAAAACAAACAAAAAAATACCAACAATGGGTCAAAAGTTAAGGATAGAAAATGTAAAACTGAATGTACTGTATGAACTACTAACACAAGGTAATGTTTAAACCTGAACAAAGAAGCTTCAACTAAAACATGACCTTGAGCCAAACTGACTCAGCTAAATAAAATGTTGACATCTATGAATGAAGACAGTGAGAGTTGCAGATGCAAGCTGTATGCCATCCCGTCTTATTTATACTCTTGCCCCCCGGAGGTTTTAACTTGTTTATCATTATAAGTACTCTTACATAAGGCTGGAAAGTTTAGTGGGTCAGAGAGACGGAGAGGATCAGGTTTGAATGAAAGTCACTGGGACATGCTGGGCACGAAGAAAAACCCTATGATGCTGACGCGCGTGTGTGTGTGTGTGTGTGTGTGTGTGTGTGTGTGTGTTTGTTGTCACAGAGATGGATGTGGATCACGGATTCTATCGGCAGGTGGACGTCCAGGCCCACGCTCACTACATCATCGCCTTCTTTGTCTTGGTGATCGGAACAGTGGGTGTTACTGGAAACGCCTTAGTCATGTACGCCTTTTTCTGGTAAGTAAACTGGTGATGGCGAAGAACGTGCATGCCTGTCATTGCCAATTTAAGAGTAGCCAGTTTATACGTTACTCGCCCTTTCTGAAGACAAGAAACTAATGCGGGTAGAGTTTAATCAAAACAAACAAATTCTTATTTGTTATTCTGCTTTTTAATAATGATTATATTTCATTTCCCACTGCATCGTGCCTCGTGGCCTCATTTGCTATCATCCCAGAAACTATAGGACGAATGAACGGTCCAAATAATTAAAATCAGCAATGTTAATAAAAGCCTTTTTAATTGGTCACACTTAAGCCATGATAATCTTATAATTGTTCTATAATTTAGAATTCATGCAGCCTTAATTAGTCCATGTCACCCACAACATTAATCCCACTTTGATTTTGGTTGCAAAGTAATTTTAAACAGATGGAACAAATGGATTTAATGAATTTCAGGAAAACAACATATAAACAGAAAGTAAAGCATCATGAGGCATGCTGCATTTGGTTACATTAGTACAGCAGTCAAGTGAAAATACTGACGGGTTTACTCATCATTTTTTCAAAATCTATTAGAAGATGATATAGTTTAAATAACATGCTCTAGTGAAAGCTGTAATTGAGGCTTATCATGAAAACAGAATGACGAAAGATTAAGGTTAATTAAGATTACCATCAATGAAGAGTACCAGAAATGTAGTGCCTTGAAAAATAGCCAAAGTTAATGAAAAAAGAAGAGATCAGTAACATAAAAACACAACAACAACTAACATTGTTATTGAAGTTTTCTGTAACCGTGACTAGACTAGACATCTTATTACATTCCCATCTGCAGCATGATAGTTTAATCAGCCAGCATGGTATGACGTGCCTACATCCGGTATTGCAACAAGCCTCTATTAGCACTTTTCCTCATGTTTTTGCACATGAACTGGTCTCATGAACACATTTCTTGGAAGTTGACACAGTGCTCTACTGTTCAAGCTCAGCTGGAACTCCAAAATAACTGAGTTCACGGAAGCTGTTTTTTTTATCAGACACATTAACATCACACATTAAACAGTCCCTTTGTTGGCATATTACCAGAAGTGGAAGAAGTCACAGTTTCTCGCTGTTAAAATATTCTGTCACAAGTAAAAGTCCTGCTAAGTTTTTTATCAACAAATTGTACATTAAGTAAAAACACTTGTAAAGCAGAATGGCCCCTTTCAGAGTGTTATATTATTGTATATTTTAAAGCATATTACTGGTCAAGGTGGAGCTAACTTTAAGTTTTATAATAACAGTAATATTACAATATCATTAAGATATAATCAAATCTATAAAATATCCTATTGAATATCTTAAATTGTCACTATTAACTAAAAGTTATATACCAGTGTCTAATTTAGCAAAACAAATATTTTCTTTCCATCCTCCACTGTTCACAGCTGCAGAGATTTAGAGCGCTGACTCGGGGGAAACAGAGAATTATTGCATTAGAAAGCACAAGCAGAGAGGTCTTCACACAAGCCTGCAGGCATCCAATGGCAGGAAGCAGCTCAGTGATCTTCTAACTGTACTGGATAAATCAATGCATGCATTCAATAATTCAGTTAGCTTCTCCCTTCATTTACATGCAGCCAACACTGTGCTATAGTTGCACCTAAACCACACAGGAGGGCAATCAAGCTTAAATAACTGCACCGCAACTCAGGATAATTCAATCAACTATGTGCCTCACTATAGGTTATCCTCTCGGTCAAAAACCCTCCATGTCGCTTAGTTTTTAACTGTTTGAAATAAAGATGTGTATGTCACATGCAGTACACTATGGCTACTCCTGGGTATATAGCATTCCTCTGAATGCAGTGCCTTCACAGGGCCAAGTGTTAGAAAATATCCCTGGTGTGACATGTTTTCTGCATTAAGGTCCAACCTCCAGTGACACAAATCTTTCCCAAATGTCGCATCACTCGATCTCCAGTCCAGTCACACCTCAGTACATACCCACTCACCTGCATGTAAACGTGGAATATTTACTAGTTTTGGTGTTTTTACTGTCAGTGGGCAAAACAAAGAGGACAATGCAGAAGCTTTTAATGTTAAATGGAGGCTGGTGTAACTATTAAAGCAAATATTAGGTTATGGCGCCTTATATGAACACTGGTCTAAGGTTTACATATCCAGGACAAGGGACCATATGGTATCATTGTTTTCATTTCAGTTGGAACAAATATTCATCCACCATCTGTGTCCCATACTCCCTTATACCTTTTATGTCATGGTAAAACAAATATAATGTCATATGTTCATGCTACTTCCCAGATGGAAGACATCAAAAGCTGTTCATATTCAGAAGCCGGCATGTACAAAAGGTATATCTGAATTCATCTTTAGCTTTCCCAAAACACCCTCTTCACGGCATGGCACCGTTTCTGGGGGTTTGTTTCAATGTAACAAAAGGCTATCAGCTATGATTTACAGACTGTTGCCAAAACGGTGTGTGCAGTGAGCTATGAGCTAACAGAAGGTTATCAAGTACAAACCTTTATCAGGCATCCCAACATGACCATCTGTGCCAACTCACAGCCTTAGAAAAAGCACTGGTAACATCTGCTGCTGCCGTCCCCGCATAGACCGCCAGTTTCCAAGCTCATTATTGTTCATAAAACTGTGTACATGTAACATGTTTCACGGGTCTTCATGAAGCGGGATTGCGTGAATATTCAAGTTGTCCCAAGATATGTTAACAGTTTGCTTCTTGTTAATTGATATGGCTGACCCAGTATGAGCTAATTTCACAGGAGGAATGGATTTGATGCGCATCTGTTTCGGCTGCATTTTGTGTTGCTATCGGAACACTGATTTTAATTAACAAAAAAATGTAATGTTCCAGTGCAATTCAACTTTCTTCCTGAACTTGTTCAAAAGGCTTTGCTTCAATTAAAAACAAACAAACAAACATAAAAGGGCTGCTTTGTTCTGGGAGATTTAACGTGCTGTGTGGGGTTAGTGCTCATTTTTGGGAGACAAAAGCAGACTATAGAGGCAGGAATTAGGCTACAGAAGCTTGTGTTGAAGTCAATGTGTGAATATACTGACAATACTGCTTTGATTTAATGGATATCATCTAGGCATTTGGCTCATGGGGATTCCATACGGTCCTCCCAAAGCTTTTACTTTTAATCAACAATAAATTAATATTCATGTCATTGATTATAATGTAGCCCACAAGATAACAATAACACGAATAGGCTTATACAACATTGTTGTATTGAATTTAATTTGAGACTTTTTAATCCTCTGTGTTTCAGCAACAAGAAGCTACGGAATGCCCCCAACTTTTTCATCATGAACCTGGCAGTCAGCGACTTCCTCATGGCAATCACACAGTCACCCATCTTCTTCGTTAACTCCCTTTACAAGGGGTGGATTTTTGGTGAAACAGGTATTTTTTTCATTCAATTAAATAGTATGTACTCCAAAAATAGCTATGTCTTTTATTTATCTATCACTCTTGTCTATGTTTGGAGCTATTTTTGTAATATGTTACCCATTTATAAAAATGTAATTCAAAAACATCTGCTTTTCCTAGTATTTATTCTAGTGTCTCAGCATTATGTGTATGTTAGAATCTGTGCCTGCTGTTAGGATAATAGCATTTAGATCTAGGAGCATTTAGTCCCTGACTCCAATTAACCTGAACCCTGAAACCAATGAATAGATGGTGTGAACTGCAATTTGAAGTCCTGACTATTCACATTACGTATCTCATGTAATGCATATCCTTCCAATCAGAACAACATATGAATGAAATGCCTCCATCTTTCTTTTCCTCCACAGGCTGTAAAATATACGCCTTCTGTGGAGCTTTATTCGGAATCACCTCCATGATAAACCTCCTGGCCATCTCTCTAGACCGCTACATTGTCATCACCAAGCCTCTGCAGGCCATACGGTGGACCTCCAAGAGACGCACATGCTTCATTATTGCCCTGGTCTGGCTGTACTCTCTAGCCTGGAGCCTTGCACCCCTTTTGGGGTGGAGTAAGTGACTTCATTTGTCACCCCCTACTCTTTTTTTATTCAACAACCCTCTGCTTACACTTCGTTCTTACGCCTCTTTGTCATTTTTTACCTCAAGGTTCGTACATACCGGAGGGCTTGATGACCTCATGCACATGGGACTATGTGACATCTACTCCTGCCAATAAAAGTTATACTTTGATGCTATGCTGCTTTGTATTCTTCATCCCCCTGGGCATTATATCCTATTGTTATCTGTGCATGTTCCTGGCTATCCGCCGTGCAAGCAGGTGAATGAATTATAGGTGAATATGCAGCACTTTAATGCACTAAACACATCGGAGATACTTAAAATGCTGCCATTTAAAGCTAGTCGACTTATTACCTGTATAAAACAATATCATACCATTACATTGCAGCCTATAGCTTTCCTCTACTGTCACATCTTCACATCAACAACCTACTGAAATATGTTTCAGAAGAGACTTGACATTGCTGCAATGCAATTTCTTAAATGTGATCACAAGCATGTTACATATATTGTGATGTTGGCATCCGTCACCCTAGTTCTTCCCTTTTATAATTGATCAATGTGCAATGTGTGTATACTTGTCTGTTTTTCAGATCCTGCCATTTCATGCCTGTCCATCAGTAGCCTTCCATACACATTAGCCAATTCCCCCCCCCTCAGCAAGTGAAGCCCTTTCCCATTTCCGGGGTACCATCCAAGACTTTGCTGGGGGACACGACCAAATGACATGTGGATGTAGCTTTTAGTATTTACCTTAAGGGCAATGTTGACTTAAAGGAACACCTATCTGTAAGGCTAGCGTTGATATCTTGGGATGATGCTATGATGAATGTTCTGTAGAACTTTTTTGGTTGCAGTGGAGGTATAAGTTTCACCATCTAGACTTCAGTATGGCTACTGTGAAGGTTTACTACTCTGTAGGCCGTGTCCCTCAAAAGGAGTTGCCGTGCCTCTCTAAGCAACCGCTTGCCTGTTGCTCTTTGCCTGCTCTGTCCAGTTTTGGTGAATCAGCTTCTCTTATTTCATATTTTACATTCCGTCCTTATGATGTGGGAATTGATCATGTTTGCCATCTTTAAGGGCATTCCAATCCTCTTAAAAGGAGTGAAAAGAATATTCAAGAGAGCAAATAAGATTAATCAAATGTACCCTGTGTTTGTTGCCTGCTTGCCCTGTTTGTTGCATTGTCTGTTTGGCCGTGCCTCATGTTGCCTCACTTTGTCTGCATTTGGGTCCACAGTCATTGCATACATACAAAATAAAAACTGTCTGTCTGCAAACACTATACACGTTTGGTTATTTTTTATTCATTTAGTCATTTTGTCATATATATTGACTACAACATGATTTTATTCCTCCTCTCTGTCCTTTATTCCTTCCACAGAGATGTGGAGAAGTTTGGCTATCAGGTGAGGAAGTCAACCCTGATCCAGCAGCAGTCCATCAAGACTGAATGGAAGCTGGCCAAGATTGCCTTTGTGGTCATCATAGTGTTTGTGCTTTCTTGGTCGCCCTATGCATGTGTCACCCTCATCGCCTGGGCCGGGTAAATATGCAGCATGACAAGGGCTCCTTATGATCCAATGATTTTGTTCCAATAGTCTAACTGCATTTGTTGTGTACAGACAGCTACGTAGATTCAGGCATAAAACAAATAGGATGCTTGGTTGCACTGTGTGCAGGCATGATGAAGTGCTATGCAATGGGGTCAAACTACAGTACCAGTATCGTTACAGGTGGTGTACAGTTTTACTCTTTGTAAACACTTTACACCTTTCAGATACGCAAGCATCCTCAGTCCCTATGCCAAAGCTGTCCCTGCTGTGATAGCCAAGGCATCGGCCATCTATAATCCTTTTATCTACGCCATCATCCACTCTAAATACAGGTGAGTGCAGTAATCCAACTTATCTGTAGCCTAAGCTTGAAAAGGGTATAGACGTTTTTCCTGAGAGATCACTATTTTTCAACAGAAATACCATGGCAGAAAAGGTTCCCTGTCTACACTTCCTAGCCCAGGCCCCGAGGAGGAGGTTCATATCAGTGTCACACAGCGAGTCCTCTCTCAGGGACTTGACGCTGAGCAGACAGTCATCAGCCTCCAAAACCAAGTTTCACAGAGTTTCCTCCATGTCTACGACAGACACAGTGAGTTTGGCTTCGGCAGTAGGTTTTGAAGAGTGGAAGCAAACAAGTAGCACCATCAGTGGTGTGCTGGTAGAAATCAAATGCACAGACATTGAAGTTGGGATATGTTCTGTGTTGGTTTTTAAACTTGTTTTGGTATAGTTGCCTTTTGGCCAATAAAAGGTCAGGAGAAATCTTTGTGTTGTACAAGAACTGTATTAATGTGCATGTCCCTTGTAGCAGGTTTGGAGTGATGTGGAGCTGGAACCTATCGATCAGAACCATTGTGTGAGGTCCAGTTATTCCCTTGTAGCTCTGAGGGACAGAGAGCACACGTCATTGGCTAAGCAGACCAAGGAAAAGGGAAGCCAAAGCCAAGAACAGGTAGGGTAGCTGCTCATCATTGTATTTGTTGTTTTTAGATTCTAATAAATGTATTCATAAAGGGCTATGTCCCATCGATTACTTCTGTTCTAGATCCACATCCCAGAGCAAGGCTCATTGAACAGAAGTGATCGCACCCTATCGCCCGAGTGCGTCAACGCGGTAATGCCCCCGGCCTTGTGGAGGAGAAGGGAGGAGGACACTAAAAGTTGGAATAAAGAGACGACACAGGAAGTGGAGAAAGATGAACAGGAACAGAGAGAGACACGGCAAGTCCAGGAGGAGAACGAAGATGAGAAGGAGCCGCAGGTCCTCATCCAGCCAGACTCTCTGGACAATATTGTGTGTGTGCACTCCCAAGCTGTCGTCAGACCACACTCAAAGGAAGGCCCTCTGGACCCTAGCGATTGTGAGGAAAAACAAAACACACAGAGCAGACAGAGAGAACTGTTGCTGAGTTTACAGCCTCTGGCCTGTTCTGCTCCAGAGCTCGAGTCCGTGCAAAGACATCTAAGCTAAATGTTACGTGTGACTGTGACACATCAAGTAAACAAGTTCGTTTTTGTTGTTCAAGAATGAAGCAGCTGACAAAACCTTTATCTCAACTATTTAGCGATGCAGTGCAACCAAATACATTTGTTCATAGGTTTTTGTGCAATTGTATACACAACTTTTTAAAATAATAATCTTGAGGCACACCTTTCCTGTTCAGGCTTGCTGTTAACATACTAAATAATACGACTCTTGTTCTTGTTAAAGGTCTTCGGTACTATCAACACTGTCACAGTGAAACAAAGGAATAGATCACAAATGGAACCTAATCTAAAATAGTATGCACTTTGTCAAAAGAGCTAAGAATCAACTGTACACAAAAATAACTAATATTTATTATCAACTTGTTGCTGAGAGACCGAAGTTTGTCTCTTTTTTGGAGTGTTTCTTGTTTATTTTGTGAATAAGCAGATTTTTATACACTTGTTTATTTAGTTACCAAAGTATACATATCAATGTCTTGTGAGTGCCATGTCTATAATGCACTATTGCCTCCATATGTGCATGTGCTGTATCACGAGTTCAGGCACCATAGCAATGTGTTTTACAGCCTAACATTTAATTTTTCTGCAGCTACTTTGGAAACAATGTAATATATTTGATATAAAGCATTCTGCTAAGCAAAGTGAGTCGTAGTACATTTCAGCTACCGGATGTAGCAAGTCATAAAGACACCTGATGTATCATATCATCATCCGTTACGATAAGGAATAAAGCTGCACGTTCTCAGGAACAGTATTCCCACGGCAGCAATCACGGAACATTTTCCATCCTCGAATATTGCATATCTGTTGCCCTTGGTGCCATCGTTAAATCTTAAACTAGAACGGTTAGTCCTGTGTGTATTTGTTGTGGGAAATAAACCTTTCAACACATTTTTTTGGCCCATCTTCTTAGAACTGGCAAATACAACACAGAATGTGTTATAAATGGTATCATACAACTTCATCATGGAACATAAAAGATCATGCGGATTCAATCACTTTACTCAAAAGTGTAATATACATTAATAATTCCATTGATATCTGGGAACAAATATAGTACCGGTATGTAATATATTTGTAAATCCTGACAGAAGTGCTGTCAGGAAGCAGATGGTGAAGTGTGTTCTTCCTTTGAAATCAAACACCCAGAAAGCCCCCGGTTGACATGTCTTTGAACTTTAATTCCTAGATGAGTGGTTTGCTTATCCAGTTATGTAAAGATGATTTAAAGGTATGTAGAGCGAACCTTACATAAAGGACTAGTGCACTTCAGTGGTTCACTCGCTTTGCACAGGGGAATTTTGCTGCTGGGCTTCCCATTAGTCTATAACCATAGACCACACGTGTAACTGAAAGAAAGCCCAGCTGACCCATGCTGCAGAATGCAAACATCTATCTAGCTTCACTGGTTGAGTTAATGGTATTCTGTATGTGTCATGCCTTCTTAACATGTACAAAAAAAATCTATGTATATTTATTCAACAAAATATCACAGTGCAAAAATAAAAGGATAAAAAACATTTGAGAGAGCTGGAATAGCCTTCAATGTGATTTATTTCAAACAAATCAGATTAAGACACAGTAATATTCTGTAAAGTAATACATTAGTAGCAGGACAATTGATGCGCATGTGATTACCCCTTGGAATGCTAAAATAGTGTGAAACGTCATTTTGATTAAAATGTTTAACATAATACTGTACAATGTCGACATCCTAGTATACACATTCCTGTCCCGTTTGAAACTGTGGATTATGCTATAATCATACTTTACACCTGAGGGATTACAGGCTTTGGTCTACCAAATAAATATGCAGTGAAAAACGTACAGATATGTTATCTAATACTGACCAAAATTCATAAAGGTTTCCCCCTAATACTGCCAAACCTCTTAATCTCCAACCTAACCTGCAGACCAGACAAGAACTTAAAATACTGTTGGAACATAAGGGCTGCAACTAATGATTATTTTTATTATTAATTAATGTATCAACTATTTCTTCGATTAATGAAATTATAGATTTTTTTAATAAAATCTCAGAAAATAATAAAAATATTTTCTAATTGTTCCAAACTCCAACGCAATGTCTTATACTATTAAAATGTTTTTCCAATCAACAGTCCAAAACACAAAAGGACTAAAATAACTAATACATTATCAAAATGATTGCCAATTAATTTGTATAAATCATATTTTTCATATTTTTCATTAAACATGTTGATGGTCAGAACTCACAATTTTCAGTCACAGATGTTTCTATTATTTTCATTGGCTTGAGTTGGCTTCATGAAAACCTCCGCCTCAGGCTAGAAGATATGTCTTGGTAGTAGAGAAACAAGACAACAAGATGAGTGACACATGTTTAGGTATGAGCTTGTGGAGGACAGAAGGATAAGTAGTGTCTACACTTCTTAGCCTCCGGCCATGACGCCCAGTGGCTTTAAATCCACAGGATTTGAATAAACAGTTGAAGCATTTACTATCTTTGCTGACCACTAGAGAGCATACAAACACTGTGCCACTCAAATCTGGGTAAAGATCGAAACCTGCTATCACAGTATAGCTGTAGAATGGAAACGCAATAAACAAATGGCAATGATACACCCAACAATGTTGCAAAACGTTTTACAGAGAAATGGGAGCAAAGGGGAAGACAAAGTGAAAACGCACAGTGACATCTTGGAGAACACGTGGATACAAATAATTTATGAGGAAATCTGTTAAGTCAATTATATCTATATAGCACAACATTACAAATCTCCAAGGATTTTTCTGTGCAGCATAAAACACCCTCTATCTTTAAATCATTCATTTAATTAAGAGAGAAAATCTATGTCTGTCAAACAACAGATATTGATTGAGCGATCCCAAAAGGAAATTGCACTGTCACAGCTGCCAAATCAACCACAATCACAACATAAAGCGAAATAAGTAATGACAACAATGGATTACAATGTAGTGTAACGCAATCAATGCAAACAAGTTTAACTGTTTGATTGTAGTATTCCAATTAGGCCAGATATGACAGAGTAAACTTTCTACTTTTTTTATAAGATTTTGTCCTTTTTGCATATGTGACCGAGTATCATGCTGAGCTTTACGGTAGCCCGATAACAAAAGGACACTTTCGGTGATCACTCAACTAAAACTCACCTGTTCTGTCCCAGTCTGACATGCCCATGCCTGCCGCTGTGTTGCCTTAAATCGACAAGCACACACACACATACACACACACACACACACACACACACACACGCACACACACACGCACACACGCACCCACACCCACACGCACGCACACCCACGCGCCGCTGTGAACCCTCCTACCGGCAGCCAGATGGGGCTGGCTTTTATGCGGAAGTTTCAGTTCCGCTCTGTCCAGTTTGACTTCGAAACTGAGAACAGACGGACTAAAGTCACGCTTCTCTCTGCACACCAGACCCGGCTTCACAACGCAAGGTGAGTTCATCTGACAAGACCTTTTTAAATAACGAGACAGGTTAAGTCTCCATTTTTTTATTTATTTTACTGCTACATGTGCCCGTTACAAAGTTGCAATTAAAAGACCGCACATCGAAATATGTAGCAACAACTTCACAACACGTAAACGATTTGTTATACTGCTCCTAACGTTTTTGTTTTTTTTACTGACAAGCAACAAGTGGGATAAAAGTATATCAGAATAGTGCACTAATAATGTCTGACATGTGTTTCATGTCACACCCACTGAGGCAACCAAATGCACATTAAGATTCAGGTTCCGTGAGAACCATGCGGGACTTAACACCCTCTAAGAAATGGCCCTTAAAGTAAACACACGATTGAAGACGACCTGAGTATTAATCACTTTGTCCCAGGATGACAACAACTGAAGCTATACCTTATGTTAGATAATTATCCTAGAAGGTATATATGGTCTTGACTTGCACACTGAGGTGAAACACTTCAATAAATAAAAAGACATTTGAAAAGTAGACACTGATTGTAAGAATGGGTCACCTGTTAGAATAAACGTGTAATCAGCCAGTGTACAAAAAGTGTCCCATAAAATCAGGTTGGAACAAGTTGTCCTTCTGATACATAAGCCAAAGACATTGAATACATTTTACTGTCAAACAGTTTTCTTTCGTGTAGTCTTAACAAAAAGTGTCCACATTGTTATTTATTCATATGGAATATCATTTAGATATTGACACATAATAATGTAATAGATGTCATCGACAGCATACTGGCGAGGTACAGTGGGCCTACAACTCTTAACTTAAGCATACTCCACTCTGTGAGTCAACATGTCCTGCAATGATGTCACCAGGCAACGTTGTCTCATGTAGCATTGTGAAATGAGCGTGACGTCTGAAACTCTCGACAGACAACAGGCGCTTCCCAATATAACTGAAGGTTACCCGAAGGAAACACACAGCTGTATTTTGACACATGCAGCGCAAAGAGCATTGAGGTCAGGCTGGTGAATGGCACTTATACATTCGACCCTGTTGATCCTTGTCTGATCTTTTTTTCAATTAAGAAAGCTTTTCTGCCGTGAGTTTTAATATTTAAAGAAAGTTTTTCTTATTCAACCACGACTAGGAAGTTTCCCCAAATTTTAACAGAAATACCCCCCCCCCCCCAAAAAAAATACTGTATGTTCCCATTGGCACGTCATATTAACTGTAAATTCAACATCTAAATTCAGTATCACACTATTTGGATAATCTACCTGCTAATTTGATCAAGCAAGTTCAAATAACATCCACAAAAATGCATAAATGTCTGACAGTAGATAACTTCGATAAGGGTTCTGAAAGTGTTTTAATCTTGCTTTTGGTGTGAACGTGCTGAAATATTAAGTACAACAATGTGCCATTATGACAGGAGCTTGAAAGATTAAGGCCCGAGTGGAAAAATAACCCGAATTATGTCTGAACTAGCGGAAGTGTTGAAGTGATTACTGCTGATACAATGCTTGTGCACTGAAAGGTGTGTCTGCTCATGTCTATGCATGATATCATTAGGGACAAGTTAGAGCACGAGACCCAATGTTTGTCCTTACCATATTAGGAAAAAGAAATGCTTCTGATATGCGGGGTATGACTTGATCCAGATTTCACCATCAACCTTTATGTCGACTGAGATGTGAAATCTAATACTGACGGAGCTCTTCAACCCTGTGTATTCCTCAAAGGGTTGTTTTAAACAATGGGAGCATGTCGTCAAGCCATGACTTTTGCCTCAAAGATCTTTGAATACAACTTCCAGTTTTCATGTCCATCGTTTACTTCTGTCCCCTCAGAAAGGTATTTGGTGTCGACTCAAATGACAACGGTGATGAAAGACATCAGTTGAGTTGAGAATGGACAATACAAGCCTTGTAATCTCCTTAAAAATACACCACTTGGCTCACCTCCACCCTTGGTCACCTTGAAGAAGGAGACAGCTGACTTGAATTGGTTGCTTTCTTATTATAGACCTGCATTCTGCCTCGTGTGCACGCGTGTGTGTGTGTGTGTGTGTGTTTGTGTTTAGTTCGATTGAGCATTTTATTTTTATTTCTATCTCCCCACACCCTTTTGGTGGCTCCATTGAATGGCCTCTTTACGGAGCCTGTTCCCCCCCCCCAGGCGTGATGGTGAAACAGTGTGCACTAGGCCAACCCTCTGGTTTGATGAGTGTCTGGTACAGTTAACCAGGTGACGGGCTAGAGCAGGTGGTGTCCCTGAGGGAATTTGTGACGGCAGCATGACTTACAACCACAAAAAATGACATTCCTCTGGGATGACGAGGCATTATTATTATTCATGAAATACTGAGCAGGAAAGTATGTCGTCTCTGCAGTCTGCACTGCCCCATCACACGAATGTGGGAATATTTCTTCCTTTTTTTTTTTCTTGTGCCCTTTTTTCAAGGCACATTTAATTGCTTGATTTAATGAGTCACATGCACACACATGTTCCTTCAGCCATTGATTGCACTGATGAAGTAACATCCTGTTCACCAAAGCCAGAAATGAAAGAGCAGATTTCTCAAATGTCTGTCGTTTTGCGGTTGCAGTAGTTTTAAAACTCGTAAGTTCAGCACCAAATGAAACCCCTCTGTTCACCACCAGTCCCTTTACTATATCTTCTTGTTCAACAGAAACACCTTTAGTTCATTACATCACAACTACGACTCTTGGCTTTCCCAGGTTCTCAGTTTCTCTGCACACAGTACACCCCGATAGCAACTAACAAAGCACCCGTCTGTTCGGAGTTAGACTCAGCTTTTGCTTCTACACCCCCCCCCCCCCCCCTTTTCCATATAATTGCAATGCACTGTATGTGACATATGATGAATGTGGGTTTAGCCTTTGATGTCACGTTTTCATGTCAACATTCACCCTTCCTGTTGGGCAGGGCAAAGGTGATGTATTTCAACATGATTTGTGTTTTTTTTCTAAACGTGCGCAGTGCACAGAGGCCCACAGTCACACACACCGATTCACCGCAGCCTGTCAGCTGAATACTCTTACCAGATTAAAGTATTCTGCAAATATGATATACCAATTTCCTCAATCATTAAACTAATAAATGTAACATTATACTAAATCTTAACATGTGACTGTGCTTAACCTCAGACTGGCTTCCAGTAAATAGCTTGCAGCTTCAATTTTTCAAGGGAAAAGGAATGCATGACAGGCAGGGCTTAAACCAGTGAAACTCAATAGTGTATGCAATATTGCTCCGCACCAAATCGTCTTAGTTTGCTGGAACTGTCCTTTTGATTTCAATGCACACGTGTGTAATCGTCGGGATATGGTATTTGTATCCATCCATGAGGTAATGTGGTAGATGATGATGCATTGAGCCATTGACATGTTCTGCTCTCTAATGAGACGTTGCGTTGGCAGCTGAGCTCTATCAAGTCTCCGGCCATCCAGGGTGTGTCTGGCCTTTGCCCCAGCAGCACCCACCGCTGCCTGAAAGGCCAGCGCTCACTCTGTTCGGGATTAGCAGCGGTTTGAGCAGGACTTGAATGCTTAGGAGATCTTTTATATCAAGGTTTCAGTCTCCTAATCCCGATTTCTCAACTCCAGGAATGAGTGTTAATCATGATGATACAGGTACGGGACTATTCGCTACACCACGTCTTACTTTGAAGAGGAAAACCAGAAAAACCGGGTCTTTGCCTTACAATGCCTGATTTTTTTTTAAATGCTTCACTTGTCCCTGGTTTGATTGTTAAACCCCCTGTGTGTTAGTAAGGTGTACAGTATAGGTGTGCTCAGTCTGGGTACCTTTTTTATATTTCAAAAGCAGAGGGTTCAGTGAAAAGACACTGAGATCAGAGGTCCAAAGTGCAGCTCCAGAGACACTGATCTGATTCTTTTCAGGTAAACAAAGGACAGTCAGTACTTCCGTTCTTTTCTAAATGCCAGTTGTTGGTTGCACAACATTTAAATGTTTGCGTGATACGCTGTTTGTTTACATCCTCGTTTTCCTGTTATTCTCTTCTCCTCCTTCCTATTGTGTCTTGTGTAAAACATCTCTGCCTCTGTCTCTAGGTGAATCATGAGCAGCAGCTACAGTGTCTCCCTGGCTGGCCCCGCCCCCTGGGGCTTCAGACTGCAAGGAGGGAAGGACTTCTGTATGCCCCTCACCATCTCACGGGTGAGTGGAACACATACACACAACACTCATGTGGCCTTCACTCCATGACAGTCACCTCTGAGGAATGCTGTCCGTGCTCACTACGCCATTTGTCTAGTCGGTGATGAAAGTGAGTGTGTCGTCCATCTCCTGTGTGACACTCATTGCTGGATTTAGCCACCCCTTCGTAACAGCTCACGGCCTCTGTCACTCAGTCCCCCACGTTCATGACCTACCGCCCGTAAAGGCTATGACTAATTGTCATAATAGTGTTGCATAACCGAACCATAACCACAATATCCGTCAATTTTGAAAAACTCCCTTGAATTTCTCCGACGGTCATTCAGGATATATTTGGAGGATTAAGCTGATGGCTGTTAACGACTGCTGCTGTCATTTTGGTCATTCAGATGAGGGATGGTGCTAAGTGTGTCCGGGCCTTTCTCCCTGGCGTTATTCCTGATGCGAAGCACAGGAAACTATGTATACTGGATTGGCAGTTTACTATTAGTCTGTCAAGTCTTTTTCAAGGGTATCTGATGTGTCTCAATTATATTAACATGGCTTCTCGTCAAAAAGGACTAAAAGAAGACAGCTTGTCCTCTACTAGCGCAGTCTGTACTTTTGACAACAACTCTGACCGCTGCAGAATGAGCGGTGTTATTCAGTTCATGCTGCTTCCTGTTATGTAATTGTTATCGCCATGTCATGATCAAGGTCAGTGACTCTGTTTATTTGTTGTTGGCAGGATCAGTTACAGACGTTTGAATGTTTTGTATGGAGAGATGTGACTTTTTTCAAGGGCAAACATAGCCGCTGAGTATGAAAAGGCCTGCATGGCTGCTCAGACTATTTTTATGCCTTGCCACAATGATAATAATGGAATGAAGGACGGTATGTTTTCATAGTGGTATGTAGCTGTCAGTAGACATCTTGTCGTCATATCACAAAACAATATGCAAATGAAGCACCTCGACCCTTATCACCCGATTAGATGTGGGAGCAAGTTTTATCTGTAAGAAAAGATTTAAATAGAAAACCTTCAAGTATTTCCGTAGAGGAAGAGGAAAACGAAATCAGCATCAAATTGGCCATTTTGCCTCTGTTGCCCTTTCAGATTTGGCATTGGCTGTTAAAGAAACACAAGACCAACATCTGCTTAAAATCCCCTCCACTTTTAACAGCGCAATGTAGTTTCACTAGGAATTCTTAAGGGACTGCACTGACCCAAATTTCCCACATTATTTTGTACTATTTAGACTTGAATATGTACTCATTTTCATAACAGGTAAGGTCTTACTACACTACATACAACCCACATGAAAAATGAGAAGCAGACACCTGACACCTGATTGTGATATTTGTAGGTATGTGCCAACATGTTATGTTTTTGCTAGTTTAACGTAAAAGAAAGACGGGTGAGTGTTGAAGAATGTCCAAAAAGCCTAACGGAAGCCTTGAATCATGCACGTAATGTGGTAGTTTTGATGAATTCTTTCCACAAACGCGTTGAATTACACCTCCTGCGTCCACCAGCAGTCCTGTGTGGAGTCATCAGTGGTCTGGAGCGTGCCTCGGTACTACTGAGCCAAACAACATGACTCTCACAGCTTTTCACTCCATTGCGTTCTAGGTTAGTGTCATTCCTGCGGCATATTTTCATCCCAGCGCATGACCAGTGAATGGCACCATAAATGGCTTTGATTTCTTGTTGTTGTCCAGGCGCCAGGAATAAGTCTCCCTTTTGTCTATTTATCTTCCAAATCACCAATGTCACATAGGACACAGCCAACAGAACGCATCCTGCACATGTGCTCTGTGTAGTAAAGCTAAAAAGTTTACACGTTTTCACACATGCATTTCCTTAAAACTGATAGATTGTGTCTCTATCTGTAATCTAAGTTTAAAGGAGTGACAGTATTTACAAAGGGAGGCGTAAGTGAGTAGAATGTACATATATGGAAACGTCTGGCAACACCTTAACAATTACTTCAGTTCATTCATTAGCTGAGCGACAAGGAAATTGTTTCGATCATTTGCTTATTTTAAGGTTCATTAGAGACCCACAATGCTGATTAGACCGACTTTGGAGGAAAGAATATTCGTTCACATTAAAGCTTTTATTTATTTATCTTAGATGGATGGGATTGCTGTGGAATAATGATGTAATGACTTAACATATCCTTACCATATGTAACTAATCCAAAGATGACATACAGTACAGTACTGTATATAAGGCTGCCTGTCATCCTGAAACCTTTTTTTTTAGGAATATTTGGCTTTGGCCTAGTAATAATAACATTAAATCAAAGTATGAGGTGGAGTACATATCATAAGTCATATGCATAGTGTAATATTGAGTCAGGATGTTTGTTAAAACTGAGACCACCCGATAATGTAAGGATGACTTATGAAGAAGGTCCCCAGTTCTGTTCTTTCCGTCATCATCCGTGGTTATTCCAGCTCCTTTTTTAGGCATTTCTTGACAGGTTCCCACATGGGAAAGACTTGAATTATGTTTACATTGCTTATGAAACAGCAGAACATGTCTAGTCAAAACAAAGCATAACACTAGAGTGGCTCAAAGCTATTCACACAGTAATTTGAGTTGAGAAACAGTTTGCCCCTTATTCTAAAAACAATATACTATGTAAGAATAGTTCATCACAACTAAACCTAAAGAATAACTGGTTACAAAAGGTCAGCTGGGGCTCATCACAGAAAAATGTCCCCCCTTTCCTGTTGACCCCTCACTCCCCCCCCCCTTGTCTTTTGTGTCCTTTGGATTGTTGTTTTAGTGGCATGCGATACTTTGAGTGAACGTTATACCAACTAATTTTAGCTCTGTGTTTGCAGCGGGCTTTTAGGCTTCCAGATTTGTTCTGTTTCAAGCACCCCCATTATGTGTTAATATGTTGAGGCGACTTTCACTCTCAAAGAAGAGGAATGTGATGAAGTAGTGTATCTGGGCAACCAAGATCAACATCAGGGGTAAAAGGTATTCTTTGTGCGTTCATTTTAAGAGAGGAGGAGGATCCAATAGAGGCCCTCCTTGGATAGCTGGGAAATATTATTAGCTAAATAAATAATAATGTTATGTATATTATAATATATAATAGTATATTGAGTTAATTATTAGAGCTAAGTGAACCGAAACCTTCATGAGATGTGCTTGGTGGGTTTCCAATGAGAAACTGAGACAGCTGTTACTTCAGTTTGAAACACCCTCTACTACGCTGATTGATCTGATTTGTAAACGTCTTACTCTCTCACCAGTCGTTCACTATATCGCTGTACATCCAGCATGTGCTAAACTTAAAAGGTTGACCGAAACTGCACTTGAACACTCTCTACGCAAACAAGTGCGGATTTCGTTTGGGAACATGTACCATTTAACAAAACCTCAAAAACCATGTTGTATTGTTTGTGACACCTGATTGTGCATTTACATCCACATGCAAACCAAGAGACACCATTTGGATGTGCTTTGACTGAATAGGTTGCACACAGTCAGGTTATTTGAATAGTAAGAAAGGGTTAATGTTGAGTCTTAGATGTTACGACGGTATGTGATAAGCAAGTAATAGAATCGCTGCAATTAGAGGAAATCTGCCCGTTTTTTTTGTCATTGATTTACTGTTAATTCTGCAAGAAGTTTGTGTCTTGTGTAACTCATTGCATAAAGAATAATCTCCCTGACATTGAGACATAACTTGGTTCAGCTCAGATCCAGAAAAAATAAAACCAGGCAGTGAAAAACACTCCCCTGGCATTTCAGGAAACTATTGAGACAGATAACTTGTGGCCTGTGCTGCGTAGCTGTCATACAGTTTGTCTGTATTTTTGATCTGCCTCTTGTATTAAAGTCTCTTGAGTTTTTTTTTTACATGGAAACTGAAATTCAATCGAAACCAGTGAACTTCATCCCGTATTTCACAGCCTTGTGAGTATATACGCTTCACAAGGCATATTTAATAATCCATGATTTTATGCAGGGTCGTAAAGATGTGTTCAGGTTACATATGGGTTTAGTAGAAAACAGTTATCTGAAGTTTGTGTTTGATCCCAGTATGATCTCCCTGGTGTCTGTCTGGAGTTGTATTGAGGGCATCTGCTTTCAATCTCCCTAATGCTATATGGCAGAGCTATAAAGAATAACCAAGCCGTCTCTTCATTTTGATTTAGATTACTCGCACTAGTTTCTTTTCCTTTTTGATAAAAGGTATTTTAAGCAACAGTCTTCCTCTCTGTTTGAGAAGAGAGGGGAATGAGCCCATATGCTGTAAATTCAAACACTATGGGCCACTGCACATGATCCTTCTTCACTATCATCACCGACGGTGATAGTCACTCATAATAACAGGCATCCAATCTTATAAAGCATTGTAAAGTGCTTTGCACAGCTCTCTGGGTTGCAACATGAATGCAATCCATTTAACATTTACCACAGTCGCACAATCATCACGTGCTATCAGGCACGTGTTGTAATTCCCGTCGATCTGTTGTGTTATTGTACCTTTTGTTGAACCTGTGTTGTCAGCTTTTAAAAAGCAGATGAACTGTATATTCAGCATATAATGGTGTGGTAGTCTTTTTGTGTCAGTCCAGTCATTAAAACATTATATAGCCAGAACATTTCACCACTTAACAATCATTGTGCTGTTTGGCTGAATCCCCCCCAAAAAAGCCCAATTTAAACCCCACAGGAGAGTCGAATGAATCACGGATGCCGGTGGAAACCAGCACTTGCACTTGGCTCTAGCCCCAACACCGACTAAGAGCCTTTTCATATCATCTGCCTCAGCAGCGCTAGTGAGCCAGGTTTGCTTCTGACCTGACTAAAGAGCATTCAGTATTCAGTGAGGGGTTGGTACTGCTTTGTGCTGTTTTGTTTGCGTTGTCACGGCGATTTGACCAAGAGCTCGTACGTAGGTCCGCTTGGCCTCTCGTGTTTTTCAGCCGCCGGATTGATGCTATAAGAGACTGGGGTCAAACCATGACAACCGCGGGTCTACCTCTGCTCAAGTGCCCTTAATTGCGATGTTTGGCTTGGACTTCTTGCCGTTTGGTCCCCTCCCAACTGCTGTATTCCACTTCTCATCTCTACCTCTTTATTGTTTGAATAGTTCATGCAAGGTGTTGCAGGTGTGCAAGCGTTAAAGAGAAGACAATAAACTGTACTTTATGGCGCTTGCTTGTGCTAGCCCAGGAGGCTGCGGTGTACCCTCCAATGTTCTCTTCACAGATTCATCCCAGAGATTCTGCAGGGTAAAACTCTTTCTTTTTAATGAGCTTTACAGGTTGAATGTACAGTCCTGCCAGTTCTGTGAGTCAATCTGCTTTAGCCTTGTGTGTTTGTGATGACCTAATGTTGGGCCCAAGTCTTTTCCATATAAGGTCCTCTATCTTAGTCTACCCTATACAGACATGACATGCTTCTCCCAGGCCTTCAGCCTTCACCACAAGACACTTCCTGTAACATGACTTCTCAAAAGGGAAATGACCACAGCCCTCTTCCTTACTCAGTCATTTCACTGAAGTCAGGAAGTTAGACCAGCATGGAAGGTGATTAGTGTCCCAGTAGTGCTGAAGTGTTGTCTCGTATATGTTACCTGAAGTGCGTTTGGCTTCTTCTCCCATATAGAGGTTTTGTGTGGAATTTAAAATGTTTAACGAAACACTGTAAATCAGTGGTTTGAAAGTACGGCATTGATCTGAAGAATTCCAGTATAATAGGAGGTTTGGCAGCAGCCTACTTCCACTGAACAGAGACCATCTCTTGAGAGGCACTGTAGGTCATAAGTTCTGCCGTATCAACTACTTAACAAAGCTGCTTTCTCTCCAAACACAATCTTTGTCTTGTTTTCACCAGTAATGGCTCTTATTTAATCATTTATTGCCTTACTGAGGATAAACTGATTACTGAGTAAACATCTAAATCTTAACAGATTTTTGGAACGAACCAATTGCGTTGTCAGCTTTTATGACTGTTTTTGATTACGGCTGTATAATAGATGAATTGGAGACACATGGAAGCAATGGACTGTATTTTAGGCTTCTGCTCCACTTCTTGTGTATTTATAGTGAAGTCTGGTACCAAATCCCTCTAAATGTCTCTTCATCTCTTCAAAATTATTAATGTGAATATGCTATTCCCTCCACAAAGACATTTTTTTACCAGCAATAAATAAAGAGGCTGTTTAGCTCGTAATATCATAATCTCCACTGAGGATTTGTCTTCAGCATTTAGATATATCCCCCGAGTATTGAGCAATATGCTGTATTCAAGCTGCATTTTATAGGAGCAGAGGAACATGTGTTGTTTGGAGGAACTAGTCATTACCAGTAACTGCACTGCAGTAAAATCAGCAGCGTGGAGAGGAGCACAGCAGCACAGCAGCCACACCATTATGTGGCTGAAATCCCATTCATGTAAGCGCAGTTGGAAAGACACTCCATTCAATTGGAGATGTCCTTCTTCTTTTTACTTTTTTAAATTAAACTTTTTGACTTGTGTGAAACTGCCTTGTGGATGACGTCTTTTTTTTTTGGACGGTATTTGTTGCTGAAACATCCTCTTCTCTCTCTCTTGAGAGAGCTGGAGTAGAACATCCAAAAGTTCCAGTTCATTACTTATCTTCCCTTCGTCACGAGTGCTTCAGACCTCTCTTGATTGATATTTATAGACTGTGGATGCCAGACATTCCTACTGTAACATCTATTTGCTTTGTATCCATGTGAGAAAGACAGTGTTTGACTGAAGGAAGTTGGGATTTATAAAGTGCTCTCTGTTCACCGCAGACTACAGCATTTAACATTGTTAACCGCATATAAAACCATATTTCTTTTTGAGAGAATGTTACAGGAGTCTTCTCCTCTCTTCATGTCTGGAAATAGTGTTTGAGGAGTTGCCATATATAGAGCTGTATAGTATTGTCTTTTTTCACATCCCTACAAGGAGAGACTCTCTCTCTCTCTCTCTCTCTCTCTCTCTCTCTCTTCCTCTCTAACAAACGCACACACAGAGGGAGACACAGGGGGAGACTCCATGTTCATTCATCAATCCAGCAGCTCCTTTTCTGCCATTGACCTCTGGAGCTGTCTAGTAGAAGAGGCAGCACATGCCAGTGATCTCTGACGAGTGCTTGCACTCTGCGTTTAGGAGTAATGAGTTATTTCATTGAAAGTAAATGAGTCAGGACGGACTCATGTGGCAGGTGTGTCTATGAGTCTTATGAGTGAGTGAGTTGAAGCTGCTCTGTGAGTACCCTGCCCCCTCTGTGAGCAACACTTAGCATGTTGGCTGCACTATAGGTTTCCTGGACATTGGTATGCATACATCAGCCTTAGCAATGCATTCTATACACTTCCTGCTACTGATCTACTTGATAATGACACAAGGAAAGCACGGTCACCGCCACTGTCACTTCCTCATTCTTTCTCCCCCTCTCTCTCGCGCCCACTCCCCCCCCCCATTTCATTATGAATGTTAACACAATGGCACATTCTTTACGTCTCATTGGCTCTTTTTTTTTTAAAGCTAAAGAGGAAGTCTTTTTAGAGTTAGCTAACCTGAATGCACAGGGAATACCTTGAGTTTGTCTCCCTGAATCAAGGCCGGGCTCTTTATAAATAACTACTTACAAATAAACGTGTGTGACTGAAAAGTGGAAGGTCTTTTGGATGCATTTAAATTGTATTGGTTCATTAGAAGTGACTCGTTGATGGCACACTCAAAAGAGCTGACGGATGAAATCACTGTCCTGCCATCATGCTTTTCATGCCCTCTTCATTATACTCTTCTGTCTCTCAACACATTCATCCCACCTGAGCTGCCACCTCACGTACACCACTGTGCTTCCCACGTCCTTATTTGAAGTATTTAGTAGGTTCACTTCACACCGCTGGGAGATGACATAGAGATACGACCCTAACAAAAGCAGCATAATATAATAAGCACGCAGAGTTCATGTTCCAGCATGATTGCAGGTTTCAGGTTTTGAGTGCGCTCAGTGCGTAATCACTGGTCAAAACGCCACACCTGGTAGAGAGTCACTCCAGCGTCATGATGGTTTTAACGCGTTACTTCCTGTGTGTGTAATGCAAGTCTCAGCATGGTGGAAAGGGGTAGAAGATCTGATGAACCTTAATCTTACCGTACGCTGCTCCCTGGTAGAAAGACAGTTGTCGACATTTAAGCTTTTAAGCCCTTGCCTCCATAGTTGGAGTCAAAACTACGAAGTATTAACTTGTTCTACCTCTCAAAATGAGGAGGCTTTTTACATTTCCCATATTAAAAGTATTGCACTTTTCCTCACTTTCATTTGCTTTGGAAAATACTTAAAACTCAGGTTTCTGTTTAATTGATAATACATGTATAGAGTTTGCAATACATAGATACCAGTTTACTGAATATACAAAGGCTAAGAGCGTGTGATCAGACAAAACAGTTTGCTGATTGGGAGGCTGGGTTGGGACAAGAGGCGGAGCCAAATACATTAAGCTCCCAAAGGAAAACCAGCTTCAGAGCAAACAAACTGTGCACCAGCACCTTTCAGCACCACAACAACAGACGAAGCACTCTGCAAAGGAAACCCTGCGTGGCTTCAAGATTTTTATTCATGTTATTAAACTGCATATGCAAACCCTAAAGTTCCGAATGTTGACACAGCCCCATCTTAAATACAGAACAAGAAGCGGAGTTGATGTAATGAAATGCTGCGTGAATACGAGGGTTGGGTATCGGTACTCGGACCAGATTTAGAAAGAAATGACAATTTTTATGTTTTTGCTCGCTTCCAATCCCAGCACACATGCTTTTAGTTTAACGTGACGTGTGATTGGCCCACATCCACAGCAGCTACAACCCAATCTGTGGTGTGGTGCACAGCAGACAGTATGGCTGTACACGCCTGTGGTGTCAGAGAAATGTAAATATGATGGGTGGTGCCTTTATACGCAACTGAATGCTTCTATATGATAGGTATTGAAGGAAGTACTCTATCGGTAGCTTTATCCCTTTAAGAGTACTGGTATTGGAACTGGTATTGCAGCTTTTTAAACGATACCCAGCCCTCGTGAATACTCTTTGTTTGGTGCAAATAGGTCAATGGTGAGCTTCTTTTAAACAAAAATCTCTTTGTGTTTCATTGCAGCTGACTGATGGAGGCAAAGCAGCCAGAGCCAGTATGAGTGTTGGAGACATCATTCTGTCCATTAATGGCGTTTCCACAAACGGCATGAATCACCTCGAGGCCCAAAACAAGATTAAGGCCTGCACAGGCAATCTCAGCCTCACTCTACAGAGGTAACAGTTGCACACATGCATGCACACATGCATGCACACATGAGCACACATTCTCTACAACATAATCTATGGATTTCCTCACTCCCGCAATGGAATGCGTACTTTGTTGATTTTGCCAACCGGTGTGTATTTACTGTAAGCCTGTTTAAATAACTTGTCCAGATCCAAGAGCTTCCGTAGTGTAGTGTGTATTTGAAGATACTTTTCACATTATTATTATTGAACAGACACAAATATCTGTTTGATTGTCATGTTTGGTTTATTTGTGCTTCTTAATATTTGAAACGGATGAACTCCCATTGTGCTAATTTAACACACATCAGTGTTTCTGCCACAGCAGATGCTACTGTAGCTACAGGAAGTTTGGAATGTTAAAAAGACTGAATTCAGCTCGATGCTTCTTGCATGGTTTATGTATCTTGTCATCTCCATTATAGTTGGACATAATAATTATAGTTGGACATAATCTGTTAAAGTCCTCAGATCAGTTTTTGTTTGGTCAAGCTGAGTTCATCAACTGCTCCACTGCTTCTCCCTTTAGACAAAAAGAAGACCCTGGTATTCTGGGGCCCTTTGAGTACATTAAAGCTGTAGTGCAGTGCGGGGAGCACTTTACATGAAAGCCCCCTTACACAGCGCTCCATTAAGCCGTAATACGTGCTTCAAAGAAAGGAAAACAGGGTTTCAGCTGAGGTTGCCATTCAATTTGCCCACTAAGGAAACGTTTCAGGCCAAACTACTTATATAGTCCATGCACAGGAAGGTCCTGAGTTTGTTTTGGAGAACAAGAAATACTTCAAACTGAACACTACTATTTCACAGGCAGCAGTGCTTGTCCAAGATCCGTTCACTGAGCTCAGAACTTGCTACAAAGCGCAACAAGCTGTGCATTCATTTTTTTCTTGAAGAAGATCAATCAAAACAAAAGAGGGATCCCTTTTTAATGAATCTTAGCCAAAACATTTCCTGCAGCCAAGCAAAAAGTTTAGTCTCAAACAAAAACAAATGGAGGCGAAGCAGGCACACACTCCACGCTGCAAAACATGTTGACAGAAAAACTCAAAGCCGGGTTTGCATGTCCTGTCATTCCATCACCACATCAAAAGAGAAAGAAGCCTCTTTTGCTCTAAACGTGGGAAAAAAGTCCTAAAATAGCCCTGTCCCACACAGCTGCATGTAATCCACTGTGGGTAATGGCTGCACAATGAAAACTTCAAAACATTCTGGCCTCACAGGGCATGTTACTGCAATTAAAATCACCCTGTAAACAACAAAGGTTTCCTCGTTACAAATGATGCATTATTGTAGTTTGCTTCATTTTTGGCTGCATTTTTAGAGGATGGTCTGCATGGTGTTGATATGGCATTTCTTTATTCAGTGACACAGAAAGAAGACAAAACAGCTTACTGTGTGTGTACACGTCTCATTCCTGTATTACAATGATTTAAAATGGGTACTTTTTACTTGGGATTTGAGAGTTAAATATATTATAGTAGCGCAAAGAAGGTTGAAGAAAGTGAACAGTCGCAGTCACTATTATGCTTTTATCTTCTAAAAATCTAAAGCTCAACGCATGTATTACTTTCAAAACACTATTTAACGAGACTAATTCTCTCTGACATGCACCACTCTCTCCGTCCATGTTCTCACAGTTGATTTATGGTTTTGATGTCCACTGATAAGACTATTCTTATCATAATAACATTCCACAAGAAGATTAATGTGACGACAGTGCCGTACCATTATGTCACTTTGTCATAGTTCACATTCTTTGGGCAGCTCCCTAAAACAACACTACATGATGCAGGTGTGTAAAAATAAATAAATACACAACAGCCCTACATGACCTTTGTAGCTTATCTATTTGAATAAGATCTTAAACAGAGAACACGTGTATAGGCTGTGTGCACATGTTGTCTAGCCCAAAATGCACTAACAGTCATTGATGCCATTAGTTATGTCCTTGTTGCTTTAGAGGGGGGGACATGTTTTCAGAGAGGAAATGGACTTGGGGTTTGAAAGTACTCCCCTCATCCTGTCGTCAACTGTCAAAATGAATCTGAATGTGCTAAGAGCTGTTGTGTATTTTGTGACACAAGGAAAAAAACAAAACAGGTTTTCCTTTTCAACATTGTGGTTTCAGAAAACATGTCAAAACATAGTGCAGTACTTTCCACTAACAGAACAGACTGGTTGACCAAAAGTTTCCTTTTTGGAGTGGGTTCCACTTCCAGGAACATGCTCCATGTATACAGTCCTTTCTGAGTGTTAAGCTTGTGATAGTGATTTGATCAAAACATGTTTTCTGATTATACATCCCTTGATATGCAGTTGATGTGACCGGTGGATTTCACGAGTACTTTTTGTTCCACTCTTGTTGCTGAGAAGCTGACAGTCAGTTACACAAGGCGGCTGTGGGAAGTAGCCTTAGGAAGGTATGATAATTGATGTTTATTTATTGCCATTGAAATATGCAGTACAGCGCAAAAAGAAACACCACTCCGCCGAGGTTGTGGCTGGCTGCACCTGGTTCCAAAACCTCAAAAAGATAAAACATATCAGCACTGCTAGCGCTTGCGATCCCGCCATCCGCCATTCCGATGCTTTACACACAAATTCAAGTCAGCTCCCACTGCTTCAAACACATGCTGTTTCTGTAAACGTAAAGCTTTTTTTAAAGTACACACACCTGTTGGACTTCCCCACACACAGACACTGCTGTAGCGACATTTTATACAGGATTTTTGTTTTGCCCACAGGCCACCTACTGTAATCACAAGGCAGCTGGGCGGCTGAATCTACAGATCTCCTCATACATGGCTAATGTACTCCCAGCAAGTCTTATGAAATAGTTATAACAGGGTGAAGCGGAGGACAACCCAATTGCAGCCAAGAGCCCCTATGACTCCTGGTTGTCTCAGCCAGATGTGGTGTTGGTGGTCGGAAGAAAAGTAAGAAAGGATGGGGGGCTTGTTATTGCATTTCTTGGCTCTACATTAAATAAATGTATTAACTAGAGGTGCAGTTTATTCTTTTGTGGTTTTGCTGCAACCAGAGAACTGGCCTTGAGGAGAACTCCCCTCATTTCCCTGCTTGCTGTATTCATCGATCTGATCTGGATGCTCGTTTGATTGCTGAATGCAATTCAATTCAAGTTTGAATAGCTTTTCTCTATGCACACATGACCACACATGACCAGAGAGTTAGGGAAGTGCTCTAGAGGGTCCTGACAAGGCACACGGAAATAAATGCTACGAATGTCCTCCGTCACGATGATGCATGTGACTGCTGATGTGGACCAGTGCACGTGGTCCCTACTTGACACGTGTACAGACGCATTAGACACGGCCAAGTATCCAGGCAACTGACGGCAGCAACAGGCTGTCCGGTTGCACGATAAGCGCTAACTCTGGTAATAGCGGTCATGTTTCTGTCCTCGTTGTCCTCGTGAGCTTTACATAAAAGCACAAAAGTCCCCTCTCTCCGGGATGCTCATTTTTGGTGAAATATGAGGGAGCGGTGTGAAGAGGGGGAACATGGAGAGATGGGAGAGACACACATGTGCCAGACACAAGCTGTGAGTTTTGCCACTGAGCGGATAGGCTGGCTGCACAGAAAAACAGAAAATAATATTGTTTTCCACACCCGCTTATTCCACATCTCTCTGTTGGAGTTTTTGTTTTGCTTTCCCATGTGTTTTTTTTTCTACTTCTTGTTTTCCTTCTTCTCCATGAAGGCTCAAATTTTGGCTCAGATTTTCATGCAGCGGTAAATCTGAGAGAACAGATTTGCCAGTTCTCCCACAGAGAATGTAACATTCATCAAACAGGTTAAATATAAGAGGGCAGGCCTTGTTCAGTGTTTTGGAATAATGTATTCTGTGCTGTAGTAGCGTGTGAATCCTGTGATTCTGTAATATCTATACAAAGTTCAGATTCCTTTTAATATGATGAGAGTGAACAAAGCTATGTTTAGATATTGAAGTGAAAGAGAGGGTGACAGATGCTTGGAGTCAGAAGATCATTTCAAATGTTTCTTTGGTACTTTTCCAAAAGAAACTGTGTGTGAAAGTCAAGTGAAAACAATGTGGGGAACATTTTAAAACTACTCGTGTGTTATTCTGTTAACTGGTAAGATGTGTGTGTGTGTGTGTGTGTGTAGGTGTGTGTGTGGTGAGAAAGCTGTCTATTAGCTGCTCCATCATTCAGTCAAATGCCACATGCCAGACTGTTTCTCTTGGCCCTCAAAGAGACGCGGGCATGTGTCAATGTGTCATTCTGCTTTGCCCTCAGGGTTATTCCTCCAGTTAACCTCCTCATTCTCTTATTCTGGAGCTGTGTGTGTGTGTGTGTGTGTGTGTGTGTATGTGTGTGTGTGTGTCGTTGCACAGACACGTCTAAGTTGTTGAAAACCAAACTCAACAACTTTTTTTCTTCTTCCAAGAACACTTTTGCTTCCAAGATAATGTTTATTTATATATTTTTGCACTTATTTATTAGCTTCTTTTTTTTTAAAAGTATGTAGGTTTTAAATTTGGTCCATAAATAAATCTTGTAGATATCAGCATCTGTAATCTAATAAAACAAGGCATCCTGATTAGATTAGGAGTGTGTTCTGGGCTGAGCAAAGCCGCGACTGTACCTTCAACCGGTTTGTCAGTATTATGAACACATGCAGTAGCACAAACTGGGGCACTTTGACAAACAAGGAAAACAGATATTTTGTATTCATGGAAGTATAATTAGAGGAGACCCATCAAATATCACATAGTCATCGTTATACAGAGGGTAACACACAAGTGTTTAATATTATATATGTTGTATCTTTATGTTCTTCGTTGGAGAGAAACTACTGTATGAAAAGTACAGATGAACATGATAATTATTATTGTAAATAATATACTGTATATGTTTTAGTAGTCCTATATGTCCGGTGCAGTCATGGTTTTTTTTAACGAGCATTTAGCCTTTTGAATAACCCTGAAAACAATGGTAGTTGTAACATGGAACATCACATTTCATTGCAAATTTCATGGAGCACAACGAATAGATCCGTTTTATTGTGATTAAATATGTACATGTAACAACAAAGAGTAAGTCTCTTTGTCATAGCAGAACAAAAGCAGGTCCAGCTAGCCAGGGAGCGGGACAGCACAGAGGGGCTGAGCTGAACAGATGTTCACAGGACCACCCGAGTGTTTGTTCAGTTTTCTCTGGGAAAAAAGAGCGATAGGGAGTGAATCCGCCCAGCTGCCCCTCTCCGGGCCACTGATGGCAGATACACATTGCCTCATTGGAGACTGACTCCACATTTATAACGGAATGTGCTTTTTAATCTTTAGACCTTTTTACTGTTTTCATTGGCATAGCCATCTGCTTCTCCACAAGCAGGTCCAATAATATGAGTACATTGGAAAATAAGCACACTGTATATTAGCTGCTAAGTGGAAACTGCAAATGCAAGCATGGGCACGGATGACATCAACATCTGGTTGGAGGGTGTGGCTCTTTAATAACCTGATGGTGCCGAGCTCAGCTGTTCGGCACCTCGGCTCAGTTCGAAAGGAAAGGCTTGAGGAGTTGGTTGACTGTTTTTCCTAATATGGTAGAAAGGAAGTACGGCAGCGGACATACTGTAGCATCTGGTCCGGAACCTGACTTGCTGACTCACTGTCTATCTTGTTTTTTAACGAGAATTAAGGGACAACCCTTGTCTGCATGTTCAGACCAAATACAGCACACATTGTTAACAAATCCAGCTGTGTTTTAATGCTTCACTAATGGAATCATTTAAGATATTTGAGTTACCTGACATGGACTTACACGTGCCTTGTTTGACATAAAGGGGGCTTTGCAGTGCATTAATACATAATATATCTTAATGTGTTTGTGTTTTATTTTATTTTATATTGTGCTAGACAGTACTGGCAAGTAGTAAGAATTAAACAAAAGAAGGGAGTGAAAGCGTTGTTGGATATTTTCCCGTTTTCTATCCAGAGCACATCAACAGAACAGACAAACAGACCACCCCTCTCTCTCCCATAGGTGATAAAACTGTGGCAGCTGCTTCAATCATAAGTGTAAATCAGATGTACAGTACGCCTCAACATCAGTCTGCACATTGACTCAAATGTTACAGTACAGCATGTTCACACATACCGGTAGTTTTTCATGTTTTAGCAACAACTACTAATTGCACGTACTTAACCATCTTCAAAAGCGTACAGAACGTTTCCTACTTCCAGGCCGCCATTTGTTTCTATTTATGTCAGTGCACAATAAGAGTTCATTTCCAGAGCTTGTACTTTGCTTGAGATGTTAATGTATCACTGGAAACGTTGGTTTTCTAAATCACACTTGTGTTCTTATAAATTCAATTTTTCCTTTTTTGAGTGTTTAAACGATGCCCTGAAATCCAAGATACAATCATCCTTGTAAAAAATAGAGGAAGCATTAAATCAAAACATTACTTTCACTATCCATCCTAGAAGCTGAAGTATGATTCTCACAGCAGTTAGCATGTCCAGTCATCTAATGTACAGAAATTAAACTTCATTGCAAAATGATGAATGGTTGTTATGCAGATGGTGTGTGTGTGGTGTTTTATATGATTTTCTCTCTGTCTTCTTAGACCCTCCACTGCCCCTAAAGATGGAGTACCTAAGGTAAGGAGTCAAATATTCACTTTTTTTTAAACTAAAGTTGACCTGAAATCCATTTTATATTTACATATTACAACAGTTAATTAAAAGTCAGCATGTTTATTATGCCCTTCTGAGATTATGTCAGAAAACACATTGGCTTGGCATGCATTACTGACCTGACAGGCCTCATGTTATAGCACCTGTATAGCACAGGCATGACTTTCATTCATCCATAAGTGTGAAAACACCTTTTGATTTTGATTTGGTTGCGGTGCTTTTGAGAATGCTGGTTTACATGCACGAGTTTATTGTGGATTTGCTGTATTTGCATGCTGTGTGTCTCCACATTGATCCAGGACGAACCTCAAGAAATCATTAAGCCAGTCCCAATCACTCACCCCGTCCCAAGCACTGCATACACCAAGACAGCCCGGCCCTTTGGTGGGGACAGCAGTGTGGTCACCGCTTCCTCCCCGGCTGCCCCCTCCATCCCCTCACAATCCTCCGCTTTCAAGCCAGCTGCCCCTTCTCAACCACCGCAGCCTCCGTTTCTGCTGAAGTCCAGCCTCCCCGCCACGGAGTCCCCTCCCGCCAACTCAGTTCCCAGGCCCAGCCCTGCTCGCCACACCTTCACCTCCCCGTCTGCCTCTTCCTCCTCATCCAACTCCTCTTCTCCAGCTAGAGTGACGGCCCCCTCCTCCCACCCTAATGTCCCACAGCCCTCCGTCTATAACACACCGATCAACCTCTACTCCAACAACAATGCCTGTGAGGTGGTCATTGGACAGAGACGCGGCCTTTTGGAGAGCCAGGGGCTGTCTGAGCCCTTCAATGGGTAGGTACCAATCATCCCACCACCATACGTTTTCTTTATGTTAGTGTGACTGCAAATGATCAGAGAGCCATTTAGGAATATTATGCACGTTCTGTGCTTTAGTCCAGAAGGAGTTGTGGTTCATAGAGGCCACAGATTAGCCGACATTTCTGCATTACAGTCTGCCAAGAAGAAAAGAAAATATTCCATTCTGCGCTTCCTACACCTCATTCCCTATTCCACCTAAAAAAAATGTGTTTTGTTTGGAAAGCTAACATTGAAACAGCCCATGACCTATCTGTTTTCACACAGCTGCATACAAGGATATTCCGAAAAGCATGCCGCACATCTTGTTTGAATTTTCTGCTGGGGCAACCGGAGAGGGAACAGAGTCTAGACAACCTGCTAACTGATGCTACTGCCTGCCTATCTATAATTGACGTTGTGGTTCTTTAGCACCGCCATACACACACGTCTGCCCAACAGGCACTGCTGGTGCAACACTTGTTTCTAATTAGCCAGACTTCTGGCAGCTCTGGCCTTCTAGAGACTAGGAACGGCGCTACGTTTGGCTGGACTGGGCTTCATCAGCAGGATTTGGCTCTCTGGTGTTGGGTCATGGTAGACTGAGCAAGGCTAGCTAAGTCATTTGCCACTCGTTCTTTACTCTCTGTCATCTGAAGAAAAAAAAAACAGGTCACAGAGATCTGTTTTTATTGGCTTCAAGTGAGCAAGCAGCTTCACACTTAAATACATCTGCCAAACCCACCTCTATCTTTATGTGTTTAACAAAGTTACAGAGTTAACAGTAGTGAGAACGCTCTATTGGGACATTTCTAGAATCTGTTTCTTGATCTGGGTCTGCTCAGATAACCTGTGAAGATGTCAAATATTCTATTATCTGTGTCATTTCTTCAAGCTTTCTGTTGCAGTTCACGGAATGGAAGCGTATTTGTTGCAGCGTGTGCGTTTGTGTCCTGACCTGCATGCTTTGTTTGTGTTTTCTGTGGATTTTTGCTTCATGCACATTCTCTCAGAAGGGCCTTTCACTTAAAGGGCATGCATTTCGTGAGTGTGGTTGATTTCTCAAACGCTCTATTCATGCTCCTTCTTTGCTTCGATCCTTTTACCATTTTACCCCTTCTTTGCCCTCAGGAGGAAGAAGAGACGGGCACCAAGTTAGTGTTGTGAATGATAATACATCTGCTGCAGTAGCTTTCTAACTATGTGGAATGTGATTACAGCCCTCACATCTCTCTGGTTTATGATTACTGAATGACAGCATGCTTGCACCTCTTTGATCTAACCCCCACAAACCTCACATTCGTGCTCATCCGCTTTCCAGTACATCTTCATTTGTAAGGTCCAGGCAAACTGCGAAACCCCGTAAATTATCTCTGAGACGCCACAGGACGCGCTGTCGGGGGTCACTCCCCCACTGTTTGTTCACTCTCTTAGTGGAATAAGGCTCCGCGTTAGCTAATGCAGTTACAACCAGGCCCGACGGCACACTCGGCTGTTCAGGTTACCCAGCTGTGCATCTGTCTTGCTCCATCTGCTATTGTTGTCAGTATGGTTAGGTCAGACGATTACTGCTAAATACATTCTGCTGTGGTTAAGAATAGGCCGACTTTCATCATCCTTCACCCCGACTCGCCCGACACAAACGGAAGCAAACACACAGGCACATGCTTGGACTTTTGACATGAGATTGACTCACAGTTTGGAACGGTCCTTGAACTAAACTGTGGATGTAAACATTTCACCTAAATATTATTGTGTTCTAGAGTACACTCAAAAAAGCTTTCAGTTTTCAAAGCACATTACTCCCACCTTGTGGTGAGATGTGGTCACTGTCACTTCCCTCTTTCACTCACTGTTACTAAATTGCAAACGGGTGTGTTTAATTTCTCCATTTTACTGTAGTAAATCTAACTGCTTAATCAATTAATATGTGTTATTATCTGGCTGACCTCTACTCTGTGGCTTCCTCTCTGATAGTGAACCTCAGAGAAGTCTTAAGTGAGTATAGGTCAGAACAGTTTCTCGACTTTCCCGTATAAACAGTGCAGTGTCGTACAGTTTACTCAGCACTTAATGTGACTTTTGACCTTTGCGCATTTTCCCCCTTACTACCTTCTAATTGCTCGCCTGCAGAACTCCACCTCCAGCTAGACGGAGAAGGTCATTTTGAAACTGCAGTTGGGTCAATGTATCTACAAGCTGCACCCATGATTGAATGTGGTGCACTTATTGCATAGTAATAATATGTGTACTGTGTGTGTGTGTTGGTTGTTACTACTGTATTCATGTTAACTTACGTGTGTGTATAAACTGGCAGATTGTTTTAACAGCTGTTTTTAGCAGTGATAAATATCAGTGATGCAGGTTTAAAACACAGAGTCCTTCCACGTCCGTAACATCATGATGGTTGATCTGACTATATAGGAAACCCAACGTGGAGCCCGAGGATCATGCGTCCCCACTGAGCGATGCCAGCAAGATGCGTCTGATTGAGGACACGGAGGACTGGCACCCGCGAAGCGGCACCTCCCAGTCGCGCTCTTTCCGTATGCTGGCTCAGCTCACCGGCACTGAAAACGGTGTGTACCCATCTGTGTGAAGGCTGAAACGCTCAGCAGAGACATAGTGCTGTGTTTATGTTTTTTTCCTAAAGGGTTGAATATGGCTGAATATATTTCTGTAATATTTTAGGAAGTCTGTGAGTATTTGTCAGGCTGAGCTTTGTGTTTCTGTCAGTTCATTCTAAATCTATCAAACCGCTTTAGGCCGGAGCACATGACCGATTTATCCAAAGGTTACCAATGTTATGGTAATCCTTTGCATCTTATTTCCCTTTGAAGCTTTATTTATGTCCCTGCTTTATAATCTTATTTATTAAAGTGATACAGTTTCTTTAGTCATCGTACTTTAAGAAGTATTTTCTTACACGACTGTTTTGACTATCAGTGACATCGATGGTTACACGATCAGGCTAAGGGTCTCCCTACAGCCAGAGGAGTTGTGTGAATGTGTGCATGGATCTGCTTAACCTATGCAAAATGCAATTTACTTACAGTAACTCGGTTATTAGAATTAGAATGAAGTAAGATGAGAGATTGAAGCGTCTCTTTCTGTCTAATGACGTTACCAGACTGGTGTGGAGTCTGCCATGTGCTTTGAACGTCTGATGTATATTCAATGTGCCTGCTGCTGCTTCTGCAGCTGTGAGCAATTTTGGGAATACGTCCAGGAAGTTCTAGCAGGTTCTAGTTAGCAGGGATTACCCCTTGCTCATTCAGTTCTTACCCTGACGAGGTTAACATAGAACAAGCTGGTGCAGAAATAGAGCTGCAGCCAGTAGCAGCGTTGTTTTAAACAGTGTGTCTCCCACTATTCCCACTATTCCCACTGACCCTTTATTGTTCATTTGACTTTATTTTCATTGGTGTTTTTCTTTTTCACTGTTGCAGAGCCCGCTCCAGAGAAGAAGTAAGTGGTTTGGTTTTTTCATGATATAATCCAAATTTGTTATGTGGTTGTGAGCGTTCATTCACTCTCCGTCTCGGTGTTTTTGTCTGTGAGTATTTTTGTATTTCATAATAATAATAATAATAGTTTCATATTCAGAGTTGGCCCCTCAAAGCACTCATTTAAGCGCTTCCTGGATGATTCATGGCCTGTAAAGCCTGATTTCCTGATCTCATGGTCCCACAGTATATCACGCTTAATTTAAGGCTTAATTTGGAGAAACCGCCAAGAGAGCGCTCAGAAGAAGATGGTTGAATGGAGACATCCACAGACTTAGCATCGGCTGTGGCTGCTACCGCTGTACTCAGTCTTAAGTCGATTTAATCTCCAGTAAACACGGTCTGCCTTCCGTACCAGATTTTCAACCAATCAGTGTGTCACTCACTGGAACCTGTGGGTAATTAAAGTGGCATTGTGGGTAATAGCAGCCCTGCCAGAAGGAGATTCCTGCTCTCTTTCTGTTAGTGAGACTTTGAGGGCATATTAAACATCTGCCATGGTTTATAATTCAATACACATCTGTCTGCAAGGAAAAAGTCTCTCATCCTATATTCATCTCCAACTCTGCTATTTGTGTTTTGGTGCTGTTGCTATCAATGTGGTCTCTCTTGTGTTATCTTTTCATTTTCTTCTACAATCTTAACCTTTCCAACTTTCTCTTCGTTTTTCCTCCTTTTAATCCTGTTTCATGGGGTAAATCAGAGCGAACAAGTTGGACCCAGAAGTCATAGGACACATGTACAACAAGCTGAGAGACTGGCATCATGGTGTTTCAGCATGTGTGCTCAATGTGCAGTAAGCACACTTTTGTCTCGTTATGTTGTATTTATTTTATTTTGACCACTATTAAAAAGACATTGCTTCCCTTTTTCATTTGGCACACTATATTAATGGCTTCTTATATGTCCAAATTTAGAACATTTTAACAACACAAGTAAAAAGTGAATGAGAAATGTTTTTTTTTTTCAACAAACTCTTGTTGTAAAAAGTGTTTTAAGGAACATATTATCCTGCTATATTTAGTTATATGTAAATAAAATGCATGCATGCAGGTAGAGATGATGAAGAAGATGATATATATCGCAGTGTACATGCACACTTCTCTGTAACATATTGTTTATGTCCAAGCCTCCACTGCTCTGCACACTTCCTGTAATCTTATGCTTCATTTTTCTGAGCATGTCTGAGTCTTTTCCTCTGTTGCCTACACACTAACCAGAGACGTGTCATTTGTCAGCTTTTAATGATTTGACCTCAATAAACTGTTTCCTTTCTTTTCTGCTGTTGCTTCGCCTATTTCTGAATCTTTCATTCCTTGTTTCTCTTCTTGCCAGGCAGAAAAAAAAAGTACATTTTTCAATAAGAGGTGTCCCATAGTTGAAGGTCTATATGAAGGACTCAGTTGTGCAGGTTATAAATGCCTGTAGAGTACTAATTTGAGCATTGAGACTTGTTCAAAGTACCATCCAGTATGAATCATTTCTGTTATCTGCACCGTTCAAACATTTCAACCATGAGAACCGTTTATTTCCATAAGTTTAAACACGGTGTGATCTGTTTTCCATCACAACGCCATCATTTGCTTAAACCAAAGCAATCTGTCTATAGCTGCTGGTAAACGTATACTCGCACGTGAGATATAAAACCGGTGGGTGATTGCATTGAATTTTCTATGTTTCTCATCATTCATGCGAAAACCATAAACCCTTGGTTGACAGCACAATCCACTCTGTTAGTAACATGAAGTGTGTGCTGCTGCTGCTGAAAACCCAAACAGCCTCGGGGGTTAGAAATTGTTAACCTGTCGGTGCAAATCCTTTGCTCAACCGGCCTGCCTGAGCAGCAACAGCGTCTACGTGATGGTAGCTGAACAATGTCGTTTGTCAGCTTGATTGAGATCTTCTGAGCCCTGTTGCACCTAAATAAATGTCCCCACGTCTCCTTTTGTATATAATTACAGGAGCAGATTAAATGTACCAAACTATATTAAACCAGTAAAAATGATAAATATATGCAACATGTTTTCAGCCTTTATGGGGTTTAAACTTACTTTCCATACAGGAGCAAAGGGTGGGCACTAGAGAACACTAGGGCTTCTCATTTTCGACTAAAATATGTGATGGCACTTAACATGTCATGCTGCAACGGGGGGGGGGGGGAGTGTTTCTGTCTTTGCGGTTTCCGGAGAATAAAAGCAATAACCACCACTTAAATCATAGCACTGGTTACCTCCAGATATTATTGTGAGGGTGAGCTGCATGTACAGCAGATACTATGGCATCACCACCTGAAATTGTTTCCTCGTGTCAGTAATTGACAAACCAAATGGACGGTGGGCTTATTTGAACGTGCCCCATAATTGTCCTGATTGTTTGCACGTGTCACTGAGAATTCCCGAGCGACTGACTGCAAACGTTTGTGTGTTTGCAGTCGAACCAGATCGCACTAAGCATCAGTCTGTACTGGAGAGGTTCAGTTCAACTGATGGCACAGTCCCGCTCTTAGATTTCTTTCGTACAAAAAAAAATCCCACACCAGATAGGAGGGAAAAGCTGAGACCATAGTGGGTGTTTCCACTAAAAACAACAGAGTGACAGGCATCAGATGACACTTGTGGAAGAAGATGTGTGTGTGTGTGTGTGTGTGTTGTAATGAGTTATGATTCATACAAAATATTTACATCTGTTTCCTAGTGAGGCAGTTGACAAAACCACTCCCGCTGTGCACACCTCGCCTGCAACGAAAACTTTTTCCAAATCTGCAGCATCACCCAGGAATGGCAACATCGTCCCTGCTTCCACGTTCAAGAGCCCAGCGGCCCAGAACAAGTCTTCCTTCCCGCCCGGAGGTCCAGCAGGTAGAGGAACACATTCAGAAATCCTGCCCTACTTTCTGTTACATTCACTGCCTCTCAAATGGTTGTAGTTCTCTTCCAGTTTTATTCTGTGTAGTTGCTTCTTTTAGCCTACAGAGGGCAGCCTCATTCTTTTAAATCGCTGCTTGCTCAGCCATAACATTTATTGCGAGTTTAATATCTGACACTAAGCCATTTAAGATTATGAGCTCTATAAAATCCAGAGGTATTCTGTTAATGAGCTTATATTAATGGCTTTTTCCCCAAGATCCCCTTAGTTAAATAGATTGTGAAATTGAGAATTATGTCTTTTATTTTGTGTGAAGACTGCTCTTTAAATCCAGCAATCCCTGCCACGAGACCTCGGGCTGGTCGGGGTAAACGTTTGCTGAAAGGCATCAGTAAAGGGGTCATTATTAGCATCGCTAAGACACAAGTGTGCACTTATACAAGAACAGATGCACTATGTGCCCTGACGTATTTCCCTGGAGGCCTTTTTAAAGAAACGGCTGCTGAGAGGTGCCACATGGAGAGAGCTGGAGAGCCCACAGTTGGTTCTCTGTGTTGACTGTGTTATTTATCAGGTTAACACATACTTGAGTTCAAGTAAACAGGCCCGAAATATGTGGAATGTGACCCATTGCATTTATTGACATGAATTCATGATTTTGGCACTTAAAATGCAACGACCTCCTAAAGCAAGAAATTAGTGGAATATTAAGGCCGTACCCAAGTGACTTCTTTGCGTTGCTCTCCATCCTGCTGTCTCTGAATTCAGTGAGACAGAACAGACAAAATAGAAATCTGCAGTCCTGCTCTGATTTAGGTTTTTTTTTTCTCCTTATCGTCCTTCTACAGCACGACAGCAATGATAAGACTCACAAATGTCCGTTTTCACTTTCTGTCTCATGTGGCTCAGCCTCCAATCGTTTCTGTTGCCAAAGGATTCGTTGAGAATATTTTAGCCCCACTGACAGCTTGTCACCATCCGCCTCACTGTGCCAACTGTCACACGGATAAGGCTATAAAGTTCCACTGGAAAATATTTTGACTCCAGCCTAATTCCCAGCATCAATACCGCATTTAATTAATTTTAATGTGTTTATCCATTTTTTATATTTTCTGTTAAATATCCAAACAGATTTTAAAAGAAGGTCTTAATGCTGTCTCTCGAAACCATCTCCATACTGATACTGACTACTTTAGAAATACACAACATACAGACTAGACCTAGTCAAATTTGAATATAATAACTCTAAAAATATTGGATTAGCATAACGAATATCCCACATGTGCATGTTTTTGATTGAAAACTTCTCCAAGTTTGCCAAGCCCCCCAAATTCCCAGAAACATACTAATAAACACCTGCTCGGAAAAGAACATGGCCCTGCTCAGGAAGTGTTGGGCAATTTGGATATTTTAGATATTTGTTAATGTCACTGGAAATTGGCTGATGGTGTTAACAAGAGCAACCTTTCAAATCAACCATAACGACAACATCCTTTTTACCCAATAATTATAAACAAAAAAAAAAAAACTCTGAGAGAATATTTGCAGCCCATCTTTTTCTCCGTCACACTTACTCTCTAGTATCTTTCTTCCTGTTAAACCCACTCACACGGTCTTCTCACATCCCCGCTAGAGCCCTGCTCTGTTTATTCAGTTTGTTTGCTCTCCGTTTCAAGGAAATTTAGGGAGCTCTTGTCCTTTGACCTCCCAAGTCTTTGATAACGGTGCTCTCTTTCAATAGCGTCTCTGTCCCCAGTGTCTTTACCCCCGAGCACTCCCTCTGAGAAACGGCACTGACCTCCGTCCTGGATGTGTCTTTTCACAGTGAGAGAGAAGGAAAAATTGTGCATCCTCTCCATATGTTTTGAGATGAAGTGAAAAGGGGGGGGGGGGGGGGGGGATATTTTTCCAGGTGTCTCCTCTGACTCTGGGAATGTGTTGTTTCCCCTCAGTGGGGAAAAATTGATCCCTTGTCTGGGTTGGGTGGGGTGGTTCTATCCAACGCAGCTGTCTCATGCTTCAGCCATGGAGGTTAGAGATCCTCAAATCATTCTGACAACACGCACCTAAACTGTGCACATATGTTCTGCTCAAGTAATGCGAAGAACTTACAAAATAGTGGATCAGTGGAATGAAATCGTGATTTCGTGAAGGATATTATGTCCATTACTTTATCTACTACACTCAGCTTTTTCCCCCCCCATTTGAATACTGACCCATTATTTCACCTGCTTTGTTTAGGTTTTCCAAAGGTCGGAGCAGCTCCTTCATTTGGCAAGGTTACCAACCCGGCTCCCAAAGGTCCAGATCGACCCACCCCACAGCCACATCCACAGGACCTCAACTGTGTGGTGCAGCGGGCTGAGCACATCCCTGCCGGGACACGCACCCCAATGTGCAACAAGTGCAACACTGTCATCAGGTAAATAATATCAGAAAAACTGCATTTACAGTAAGAACAGTTGAAAATATATATTCAATTAGAGTGTAACATTCTGCAGAAACTTGACCTTAACAGGTGGATGTTTTTTTTTTAAATGTTTGCATCATTTCCTTGACTCCTCTGTCACTTGTTTATTCTTACAAGGGGCCCATTCCTTGTGGCCATGGGCATGTCATGGCACCCCGAGGAATTCAACTGTGCTCACTGCCACTCCTCCCTGACAGACAATGGATTTGTGGAGGAGAAGGGCCAAGTGTACTGCGAACGTTGCTACGAGCAGTTCTTCGCTCCCACCTGCGCCTGCTGCCAACAGAAGATTCTGGGGGTGAGTGACGAAACTGTGTGGGGGGGGGGGGATTGTTCTCTGCCAAAGTCTAAACTTTTCTGTCTTTGTTTCGTTTCCAAAAACAATGTTTACTGTCCTTATTTAACCACGATTAGGCCAATTGAGAAGTCCTGGCCAAGACTTTTAGGCAGCAGCACAAGATAAAAATAAAAATGTGATTGTGAACAGATGCAAAATCGAACAATACTACAATACATAGCGTAACATCTCAATGATCAAAGTGCAGTACATGCCACGCATCCAAAAAATCAGTTCAAGCCCCGAAAGATTCTGTCTCCAGGTCTTTTAAAATGGATTTAAAAGCCTTCAAATAAATCAAATCGTGGTGTTAACAACTTCAACAAGCTGTTCTTCATTTATTTCTTCTATTTTCTCTGCAGGAAGTCATGAATGCCCTGAAACAGACCTGGCATGTGTCCTGTTTCGTCTGTGTCGGCTGCCAACAGCCAATCAGGGGCAACACATTTCACATGGAGGATGGACAGCCATACTGTGAAAAAGGTACAGTAGGAAGCCCACAACAGTAAACTAAATGTTTTAAAGAAAACCATGTGTGCAGACAGACTGACATTCTGTCAACATGCTGTTCACTCAGACTACTACAAGCTGTTTGGGGCGAGTTGCCAAGGCTGTGACTTCGCCATCGAGGCAGGGGACAAGTTCCTGGATGCTCTGGGAGTCACTTGGCACGACACCTGCTTTGTGTGTGCGGTAGGTCCAGGAGCCAGTTTCACTCACAGCAACAACAAGAGCTAAAAAAAAAAAATATTGTGTGAATATCAACACAGCTCTGTATAACTTTGTCTCTCTCCAACAGGTCTGCTCTACTAGTCTGGAGGGTCAGGCGTTCTTCTCCAAAAAAGACAAGCCTCTGTGCAAGAAACATGCCCACACTGTCAACATCTGACCTGCCTCTCATGAATATGTAGGGCAACGGTGTCAGTTTACAGCAATTTATATTCCAGTCGGATGTTAATTATTTTCAGAACTAACATTGTGTCAGAGGTTCCACTATAAGCTTTATTTTTGCTCTAATATTGTCATGTCATATCAGTTTGAATATGCAGGAGTACATTTCAATACACTGTTAGCCCCCCCCCCCTGCCAGTTCAAATGTCACCTGTCGAGCTTTTTATTTGTGCTGAAGCTTTGTTGAGCTCTTGATGGGCAATAGGATAGTTTACTGCAATGACCTACTGAGCCCCTCGGGGGTCACATATTATAAAGAAATATGCTAACAGTTAAGTGAGTGAAAGTTTTAGAAATTTAGATTATTTAACATTAAGGGGATACATTATTTATTTGTAAGCAAGGATTGCTCAGTCAACACGCATTCTGGCAGCAAAAAGACTTCTGGGAAATTTTAATGTTTTTTTTTTTATTGTTATAAAAGTATGTGGTGTGTAACCATTCCCAGTAAACGAAAGTAATGTGTACCGCAGTGTGAAAATTAGGCACTGCAGGTCAAGTTTCATTGTTAAACCGCATACGAATTATATACTAAGGACAAAGTAAAGAGACAACCCCATAATAGATTGAATGGTGTTGTTTATGTATGTTTTGTTATCCCTACAGTTCCAGTGAATACCACCATAAAGCTGTACTTCATTAAACTCGCTCCTGGCATTAAAATGCACAGAATTTGAATTGTTTTTGTTAAATATGGAGGAAGTGAACCCTCTGCTGTGGCGGTGTGTTTCTGCTGTTTTCTACTGTCATGTTGAATTTGTTGATGTTTTTCTGACGTTTTAATGGAACTTGTCCAATTAACACAAAACAATGCTAATAAATATGTCAGCTTTCCTTTGTCAAAAACATAATCTGTATGCACATTGGACACAAATAAAGCAACTTCCTCCTGCAAATACTGCATTTATGTGTTGTCCACGTGCACTTTTTATGTTCATGTTTGCACAGAAAGCACAGCAGCAAAGAACTGAAGCATTTTCTTGGTATTCACATGTTACATCCGTAGTTGTGACAGTAATTATTCAGAGGCAGACAGGCACCAGCATGAGCTTTACCTGCAGTAAGAGGAAAAAGTGAACATCTCCATAGGGACAGGAGAAACACACACACACACACACACACACACACACTTGGTGCATTCTTTCTTGCATGATAACAATTCCGTTCAGTCACACTATTGAGGACTGGAAGTCAGCAGGAAACACACACACATTGTTGAGTGAATTGACTCAGTATGCGAGTGTTGTGGGAAGATAGTGTACCTGGAGGAACAGAGCTGGGTGTACTGAAGTGCACTGCTCCAAGACGTCGGAGGTGGGAGCTGTGCGCGTGACGACGCGAGATTTACCAGCCTCAAATAACGCGTGGTACACTTGAGAAAACTCTGCCGCAACACAGAGGCACACATTCAAATAATACAGAGCAAGGGCAGAGTTCATATCGAGACGAGCTGGGAGATCTGGTCGAGCTGCTTTTGAAGCGAGAAGGAGACGGTAAGGAAACTTTGCCTTTTAAAGAAAAAGAAAACCTCCCCAGCAGCAGCAGTCTGGTGTGAGCTGCAGGCTGAACTGTTGCGCTTGTGATTATCAAGCTTTTCCTCAGTGAAACCAGAGGCGACCGAAGCCTAATGTGTTGTCCGTGCTGCTGTTCATTAGAATTCAACCGAAGTGCTTATTTTGATGCCTGCGCTGAGTTTTGATGCTGTGCAGCAGCTGCGGGCGATCCGCGGGACTCCAGACTGTGTTATTGGTGGACGTCTGTGATGATGGTGATGATGATGATGCTTATCAGTAATTGGTGCCTTGATCGCTGCTTAGTGCGTCTCAACGTCTGACCTGGGGGAGTATATATATATTTTAAATTGCGTTAAGATAAGATGCAGTTGAGTTTATAGGTTTAATGAATTTACATTGACTTGAGCTGAACATGGTTAAAGTCTGTCCGGGTAAAATCTGATTATGAACACGTTTTTGGTGCTTCTTTATGACTTTGAAACATTAATGATGTGCTGGATAAAACAGTCATCACCTCAAGGTCTATTCACTAGCTGTTCCGGAGCTTTCGGTCACATAATTTTCATCACCGGATGCAGTTTGCTTAGTCGCCATGGACTAGTAGATGTTCAAATTTCCATTTTCCATGTTAACTGCAAAGTTGAATTGTCATTCCAAAACTGGGCCCGCTCCATCTGCTTCATACGATACGACCGAGAGCTACTAAATGGACCTTGTAGTGATATTGTTTTCTTAACTTCTGCTTCCAAGGTGAAGATGTAACTTTAAACCTCAGCTTCATGATGTGATTTGATGATTCTTGTGCTCACTTGTCAATTAAGATTAAGATGATGCTCATCAGTGTAGAGAGCGGGAGAGTTAAACACAGTGCAGGACAAGAAAATCCCACTGTTTGTGTTAATGTTTGGCAGCGAGCTAAAGACTCCATCGCCAGTCAGTGTATAGTGGCATGGCGTCAATGGCAATATTTGACTGTTGAATGCGTGGCACAAAACCTCTCTGTGCTCTGCAGTTGATCACCGAGCGTCTGTGAACCAGAGCTGATGTCTGTGACTCACTGAGGTCCTGATGTTTACATCAGCATCTCAGAGTGCAGAGAGAGAGAGAGAGAGCCGTGCACGACCTGCTGCACCTCATGCAAATCTGTGGTGTTGTCTTTGAATGCACCAAACCACCCTCTGACTCAGGACAGAGAAGCTCATTGAAGCAGAGCTAAGTGAGTGTTTTTGGGATAATATTAAACACACAGAAAGCGATCAAACCACCACCCAGTCCTTGCCCTGGCTCTGCCCCTGGCAGGAGTAACGCCCGTCATTAGGCTTACACGATGGGGATGACATGTCAAGTAAGGGTGCATGGCAAGCCAGCGCTTTGTGGTCTACCACAGACTTGTGTGTATGTGTGTGTGTGTGTGTGTGAAACGTACCAACATTCGTCACGATAGGCCAAGTTACAGTACCAGCATGAAGGCAGGCCTGTGAGATGGAGTCCTCACAGACCTCTGTATGTAGCATAATGTTGGCTAATACTAAGAGCTGAAACTGAACAGCACGTTCTGTCTGTACACTTGTGGGCACTTGTGGGCTTCTATCCGTGCTTGAAAAGTGAAGGATGATGAGACATGTTTCCAAAATATGTGGGCTTGATGGAACTATGGCTGCAGAAAATCATAAAAACTGACATAAGAGAAGAAGAATAACTCTGCAAGTGTATAGATTATTCATTGGATTATAGAATGTTTACGTGCAGTTGATACCCTGCCAAACAAGTTTTTCTTTTTTTTTATACGCCACAAATAGCATCAAAATAAAATGTTCAAATGAAGACGTCTTTTTCAGGAGGACACCAGTTCCTCTTAGAAATGGCTGTCCATGTGGGCATACCTGCACACACACAAGCACAAATACACACACACTCACTCAGAGTTAGTCATCTACTCTCTGATGCACATAAACACAAGAACAAACAGTCATGATCTAGATACTGGAGTCTGGGTTTGTCCACGAGCTAAACTTAGCAAGCTGCAACCCTTCACCCTAGTTTCCTCCTTTTTATAATTACAGGAAATGAGTCCAGCCAATCAGAGAAGATATATTCGGTGCATATTAACAAGCTCAATGGGAGCAGTATTTGAGGACTGGACAGGTAATGACCAAGTATGTCGGAGGGGGGGAGGAGAGGTTTTTCCAGAAAGTTTAACAGATTGTTTGATAATGAGGAGCGCTCTGGTTTTGCAGGAGATGTCCGTGTGACAGTGAAAGAAAAGTAACACTGAGGTTTTGAGTTCATCACCTCACACTCCGGCTCTAAGCAGTCTGTGGACCGTCAGACAGATTGTATGGTGGAACTACAGTATATCAAGAGACAAACTGTCAGAAATCCAGTCCCAGGCAGCCTCTATGTCTTTTCCAGCTGCCAGACCATTTCCTTTAGTTTCTTCTCCTCTACACACACACACACTAATAGAGGAACATCTCATATCAAGGCTTTCCACAGGTACAGTATGGCTTTTCCATCTGTCATTCATTCGCTGATTTCTGCAGTGGTTGGCTGTTTTTCCCCCCACACACTATCGCAATGTAGGCCAACTGTATCTCCACATACAAACCAAAGGAGAGACAAAGCCACACACTCGTATTTTCTTTGCAACAACAAAACTGTCAACACAGACGCTGCCGTTGATGCAGGCCTGTGCTTGCTTTTTTTTTTTCCCAGACAGACTCGTCCCTCTCTGGAGGAGACATAGTCCGAGCGATCACTTTGTGGCCAAAAGTTCTTAGATTTAAATCAAGTTAGAATTTCTACTTTCAGATAAACTGATCACTGAGAGTGTTATGCTGTGCCTACTTCTGGCTCCCATCAAGCCAGGAAGCACAGGCGTAATGCAGCTTCTCTTGTTCCACTTAGGAATAATCTTCTTCTTACCTGTAGGCTCCACAGGCTCTTTGACAATTAATTCAGCGGCCGGAGCTAAGTACCGATGTCCCGCTCGCTGTTTCATCTATAGTCGTCGGATGAGAGACAAATGCGGGCAACAGGAATTACTTAAAGCTGCAAGCTGCTCTGCTCTTTGCCTGGAAGGTCAGCAGCCATGTGAGAGAAAGCCGACATCCTGTTATTAGAGAAAGAGAGGCAGGGGGGGGGGGGGGGGAAAGGAGAAAGAGGTACAGGATGAGTGGGGGATGATTGAAGATCGAGGAACAGAAGAGAGGATAAGGGGTATTTCGCATGAAAGTCAAAGTGGGGAAGTGACCTGAGCTTGAAATGTAGTCCCAGTCCTCTCAGTTGTAGATGGCAGACACATGAGCTCCTTCTAATAACTCGACTTGTTTTTCTTCCAGAGGAAGACAAGTGCTGGAGCTGTGGCAGGATGGTGACAGGATGCTTTCTGATATCCTACGTTTGGATGGTGAGTTCGAGCTCTCGGGGCAATCTATATCTGTTGTTTTTCAACATTGTAATAATTCCTATGAATTCGGATAACAAAAGCACTTATTTGTCTGCAATTTCTTGATAGTAAAACTGAGACATATTGATCCATTTCCAATATAAACCCTCAAATGTAGTTTGGAGTGGTTTCACTTTTGATTTCCAAACCCAGTGAAGAAAGTGAAATCTAAAGCTAAAAGCTGTATTGATCAAGATAGACTTGAGTGTTGATTCTCCTGCAGTAGAAGTAGTATTTGACAGGGCTGATGCTGTGTGTGTGTGTGTGTGTTTTCTGAATGTAATCCCGTCTCTGCCGCAATTTGCCTCCAAAGTGGCAAGCTAATTGACTTTCTGCTGAGCATGTGGATGGCTATGTAAAATACACCACACTGACTATAATATAATCCTGTTTTCTCCACTGAAGTATCAGGTAAGACACAGACTCCGTCTACCGGCTGGAGTGCCCGGAAATGGATGAGATCAACATCTGATAGAGTGTAGTAAACTTTAGGAACTCTCGGAAGCTTTGATTTCACCTGAGCAATTTACCACAGCATTTGCAGGCCTTGGATGTTTTTTCATGTGTATGAAAGATGAGACATTTCTTTTGTCTAACAATGCCCAACAATTTCATTTTATTCTCTTTATCTCATTTATGTAGCAGATTTTGACATTTTCCTGAATAGAAATATTATTTTACTATAATACTGTACTACATCAAATGGAGATTTTAATATATATTTATATATATATATATATATATATATATATATATATATATATATATATATATATATTGAGACATTTTGAGTAATTGCATTGCAGAACAAAGAAATCATTGGTAATTGGATACACTGTATATTGTTGCCCCTTGATTTTAAACAGTGAGCAGGCGCGCTGCATCATTTCATTAGCATTCCTTTTACATTAAGCCATGAACTTGCCACTACAAGACCCGTCATAAACAGCAGAATATGCTGACACAGCGCCAACGTAGAGGTTTTGGTGTACAGTCGGGAGCCAAACCCACGCAGGGGCAGCAGTGAAAAATCGAGTTACTGTTCCTAAGAGAGGACAATAGCAGCCTGTATATGTCGGGAGAGGCCTGCTCGGACTCCTTCTGTGACAGTGACCTGCTGGCAGGAAAGTGAAGAGGGGCCGAGGCCAAGCACCGGTTTGAATTGGAGAGTAACTCACACCCGTAAGGAATGTCAAGAATCCGTGTGTTAAAGTTCACACTGTATCACCATCTGCGGCTGGATCCTGGCAAATACAAGACAGCTGTGTGTGAGTCAGTGTGTGTGTGAAAACCAGACGATAGACAGAAAGCAAAAGCATATTATGCAAATATCATGACTGCGTTTGAAGGTTATTGATTACATTTTTGTATGCACATGTTTCAAGAACTATGTTTACATTCACACAGCAAATATTACAGTGTACACACAGTCTCTCTTATTCTCAGGTACACATACCTGACAAGCAGGTAGCAGGCAGGAGGTCAGCCCATAATTATGCCCCGACTTAGTGGTTTATTAAGAAAAGACAAGTCAGAGAGACCACCCACAGAAGTCACCTGTTCCAGCTGAAAGGGAAAGTCTGAGATTCAACACTCTTTGCCGTGTTAGTTCAGCGCGGTACCCAGCTGTGACTCTGTGTATTTTTTTTGCTGATACAATATTAGCTCAATGTTACTGGAGTATACTTTGTGGTACTTGCTTAAAAGTTTATTATTCCTTATATCTGTGTGAAGAAGGGATTCTGTGTTTCACCAGACTCTAAACGTATCAATGTGATCTCCCTCGACAGTTTTGATCTTTCAACAGACCTGATCTGCAAAGCTTTGTTCTGAAATTCTTGCACGTCTCCTAAACCATAGACCTTCTTCTGCTCCGTATCTGATTCTGCAATTGAACCTCACGCTTGTCCGCTAAATAGCAAGTGACAGCGAGTGCCACTCAGACTGCGAGAGGAGATGGAGAAACAGATGAAGTCAATTTCTGTCTTGTTCATGTTTTTTCCCGGCTGCTCAGCCTTGTGTTTCTGATGACAGATTGTGAAATGGCTTTCATATGTGCATTCCCCCTAGATTCGGTGGAGGGCAGAGGGCATTAAGAGTCGTACCTGTGAGGCCGTCTGCAGGGAAATGTGCTGAAATAAGAGCTTTCCATTGGAAACCGGTGGACAGAGGCGGATGAGGAGGATGCTGCAGTGACGTTTTGAGAAGAAACTGTGTTTGCATAGATCATATCAGGTGAGACACACACACACACACACACACACACACACACACACACACACGCACACACGCACAATACTACATCGTATCTCAATCCCTGTCAAGTTTTGGCAGTGCTCGTGGGATTAGCGAGCCAGCCGTGACAGGTGACAGACTCATGTCAACAGTTCATGAAAAGGACTTTAACGTTGCATCGACTTTAGTTACTATTGCAAACAAAAGGTGAGTCATGTTAGCTGTAGCTTGCACGTCAGTTTGGAGCAGTTCTCAACCCCGAGCTTTTCTATATGGTATCTGCCACACCTTGGTGTTTACTTTCAACTCGTGACAGCTGCTGTTCTTTGTTGGAGCAGTTAAGTGTTTTGGCACGTGTGTTCATGATTTTCTAGACTATCCCCAGTGACATTTTTTGAAGGGTTTGTTTTTTAACCAGTTCTCCTGCAGTTTGGCCAGAGGCAGAGATAATTTGTCCCCTTTGGAGCTCTATTAGTTGTCTTGTGTTACTCTGAAAATATTAAAGTGCAGATGGTTAAACCTTTTTTTTTTTATAGCTATAAATACCGCTATAGTGACTGACATTCAGCCTTATATGACCCACTTTGGTAGCAGTGTGTTGTAATTGTGATTAAGTTACTTCATTTATGCGCTTTTGTACGTGGTACGGAGGCCTGATGACATCCCTGAAGGATACAGACTTCCTTGATGGCCTCACTTGTGGGAAAGAGTTGGAAAAACCACACTTTCAGTAGCTTGATTGACTTCTTTTGAAGGTGTGGTTTGTACTGTGGTGCTGTTTTATTATATATATATATATATATATATATATATATGACTCATAAAAACATTATTTATACAGTCATATTAATTTGCAACTCTGCAAATAGATGTGTGACATTAAAATCTGCTTTCCGATTAAAGGGGAAAACGAGTGAGCCACACACCAATCACTCGTTTGTCCTTATTCTTTAGTTACGGTTTCTGTACAGTCTGATAGGAGACCGGCTTCTCTTCTTGTCTTTCCAAGTCTGGCCCCTTTCGGTGGCTCCGGGAGCTTTACGTCGAGGAGAGGCTGGATCGGATTACAATAAAAAGAGAAGGAGAAAGAGTAGCAGCTAGCTAACCTGCTACAGCCTGGACTGTTATTGCAGGTGTTCAAGAGCAGACACAGCTGTTAATTACCTCTCTTGGAGCTGCACACGTTGAGCTGCAGTCACATGTGAATGGCCTCAAACAAGTGCATGTTGGCATGCTATAATAAACAGATTAGGATTTAAGGATCAGAAAACAATTTTAGGGGATGAAATGGTTTCTTGGTTTATCGTTTATCTGGTTGTTTTTTTTTTGCTACATGTTTTGAGGAAGTCGGTTTTATTTCACGCAGCCAAAAAGTCAACCACATCTGTTCGCAGAGAATTGAAAAATGTCTAATCTGGAAATTTGCTTTATCTGTGCTGTTAGAACGACTGCGTAAACAAGTGTGTGTGAGCACATGAGAGTGAGACCGGTCGGTGAACATTCTGTTAAATTGTCTTGTGTTTCAAATATCTGGAATTTGTAGCCGAAATTGGGGGTGAGCTGTGCAGATTCTGCCTTCAAAAATGACAACCAAGTTGATTCTCAGCTTCTGCCAAGAAGCTTTAAAGTGGCATAACACAAAAAGTATAATGTATGTATATAATTCAGGTTATTTATTGAATTTCTTCAGATATATATTTACAATTTTTTAAGTAACACAGTTGCTATAAACCCCTATAGTGAAAGTAAATTAGATTGCTTTTGGCTTATGGACATGTTAAACTATGTCCGTCCATCATTTAATCAGTATTGGACGAGTATCAGACTAACATAAGGGACAAATATTGGAGCCTTCATATCTGGTTTAGCTCACCTCTGTCTGTCTGAGTGCTGCTCCAGCTCCTTCTTCTGCTTGTCAACACGCATCAATCCCATCATCATATGCTGAAACGACATAGAGAGTCATGCATATTCAGCGTCCGTCATTTCAATTTGAGGGAAAAAAGGCTAAAACGAGGAGCTGTTAAATTGAGTGACTTGCCTGTAAGTAATGCTTTTAGATAACTCGGCATTCATATTGGAGGAACATTATGTTCACGTGAATTATATAGGATATCAATATTTAATCTGCATCTCAAGTCAACTACAGTACTTGTTTTTTTTAACAGCCCTTTCATCACAAGCTTGTCTCTGTTTTAGAGTTCGTGTTAACTCCCTAAAACTTTACGAGGTGTGTTTTCATGATCGTGCTCGAATTTGTGTCAGTGAACAGCTGCTCCTCCTTTTCTCCACCTGTGTAATGCGGCTTTGAACAACACAACAGCTCTCTTGTTCTTCTCTAGTAAAGATCAAGTTAAATTAGCGATTGCACCGGTTTAAAGCGCACTACTCTCACTGGCAAGAAATTGTAAGATAAGCGGCTCTTGTCTCGAGGGCCAACATCTTGTGGCTTTATTGGTTTCCTGGTTCAAGTTTGAAGCTGAAAAGGCTCGATTTAAGCACACACGCCTGCACACGTTGACGCGCAGTCTTTCTACAATTAAAATCTGCTTCTGGACACAAAGTGGTCAAGATGGTGGGTGTTCCCCACCTTTTTAAAAACATGTTTATTTTACTTTTTGAAAGTGCTGCAAATTAAGCAGCGAGTAACCTTGGGTGGATTGTTCCATGGGAGTACAAGTGGGTGAGAGGGGGGAAAAAGGAGAAGAAGGAAGCTAAGAGAAAAACCTTAAATGGGGAAAATGACTGGAACTCCTAGGGTTTTCAAAACAAAACTCAAAGATTTCATTACACATACCTGGACAACTGAAGGCATGGAAAAACCCCTCCCTGCGGGCGGGCGCGCATGTGCACTCGCGCGCACATGCATGCCCTCGGCAGCTGGGTTGGTCAGAGAAATAATAAGAATAATGTAAACTAAATAGAGCAGAGACAACTCCCAGCCAACAGAGCCAACACGTGTCGGCGGTTTCAGAAATATGCAGAACCCCCGGTCATCAATCACAGACAGGAGGCCCTCAGTCGCGCTGACAGGCTCGGACAGAGAGGAGGCAGAGTTTTTTTGGCCGCTCTCGGGTGTGTGTGGACGGGTCGGTGGCGGCTGTGTGCCCAGACCTGTCTACGGCTTCTTGGGTTGGGTTTGGTTGGGATTCATCCAAAGGCGTTCAAGACCGACTGATGATGAGGCATCACATCAAACCAGCGTCAACAACACTGTAAAAGCTAATGGTCGTCACTTGTCAATACGGCCTTGTTGGCAGTGTTCACATTGGTCCTCCTCTGTGTTGTTTTATTCGGTTTTTCGGTGTCGGTGTAAAGCTGCGGATCATGAAAAACCACCTATGTGTGTTTTGTGGGAATATTCTCATGGTGGCTTGACAGTTTACTGGTAATACTGCAAGCAGTAAATTGGGCGAAACCAAGCAAAAACATAGCAAAAGGAGACAGACAGTCCTGAGGGGCCAAGCTGGAGTTTAGTCCCTCAAATTTAACCTTAACCAGGGTTCGGAAGGACAAGGAGGGATCGAGGGATAGAAGGAAAGGGGGTTGGGGGGATCCTCTGGCAAAGACAAAGCCCCCAGGGTTTCTGCTCTGAGATCTAACTTTGTCTGTGTAAACATGTCTGGAATGACAAACTCAATGCGTGTGTGTGTGTGTGTGTGTGTGTCAAGTGCACCACATTTGAAGCCTACTGAGTGTATGGATCTGGGAAAGGGAAGAGGAATGAATAGCTGAGATACAAGAATGTTGTTCATTTTCTTTAGTCTAGTGGCTCTTAACCTATGGTTGAGACCTCTCAGTGGGTTATGAAGCAGATTGTGAAGCTATTTTTCAGATTTTCTATCGTTTTCTGCCTCTGTTTAGTGACACACTGAATATTTTCAACCTCCTTCGACACGTCATTAATAGAAACAAGTTTGATGAATCAGATATTTAGGAGGGTTGCCCGTTTGATTGATAATCCTGTTTCCATGCTACAGAGTCTTGATTACCGAGGTCTCCCACCAACAATATATTGCAACTTCACATTTTCCGCTTGACATTTTACCCCAAAAGATATTTCTGTCAAGATCATATTATGGTATACCCTCACCTCCTGTGCAAACATTACAATTAAACTGCACTATGAGATACTTTCTGGACTCTCTGGTGGTTTCCCTGTGCAGAGCCAGGCTGGCTGTTTCCCTCTGCGTCCAGTATGTATACTAAGCTAAGCTAATCTTCTCCTGGCCCTAGTACAGACATGAAAGTGGAATTGATCTTCTCAATTACCCCTCGGCAAGAAAGCAAAAATGCGTATTATCCAAACTAATTCTTTCTTCTTCTAAGTATTTCTTAAATTGTGTTATAATTCACTTTAATGGTGTGCATGAAAGTGCAACCACTGTCTGTCTTTAAGATGATAAATTAAACTTTTGGGAAGGCTTTGAAGAATACAGTCCTTGAACTGCTCAATCTATTGTTTCAGTTGATATGTTTCTGCAGAAACCCAAGCAGGCCGTAATTCTCTTGTCCACAGACACAAGTTAATACTGTGGACCCAGTACAAAGGGAGTTCATCATCATCCTGATGTTCTCAGCCCCCCCGTGAGTGTCTCACTGCGTCCAATCGTTTCTTCACCCACTGTCTGTCTATATTAGACACAGGGGTGACAGGACAGCTGTCTCCGGGCCTCCTCTTGGTCCATGTTTGCATGCACAAGGATGAATGTGTGCCTTTGCAATAGATCTAGCATGGCAAATTAATGTTATGTGGCTTGTTTGACTGAGTACGCTGTCTCCCTGCTCCAGTCTCTGATCCTGACATTGGACCCAAAAGGGGGAAACATCATCAGGGAATTTGGCAGGCTTTGATCACAGGGCTGTCCAGTGAGGGTGCACGGTTAATGCGCTGTTATGAAGAGGAAAATGTGACACACTCCCAATTTATCGAGTACAAGTGTGCTTTGTCAGTCAGGCAACTGTAAAATTGCCTCCAGTGGTCACTTGTCAATCAAATGCAAGTTTCCCCCGCTGTGAAACACAAAGAACAAATTAACAATAATTGCTTCATCTTGAAGGGCCAAGAACCACAGATGGCATAAACAAACAGGAACCATAATGAGACTATAAATACTTGCCATGACTGTTTACATTCTTTCACACAGAACCTTCAGATGGAAGCTCAACAGATCATACGAGAGTCAAAACTGCTGATCAGCACGCTCTACAAGATGATAAACGTACCGTAGAAGATCATCATTTCAGTGACACTTTACCCAGTTCTCAGTCAGCCTAAAGCGTTTAAGAAAGAAGTCGGTATTCCAAAATGTTCCTCCTGCAGCATGCTGGCATTAATCATGAGCATATGTTAAGAGAGAATGCAGGGTCACGGGGTTACGTTTCAAAGCTGATTTTAGGCTGTCCTGTAAGGATTGCTCTGCTATAGCTGCTCTATAGTTCACATCATTTAGAATGATGCAACAGTATATAAGAGAACATGTATTCAAAGCTACCAACAGCAGTTCAAGTTATTGTAAGGCTATGTCAGCAGGAATGCCCATGTAGCTGCATAAAAAGAGATATAAAGGGCATTGTATAAGCCCTGCACACCCAGCACTACGATAAAGCTTAACAGGAACAGAAGTCCTTTGATAAGAACCTTTAGAGTGGGAGGAAATGGCCATTCATCATGGATAGCATGTGATGACATATCTGACCCTACATCCTCTCTCTCGCTCTCTCTCTCTCTTTCTTCTCTCTCTCTTTTTCACCTTGAGAAAATTCTCAATTACACAATATATTGCTAATTTACATAATGTTACAAGAAAGGCACCTGAAGAGCGCAGACCTCCGCCAACGCCATGCCCTGGCATTCTTAGAAGGTAAAAAAAAAAAGGAATGAATGTATCCACCCGGTGATTTGGATCTGAATTGAATGGGTTGTTCCTTGGCTCATTCTACACCCTTCCATCAAGTTTCATGAAAATCAGGCTGTAGTTTTTATAACTAACCAACCAACCAACAAACTAAACATAGCCCCTTGGTCAAAGTAATAGTAATGATACATTGACCACTAACTGAAAGAAGAATACAAATGGGAGCAATTCGGTAAATGTATTGAAAAAAAGAAGCATTCATACAAATCAATGTGATCATCTGATTTGTTTTAGAAAGCAACAACAACAGCAACTTTTCTGCAATATGGCAATGGTTTCATGGTCATTCAGTATGTCTTTTAGAGAAGTCTCCAACACCTCCAAGTACAATTGTATGTATTAACCTTAACCAGGTTAATGTTAATGTATCACAGCAAAATAGGTATACATACAGTAGGTATTAATAATGGAAAAATAACTATCTTTTCTTATTATTGGCAATTATGTGCCATGGGAAGCCAATAATGTGCAGGTTAGAGCTTTGTAATCTTGCTGATCAGTTCCTCCTTTGTGGTTGAAGCAAAGTTTATCAGTGAAAACGCATTACAAGTCTTATTGTAGGTTAGAATTATAACCTGCAGACATGGATCCTTGTTCTACTTCATCACTCAGATCAGTGTGAAATCTTTAGTTAAGATGTAGAATCCTTGTCAATTTAACTTTCCTCTCACAAACCTCCCTAGCGAGGACTCTTAGCCTCTCCTTACACATGCACCATACTTTATCGGCGAGCCCCCGTAATCCTCCACAGCTGCTCAACTGTAAATACAATTAACCCCAGTAATTGTGTGATGTTGACTTTGGGTTTTGTACATTTTCTCACTGACTGCCGGTAGCCCGTGCTCTCTTGAGGATGACATCATGGGGTTTCAGGTTGCCCGCTGTGGCTTCGGTTTCCCAGGGGGTCGGGGGGGGGGGGGGGGAGCCTGAGCGTAGACCTGGAGAGCAGATCCACACTGTGAATAGACACTCATTCTCTCTGCTCAGACACATACATACATACACAGTTGACTGACCTCTCTGCCACCTCGCTATGAGCTCAGAGTTTGTTATTGGCTCAGTTATAACGTGTCGACAGATGAGGCAGATGTGTGTTCCTCTCTTGTAGATAGTTTGTCGGTGTTGTTTTCAGAGCTCAAAAGCACTGTGATTAGCTGAGTAAAAAGAATAATGTGGCTTCATGGCAATCTGTTGGGGTGGATTGTATGTTTAAGAAGCCTATGGTGTCAATTAAGAAATACTGTTTTGTCTATGATTGTTCCTGAGTGTGTGCGTTTTTATTTGGGTGTATTCAGTGTGTGTGGGCCGGCTCGCATTTTGAGTTCCCCTTGTTTTCAGGAAAGGGAGCTAACAATGCCGTCTGGAAGACAGATGACATGCTGTATGTATTATTGCGTGTTACGGTTTGCATTTTGTGATTTTGTGATGACGATGCAGTGACCAGAGCCACATTAAAAGCTTTCTGTCTGTTTTTAAAAGTGACTTTATCTCTGCAAAACAGAATGATTCAGAACAGAAGTCAGAAATCGAGGACAATGCCCACGTTTGTTTTGTGAACATTTTAAAAACTACCAAGGCAATAAAGCAGGAAATCTTTGCACTCTTCCTTCTAACACTACCATGTAAAGCATAAAAATAGACCGTATGGCTTGTTGTGTATCGGTAGGCTGCGCAGAGCAAACCCTCCAGAAGTGTCAGTCATTCTGTCAATCATCTGTTTTAGTTATTTAAAATCACTCAAGCCTGCAAAGTCAACCTCCTCCACTGTGATGTCAAATAAGCAGCGTGGCTCAGCTTTCCTCTGTTTTATTTTTCCACTCCCCGCATGGACACACCTTGTGATGGCAGCCACTGGATCAGCTCAGAACACAGACAAACACACACGCACACGCGCACACACACACACGCATGCAACCAAAACTGAGGCGTCTTCAAGTGAAACCCTTTCCAAACTTATTTCAGTTTTCTTATTTCTGCCTAGACGTATTATGTGAAAATGTGATTGATTATCCTTCCTAGATGGGCTGTCTGGTGGACGGACACTCTGCCATACCTACATGCACACAACCTCTGGCTGCATGCCACATCTAACTATAGACGGGAATACAGACCAAGGCCAATTTGTGGCAGATTTAATGTCTCATAGAGGAGTCGTTATGATGGGTCGAGAATGTTGTTTTCCAATTTTAAATGTCAGTCCCAGACGTCTATGCATTATTAGCTCATTGTACGTAAAGCCTGTGTGGACATTTCCCTGCTGCTGACTAACACACTGAAGTCATATCCTAATCAAACTCAACTGCACTAGAGGGAGAAGTCAGCTATTTAAAAAAATAGCGAGCCAGGAGTCTCTATAAAAGCTGGAATGAAACCCCCCCCCCCCCTGTATGTTTTCGTCTGCTGTCTATTTTGTCTCGTTACACAAAAATGATAAGACGTACTAGTGCCAATCTTAATGAAACCTGACATTAAATTAATTTGACCACCTAGAATGAAACAAATCAGAGATTGAAGTTTGTAAATGTGTTTTTGCAAAAAAACAGCAGAGGCAGTCAAAACCAATGTGTCTTTTTGTATTGGTATAGCTGTGGTCATCATCAGCCCACTGGTCCACATGGAGGGTTGACACTTCATCTGAGGGCCAGTCCATCCGTAATTATTAATATGATTGAAAATATCATGGTTTCTAGTGGCAGCATAAAAAAGTATCAGGCAGTAGTGTTAATAGTATCTGTAATCGAGCATCTAATAATTCACAGAATGACGATTTTGCAATAAAAACTAAATCAAATTCATCTAACACAGAAAACATATGAAAGAGATTATTGTTGATGGAACAAGGCCTCGTAGTATTTTCATGAGATAATAGTGTAATTTAACCAGCTGGCTGTCTCTTGACGCACCCGTCCCTTCTCGTTAATCGTGCAGCTTTCAGCATGCTGCGTGCATTTTGATTGGCTGAGAGGACAGGAGGTAAAACAGGTGTCTAAGAGGAATGCAGAAATGAAAACTTGATTGTAACATGCTGCTATTTACAGTACTGTTTATACCTGAGAGTAGCTTGCCAATACCAATGCTGTAATTGGCCAGTAGCCTAATTGTATGGTACTGGCCAGTGACAATGAATGAAAGGAATTGAACTCTTTTTGGCAGTGGATCAGCTGAAGACACAGAAATGCTACTAATGATCAGTAGATAGCGATAAATGGCTTTTACTGCATACTTCATGAACAAATGGACTCTGTCTGATCTATACAGTCTGTATATCTCACCCTCTGCTGCAACCATTGTTGTTGTATCTGTGTATCACAAGTCCCCTTACTTTATGAAAGTGCCCCTTTGATAAGTGTAGTAAGAGTAAATGTATATCAGTAAACAGGCGGTCTCAGTTTAAATGGAAGAGTCAGCCAGCTTGTTTGAAACACCTGTCTGTGGGACAGCAGTTACCCCAAAAATCAGCCATTGGCCTTGGCGACCAACTGGGCTGCACCTCTGCTTTACAGGATGAATATCTGTCATGAAAGAATCCAGGCCTCACAATACAGCCAAGATAAATATGTAAAAGAAAAAAAATCAATTGGTGCAATGCCGATGTTAGATGAATATCTAAGCTCTGCATCTTGGTGTGTATTAGTGTGACAGAAGAAGAAAAGGTAGAGAGAGAGAGAGAGAGCGTGTGAGAGAGAGAGGACAATGGCTGGAGTGTGACTGAACACCCAGCCGAAACGTGTGTTTGCATTCTCGCTTTGTTCCATGAGATCACAGTTGTGGCAGATGCAGGATAGACTGGGAGCAGCTGTTTTGCTCTCCGTTCTCTAGTTACAGACGCTGGCACTGCCTGCACTCTGGGGATGGGCAAAGGGGCACGTTGTCGAGTCTTAATAGCGTTTGTTCTCTGAGGGTGGGCACAAAGGGTCCTCAGACCCAGCAGTGTACTCCGCCAGTATTCTTGGCATCGGAAGAGAGGGACGCGGCCGAAAGTGTCAAAGAGAGGACTGGTGACAAGACATAACAAGCAGCTGGTCCCACTCTCACAGGACCCGTGGCGCCATTAATTACACTGGCCGTGGAGGCTGCGGTGAACTCAAAATATTATTGGAAGGTGCACTGATTTATTGTGCTTGTCGGTGCAAGTCAGATCAGGTAAGAATCAGGTAGAAATCACTTAAATTGACAAATATAATAAGGGTGTAAAATGTATACAAATTTGTAAGAATAAGACCGACTGAGAAGGCACCTGGCAAATGTGGTCGAACAAGAGCCTGTTTTATTGCAGAGGAAAGGAAAAACTGAACGTTCTAATGAGAATTTAAACACAGTGCACCCAGCTGCCTGACTCAGTGCAATGAAGCTCTACGTTGTGCAAAAGAAACAGTTATGATTAATATACAAACAGCACTTCCAGTATTTACGTTTTGAACAGGCCTTCCTGTACTGCATTATTGACTTGTTTTGTGTGTAGCCAGTGTACAGCGTGACGCAGCTAAAAGAGATGTCCTCAGAAGTTCACTTCATATTTCTTGAGTTCTAACATGTTCTCAGCATATAGCAGTGGATTTACAACACATCGGGTGTAGATTTATTATTCTGGCTCTAACCTTAAACAGAGCACTGTATGTGGAACAATAATATGTTCTCTGTGCAGCTCCAATACGGTTGACTTGGCTCTTAAATGTTCTTCACACTCTGTTTCCATACATTTTATTCCTGCCCCATTGATGTACCTTTTTCTAGTATGTGCATTATAGTTCCCTGCACTATAGCTCAAGCCTATAGCTTGAATTGTAAAATCATGATCCCAATAACCAAGACTTGTTATTGCTGTTGTATATTCCAGAAGTGTACGAGGAGAGCAGAAGGTTTGAATATGTGAACGGGTCTAATGAGATGCTTCTGCCAACAAGTTTCCAGTCTTCACAGCCAATAAGCCTGAGTCAAGAGAGCAGAAAACAACCAAATACAATCATTTTCTAAAAAAATCAACACTTTCCCATGGAGTCTGGGTGCATTTTACTAGTGTCTGCTGCTGACTGCAGGCATTCTGTTGTTGTGAAAGCATGCGATGCTTCTTGGCCTGCAGTGTTGATCACAGATAATAGAGATGTTTAATTTTAAGGATTAGAGGAGAGATAGAGGTAGTTCATTATTTAGTAAATCAGGAAGCTGACAATATAAACTGGTGAATCGTGATGTGCGAGTTATAGATTAATTGATCCAAGCTACTTTCTCGGCGATGTATACCGAGCATCACGAGTCGTACACGTTTCTCACAGGAAACGTTTTTTTCAGTCGACCATGGAATTACTGTAACGTCTCAAATCAAAGCAATGCATCTGTAACTGTTACTAATGCTATTACTCCACCTTTCAAAACATTTCAAGGTTGATGGATTATGTAATAATTATTATTTTTTATCACATTTTACAGACTATTATCCGAGGCCCTGGTTAGAAAAAAAAAAATAGTTTATAGCCTGACAGTATGAATTTATTATTGTTTAATTGGCCCTTTAAGCACACTCAAGATTGGAAGAATTGCAAACATATACCAACATGTCTGCAATATATATGGTCAGGCTGTTTATCCCTCTAGCTCAGCCTGGTGGGGCTTTGTATTCATTCCCCTCAATCTCTCCATTGCAAAACAAAATGTCTTGTCAAAGAATTAGTGAACAAGTTAAAGAGTTTAATACATTTGGAAGTGTTGACATCATGCATAATTCTAATTCACCTTTGTGTTTTTCCACCTACTCCAGTAGGACTCTTATTTCAATTTGAATACCAAATCTTGAGCCCGAAAGATGTTGCTATATCGGAGGACATCAGGAGAAAAGTGCACATTATCATATGTCATAATGTCCGCTTTTTGTTGGTTGATCCTTTACTCCTGGAAGGATTTCAAATACCAGCTCATATTTTACAAAATGAGAGCCCAATTCAGACACGCAGTCTGTTCTCTGCAATTTTAGTATTGAAAACTATGTCTGTGTGGTTGCATCTGATGAGGTGTTGTCTTCCTCCCTGTCAGCAGTGTGGGGATGGTGCCCACAGTGATGCGCACTTACAGTAAGTGAAGGAGTGATGTTTCAGAGATGGATAGCATTTCCAGTATTTATCGACTGCTTGCGAGGCGGCCCTGGATGACACTGCATTCAGATACATTAGCGGTAGAGGGAGACTTGACGGGCCTGTTGGAGGGAAAAGAGGGGGTTGAGAAGTGAGGAGGGCAGACGTTAAGACCTCACCTAGCTTATAGTCTGACACAGAGGCATCGATCGCAGGCTCATTGCTCTCTCTGAGCTGCTTCCTGTGTTTTCATTGTGCTATCATTGGATGAGAGCAAACAACAACGTCAGGGGGGGAAAGGCTACTGATAGCTCCGTATCTAATGCGCTCGCATCTCCGGGGGGAGAGATTTACATGTACTAGAATGCCTAATAGTGTACGTCTGGATGCCTCTGAATAAGCTGTTACTGATGGAATGAGAGCAGTAACACTTACAATAAACTCTCTCGCAACACAATTATAGTACACACACACACACAGTTCATTGTCTAATAGTGGGCTTTATTGGTATTAAACAAGGCTCCAGAGCCCAGAGTCATTACATTTATACCAAATATGTTATATCTAGGAGTACTGCAGTGAACGTATTGTTGAGAAAACCCTAAAAGACCTTATCTGTATTAGCTTCACCATATATATCGGCTAATCAGTTTGACTTTTAGATGGAAAATAAACATCTAGTGTTAAATGTATAGGTCAGAGGCCCTGATAACCTCCCAGAGTAAAACCAGGAGGCCTCTTAAACCTACAACATGGACTACTAAGTAAATGTAAGTACAAATAGTTGTTCTGGGTTTTACTCAGCAAAGTTAGTGATAGTCCAGTAAATCTGCTTTTTGATTTTAGTCATTGTCTGGTGTCACAAATAAATGTGGGAATAATTACAGGTTCCAATCTCCCAATCTGGACTCGAGGCTACCCTTTTGTTTACAGTTGGATCACACATGGCTCCTTTTTTAATTGTGTAAACAAGTTTATAGCTTTGTCACCTCCATTAGTGTGTGGATAAGTGTGTGCTTGTGTGTGATAAGTGCTTCGGGAGGTACGGTATTCACACTGGCAGTAATCAAAGTCTGAATGAAATGAATAGGCTTAGTTAACATGTGTATGGTAGAGTATATGCATCTAAATGAACTAAATCTGTTTTCATCCCATAGATTGTTAAATGACTACGTAAAGCTAACCGCTCTATGTTGCCAACACGTGCATGGGCTGTATGATTCTTTTGGTAATTTCCACACCACAACTGAGCATGAATTACATCGACAGTGCTTCATAATTTCACACAGATGTGAACTATGAAGACATATTGTGCATCTCATGCGGCACTCTACTCCCTCACAAACAGTCCATCACCAACATCAAGCTTGTCTTTTGTTCTCACACTATGAGTATATGAATGTTTCCTATAAAAGGATTTTTTTTTCCCCCACATTATTTTTCCTCAAAAACAAATGTGGTGCCGAAAATAATAAATCTTCCGCTACAAATTGAACTTCATCTGTGGAGCAGGACTTTGAAGTGCTTTTTTTAAAGTATTTCTATGTTCAGTTTAAATATGTAATACAACATCAAAAAGGTTCAGGGAAATTGTATGTTAATTTATTTAAAAGCTGCGAAGACAATTTAATTTAAAGCCAAAAAACAGGTGTTCATTTTTTTTGCAGTATTGTGCGGGACTAGAGGGAATACACACAGACAAGCAGAGCAAACCAACTAGCTTTTCCACTGAATGACATGTTTCTGCTCACAAGCTGTTGGACTGTTTCTCCCAATTAAGGGAAAAGAAGCCTGATTGACGAGCTCAGGGTCAGAAAGCCGACCAGAGACGGGGTTTCCCCTCCAAGACTGCATGGCCCCTGGGTTTCCCATCAGCCAGGGGAGCAGACGGTTTAACACTCAGTCAGGCTTTCTTTGAAGAAAACGGGGAAGTCTCGTCTGCTTTTGTTAGAGCTGAGGCATTAACAGTGACCGTAAGGAGCAAGTAAAGCCCAAGTAATTGATGCATCAAAAATACAACCTGTTGGGGAATTAACGCTGCTGAGAAACCATGTTCCTGGTATATAATAATGTCCAAAGTTCATGTACTTCTTTCATTCATTTCAGTCGCACCATCCACATCTGCTCCTGACTATCTCAGCTTATTGACTACAGGGTGGACAACAGAAAGGTCTGTGTTTGTGGTGATTAATCGTCGGGTGTTTCTCTCTAAGATGAGCAGAGTAACAGCTGAATGTGGATATCTTTGTTAGCATCTGCAAATCCATCTCTTCTGGACCGGATTCACCCTGAGTTGGGGGAAATCCGGAAAAAAGTACAGGCTTATAGTGATGGATGTGTGTGTGTGTGTGTGTGTGTGTGTGTGTGTGTGTGTGTGTGTGTGTGTGTGTGTGTGTGTGTGTGTGTGTGTGTGTATTTTTGGAACAAACATAAATATCTGTTTGGATTTAATCCATCTGTATTTATCATTTGAAGGAGACAGAACAGCTTAGCAATAATGGATATTGTGAAGAAGAAGAAGAAAATGTGGATGTAGTTGGTGGAAATGACACGAGTGTGATAGTAAAGAAGAATGTGTGTCAAGTGAGCAGGGTGTCTGTCTCCTTAGGCTCTAAAAATGGTAATGAATAGATTTTATATTTAACTTCTGTCTCATTTCTGTCATCCCATTTAGTGGAATTCAGTTATTTGACATCAGTTCACTCGTTGTTTTTCTATGTGTAGTTGATTTTTTTTGTGGAGAATTTACATCTTACAAAAGCATGTAAGCTGCACTGTCCACTATAGGTTGAAAGGAAAACGTCTCTTTGACCACACTGAACAACATCATAGCTGGTGGTCAGAAAATATCTCTGGCTGCAGTTTCTGTGAGGATTTATTGCTTTCCTGTTTTATATGATTGTAAATTGAATTTATTTGGGTTTTCAGTTGTTCAAAACGAAGCATTTGAAGATTTTTTTTATTGATTCTTTTAGAAAATAGTCAATAGATTAATCAATAATGAAAATCATTTTAGTTTCAGCTCTATTCTGTTCATGTGACCACATTCGAGTGGGATTATTCTTTTTTTCACAGTTACAGCAGTTTCAGGGTCCTGTGGGGATTCAACCAACTCTAATTGAAGCATCCCATACATCATAAAAGCAGTTTTGGCTGACAGATAAGAATGATGTAGTGCAGATCATTTCACAGAAACCACTAGAACCATATAAGCAGCACACAGTACCTTTGAGCTATAGGCTGCACTATGTCCTTGCCTGACACTGCCCTTTGCATGCTGTATGCTCAAACACGCAGTGTGACATCAGATTTGTATACCTCTAGTGTGTTTCCAGCTCAGTTGAGGCATTAGCAGTCACAGATGAAAGGCAATTCACTTCGGCAAAAGGTCACTGTGTTTGATTTGCTCCGACATGGAAATAGGACCTTAAGTATCAACAGCTGTGAGACATTACACCCACTGTGTGTCCCTGTCTGTCCAGAAAAGGTAACACTTCATTTCATTGATCCATTCAGGCATTTACCTAATTTAATAAGTGGCAGTTATGTTCTAATTATGGGCGATTCATGGTAATTGTATCTTTCCATCTCTCTCTTTAATTGCTGTCTGAGTACATAGCCTCTCAGTGGATCTTCAATTTATTTATTTTGTATATGGCACCTTTCAAAACAGGGTTAAAAAAAAGTCCTTTAAAATGATATAAAACAACATGCAACAAATCAAATAGTTACAAAAAAGCAAGTTTATAGAAAAATAGTTTTCGTATATGGATTAATAAAGAAGTTAGCGAGATTTGCAAGACGACTTTCAACAGGAAGACTGTTCCAGAGTTTTGGGGCCCTGATAGCAAAAGCACAGTCTCCTTTAGTTTTAAGTCTAGTTTGGGGGACTGTTAGTTCAGTTTTATTGTGTGATCTGAGATTGTGTGCAGGACTGTGGAATCCGTTACGCGTGGAATCCGTTACGCGTGGAATCCGTTACACGTGGAACGCGTTACGCGTTGAACCTGTTATGCGTGGAACGCGTTACGCGTGGAACCCGTTACGCGTGGAATCCGTTACGGGTGGAACGCGTTACGCACGGAATCCGTTACGCGCGGAATCCGTTACGCGCAGAATCCGTTACGCGCGGAATCCGTTACGCGCAGAATCCGTTACGCGCAGAATCCGTTACGCGCGGAATCCGTTACGCGCAGAATCTGTTACGTGTGGAATCCGTTACGCGTGGAACGCGTTACGCACGGAATCCGTTACGCACAGAATCCGTTACGCGCGGAATCCGTTACGCGCGGAATCCGTTACGCGCAGAATCCGTTACGCGCGGAATCCGTTACGCGCAGAATCCGTTACGCACAGAATCCGTTACGCGCGGAACCCGTTACGCGCAGAACCTGTTACGCGCGGAATCCGTTACGCGCGGAATCCGTTACGCGCGGAATCCGTTACGTGCGGAATCCGTTACGCGTGGAATCCGTTACGCACAGAATCCGTTACGCGCGGAACCCGTTACGCGCGGAACCTGTTACGTGCGGAATCCGTTACGCGCGGAATCCGTTACGCGCGGAATCCGTTACGCGCGGAATCCGTTACGCGCGGAATCCATTACGCGCGGAATCCGTTATGCGCGGAATCCGTTACGCGCAGAATCCGTTACGCACAGAATCCGTTACGCGCGGAACCCGTTACGCGCTGAACCTGTTACGCGAGGAATCCGTTACGCGTGGAATCCGTTACGCGTGGAAAGCGTTACGCGTGGAATGCGTTACGCGCGGAATCCGTTACGCGCAGAATCCGTTACGCGCAGAATCCGTTACGCGCGGAATCCGTTACGCGCGGAACCCGTTACGCGCTGAACCTGTTACGCACCGAACCCGTTACGCGTGGAACCCGTTACGCGTGGAATCCGTTACGGGTGGAACGCGTTACGCACGGAATCTGTTACGTGCGGAATCCGTTACGCGCAGAATCCGTTACGCGCGGAATCTGTTACGCGCGGAATCCGTTACGCGCAGAATCCGTTACGCACAGAATCCGTTACGCGCAGAATCCGTTACGCGCAGAATCCGTTACGCACAGAATCCGTTACGCACGGAATCCGTTACGCGCGGAATCCGTTACGCGCAGAATCCGTTACGCACAGAATCCGTTACGCGCAGAACCCGTTACGCGCTGAACCCGTTACGCGCGGAACCCGTTACGCTTGGAATCCGTTACGCGCGGAATCCGTTACGCGCAGAATCCGTTACGTACAGAATCCGTTACGCGCGGAACCCGTTACGCGCTGAACCTGTTACGCACGGAACCCGTTACGCGTGGAACCCGTTACGCGTGGAATCCGTTACGGGTGGAACGCGTTACGCACGGAATCTGTTACGCGCGGAATCCGTTACGCGCAGAATCCGTTACGCGCAGAATCCGTTACGCGCGGAATCCGTTACGCGCAGAATCCGTTACGCACAGAATCCGTTACGCGCAGAATCCGTTACGCACAGAATCCGTTACGCACGGAATCTGTTACGCGCGGAATCCGTTACGCACAGAATCCGTTACGCGCGGAACCCGTTACGCGCTGAACCTGTTACGCGCGGAACCCGTTACGCTTGGAATCCGTTACGCGTGGAATCTGTTACGCGCGGAACCCGTTATGCCGTAAAGGCCAGAAAAGCTGCGCATGTTAAAACAGAAGCGCTCTGCCAAAATTTACAATTATCCATCAATTATACGTCCGGGTCCGGATAGGACAACGTCTGGGTCCGGATCCGGACCGCGGTCCGCCTATTGGCGACCCCTGGGCTAGACCATGCAGCGCTTTAAAAGTAATGAGTAAAACCTTAAAATCAATCCTGAAGTGAAGCAGGGAGGCTAAAATGGTCTGTCTGCCGGCTCTATTTTGTACAGCATAAAGGAGTGAACGTGCTTCATTGTTTTGGCAGATAAAGACTGAATTCAAATTGTCATGTCTTTAGAAAATAACCGCATGAATGAAATCAGATAATAATAGAAAAGATCTCATTTCTGAAACCATTCGAAGTTGATAATAACGTGACTGAACTACTGTCTTAACCTTCTTGCTTTGGTTTCGATGGATGGAGAGGGTGGTCCAGAGTTACACATGTCTATAGTTTCATTTTCAAAAAGCTAAGGATTAGGTAGATCCATGCAGGAAATCTCTTTAATATCTAAGGCTTGATGCTGGTGTTTTTATGACGAGACAAATCATTTAGCAGTTGGTAATCCCCTCTCTGAGCATAAATCTGCCATCAAAATGTTGCTAGTGACCCGAGCAGTCAAAGATCTGAGGTGTAAGCTGTATCACTGTAGCCTTTGCACCACTCACAAACACACAAAAGAGCTTTCAGCACTACAGCCAAGGGAGCGGTTTGGGTGTGCATGGAAAATATGCACAGAAGACTCCCTCCTCCTTGCTCTCGCCCTGCACTCCCTCTCAATCACACTGCCAACAACATAGAGCAGGTAGTTTGACCAGAGGCATTGGACCGGCCCATTCTATTAATTGCCTCTGAATTATAAAGCAGTAAAACTAAACTTATCCAAACACCATTAATCATAATGGCTAGGTGCCTCTGTTTTAATGAACAGAGGCTTTCTGGGGCATCTATGGGCAGTTAATTTGCCATTTAAACCCAACCTGTCTGTGTCAACTAGTCCGTAGAGAGGTGCATAAATATAGACCAATAGCTGTTGCAAGGGTTGGGTTGTATCCATTATTTCATGCTTTACTACAGCAAAGGACTGGGCAAGTTAAAATAACAATCCAGTGTGCAAAAGGCCCAGATGAATAACGTACAGGCTTTTTCTTTCAAATCAGGTCAACTGACCTGAATGTCTGTTGTGCAGTTTGCCTTATCTATGGATTTGAGTGAATATATTCATTAAATCAAAACTTTGTGGCATTGAAACATTAGATGACAGTATTTACTCCCAAAGCACTCTAACCAAGGGGCATGAATGCTGGGCTTGTCCAACACAACTAATCAGCAAGATCACGTTGAGAATGTTTTAACATTAAAATGACTCGGATTGCTGATGCTGCGATTGGTCAGTTTGACTATTGAACACTGTTTCCCCCTGTGAAGGGATCACTGAGTCTTTATATTGCGTGGTTGTTGTCAGCCAGAGGCTGAAAGCTCATTTATGTTGGTGCATAAAAGTGAGGGGGAAAAACAAGCATTTGTATGTTTGTTCTGTAAAAACAGATGCAAGTCAGATGAAAATGATCAATAATGTGAAAAACACCTTTGTTTTTCTCATACTTTACCAGAAACATTCTGTGCTGTTCAAACCACAAGTAAAATATAGATGAACACTATCCTCTTGCAGTCTTTTTTGACGCATAAAATCTGAATCAAAGGCATTTTTAACCATTTGAAATTTATATTTTCACTTAAAATTGGTAAAGTAAAATGTATATTGTAATTTTTGAACTACAATAGACTGCATACCCACTAACTAACGGACTTGACTTTTATTTTAAATATTTTTTCATAGCTTTTGTCACAAAAATGAGAATTAAAAAGCTGATCTTTTAGTGACCACCCCCTCATTCATTACTCTGTCCCCGTCACCTCTGGTTCACACTTTTTTGGTTTACATTGTTTTTGACAGATTTGACACAAACCATGTCGTCCAAGCTGCTCTCGTCATTAAACATTTCCTGCAGCTTTGGTACAACATTCCTACACGCGCTGAGTGCACACACTCGCACGCTATTAGTGCTTGTTAAAGAGCATGTGATATGGTGAGTACACGACCAGTTTCCCATAATTACAGCCTCCTGTGAACCTAAGAGGAAACAAGTGCTATGGGTGAATAAACTGGGACATCTTAACGTCCCTCTAAATGTAACGCTTCCTCTTCTTTCAAACTGAAACTTTAAAAAAGAAAGAAAAGTTCAACTATTGTCTCTGCTCAGCCTCCATTCCACGCTTTTGCATTTGCATTTGTCCATTTCTTTGACCCCTATTGCTGTCATGTCACTTCCCTCCCCGCTGGTTATTTAGTGGCTTTGCAGGACTAATTGGAACAAGAGACAGGTGGAGCCGCTCTGTAGCAATCGGTCTTGTTAGTGTGCGGGGCAAAAGCTCACACTGGGCGATCTTCTTGTTTTTGCAGTGTGAACGGTGGAAGGAGGGCATGAACTTTTGACACTGCCATATACGGGGCCCCTTCGCAGCCTGCCAGGCTTAACTTATTGTGGGTTGATGTCAAAGTTGTCAAACACCAGAAGTTAAAACACTTCTCTTCATCAATATGCTTCGAAAAAGAAGAAGAAATACAAGTTTAACTCTGAAAAGGAAGTCTACTTGTGTTGCTTGAGACTGCTCGGCACTGATCACTTGCTTATTGGTCCACTTGCCTTTTACTGTCTCTTTGCTCGCTTCTGTGTCAGTGTGTGTGTGTGTGTGTGTGTTCACTAATGACGTGTCCGTGTGAGCGTGTCCACTGTGCGCTGACATGGTGCAGTATAATGCAACCAGGCAGGTGTGAGGGTCACAGCCAGTTTGTGGGCCAGCGTCTTGACCCCTGCTGTCTGCTTTGTCTGACCGTCAGAGGAACCCCTTAATTAGACCCCTTTGGTTTGCAGTGTCTGCCCAAACGCAGCCCAGCGGACTCTCGGCAACAATCCCTTCATTAAATGCTCCTGGTTGACTTGGCAAGAGGAGCCTCAAGTTTCTCTATTTCTGCTGCGCAAAATCCACTTTGACAAATGTTCACTTTGAATTGTAAGCACCTGCTCCTCTTTTGACTAAGTGACTGTGTAATCCTTATTTATCAGAATATTCTGATTCACTAAATTGTTGTCGATGACTTTTTTTTTTTAAATGTATTGTTTACTTTTTGGTCACTTTGCCTGTGTCTAAATAGATTTTTCTTTCTCTAAATGTCAATTAATGCCAAAAGCATGTAACTGGAAAAGCTGACATTAAAGTGTGTTGCTAAAACATACTTTCAGTGTAAATCCATGTAGCCTGTGTCAGATCTATAAAACATGGCAGACATGCTTTTTCACCTCCAAAATGTTTTCATCATTGCAGCAGTTTTGAATGATTAATTATAGGTTTTACACGCTGCTTGCACAGTGTTACTTCAACACAATGTTGCCTTTGGTTTGGTGTATGTTTGCAATGCGAGTACACGCTAGATTTCTAGAGTAGAGATCAAGTGGCCAGAAAATGAAAAGGAACAGAGCTGTGAGGGAATTAACTTAAGTACAGCCCACTGGCAGCGCCAGGCCTGCTGACGAGAACAAGGAGGTTTACTCAGCAGAGATCCAGTGACCTTCAGTGGTTGGGAGACACAGAGAGAGAGAGAGAGAGAGAGAGAGAGAGGGGGGAAAGATTGCATTATGCTGATCTTGGCCGGAGCGTGTTGTTGCCCCCCGGCCGTGGAAAATCACAGAGCACTTTCTTAACGGCACCTTGAGAGCCAAACAGACACTTCTCTACATGGAATCCGTCTGTAAGGTTGTGTGGCTGTTTTTGTAACCATCGGGAGCCCGGGAGGGAAACCTGAGCCACAGGTGTGTTTCAGGTGCACTCACCAGTTGGTCCACAGACGGGGGCCTTGTGCATTGTTGTAATCACAGCCTGTATTCTGTTAGCGTCAGTGTTTAGTAGTCAAAGATGTAGAGATTATAACAGTTTATGAGGAAATCTGATCAGGTTCTTTGCAGTTTACACTTTTATATGATGTACCACAGCTGTAGTTGTTCAATACAAGGTTCACTTCAGGGTTATTTCACCAAACTGAAGACGGAAGTGTAGTTCATAATGTATGGAACAAATGACAAGCAGACCGTAGTCTGTCTGTCAAACCAGTCCACACAACCTTTTGTATTATTACAGTCTAAAATGTAACGCTATGCTATCACAGTGATCTGCAAGGCAACGAGTCTGCTATCCTGTTCCAAAGCCATGAAATACGTTTGAGACATTGTTGTAAAAGGAAACAAAGCCTATTTTGTAAAATGCTCCAACAAAGGTTATAATTATCAGTTGGAGCAACACCAAAGCTTTTTTTTGCAGGGTTTGCCAGGTTACAGTATTAACCGTTTTAACCATTCCACTCAAGGTAGGTTCAAGCTTCAAATGATACTGCTTCAAAAGTGCACGTTTGAACAATAGATAGCAAATTCCTTGTTGCCACTTCGATTCTTTAACACTCAAAGAGCAGCCCAGTGCTTGGTCCTGGATGTGTTGGTGATGGAAGAGGTTGTGCTTAGGTAGGAGTAGTCCTCCGGTGGGTTATGGTGGGCTTTGTTTGAATCGGATCCGTTGTTGGACAGGGAGCCAGCGGAGGATGGTGATATTTACTGTGAGAGGATAATAAATTATGTTTTATGATATAGATATTGTGAAATACAATTAAATATATCCTATTATGATTGGAGATGTTATTCATATTGCATGTGCTTACTGTGGGTGTGCTTCAGTGTACATAAAATACCAAAGTGACAAATTGCCGCTTTGCATGCCGTCTCTTGGTTCAGTTTTTTTTTTTCTTGACTGGCTCGAAGCAGTGTTAAGTGAAATGTTTATGGGTATCACAAAAGTTTTGACATTTACTGCCTGACACAGACAATCGCCTCACAGAAACTGTGCGGTTGCAAAACTTTAATTATTACCTGCACACACTGTGCAACTTGAACGCCATAAATTATGTATGTGGATACATCACGTTCTCTCCTTGTTGTCTGGAACGCAGTTCTGAGTTCACAATCATTGCTCTCTTCTGTCAGACGGGTCAGATCCTGGATTAAACGGTGATACATGTTATATTCCCACAGGAGCACTTCACAAGTGCTTTTCCTGCATTTCTCCAGAAGTTATACAAACATAAATATTGGCAGAAAGAATCGATTCAAAAGAGATCTTGTTGATGCTTCGGTGTTTTTACAATATCTCACCAACGTCGTCGCATAATGAAAGGAAGAGACAGCGTGACAGACGGAGTGAGAGAAAGAGATGGCGTGACAGACAGAGGGAGGGGAAGGAGGGCGAGTCTTGCTGTGACAGCCTTTTCACTCCTTATGAATGACGTTTTTCTTCCCCCCTCGGCGTTCTCTGGGACTTCAAAGCGCCAATCTCAGCAGAGTGATTTGGCCTTACTATTGTGTGCATCGTGAATATTCATCAGGCTCTTTCTTTTCCTTGAGGACTGAGACTCTGAGCTTTGGTTCTGCAGGGATCTCACAATATAGTCGTAGATATAGATGAAGATTGTACACGGATAGATGTCTGATGTCTTGCGCGAACAAGGGTGTCTGGATTCATATGGATACGTACTCTTTCAGTAAGTAATTAAGTTAAATATCAGAATTAAATCAGAATTCCTTCGTGCTCCTATTCAATAAAACAGAAGAACCTTAAATGATTAGCTCATTGTTATAGACAAAGCCTATTCCACAATCTAATTTATAACTGGGGACTTGAAAATGCAGAGGATGTTGTTTGGCACAGTGCCATTAGTCGAATAATCTGTTAACAATTCTGATAATTGATTAAAGCAAAAAAATGCCAAACAGATGCTGGCTCCACCTTCTCACGTGACAATTTGCTCTTTTTTCCGCTGTTTTTTTATCACTATAAATTGAATATCTTTGTGTTTTCAACTGCTTGTTGGACGAAAACAAACAATCTGAAGATTCAAGACACGTCAGGCTGCTGGAAATTGACATATCGTGGGAATAATGATTAATCCTGCCCCATGTTTTGTTGTTTGTAGTATTGTTTCTAAAAACTCAATAAGGAAAGGAGGCACATCTTTGTCTTGCTGGTTGATGAAGATGGTGTCACGCTTTCTTGACTCTTGCAACCTGATTGGACCATCTGGGCCAGACAGCTGTGTTGCCACGGAAATAAACTGCTTTCCAGGATTCTGTGACAGCAGGTTTAACACTGAGCTGCTGAAAATCCTCCTAATTTCACAGAGCTGGGGGTCAGTTTGGCCCCCGGCTGGAACATCGCTCATGATACGCATTCCATCTCTGCCCAAAGTAATTTCATCATCTGTGTTCTGCCATGGCTTTTTGTTTCACAGGTTAGCGGTGATTGTTCACAGTCATCCATCCCGTTCCTCTTGCTGTATGATGAAAGGTGCGTTTTTGCGGCTTTAAAGTCCTCTTCTGAAATAAAGAACGTGGCTCATTTTCATGGTGCACTGTAGCTGGTATTATTGTAACGGTCTCTATTTCATAAGAAAATGTTTGCCTTATGAAATGGAGACAGATTATTACAAACAACCAAGCTGCATTAATTGATCTCTGACTGCCGGAGGGCAGAATGTGGGGGGATACAGTCTGCAAAACAAATTGAAAATAATCGCACAGCTCAACTCTCCCTCCCCAGTCTCTCCCAAATCTAAACTTAAAACCCACTCTACTAAAGAGGTCAAAGCCAGGAGTGGAGCACCATGGATGAAAACATGTGCCACCATGACATGGGAAGATGTACTTGATTTACATTGTGTGCAATGACTTCTGACAGTGTTTATGTGGCAAAATATATATTTTACAAATGTTGTTCGATGAGAAGAGGCAATATGTTCTCTCTGATGTACATAGTGTTTGCAGTACAGACTCTATGTGGCATGGACACAGCTCCTTGAGGATGATTTTATTTATTTATACACAGGTATTATAATATAATACTATAATATATATATATATATATATATTTGAATCTCTGGGGCTTTGTTGGAAGAAATTTGAGTTTGAGCATCTTCCATTTTTTGAGTAATGTGAAAAAAAGGAGCAGTAAGCAGCGGTTCTGTGGTGTTAATAATTAGAGAACAGAGCAATGTGGTGTCAGAAGTCCTGAGGTGGAATATTTCAGAAAGTTAGAGAGGTGAAACCACAGATCTTATATGAGAACCGGATGCCATTTTCCATGATGGCCCTCCATTTAGTCCAACTAAAGTTTCTCTCTGGGCACATACACAGAAAAACTTGTGTTTCTTGTGTTTGGCCCAATGAGCATGCTAAATTCGAGTCCTGTGGCTGAGCCAGCTAGTTGACTTCCTGCTAATTTTTCACACTTGCACGAAAACAATTTTACAAATACAGCTCTTTGAGACTTTTACATTTTTTTATTGAACCCAGTGGCCTGAATTCTGAGAATACAAAGAGTTATTTGAAAGCATTTTCGACCTTAGGAACAATTGTACTCATTGTGATACAGCAGTTTATGTGGTAATTATTGTGCATAAGAAAGTCTTTTTTTGGACCTGCAATTCTGATTGTGATCGACATTACCCATGATTCACCTCAATCACTTCTTGTGATCACTTCTCCTGCCTGGTAAATGCCCCGTAACCTTTAAATTGCGTACCCCAGTTTGTAATACAAGCTTTCTGTAAAAACATGTGTATAGTCTTCAAACTCAAACCCAACTTAACTATTCAGGCCAGAATAAACAAAACCTCTATTTTCACATTAAGTAGTACTCTTCACGATGAGTAAACTGAACCATGATGTGTTAAAAACCGGTGGAGTGACCCTTTAACGCAGCTTTTGAATCCTTTTTTCCATGTCTAATGTGACTATTTCACATTCCAGTTGCAACAAACATCGTGGTTTTACAGAATAATCAAGGCGCTGACAGACTGATTTCTCCGGCAGTATTAATCATCCTGTAACTATGCGTGTGATGACAGATGGGCTCTGCAGTTAGAAGTCTAACTAAGAGAGGGAAGCAAAGAACAAGCAAGGGAAGTGAAGAGTTAATTTCACTAAAAGCAACTTTTCCAACCAGTCTGCCCCACTCTCAACCCCCCCTTTATGTGGTGAAGTGACCCCCACCTACAGAGCTGCTCACTCCCCTGGACCCCCCATCCCTGTAGGCTGTCTGAGAATACGGGGAGGCTCCACGCTGGGCGTTTGATGGAGCGCAGAAGGGTGTGTGAGGTGCACTGACCCATTCACATTGCTCCCCATGCACTCGTGCTTCAGAATAGGCTGACTTATCACATGTAATGCACAGCGCTGCACAAATCAGGAGTGACAGCTATAGGGCCATATGAGCACTGGAGGAGAGCAGTGGCTTCTGGGAGCCGCTGTTCCCACCCAGTCAGACTATAAGAGAGAACAGGTGTGGACTAGAGAAGCCCATTTGTTGTTGTTGTTGTTGTTTCACCCTCCTCCGTCACTGCTTTAACACTACCGGGACTTTTTTTGTGTGGCTTTTTTTTTTACTAAATGTGTGGTTTAGGACATTTGGCCATCTCTGAGATGTTTATGATTTACGTAGGTGCTGTAGTTCGACTTGATGTAATCTGTCTAATAGCTCACTTAATCCTCTTAAATTGTAACCCACATAAATCTTCACCGCTGGAATGTGTCCCTATTGTTATCGTGTGTTTTTTTTTCCCTTGTGGTACTGCATGTTTGCGTGGGTTTGGATTAGTGTGAAATTGCAAAGTTGTGGTGGTGCCTGGAGGTGTGAGCTCTGATCACCTCTAATCACCTCATGTGTGATGGCCTGATCCCTCTACAAGTGTTTGTGTTTTCACCCCTTTCACACACAGACTCACATGAGGAACTGAAGGCGATGTAGCCTACGTCTGAACTTAAATACCAGACTCTTGGTTACAGATTAGCGCCCCGGTCTTTGCCATTCACACAGCACCTGTGTCTGCAGCTGTAGTTCCAAGACACATAGCATGAAGATGATGGGGTTGTTGAGAGGTAGGTTGCCTATTTATTTTTTATTTGTTCATTATTGTGGATTGAATCCTCTTATTGTTTGTTTTTTTGACTGTCTGACAGATGAAACTTGCAATTCAAGGTCTTTTATCTTTGAGGTACTTTTGCACTTTTTGAAGGTGGGTGGATGTTAGTTGCAGCCACGCTTTCATACTTTGGATGAATTCAAGTATGAAAGACTTACTTTAAATGTGGAGTTGTATTGTTGAACTTTTGCAGTTGTATTGTGGGAAATGAAAATTCTTTATGCAAAGAAGAAAATACTTTTTTTTCCAGTTGATAGAAACATAACTTATTTCTGGCAGAAAATATGCCATAGCAACTCAGCCGTTCACACCAAAAGCTTAGCAATTTAGAAAACACATAAAACTCAGGTTAGGGAACGTTGTGTTGCTGAGCCAGCATGGATAACCCGCGTTGACCCATTCACAACAACCACAAATACAGGTATTGTTCTGGGTTTGTCGCTCGAGTGCATCAAACACTTATTAGCTCTGACTTGCAGGATTTGATACCAGATAGTTTTACCAAAGTACATGTCCTCTGTAGGTTTATACTCTTTAGCTCTAACTGTAGTCTCTGTGTCCCTCTTGGCATGCTGTGTGTTTGTATGCCTGTGGCAATAGCCCATAATGCTTTCACACCTCGTTCAGCCCCTGCTCACATCCACGGCCGCGTTTCCCCCTTCTTTTTCTGATCTACTTTCTCTGTACGAGTGATGTAAGAATCTTTAATGTGTCTCTCTCTCTCTCTCTCTCTCTCTGCGTGAAAGAGAGAGAGAGAGAGAGGCTATACGTGGATTCACATATGCTCAGCTGTTCCCTATAGTGAACCGGTCATAGAAAGGGCCGGACAAATAGCACAGTGAGAGAGAGCGGCTAAGTAACACCCCCCTCTCTCTTTCCTCCCCCTCTTCTTTCTCTGTGTCTGTCTCTCCCAGGCTGTCAGTGTGGGGTAGTGCTGGAGGCTGCGGGGCTGCAGTGTGCTGTGGGAAGTTCCTGAGAGGCAGAGTGGCAGTCACACACACACACACACACAGAGAGACACTTGTACAGAAAGCTTGGACTGGCGCTCTTTCACGGAAAGGATATAAAACACAATCTCACACCTCCGCCTCTTTGCACGGGCGCGCGTTCGTTGTGGCTGCGCCTCAGGGATTTGAAGGAGGTGGGCGACCGGAGTTGGGGCTGGAGTGATGGTGGTGGTGTGGCTGCCTCAGGAGTGGGCCTGGCAGGCTGTTCTCCTGGTGACTGGACTAGCATCACTGAGCCGTGGGTCTAATGGTGAGTAGCCAGCTCTTACTGTGTGTTTTGATGCTGCACCTCCCTGCTGCTGCCTTTTATGTTTTAAGTCACAGCGAGGCTGATGAGGCTGAGGCCTTCATGTGATTGCTTCAACTTTATCACACATTGGCCGAACTGTAATATAAAGCTGCAAGAAGCAAATGAAAGATACAATTTTCTTCTTGGGTTTCTATATTTGTGCTTTGGGGTGGGAGAGGGTTAAATGCACTTCATTTTTCTGAAGTCAGAAACATGTTTTCACACATTTTTCACATTTATTGTGAGTGCTGTCAGGTTACAGGTTGATCGTTCTAGCTGTGAGGTTATCCGTCTATTTTTTTACCCTGCGGAAATGTATGATGAGCAAAAGCTATTGTGATCTGAACAGAGGCTACCATGAGAACGGGTGTGCACTTATCTGCCCCGTCCGCTCCTTCCCAACCACCCCCACCCCCACCACCCTGGTCATGTTTTGAATTGTTTGAAGATGGACAGCCAGTTGTCTTTTTACGATGAATGCCAACAGTGTCATGGTGCCCCGTAAGGTTGTGACGGGGGGGGGGGGGGGGGGGGGGGGGGGGGGGGGGGGGGTCGACAAGCTCTCAGCCTCAAGAAGATGACACTTGTGCATTTGTTCTGTTTCTGATCGCGGAAAAGGGGAGACACATTGGTCAGTATAAGTGTTCGTATAAGTATGGTTTGGGGTTTCCTGAAGTAGTCATTTTACCGTTTCTTCAAGTTGACCAGCCAAACTTATGCATATTTTGCTTTTATGCTTTTTATCTTTAAGTTTCCCATGTGTGGCTTTTTATTAGAGTTGAATCAAACAATCGATTACAGAAAATTGGTATGCAACCATTTTCACAACTGTCAATTCTTTGTCTTATACGATTGTATAATGCATATCTTACTGTTGGTTGGACCAAACAAGCAATTTAAGATTTCCTAGGCTTCAGGAATTTGTAATCATTTTTCTATATATTTTTTTTACTTTATTTTATACACCAAATAATTGATAGTCGATTGATAATCGATAATGAAAAAAATCATAGGTTGCTGTGCAACTTTTAATGGTTCATGGGGAGAAGTGTAACCTTTGCAAACATACTCAGTTGTTAAGAACACAGTTGGGTGTCAGGCTGTAAAGCCAGCATCTGGGTGCACACACACACACACACACACACACACACACACACACACACACACACACACACACACACACACACAAAAGCACAGTGTTTATAAATATTGCCATTAAGTGATGTTCTGGAAAATGTCACCATATGACTCTTTGCTGCAACTGGATCTCCCTTAAATGATAGATGATGTGTCAGTTCTTTAATTTAACCTATTGATGCTCTCCTGGTGCTGACATGGCCACTTTATGTACATACTCATACAGCAAAAATTGTAAAAACATCTAAGACCAAAGCTTTAACAGTATATTAGCAGAGTTGTCATTCGTAAATTGGAAAGCTTTAGAAAATAAAATAGCAGGAATAATATGCAGGTAGATATATATATATATATAACTCTATTATAACTTCACATTAGAACACAAAGGGATGTTGTTTAATCCTGAAAGAGATGCTTCACTGAAAATGTGTCAAAAATAAAGACCAGCTGTAAAATCCCAGACTGACTGAGTAGTTCAGAGCTATCTGTAACTTTTCGCAGTTGGTCACGAAATACCTCAGCTGCTGATGAATGTTTCTTCAGAGAATTTCCTTCATTCTTATCTGTGCAGCCTAAGCTAAGTGTTTAACTTCTCATCCAATATTAGTCCAGCGTGTTTGAGTGGTCAGTCACCACACAGATGGAAAGGATGTGGGAAGATGGAGTGAAATTCAAACAGAATCATGCGTGAAAGGTAGCATTGATCATTTTTTTCCCCCGCAACAGTTTGACTATAAACTGACAGGAGGCAGTTTCTGGTTGTTCCCGTCAGTGCAGACTAAAGGCTGTGAGCCTTCTTGGTAAGATCCCATACTAATGCTCGTTCTGCACAGTGTTCCAACAATTTGACTCCTTCTGTCCACTTTCTTTCATCAATACTTGAGCCACCAGTTGCCATTTGGTTTCCTCTGTGATCCCATCGTGTAAAGGTCTCCCAAACGAGTAAAACATGTGGGAGGTTGCCCATAAATCTAAGCGGCACGGTCAATTTGCCACCTGTTGCAATAAGGCTGGTAAGGTTCACAGAGACTACATGAGCCCTAATCATTCCTCCATTCACAATGCAGAGGAAATACAAAGAAGTTAGTTGTATGTTCGATAATGTACTTTATGATAGTTACATTTCTTTCTTTTTATATTGTTTTTGGCTTATTTCTTCCATCCACATTTTTGGTTTTGCTTTGTTTGTAACACAAAAATCGCCGGGTGACAATAAAAACCCATTGTGTCCTCGTCATAGCTGCAAATCCGACTATAATCTGTATTAAGAAGGTGAGATGTTGCCTGACACCCACCCAAGAGAGACACTGAGTCCCAGACTGATACAAGCTGTTTATGAAATACTGCTGTTTTTCAATCTCATCCCATGACTGAAATATACAAAAAGGCCAACAATGAGTTCACTTTATGCCACTAAAGCAATCCTCTGGTCTGCTGGACAGACATGTTAAAGTCAACTAGTCAGTTTCCAACGACAATGTCTCGTGTTTTCTTTCACAGCGACCTTCAAATATCTGAAAATGTCACTGTGTCTCTGTAGGAGTGTGTCCCTGTAGACATTCAGAGGAATTTTTAGTTTACTTTATCATCAACCATTAGTTTTCTGTAGCTCCACTTCAGCACTACTCCTAATTGCAAATCTTCTTTGAATTTAGGATCGGGGGAAAACATTATAACTGTGATGTTCTGTAAGGATCATTGTATTTGTTCTTGAAATAGAAAGTTTGTGACTTCATTGAGAACTTGGTGCTTCTATGGTTCCTCTATTTGTAACACTGTTGATGATTATTCTAAGTGTAGGATATATAACTTTAAAAAATGTCTGTAAACAGTTTGAAACAGAAAGTGCATTGACTCACTTATCGCTCTTTGGAAGACATCTGTGTGGAGCTGAGTGTTGTGGAATCAGGTCAAAGTGTGGTGGGGTGCAGTGGTCCAGGAGTACAAAACAGCAGCAGTTGTTCCTCGGCAGGACCAGGCCTCTCTCCAGCCTTCTGTGCGCTGCTTCCTGTCAGGATGTGGATACGGTTCCCCCACACAGAATTTGATCCCCAGGCAGATGTGCTGCTCCAGCGGCCGGGCATGGGAGCATATACTGTGTGTGCATTTATGTGCGTTTGTGTAATAGTTATTCGTGTGCACCACATGAGTATACCTGCCTTGTGAGATTTGGATGCTTAGGACTACTTTTTGTGAGTTCGTGGTGTTTTTAAACACAGTTTTTAATTTTCTGTCGATACATTTGGGATAATGTAAGTATACAACTCAACAAAATATATAAGTGTAGTCACCTTACACATTTTAAGGTTACATATTGTACTTTTAGAGTGCTTTAAGAATTGCTACTTTTGAATAATACTGTAGATTTGGTATACAAGAAAAAATATGTTTTGTTGGAAATTCTAATTATATCACCCTAAAACATATCTGGTTTTAAGTTTATAAAAACCTTGAGGAAAACACTTGGCAGAGGTAATGTTTGTCGGGTAAAATGACATATTGTGGTGGCGCTATGGCTGTAGTCTCTCAAAATGTCTGTAATGGAGCCCAGCATTAGTCAGTGGCTTTGTGGCTTTTTCCAGTAAGTCCAGACCACATGGATAGATAGACAGAGTGTGATATGAACTGATGGCCATTGTGGATAGACATTGTTTAAAAAAAAAACATATCTTGAACTTGACAAGAGCAGGAATAGAGAAGATAGGATTGAGTTAGTGTGTCGGGATGAGTGCCACACACACGTACACACCACACTGTGATCAATACAAAGCCTTGGTTTCAGAACATGCCAGCATCCACACTTGTTCTGTGTGTGTCAGTTTGTGTGTGTGTGTATGTGTTTCATTGTATTTTTTTATTATTATAAGTAAGTTTAATTAAATACTGCGTTGTTATTGTGTAGTTTGTATGTTCTCCCCGTTTCAGCATGGAGTTTTGTCCGGGTTCTCCGGCTTCCTCCCACTGTCCAATAAACATGTAGGTTGAGTTGGATGACTCTAAATTGCCTGTGTGCGTGTGAATGTGAGTGGAATGGATGTCTGTCTCTATGTGTGTCAGCCCTATGATGGCCTGGAGGCCAAGCAGGGTGTACCCTGCCTTCGCTTTATGTCAGCTGGGATCGACTCCATCCCCCGCCCAGCGAGCCTGAAAAGTATAGAGCGGTTACAGATCATGGTTGGATGGATATAATAATAATAATAATAATGTGAATATAATAAACGAACATAATATGGTTTATATGGTTTCTCTTAAATCACTGGTTTTCTTACCCTTTTATGTCCAAGATCTGATGTCACCCTCTCTCTGTTCTTGGCATTCATTGAAACATAGCAAAAGTCAGTATGTCTGTGTGTCTGCTGAGTGTTTGAGTATTCTGCTGTGGATATAGCAGCTCTCTGCTGTATTCACACCTTTTGTGGAACGTTTTTCTTTTCTCCGCAAACATTGTGAATCCCTGCCAGTTGAGCTAGTATTTCTGTCAGTTGTGGTTGGGGGTACAATGTGGAGCCGAAGTCTACAGCAGGCGCGTCTCCCCTCCCATAAATTAGCTCTGTCACTATTGCTGCGTGGTGGTGGGAGCCTCAAAGTGACCATCTCAGTCTGGTCATGGCCGGTAAACACAGAACAGGTTGCTGGAAGCTTGCTGGTGGAAACGGTTGACCCGATGTGGTTGTGGCAGATATGGAGGAGAGATTGTGGAATGTGCTCCTCAGACACGTTCTCTCGTGTGTGTGTGTGTGTGTGTGTGTGCGTGTACAATATGTGCACATGCGTGAGTGTCTCGTGTGGCAGAGTCCTTTGAAGCCTGTAGGGGGTTAAGAGGGATGAGGCTGCGGCGGTGGTAGGGTGGAGGAGGATGTATGGCCCCTCTGCAGGTTGGTTGTGACCTCCTCAGGGTCAGTGTGCACTCTGGAGACACTGGGGAAGATGTCTCCTTTGAGGAGGTGATTTATATTGGCCACCTGGAGTAACTTATCTCCCTTTTCTCTGATGTCCTCCTCTCTGCCTGTGAGGAACCGTCTGTGTGAAGGGCTCAGCGCACAGATTAAATGGCCGTGGCGCTCTGAAGTTGGCTCTTGTGAAACAACCGTGTTAATTGGAACACCTTATGCGGAGAGTTTTTTTCCCTCTTTTTCCTCGACATTAAATCCCCCCCCCCTCCCCAGCAATATTCCTTTCCTAACTAATCGCTGCTAATGGCAGTAATTCTGTTTTGCATTGATTTCCAGCTATTTCTTGAATGAAAACCCAAACCCAATATTCTAACAGTACATTTATTGATGCGTCTGTCTGGATTACAACATTAGTAGTAAAGGTCGCGTCACACATGTCTGTCTTTAGTGCACAAAACAAATCCAAAGTAGCCGTAGTAGACAATATGAATATTTATCAGGAATTAAATTCAGAGATTAACAGAGGACATTCCACCTTTCATGGGACATATTTTCAGATAAATGCTTCAACAGTACACAGCACTACACACACACACACACACACACACACACACACACACACACACACACACACACACACACACACACACACATAAGGCTACAAATGAAAGTGAGAAATTAGTTCAGTTTCCAGTTTCCAAAGGTCACATAGCACATTTCTTTAAATTGCCCAACTCATTGCCCAATTGTTCTACAACAATCCATTCCGAAAGATCCTTCTTCTGTTGCTGTTGCATTTGTTTGGTCTTACCCAAGACTTTTGTTTTGGTTTCTGTTTTTTTTATATTTGTGTTTTTGTTTTTGCATCAAGGTCACAGGATGGCCAGCATGTTGGTTGTACACATGGTGTGATGAAGTTGTACAATATGGGTTGCTGTATTCCATGCCGTGCATGTTCGCTAGAACAAGTCAGTAGAATATCAATTCATTATGGCTCAAGTTTGTTTGTCGTGACACTCACAATTATTGTCTAAATGAACAACAATTGACAGACGACCCCCGACCGTAGGACCTGAGTGACAACAAGGAGAAGCCTCCACAGAAACATGCCTCTTCAAGGACAGTCAGACAGAATTAGGAGCTGAGAATAGGCAAACAAAGGACACATTTATTAGAAAATGTAGCATTAAAGATATACAAAATCATAGATTAAGAGCTGCTGGATAAACATCCGGATCTGATGTGTGGGAATTTCAATGTCAGTTGGAAAAACTGGAGGAAGTGTCACAGACCACACTGATAGTGTTCATCAAAAGAGATGACAAACATGGGCAGGAAGATGACACGTGATCTGTCATCACTAATTCAGATACTTTTTGGAAAAGCTGAAGCCAGTGCGGACATGCCTGAGATGCAGTGCGACTGACGGTGATGAGCTGTGACTGAACGTCTCCAGCTGGAGTAATTCGCTATATGTAACTTCTAATTGCTTCAAGTGTGTGTTTGTGTGTGTGTGTGTGTGTGTGTATGTGTCTAGTTTGAGGAACAGCCTGTGGAATGTGTGGGGGATGCAGATCAGATTTCGGGGTGACCTTGAGTGTGCCTTGTAGCTGACACAGCAAGTCTGTTTGTTGTGTGTGTGTGTGTGTGTGTGTGAGTGTGTACAGAGACAAAGGGACAATGAACTATATGTTCATTTATTTGTGTGTGTGAAAAACAATGGACTTGGATACTGTGGTGTATTAATACTAATAACTCAACTTTTGATTTGAGATACCCAAATCTATTACCGGTAAGTTTTTTTTTTTTTTTTTAGTCTATCTACTTGGGCCGTCTTCTAATAAATGTAGACTATTTTATA